>JAQFVV010000026.1:8963026-9655469 GCA_028023455.1 Epiperipatus broadwayi
GTTCAATAACTTTTTACAATAAAAAAATTGACCACTTCTTACATTATTTTATATCTTTTTTATATAGAGTTATAAAGAACAATAACAGCCAAAGATCAAATTTAAATCAGCCTATATATTTTAATGTAAATTGATTTTCAAAGAACTGATATTAAGTCCATAAGATTGAGATATTTCCACTCATTTCTATAACTCTACAATAAATAAATACATTATATATGTAATGATAAATAATATTTTAATATTGAATAAATATAATGTCATGTGAATTTTACTAAATCTATTTTAAAAAATAATTGAACTGCTCTCTAGTGTCATGTTCAATAACTTTTTACAGCAAGAAAATGGACCACTTCTTACTATATTTTAGATCTTTTTATATAGAGTCATCATGAACAATAACAGCTATTAAAGTATATAGGCTGATTTAAGTTTGTTCTCTAATTGTTATTGTTCTTGATAACTCTATATAAAAAGATCTAAAATACAATAAAAAATGGGGCATTTTCTTACTGTAAAAAGTTATTGAATATGGCAGTTATTTAAAATAGACTTGGGTAAATTTCATGACATTATATTTTCATCTGTATAAATCATTTCACTTTTAGTATTATATTCAATTTTTAATATTTATATTTATTGAGAAAAGGCAAGATAAAATAGCTTTCAGTGGTATATTGTATAACAAAGTTTCTCCACTATTCCTCTACAGTGGTTAGTGAAAGATAATACTCAACAGATTAGTTAACTGTTGATTGGCCTTGAAGTTTAATTATTTTTTCAGGATCTTGATAATGTAAAAGCCCATTAATATAACTCTAAAATTGATATGGTAGAATAAATTAAACTGCTAATAGCATTTATCATAAAAATATTTTAACATATTACTCTACCTGGCTTTGATAGAAAACTTTGATAGAAAACTTAATATGCATATATCCTTTATTTCTTCTTCAGGTAAAAAAAATTGCTAAATTTTCATTTATTGATCAATATTAGATAAGTAAAGTATGTTGGTTATGAATTTGATATCTGCAAAAACTTATATATGTTGGCTTAAAAATCTTCATTTTTTCCTTTAAAAAAAAGTTCAATGCCTACTTCAGGTTATTCATATTGCAGATTAACACTAATCAGTGCCTCTAGATAGATCTCTATACCTGATTTTTGTATTCACTCTTCTTTTATATCTAGTTCTTACAAATTGCTAGTATATTGTAACGATCCGGAGATAGGCGCCATTGTAACGATCCGGAGAATATGACTAACATAAATGCACTACAGGGGCCATCTGGCATTTGAACCTGAAAAATTTTAAAGAGGGACCCAAAAAAAAAAAATTTTTTTTTAAATTTTGTTCCGTCGTTGCTGACACTAGCTCAGTGGAATTAGCAGAGTTTAATAATATAATCTAAGAGATATATAAAAAAAGAATAAAAAAGCCACTGCCAGTAATTAGCATACAAACATTTATTTATGCACATATATATAAGATTTAAAATTATTTTAGTATTAGTTTTACATTTTAACATTTAACATTATTTTTACTTTACCTTAGATTTTAATTTACATTTTAATTTCTATTATATTATAAGTTTACATTTTAATTAAGTTCGCACATATAAATTTATGAAAGCTTGTTTATAATGTTGAATATAGATCGGTTACATAGTTTCCTCAAAAACATTTCAAAGAAACATAAAATCAAAATACAAAATTATTGATTACTGACAATTGGGAGGGAAATTTATCACCCAATAGTATTCACCATAAGATACTTGCATTGTCACCAATACTTTAAAGACATCCGAATAAATACATTTTAGATACTCCGTAAGGTATCATTATTTATCGAATGTCTATATATTTTGATCAAATATGAAAACGCAAACATAGTTAACCGATAAACAATCCATGCAAGCGTCTATAAACAACTTAAATTTAATGCATTTTTATTTAGAATCGAATATGAATACTACATCGATTTGCATTGAACTTAAAATATTCTATCCCTATTTAACCTTAGGCTAAAATTCGCAGTCAAACTGCATCAATCCATCTGATATATCGATGTATTCAATGTAATACGAATACAGAAAAGAATTAAGAAAAGACATTGCTCTCAATCAGATAGGAATATTACATCTATCTAACAAGAAGAACAATAAAAAAAACCCATAGAAAGGAACGCGTTCTCCGTCTTATAATTCCTTCCATAGGCAACCGGGTGAGTGCGGCATATATATAAACGATTCTGCCAGTAGCGAATCTCCGATTACATCTACTAACTACATCAATATATCCAATCCATTGACCCAATCTAACAACGACATAAATAACCTAAGATTACCCTCCCCTAATATAACTTTACAAATCTATACAGCCATTCCGCAACTTAAGTTTAACATTTTTATAATTAATTTAACGGAAAACAAAAATCATAATAAAACTTAAAGAACAAAAAAATAAATAAATGGAAATGATTTTACAAAATAAATACATTAAATAAAATTATAACTAATTAATAAATAATGTTGGTCAGATAGAATAATATTGCAATTATTTAAATCTGGGAAGTTTTTAATTTACTGTTCATAAATTTTAAAGTTCTTACGGTTATTTAAATAGTTCATCTTCATATATTCCTTGCCGTTTGAACGTGAATTCCCACGTCGTCCGAAGATTGGTATCCTGTTGGCGATTTATTTATCCATCCGGAGATTTTTTAGTGTAGTTGGTCCTCAATGTAGAAACGATGGTTCATTTTTCTTCCTTTCTTAGCAGAACTGAAGGGATTGAAGCTGTCTCTTTTTCAATCCCCTCAGCACTAACACCTAGCTGTTACATCGAATAATCATCAATAACTCCTTACTGATTAATAATTTCCAAATTTTCCTTTTATATTAATGTGAAGGATTGAATTTACATTATGTCACCGATGCGATGGTCCTTTTGCTGCGGTCCAATTCCATAGGGATTTCTTCTTATTTGCTAACAGTTTCTATTGTTTTCCTATCTGACCGTGTTTTTACATTTAAATGCCCAAGGCTGGTTTACATTTAACTAATTAAATTTATCATTTCCATTTCTGATTAATTAACCTGTTTTCCAAATCAAAAATATATTTAAAGATAAATTTAAAGATATAATTTATCTCCAAATCTTTTAAAATTTAGTTTTAAAATACTTTTTCTTTAATAAAGTTTTATTTTAATAATTTTTCATTATCTGTGCGATTTAATATATAAGAGTTTAAGATGATATTTAATTTCAATTTTTAATTCTTAAAGAAAATTTTTAAATGCGAACTTTTTAATTTACTTTCATGTTTAATAAATATAAAAAAAAAAACAATGTAACGAACGTCTGTGCTCGTTACAATATAAAACCTATTACAGCCATTGGATAATTAAAAGTATCAGCAACATCTTTAACATAAATGGCTTCTTTCTTCTCAGTCATAATTTTGACAACTCTATTTTAAAATCTTTTGGCAAAACCTTTGTTAAAATTTATAAAAGATCCATAAAAACAACACCAAATTATGTGAAATACTTCAAGTGTTTAATCATGTTAATATAAAAACACAAACAGTTTTCATAGAAATATAAACTGATAACATCACCTTTACTTATTATTTCATACACAGTTTAGTTCAAAGGTAAAGGGATGGATTTGAGAGCTAAAGAATTTTGGATAAATTCCCAGCTGAGCAAAAGTAAGTGGTAGTTGTAACTTATGCCCCATGTGGCCACAAGAGGCGCTGTTTCTGTGTCAACCACAGAAATATTTAGAGTAGGGGTCAAAAGCAGTGATGCAATTTCCAGTCACTAGGTGGCGCTGTTCACCATGGGTACTCACAGTAACCTTATGGCAAGTAGCTGCCAGCACTACTGCTTGGTAGCGCTGATAGCCATAGGTAAACCCCATCTAGCTTACATCGTCTGATAGAATTGGAAATTATTCGTAAGAGAAATGTGAGAGTAATCACAACATATTTTTTATTGTTTGAATTAACTTCAACCTTCAAAAATCTTTTTTTCTCCTACATGTTTTGTTTGTTTTTACTAACAAACAAGCATAAAGGAAATTAAATATAATGTCCAGTCAAAATTGAATAAAAAACATTTTTATCTAATATATGTTACACATCATTTCAGATCATAGCAATTAGTTTCAAAAATTATAGTGACAAGACTAAAATCAAATTGTATCCAGAATATTATTAATGAAAAAGCTTTCAGGCATTTCTTGATGGTTATGGTGTTAACACTCTATGAAGAGTATTATTTGTCTTTATATATGTCTTTGCAGAATCATGAGATTTTATTCGAAGAAGTAATTTTTATATCAAAATAAAATCTTGAATGAACATTACTGTTAGGGTTATCACAAGTGATTGAGAATTGTATTGACTTCTTGATAATATCACATTATCTGGCATCAGAAGTGATAAAGTTAATGTAGAAATTATCAAAAAACAAAAAAAGTATTATTTTTCAATGACTTTACATAGATAGCCATTAATTTTCTATCTACTGATCTTAGATCTTAAAAGTCATTTTGAAATGCTACAAAATATCTGGGCAAATCAGATTTTACTTCAGAAAATATGTAGAAGAAAATGTGATCAAATTAATAACTTTAAGAATAAATGTCAATATTAACTTCCACTGGAAATCAAAAACATTGGAGTTACAAAAACTATTTTACAATAGATCGAGGATATTGCTTGAACCTGCTTTTCAAATAGATTATGCCTCATTTTATTTTCTGAGTACTGTATATGGAATATTCAAACTATAGTATAAATTACTTATACTTGCCCATGATTTTCTATTCATGGGGTTAATGCACTGATTCCATCAAGAAGTAGAACTGAGTAGAGTCAATAAATAACATTAACTGATTAAAATAAGACTACATGCTGCATTTAAATTAATTATCTCACAACATTATCATCCAACCACTAAAGAGATGAAAATGAATCCATTTCATCTATATTCCAAGTTATTTATTAAAGAAATAATTTTAGATAATGGTATTTGTGAGATTTGGCATTTAAATTCACTAAAGTGTTTTTACAGCCTTATTTATACTGGCCTAAGTAATAGTTACAAAACAGAATTTCTAAATATTCATTTAAATTTGTTTCTAAACAAGTTTCTCTCATAAATAACTTAAGCCAAAAACAAAAATTGAATCATTTTCATTTGCTTTGCAGTTATATGATGATAGTGAAATATGTATTTAAATTTAATATAGCAAGCACTTAAATAAGGTACTATTTCCTAAAATATTACATATTAATTGGTACAACTTAATCCTTACATGTGCATATTGATTGTTATGGAATTATCTATGTGTTGACTGATTTTAATGATTATATATAAACTCCATTTATATCTGTAGTCCTTGGAAATTTTTATTTTAATATATAAATCCAGTAAATTATTTAATAAATGGAAATTTCATTTTCAAATGAAGTTAAATGTAAAGCCAAGGTATTTTAAAGTGCACTAACCAATCAGATCAGTTCTGCCAACTGAAAGAAAATACTTGTAAACTTGTCCAAGCTACTTCTAAATATACAAATCAGATTCACAAGATAGATTCTAGTGTTATTTCAACAAACTTATAAATAATTTCCATTTTCTTCTATCAAAATTAATTCATTAATTAGATTTAAAAAAATGTTCACTTTTATCTAATAATCATCATGTTATATGATTGTTAAATAAAAGTAGACTCTTCGTCTGACTAATCAATTAGCATTGCTATGAGAAAATGGTTGTTATTTACAAGTTTTGTAAAATGATTATAGGTTCTGAGTTGTGAATGATTATAGTCTGTACATTCAGAGATATTTTCCCCATAAATGATAATTAAATAATTATTGTTTGTATGGGTTTATTAAAATTAATTGTTACAAAAACTACCATTAATATAAAGTTTCATCCTTTTGTGTATTAATAATTGATTTATTAATCATAAAACATCATGGTTACTTAATAAATATGAATATTTTTTGAATTGTTGTGTATTCAGCTGTGAAACTGATTACCAACAATTATCACAAAATCATTAATTGCCCAAAACATTATTAAATAAGAATAAATACATTTATTTACATATTAAATATATACAAATCAATTAAGATTTTACTAAATAATGATCCATAATTACTTTATATACACATTAACAATTAGTCCTTGATTTAAAGTTCTAAATCTTCAATGCTATAATCATCACCAAACACACAAATACTGCTATTACTATAGTGGTGGACCTAAGTGAATACTAAAAGTTTATACTCACAGTACTTAAAACACAATCCTAATTGGGCCTTCTCAGGTGTACACAAATAATAAAAGACTGGTGAGGTCTATAAACATTTTCCCTAGCCAGCTATCTTTCACCTTCATAGGCATGGACTCTGGGACACTTACATCTTTGCAGAAATCTCTAGAACCACTTCTCCCCTCAACTTTTCTCAAAGGTCCTTATGACAGCAACACAACAGCATGTGATGAGTGGAGAAAATCTGATGACTGAAGTGGCCCTAGACTTTTCTGCAATGATGGAAGTGTTCCAGAACCTGTGCCTCTGAAGGTGAAAGATAGCTGACTAGGAAAAATGTTTATAGACCTCACCAGTCTTTTATTATTTGTATATGCCTGAGAAGGCTCAATTAGTATTGTGTTTTAAGTACTGTGAGTATAAACTTTTAGTATTCACTTAAGCCCACCATTATTGTAGTGGCAGTATTTTTTTGTTTGGTGGTGATTATATCATTGAAGATTTAGAACTTTCAATCAAGAACTAATTGTTAATATATATATAAAGTAACTATGGATCATTATTTAGTAAAATCTTAATTGATGTGTATATATATAATATGTAAATAAATGTATTTATTATTATTTAATAACATTTTGCGCAATTAATAATTTTGTGATAATTGTTGGTAGTCAACTTCATAGTTGAATACACAACAAAGCTATATAGTTCTCATTGGTTAATTTCCCCTGATGAACTTGACCTCAGTTTCCCAAACACTTTGACCCCAGTCCAGTTCAGCTGCACACGCTGCACACAAACACATATGACTTTATCATAGAGTATTGCAACCACCACTATGAGCTTCTTTTAGCTGCAATTACTTCTGTCTCTTGGCAACAGTTCTCTTGGTAACTTTACTTGAAATCAGATGGAAAAACAATTCTTCACATTTAGCTGCTATCCAGATGGTTTCCTCTGGCTTTGGTTTCCCAAACTCTTTGGGCCTAATGCTGCTGCCTATGAACTATTTTTACTGAGAGCACTACATATTAAATGAAGTTTCTGCCACTTACATCTCTCTGCAAAATGAACTGGAAAATGAATAATGCATCTTGTTGCTTACTCTTTTTATAGTTTTTAATTACTCACACAATTAATTTCCTTCTTCCATATACAGTAATGTTTTTAGATCTATAATTAATTAATTGGTGCCTTAGAAATTCCTTTCTATATAAAGTAATTTAGTCTATCCCTTTCATTAATTAGTCTTATTAAGAAATATTTGTAATCAGCAAATATTTCTTGGAATTTATTGATTGCAATTAATGTAAATTCTTTAATTAAATTTACTGCTTATCAGTTCGTGATCTAAATATATTTTTCTAATATTTTCTACTTTTTCTGGAGTACACAAACTTATATTAATGTAAATATATTTTTACAAAATACAACACTAATGAATAGCATTGATATGAAAAAGTGAATGTTATTTATGAATTAATATTATGATTTGAACATTCAGCCATATCCCCCCCCCCCTAGAATTGACATTAGTTTAATTATAATTCAGAGGCTTGCAAGGAAATCAAGTCATATATCATGTGACTTAATTTAATAAGCTTGTATTACAACTGTTACATAATGAGCATGACAACAGCTCTTAACAAACTTTTCAAAATACCCTTATCCTCAGACCAATTTCTAGTTCTAGCTTTTGCAGTAAGACATTATGATATTCAAGCATTAGATTTCAAATACCAGGTCAAGCCCAGAACTTTATCTAATATTTAACTATTATTTTCTACTTAATAGTTAAAGATTAGATAAAGTTTTGGGCTTAACCTAGTATTTTAAATCTAATGCTTGAATATCATAGTGCCTCGCTGATGAAAGCCAGAAATAGAAACCGGTCTGAGGATAGGGGTATTATGAAAAACTTGATAAGAGCTATTGGCATGCTCATTATATAAAATTCAGTGGCTTATATTATTTATAATGATTTGGACTGTCATAATATAAATATTGCATTAAAAATATTTTATGTGTATGAATTCTCAATCCTTTTTAAATACAATGATTCTGAAAATATTGTCATATGTTTTTCATGTTTATCCTTTAACTTTTGTACTTTATGTGTACTTAAAAAAGGAACAACTATTGTTTAAAAAAAAGGGAGAGAGAATTATAAACATTATTATAGTATCTTTATATATGTATGGATATGCATGTGATATATCTATGTGGGTTTTTTTTTTTTACAATAAGAGATTAGTTGAATTTTTCTTTTCACTATGAAAGATCTTGTACAACAACTGGCTTTCAGGTAATAATATGTGGATAGTTAATACAGTCATGCTAATAATACAAATCTACATATATAAGTGTAGGTCGATTGAGTAAAAATTTCAAAGCATTTAAATTACATATGATTTAATATATGAATAAATTACAGTATATATTAAAAGTAAAACTTCATAAACATTTTTTAAAAAAATTTGAAAATAAATATATTTTTATTTATTTTTATTTTTACATGATTATAATATTAAAATTATAATTTTAAAAAAATCATAAAAAATAACAGATTCCATTATGTTTTACTTTACTTTCAATCAATTTTATAAAGATGTAAAAAAAAAAAAAAAACGTATATTGTTGTGTAAATTAAGAATTGCAAATCAGAACAAAGAAAGACATACAAAGAAACCTAATTGAATTATAATTTTAAAAATGCTATAACTTTATTAAAGTTTAGTTTTAAATTCTCTTTATTTGTATAGAATAAAAAGTTACAGAAACATTACTCACCAATAAAACAAATATAAATATATTCAAATGCAATACAACGTCCTCACTGCCTTTCTGATTTAATTTATATATTTATATATATATGAAAAATAATCAACATATACTTTTTATTCTCTTTCTTCATTTTAAAATTCCACTATATGCTGTTAAAATTAATTAGTTCCTTAAAATTAGTTACTTTCTCACCTTTTTTTTATTCACCAAAATCTATTTTTAAAAAATGATATTTCATACCAACTGATATAGAAAATAAATCTCCCTACCCAATCAATTTTTTATTTTTGAAAGTTTCTTAATTTATCAAATACTTAAAAATACTTATATATATATGCAATCTTAAATAATTGAATATTTATAAATACAGTAATTAGATATATGTAAAGTATAACTTTAAAAATTTTATCCACTTAGGAGCGCTTTTGACTATCCTCCTAGTCTTTGTCAACTAACACTTTGATAGACTAACTTCCCACAATTCCATGATCTGAACGTTTGCTGCCTATCTGCTAATTAAGTCTTGTTTGTATTTGTATATTAGCATAGCTTCCTTTATTTTCCTTTTGTTGTTTTTTTTTTTCAATTTGCAATATTTTTACATTATTATAATTGAAGTTAAAACCATAAATACATGACTTATTATGGTTATAAAAAACGGATGCTGAAACATTATTATTTACTTTGCAATTTTTTTGTTTTCTGAACCCGTTTTAACAACAGCAAGTGCTCTTTAGTTCTTTTTTCCAACATGCATCTCAATTCCCCTATATATCCACTACTATACACGTCACATATATCTTTATAAATTTTCCATATAAAATTTACTTGATCATTTGAAATATATGGTATTGATGTCCATATTTTTTTATAAGCAGGAGAATCAATATTATTATTAATATTTTTATTGTTATATTTCATATTAAAATTTTTAATAACATTATATATATGATTATAATTGTAGCCAACATTTGACAATTCATTCAAATAGATTTCAATATTTTTTGCTTTATCGATGAATATTTACAAAGACTATTATTTCTAAATAAGGACTTTAAACCTGCCATTTTATGTGACATTGGCATTCTTGATTTATATGGAATATAACCTCTTTTTACTATTGGTTTAATGGCCATACAGTAATCCAGCTTACATTGATTTCTAGTTATTTTAAGATCAAGAAACTGAACGCACATTGAATTTTCATCTGTTTTTATCTATTTTAAGCCATTTAAATTATTTAATTCTTTAAACAATTCTTTAATTGTAATTGGCCTGCCACATACAAAAACATCATTGACATATTGATAATATACAGTAATATTTTGATAACATTTTTTAGTTATACTTTACATATATCTAATTACTGTATTTATAAATATTCAATTATAAATTATGTATTTTGATTTGAAAAAATACAGACATTGAATTATAATATTATATATCAAAAGATAAAATAAAAACATGATGCTTATATCAATAAGTCTATTAGATTATTGCTATTTTTATTTTAAAATGTGTTCAAACATTATTTAATGCGCTGCAGTTATTATTCTTTTTAATTTTGTGTGTATATTAAAGATTGAGTAAAGAATATCAGTAGATTATGACTCTTACTAAAATAATAAATTTTAAAGGGCTCTCTTTGTAATTTTGTTGAACTATAAGAAGACTAATTAGTGATGCAGTATAAGTGAAGACCACAATACACAAGTAAAAAAAGTATTAGAGCATAATAAGTAATATAAAGAATAACAAGAGCAGCAGGAGTTAAGAATATTGACAAGCTTACAATAACTCCCCTCTACTTTAATGCAAATTTTTTTAATATAATTCCTTTATTTTCCTGACAGTTTCAACTGTCCTGCAGTCTTCATCAGAGCATTCTTAACCTCTAATTCCTTTATTTTCCTTACAGTTTCAACTGTCCTGCAGTCTTCATCAGAGCATTTTTAACCTTCTCTAGTGAAGAAATCTCTAATGAAGACTGCAGGGTAGTCAAAACTGTAAAGAAAATAAAGGAATTATATTTTAAATTTTTTTTGCATTAAATGATATATGAGGGGAGTTAATATAAGCAATATATATTGTAACGATCTGGAGAAGGTAGACTTACGTAATTTTCACTACAGGGCGCCATCTAGGCATTTGAACCTAGAAAAATTTATAAAGTAGGCAGATACGTAAGTCAAAAAAAAAAAATTTTTTTTTTTTTTTAATTTTGATTCCGGTCATTAGCCCATGTCACTAGCTCAGTGGAATAGCAGAGATTAAATAATATAATATCTTATCTAATTATATTTCAATATTAAAAAAAATAAAATAAAATAAGCCACTGCCAGTAATTAACATACAAACATTTATTTATGCACATATATATAAGATTTAAAATTATTTTAGTATTAGTTTTACATTTTAACATTTAACATTATTTTTAACTTTACCTTAGATTTTAATTTACATTTTAATTTCTATTATATTATAAGTTTACATTTTAATTAAGTTCGCACAGATGGGATTATAAAAGCTTGTTTTAATATGTTGCTATAGATCGGTTACATAGATTACACGGTTAAAAACATTTCAAAGTAAACATAAACGATCAAAATATAAAACCATTGATACTGACAATTGCAGAGGGAAATTTATAAGTAACCCAGTAGTATTCACCATAAGATACTTGCATTGTCACCAATGACTTAAAAGACATCCGAATAAATACATTATAGATACTCACCGTAAGGTATCATTATTTATCGAATGTCTATATATTTTGATCAAATATGTAAACCCAAAACATACTTAACCGATAACCAATCCATGCAAGCGTCTATAAACAACTTAAATTTAATGCATTTTTATTTAGGGTCGAGTATGAATAGACTACATAGATTTGCATTTGAAAATAAAATATTCTATCCCTATTTAACCTTAGGCTAAAATTCGCAGTCAAACTGGCATCAATTCATCTGATATATCGATGTATTCAATGTAATACGGAATACGACAGCACCAAAAAGATTAAGAGAAGGCATTGACTCTCATCAGATAGGAATATGACATCTATCAGACAAGAAGAGCAATAAAAAAAAAACTCCATAGAAAGGAACTGCGCTCTGCATCTTATAATTCCTTCCATAGGCAAAACGGGAGAGTGCGGCGTATGCAGCGATTCTGCCAGTAGCAAATCTCCGACTACATCTACTAACTACATCAATATATCCAATCCATTGACCCAATTTAACAATGACACAAATAACCTAAGATTACCCTCCCCTAATATAACTTTACAAATCTATACAGCCATTCACGCCCGACTTAAGTTTAACATTTATATAATTAATTTAACGAAAAACAAAAAAAATCATGATAAAAACTTAAAGAACAAAAAATAAATAAATGGAAATGATTTTACATAAATAAGAAAAAAAAATACATCAAATAACACTATTAATAAAGAATTTAGTTTGGTCAGATAGGATTCTATTTGTAACAATTAAATTACTAGGAAAGTTTAAAATTTAAAGTTCTTAGTGTTTTCAAATTAATATTGTTCGTTATATTTTATAAAGTTCTTACGGTTTTAGAAATGTTCATCTTTAACAGTTGCTTGCCGTTTGAAATCCAGCGTTAAATTTCCCGATGATCCTGTGGTCCTCTGAATATAAGAAAAGCGATGTTTCATTTTTCCATTTTATAACAACTGAAGGGATTGAACGTGAGTCTTTTTCAATCCCTTCTCCTTCACTTCCGCACTAACACATATCTGTCACATCGTAAATAATCAATAATAATCACTTCCAAATTTTCCTTTTATACGTATTCGAAGGATTGACTTGGCATTATGTCATCGATGTGATGATCCTTTCGCTGAGGTCCGATTTCCCGATGGATTTCTTTCATTGGCTATTTGTTTCTATTGTTTTCCTATCTGACCGATGTTTTTACATTTAGATGCCCAAGGCTGGTTTACATTTGACTAATTAAATTTATCATTTCCATTTCTGATTAATTAACCTGTTTTCCAAATCAAAGATATATTTAAAGATATAATTTTATCTCCAAATCTCTTTAAAATTTAGTTTTAAAATACTTTTTCTTTAATAAAGTTTTATTTTAATAATTTTTCATTATCTGTGTGATTTAATATATACGAGTTTAAGATGATATTTAATTTCAATTTTTAATTCTTAAAGAAAATTTTTAAATGCGAACTTTTTAATTTACTTTCATGTTTAATAAATATAAATAAAAAAAAAACAATGTAACGAACGTCTGTGCTCGTTACAATATGAATATATGAGAGAAGAATAAGAATATACTTTTAAGAATATTGTCAAGCAAAATAAAATATGCTACCACATGAGCTTGTTTTTGAGCTTCTAGTTTAAGTTATTAGATTATATTTGTTCGTATTATAAAAAGGTTTTGTAACTGCAATACCTGTAATACCAGAGATTTGTAATAATAAAAATTGATAAGAACTTTGTTGTAATGTGCACATTAACTTCTTGACCACTATTGCTCTGGCATCTGCTTAGGCAATTCCACATCCTAGATAATAGACTATTAATGTGACAAAGTTCAGCATAAGAACAATACACACAGATAAAGCAGTTATTGATAATCATTGAGAAAAGTCTTGTAGACAAGAAGTATTAGCAAATAAAATAAGAGCCATGTATTATAAACTTTGAGACTGGACTCATAATATCAACAGTTTAAGTCATTGATATCACAGATTAGATTTATTACTGATATATGTTTATTGTTTTTATCACTTGATAAGCCTCATGAATGATGACTTCTCTTTCACTGCTCCACTATTATGAATTTCTAGAAAAATGTCTGTTCTGCAGTAAGATATCTGAAAATGGTTTTACTTTTTTACCTTTATATATTTGATTTAAATCAAAACATAATAAAAAAAATACAAAGTATAAGATTACTTTAAATATGAATGAATACATTGTACAGGATTAAACCTCCATTTATATATGTAATATATGCAGGATTTGAACTCAGACTTTCAATGATTGCAAGGTAGTAGTTAGATGTGTGTCTTCAACTTCACTTATAGTACAAAGATTCATTACATATATTAAAGATGTATTGAAGTTGTTAATTATAATAAGTAGACATAAATTTGTGTAGTGACAGTTAATATAATGCAAAAATCATGAGAAAGAATAATTATAATAAATATATAATTATTGCAATGCAAACATATTGAGTTATTCAAACTAGTGTGAATAATATGAAGTTTCAAACATTGATTATATAGTCATTTTTTTATAGGAGATGTAATTTTTTTCATTCTGGAGCAATCTACTGATCATGTAATTATTGGCTCTTAAGTCAGTGTTCTAAACCCAAATCATCAAATAGTTTCTGGTTATTGGCCATTTTTAGTAGGGTGCAGTATTTGCATTCATAAAATAAGCAAAACTCTCTTCATACAGTAATGCCACTCAAAGCAAGTCAAAGTAATCAATGGATGCCAGAAGGCTTGTGCATAAAATCACTATCTAGTGCCTACTCATCCAATATCCCCAGACTAGTTTCTGGCTTGTGGCATTCATCAGTGAGGAACCTTAAATCTGAGAGCACTGCATTCATAAATCAAACAGTCCTTCTACTTTTTTTATAATACCAAGTTAATGATTGAAATTCAAACCTACATATTTTAAACCCAAACCAATTTGTTAGTACAGTCATAGAAGTTTGTCACTTTTAGAGACAATATTTTAATGATTTGTTTTACATTATTTGCAATGATTTTCACCTTTTAGCATGGATATAAATGATTATGCATTTCTTTTATTATTATTATTATTTCTAACATCTGTAACAGGAACTACAATTCACTGGTTAATTTTACTAAAGGGTTTCTATAGTAAGGATGAGTGATCATTGAATACTATATGCAAATTATCAGACTAATTCTGAAACTTTCTTTGGTGAGAAACATTGAATTTATTCAAACTAATTTTTCTTATCTCAAGAATTTATTTACATGTAAAAATGTTTTCATTAGTATAAATCAAGAGATCTAAAAAATATTTATAATAATTAATACAAGCAGGAAATTAATACAAAAAAGACAGTATACAAATAATAAATCTTTAATTGGAAAATACATATTAATACATTTAATTCTTTTGGAAAATTCTTAAATGCTGTGGAGCTGAAATAGGAAATATGTACAATAAGGTAGAGTAGAAATATTCACAGCTGCAATCAAAGAGTTCAATTGGATGTCAGTGTAGGCTTTTTAAGCAGTTAATAGTTGAATATCAGAAGAATTTATATATTGCTTATAATAACTTTTTTCATATACGCTTTAAAGCAAAAAAATTTTCTTAATAAAACTTCTTTATTTTCCTGATAGTTTTGACTGTCCAGCAGTCTTCATCGGAGCTCTGATGAAGACTGCTGGACAGTTGAAACTGTCAGGAAAGTAGAGTAGTTTTATTAAGAAATTTTTTTTGCATTAAAGTATATATGAAAGAAGTTATTATAAGCAATGTATATGAAGATATGCACAGAAAGTAAAAGAGGAGAATAAATTTATATATATAATTAGAATTTACTTTGATTTTTTTTTCTACTTTATATATTAGTGTGTGCCTTTTTATTTATTAGATTGCTTACTTCTAACACGAATATTGTAACTTCAAGTATTAAGTCTTTTTTGTTTGTTTGGAAAAATCCAATTCATTGTCAGAAGCATTTTCTAACTGTGCTAAATTTTATTCTTGTGATAATCATGCTAAGCCTGATAAATGAATATCATTATTTTTGGAGTTTTTTATTATATAATTATTAGGATTTATTTTATTAGTTACATATTAAGTTTTTTGCATATATATATATATCAAATGAAATAAATATAATAATCAAAATATTTTAGAATAAATACTAAAAAAATTCCATATGCCTATATAAAATACAAATCATTTTTCACTATCTTGAGTAGTGAAAAATGCCTTAAGCTGGTTATAGCAAAGATTTTATTTGTATTTTATATAGGCATATGGAATTTTTTAGTATTTATTCTAGAATCTTTTGATTATATGTATATTATAGCATAATTTTATAACTTTTAATATATCAGATTTCTGGCTTAAAGACCGATATGTATGATGTTAATTAAGTTTTTATTTAATGTTAAATAATTCCTAGTAAAAGTGAGTTGAGAATCTATCTTTATTTTTCATATGTGATAATTAAGTTAGGGATTAATTAAATTAATATTTTGTTCTAAAATTTTCGAAAATTAATGGTGACCATATGATTTTCAATTATTAATAAGTAAAATTTTTCATTAATTAGATAAATTAATACATTATACAGGCTTAAACCTGCATTTATATATGTAATATATGCGGGATTCGAACTCAGACTTTCACACAACCCACTATTCTCAGTGCCATTTTATATTGCTGACCCACCTGATTACACACATGTTGAAAAGATAAATAATCACCAATATACGTATTTCATGCTAAACCAGAAATCATCAGTTGGTCTAGACTACTATCCTCACACATATATACAATCAGTGCTCAGCTTTATATTAAGATAGCCAATTTTTATACTTAGATAGTAAAGTTTGAGTTCATTATCAACTGTTTAATTTTTCTTTGAAATATTGTTTCCCTTTTCAAAAGTAAACATTGATAATATTTCTCTCTTAGACCATTTAAAAATAGTAGTTTTCCCAATTATTTTCAAAATGCATTCTTTACTTTCATTATAGACCTACTTTTAATTGTTTGTAAATATAAATTAGATTACCTTTTAAAATAAATTAGGCATATGTTTAGAGTTATTCTTAATCTTATGGATTATTGGGTTATGTAGTCCAGGGATGCCTAAATAAGAAGCTATTTAACCTAGGATTTAAAGCTATTAAATGCTAAATATATTTGTTATTATGAAACAGTTTCATTCATAAACAATTTTAATTTTGGATTATTTTTATATTGACAATTGTTTCTAAAGTTCAAGCTTTTCACATATAAATGAGAAAAATTAAGACTTAGAGCAGGTTTTTTTTTCATTTTGTCATAACTGCAAAATTTCATAAATATTTATTTATGACTTTATGTATTTGGATAGATTAAGAATCATTATAATGAGGAGTATTAATAGTATGCAGAATATTTATTAGAGGTTTTATATTAGACAATGGGTCAATTTATATATATAAATTAAAAAATTGCTATGACGATATAATAAAGGCTTTGTTTTATATATATATGTTTACAATCTGCAGATAGGAGTTTACTGTTAACTAAAAGGAGACCGATGTGTTTTGAGGCTTGAAAGAAACTAAGCTGTTATTACTATGTGATTATTCGTATGATAAATGAACATCAGTGGGCTGCTTTCTAGCATACATTCACCTGCAGAGTGAGTTTACTGCCTTTTTACTTACAAGTTCAAAAAATATACTTTTTATTAGTTGTCAAATAGGTCTCAATTAAAATATCAGTTGAGTTTTTCTGAATGCAAAATGAATTTACACATTAATGATTTTCTCTTTTACATATTTACAATCATGACAAACAAACTAAATTATAGCCCTTATTTTCAGGATAATGTAAAGTCACCAACCAAAGCAGTGGTTGGCAGATGAAGGCAGAGGGTGTTAAAAATTCTGATTGTGAAACCACAACACTGTTGTGACTTCTGTTATAAGGGAATCATTTCAGTCAGAGGTTTAAATATTGTAAATGAATAAAAAAAAATGTCATATTATATGCTTTGACTACAAAAGGAATGATATTTACCCTAGTAGTATAAACCCCTTCACTAAAGAAATTTTTTTGCATAAATCAACCATGAATATTAAGAGAAATTGACTAGATGTAAATTGACCTTGATAATGATTTATATATATATGAATAGGAAAAGGTACCAGGCTTATATTCAACCCATGATATTAAGGCAAAAAAAGACTGTCAACTGAACCATAATTTAATCTCTTAGGGGACATTATAATTACATTGTGAACTGAATAGTGCACTATATGGTTGCTAATCAGAGACTCTTTGTTTGGATAGCTTTAGGGAATGCAGGAAATCTCTACTGAACATTCTCTTATAAAGTCAAAATTAATCAATAATTATTTTCACTGGGGTTTCACTCTATCAGCTACTTTGTAGTGAATCCAGGATATCCTTCTACTTGTGCATCACTAATAACTTATCTAAAATTTCTGAGCACAAACTCACTTATGTAGTTTAACTGACTTCAAGAAAAGGCTCAAATATATGAGTATTCTAATTCACAATTAATAAATATATGACAGCTTTTTCTCCATGTCTCTATCTATCAAATATTCAATCATTATAGCAATCATCATACAATACCTACTTAGAAGAGAAATAAAAATGTCAGTATGTCTTCACATATATCAATGAATAATACAATAGGAAACAATCACAACTATAAAATGGTTTGATATCAAAGAAACTATATAATCCTATCCTTTAAATCAGATTTTTTCATTGCATCATCAGTTATATTTTTATGTCTAATATTTCTGCTGCTTAGCACAGTTTTGGCATAGCATTTGCATTTTGAATGTCTTTCAGTAATGTGTGCATAAATATCTTGTGCATTACTATGAATACTGGCAACTGGAATCTCATCATGAAACTTTACAATATTTAAAACATTGTCTGTATGTAGCTTGTTAAGCAAATGTGACTATCTAGATCTATCATGCAGTAGCAAAATATTAAAGGAAACAACATTGCATGTTTGTCCATTATGTACTTTAGACACTGATTCACAAAGATATTAACAGATGGAGTTGAACATAACCTATTACTTATAATCATCCCATTCATCTTGCTATGAATATGAGAATGCCATAAATTCTCAAAAGCACTAAGCTGTATTTAATTTATAGAAGAAACAAGCTTTTCTATAGTTGCATAAAAGTGCACTTATTACATTTATAACTTAAATCTATAATCCTCAGTTCCTGGTACTGTGAAGGTATTTAGAAGATTGCAATTAACTTTTAAAATTAAGTCATCATGGCTTTGCCATAAAGAAGACGTAGTATTTGTTTGTAGGGACTTCATGAAATACTGTTCATCAATAGGATGTAATATTTTCTCTGAGTTATGACCCCTAGTTATGTTATAAAATGGATTGCCATTCTGACTAGGCATGGATTGGAATACTCCACTTAGTTTATATTTTGATATTGTATTCTTCTTTGATTTTGTTGATAAGAATATTTATAAAACAAATTGTTAAGATTATATAAAGCGTATAAATTCTTATCAGTATACTTACTTCTTCTTTTGCATATAAATTTATAAAATGCACTTTTGGCCTTTGTGTAATGTATCTTTGCTCTCACATAGTTTTCATAGGTACCTGTTGTATGCGTCCTCTGAGATTTCTTAAATTTTGTCCTACCACTGTATTTATTATAGGACAACCAGCACAAGTATTAGAATAAATCTTTGCATCTGGTCTATAGTCATACTTATGATAGTAATACTCATAATATCTAAAACAATCCCTGATTTGTTGTGTTAAATAATTCTTATTTTCTGTTGCAAATAAATGCTTAAGGTACTTAGCTTCTTTAATACTACAAATTATTTGATAATTCATGAAATCTTTTGCATCAGTTATCCCTTCTTTATTATCTGTATAGTTGTAACAAGTTTTCCATAACATTCAAGGCATTGAGGACTACAGTCTGTATCACATGATTGTCTGCTTTTTAAATAAATTTTAACATTTTTAGACATATTATTAAAATATTTTCATGTGTCTAGATAAAGTTATATACTACTTAGGCTTACAATCATTGTAGAGGTGTTTAAAAGATTTACCAGGAGAATGCTTAGGTTTATGCTCAATAAAAGCACTCTTCTCCCTATTATCACTTGAGTTATACTTATTTGTCATGGGTACTTTTATTTTACATCTATGGCAATTATTATACCAATTTTTAATAGTTGTTGTGATGTTGAAATTAGTATACCATGTTCTCTCAAAGCAGGTGTATTTGGTAAATTATATTGTTTATCTGGTAAATTTATATCACTGCCTGTGATGCCATTATTTTCAAAATGGCTCAGGTCTTTTGTCAGATTATTACACCTATTACTTATTTTTAATATAACATTCTCAATCTTAACCTGCATCTTAATTTCAAAATTACCTTACAAAGTTCTTTATCTAGTTTGTTTTTAATCTTTATAATTCTTTTAACTCTTTGAACTTAGCAACATGTTTGTTTTCTGACTCCTTAAATTTAGTCTTATGATCATGTTTGAACTCTATAAATCATGCAATGGATGCATCACACCCCACATTGACTTCATTCCTCAATTCTCTAAAATCTTCCCTTAATTATGTCTACTGCTCATCTAGCCTTTTAGTGATATCTTCTCTTTTTATCACAATTATTTCTAAATTCTCCTATTTCATCCATTAATTCTATTTTCTGCTCTTCCAATCTTTTATTTATTTTCTGACATTTGATAAGGATTATATTCGTAAAGTTTGGTTTATATTACTATTTTCCATGATAATAAATATGTATATGGTCAACTCATCATTTCAGTTCAAATAGTATAGAATGTGTTCAATAATTAATGATATTTTGTTACCAACATCTACCTCAAACGATATCATTCATGGCTTAAAAGAAAATGTATTGACCAAAAATCTAAAAAAATGTTCTTTTGCCCTATCATTAGCTATAATGTTCTCTGTACATATTGATAGTGTGTGATTTACTTATCTCAGGTGGCAGTGGTTATAAATTGAGCCACACAGCAGAGCATTATTGGGTAACGTGAACCCATCACAATTTAGATATCTGAAATTACATATTACTTTCAAGTAAAAGATGCTTTCATGTATTGGAAGAAGAACTGTATAATATTAAATGACATACTGCTGGACTTTGTGAAGTTAGAAGAAAAGGTGAAGAGATAATAGATTTAAAAAGTGGATATATATTTTTACTACAAAGATATAAATATTGGGGAAAAACCTACCTATTATTACATGCCAGAATCACTCTCATTAATATCTCAATATTCTCCAAAATATCATATTACGCACCCATCAACAATTATACCACCCCTTTCAAAAGAAAAATAAATTTCTTATGCACCCAACTGATATAGAAAAGAAGTCTATAGCAATGAACATTAGAACTACACAAAAACAGAGACTTTATTCTTATAATTCATCTCCAAAGAATAATAAATGTAATAAGCAAATTTCTAATTCTTTTTTCAGACTCCCAGAAATGTATTTGCTTTACCTCAACAAATACACCACAACTAGTTAAAAATGTCCTTTTCAAAAACCTCCTTATCCACAAAACTGAGCAAGGACAAACAAACAGATTATCCAAAAATTTAAAGTCTGCTATCTAGAGTCCAAATATCTTGACTTATCATGATTAGTTGGAAAGCTTTATCAACCTGTAGCTCCTTAGCTAAAAAATGTTTTCTGACAATATAGACCCAATTTGTTCATTCTGCAAAGAAGAAGAAACTATTTAATACTTTCTCTTTAAGTGCCCATCTCTTCAAGAATACCAAACCCTCATTACAATTATCACTAAGTCCCAATAAACCTCACTCATGCTCATTAACAGCATAAAAAAGTACTCTTGTCCAGCCCTCACATTTCCAGATATGTATGCAGTCACATGGAGTTTAATAAACTATATATATACACTATTAACCCCCTTGATACTAACTAAGGAATAATGTGTATGTATGTAATAGATACTATACAATTAATACTAATATAAACATTGTAACCATATACTTCATCAATGAAGATTATGTTGAAAGTAAAATATTGGAGAGATAAATGGAGTGGTATAATCATAAATAGAAAGATAAACAATATTATGGATAGTGATGTTATATGACTGTGATAAGATTAATTATTCAAATTAATAAACATTATTAAGTGCACATAATTCAAGTTTATGTCTTAACAAGTTTTTATTGTGATGAAAAAGTAGAGAATTTTTATATGGATATACAAAATAATATTTTTAAATTGTCGTGGGAGACTAATACTAGAATTGGTAAATGATTAAATGAAAATATTTGAGTAAACTTGGCTTTGATAATAAAATGAGAGAAAATACATATCGGTGGAAATAAAAATTATATTATGAATAGAAATGAACATGGATGCATCCAAATAAAAATATTTTAAGAATGGAATGTTTTTAATAGATTCAACATATTAGTAAAATGTAAAATAAGTGTTATTGCAAAATTAGAGATTAAAAACCATTAAAAAAGACAGTATTTAAAGTTGACATTCCTAACCTTCAAAACCACTACAATAAATTTAAATTAGAACTTCAGATCATTTTAAAATATGAAGACTTTGAATATGTTTCAGACTTGATTGAAATCAATAAAAAATAACTGATACTTTATTAAGAACAAGAAGAAAGATTTATTAGTAAATTTCTACTAAGATCAATAAAATTTATGAAGAAAATATGGAATATGAATTTTTTTTAAAAAAAAAACAACAAACAAACAAAAGATCCATTAAGAAGAAATGAATATTTGATTTGTATAATGATACACACACAAAACAAGTTAATAATGATGTAAGAAAATATAATTGTGAATTGGAAATAAAAACTATAGAAGAAATTAATAGTCTCGAAAATGTAAAACAATATCGTTTTGGAAAGAAATGTGTTTTAGCAATAAGAAAAAAAGATGAAATTATTATTAAAAAGAAAGATGACATCAAGAAGTGTGTGGAAGAATTCTATAAATCACTATCTACTTACAAATAACAAGTCACCACAGCATTCCTCATAATTAGTAATTTTTCTGAATTGCCAAAGTATTTTAAATGAAGAGGTAAAGCATGCAATTAAATCTATAAAAAAATAGAAAGTTCCAGAAATATTAACATTTTAAAGGAAACAGCTTAAAAAATAGAATTTTTTTTAACAAAGCTATATATTAAATATCTAAATAGTAAAGATGCAGCAGATAATTGGAAGAATATGGTAGTAATATTAATATTTAAAAAGGTGATAAAAAATATTAGAAAATGCATCAGTTCTATATAAAATCTTTACCAAGATAATTATAACTCATTTACAATGAAAAAGAACAAGCTTGACTTAAAAGTGTTTTAACATAGCAGATCACATCTATGTATTGGGAAAGGTTATAGAAAGGACCAATGAATATGAATTATCATTATGCTTTGGATTTGTACATTATGAAAAGGTATTTGATTCTGGAAGAATTAATTTGATGATCAAAGCTTTGGATCATCAAGATATGTGCCCAAAATATTGTCATATTCTGAAGAATACATATCAAAATATGGCAGAAGCATTACTGAGAAAATTAACATTGATAAGAATGTATGCAAGTCATTTTATACCTTCAAAACTTTTTATAACAGTTTTCCAATAAATATTTTCTGGATTAAAATGGGTAGTTAAGGAGTAAAAAATAAATGAAAAGTATCTAGATTTTTCAGATGATATTAATATTTTTGAAAAACATAATGAAAAAAACAATGCTTCAGAACTTTATGAAATATTACAAGAGTTAGCAAATCAAAGTAAAAATATAGTACTAAATTAAATGCTAAAGGGATGAATTGGGGGAGGGAGTGTTACAAATATTTTGGGAAGTGTTTTATTACAGATAGAAACATAATGGATAAAAACATCGTATAATTAAATTTTGATAAAATTGCTTTGAGCATTAAAAATGCTTTTAATTTATCTACTTATCTAAAACTGGGCCATTAATAAAAAAAAACAATACAGAGATTTTAGACCACTTAGCAAAGTATGGTAAGATGTAGGTTAGGAGTAATAAAAAAAATCAAAAATAAAACATTGGGATGAGAGAACAAACAGGTTTTAATGACATCATTGAAAAAATTAAGAGACTGAAATAGAGCTGTGTTGGATACATTGATAAAAGACATGATAATAGATGGACAGTTGTAGTTTAAAGTAGATCTCAAGAGATTTTAAAAGACCTAAAAAAGACTATATCTGAGATGGATGACTAGAGTAAAAAAATTTGTTGGTATGATATGCAAAGATCTTAGGAACTGTATAAGGGATTAAACTTGGAGAGACTTTTAGCCTGCAGCAGATTAATACTAGTCAAAAATTAAAATCATAATATATATTGTAGCCATGTAGCTACATTGTTGTATTTTAAATAAATGGATAATGCAGCAATAATATATATATATATATATATATATATATATATATATATATATATATATATTGTACCCTTACTTCTTGATATATAAAATAGTTTAAAATACAACTAGCTCAGTTACATTATTATGCTTAATTAAAATTTGCATATCTATCTTTAATATACTTTTATATTATCATATCTTAATTAAATTTATTATCAATCATCAAAATCAATATAGTTCTAGATTATACTAATTAAATAAGTATTTAATAAAATTATGAGACTGCGAAGTAAAGTTACAAAGTAATAAGCAGATTTACACTGAGTCAATATCTCCCAAGATACTGTCTCAATGGCATAAGAATACTACCACTACCTTATCATCTTACTACTACATCTATAGCATTCTTATGACTTTTAAATGAAATCAATTATCTTTAATAATACTAAAATAATTCCTAACTTTTAACTTAAAATATAATTAAATAATCTCAGGTTCTTCTAAGTTGTTTTAAAATAATAATAAATCATGTAAATAAGTATGATGTGGGATTTTATATCAAACTTAAATACACCTAACTTATTTTAATAATAATAATAAATAATACTAATCTTAGAGTGTAATTTAATCTCATCTATTTCTATTATATAATCAATCATTAAATGAATAAACAATCATATGTATATCTTTTATTTCATATGGTATCTTCATTTTAAAATAGATCAAAATCTTATACTTAATAATCTGTGGCAATAAACAATATTGTATTCTTATAATGTGCATTATAATCATCTTATGACCATTGTAATATTTATGTTCATGTCAATCAATTCTTATAAAATAATGTTAAGCAAATATGGTATTCAATTCTAAGTAATAATAACAAATTCATTTTGTGCAAATATTATGTTTATTTCAAATCATCTGATGTCAAAATGCTGTGGTGAAAAATAATGAAACTCGACACACTTTTAAAACAAATTAACAAATTTATTTACAATAACTTCAAATAAAATTTATTTACACTATTTACAGTTTTAGAATTTAAGAAAATAAATAAAATAAAATAAGAAATTACAAATACAAGAAGTTTATAATGTTATTAACTCATGTACTTAATAAGCAATTTTACATTCCTTCAAATGCTATATTAATAATATTACAGTGTGTTTTTCAAAAACTTAGATTTTTTAAAATAAATAGTAATAAACTTTAATTACTACAAATAATAATATATGTCAAGACTATTTATGTAGCATGTGTAAACAATGAAGCTCTACTAATTAAATAGCTACATTAATTAAGTATTACCATTTATAATGTATCATCATATATTTACTTTATTATTAGCATTGCTTAATAGCTTTATAAAATTAATGTATCTTTGTAATGTAAAACAAATAATTGACTGTAATTATACTTTACTTAATGTAATTCCTGTTATATGTTTTATCAAATATGCATTACATATCTGTACTGTTCAAATACTATTATTTAAATCATTTATCAATTTCAAATTCATAAAGCATTACCTTAGATAAATTTTATGATTCTTTTCTATGTAAAAATCATTACTTTACTTTATGTGTTATTTTAATCCTTTCTAATAAATTTCTATCTATAAAACATATTCTAAACTTATCTCAAATTTCCGGAAAACAAACATCAACTTCAAACAAAATATTCATTATCCAAATTACCTATACTACATCGTTTATACTTAGTAAACTTTTCAATCTAAATATAAGCTTCTACCTAAACGTAACTTAACTTATTTAATAAAACAAAATACAAAAAAAATAAATAGAGTCTTTTAAAATCCTTTTCTTAAATTGCAAATAATAAAAATAATTACTTAAGATAAATAATAAACATCATTTTAATACTATAACATAAATAAAATATCAAAATTATTTACGAAAGAATCATATAATTATTTCTAAGCTTCTTACGTAATGTTGTATCATGTTGATATTATAAATTAAAACTTATGCATATTTTAATAAAGTTCGTTGCCAATATAATGTATGTGTTTTCATAAAATATCTATCCATTCATTCTACAACAACATAATATTCAGTTGATCTAAAGAAAAACATATTAAATTCATTAAAAATCATTATACAATATTTTTACCATAATAATAATAATGTCCAATCTGCTATCCAGCATTCTTCGGAATTTGCAGCTTCATAAAATAAAAATCATTCACATTTTCACTCATAAACATTCATTAGAATATTCCGTGTTATATTAATTATAAAAATAAATTTATGTAATTAATTATTATATTATTTTTAAGTTACTATTTAATAAATGTACCTAACCTACTTTTTAATAGTTTAATAATATTTTAAATTTTATGTTAAATAAATAAAATAAAAAAAATTATATTACATATTCCAGCGACGACTTTTGTTCTACCATAAAAGTTCTAACAAATATCCTACGTATAAAGTCAATAGAACACTATTTCCTGTTCCGTTGTATCACGTGTTTCTTGAAAGTTTATAATAAAATGATAACGTTCTTTTTTTTAAAAAAAATAAGTTCCAATAAGAAAACAAATAAAATTAAAAAAAAAATAGTTTATAAGTTCTTTCTGGATCCAGTTCTTCATAAAATATTATTTTTAAAGTTATTATTTTTAAACTAATTTATAGTTTATATATTATTTTCATTAAATTACTTTAATCAACTTGGCTTGCTTGGTTTAGTTTGACTTGATTTGGACATCCATGTATTACTTGCGCATTTATAATTAACATATTCAGGTAAGAATTAATTTCTCCATCTATAACGTCCAGCGTTTAGATTACTTCAATATAGTACTTCTATTATATTACGATTTTAAATAATCATATTTATAATCTATTTGCCTTTTCAAATCGTCAATATTTAGTCTTTTAAGCACAAAGACTTAACAAGGCAAGTATTTATAAAACTTACTACTGTTTCTTATATCTTTACTTAAGATATTCTTTAATTCTATAATTTGTCAAAAATACTTTTTTTACAGAAGTATTTTTATTTCTTTAAAATATCTATTAATAACAGACAATAGTAATTTAACTTTAAAACTATTTATAGTCCAAAATACTACTTTTCTCCATCTTATAGTTTTCTGTACTAATCCAGCGTCTGTTACTTTTCTAGCATAAAGTTTCTGATATATTTCTCCGATACGTGATGTTTCCATTGATTATTTGTACGTAAACTGAGTTTCGATATTGAGAAGACTAATAGGGAATTATTAAGTTTCTACTGCATACTTATCATTTAAAAATTATAAAATTATATACAATAACACTCTTATGATTTTACAACTGATTTTAAGAGCGTTTATAAATTTACTTGGCTATTTTCTCAATAGCACGATTAACTTAGAAATTTAATTACAGAGAGCCCCCCTCAACAATTGAATCCAGCTTATATACTGCCAGAAACTCCTTATCTGATTGGTACGTTTAAACAATCAAACTTTCTAGCTTATTTACATATTTATCAACTCACTATTAAAAATAAAATAATGACTTATTTAATATTTAATATTTTATCAAATTCTTTTAAAACAATATTTATCGTTTATTTAAATCTACTAAACATTCTTTTGAAATATTCTTTCTCACTTGATTTAAATCTTAACTTTTATAAGATCATTTAAAATAAACTAAATCTTTTTAAATACGTTATATTTTTAAAGTAATATTTTTAAAAATCAGATTTAATATTTTACATTAATATCTTTATTTTTATCTCGTGATAACTCACGTATTATTTATAAATTTTACAACATGATTTTTTAAAATAATTATGCAACTTTATTAGACAACTTCCACGCATGTGTGTATAACATCTGTTCTTTATAACACAAGAACGCTTGCTGTCGTCTAAAAATAAACTAACAATTGCTTTTTTAAAATAAATATTTATTTTTAAAATAAATAAGATATTATAACAGATTTTAAAATAATTATTTGATATGATTAAAATCAAATATTAATCTCAATTTAAATACTTATAATTTAAAATATTTTTATTCACTTTTAACATATATTTTAAATTAAATAAATATCTTTGTCTAATTTTAACTTGTCTTTTAAATACTTTAGCTTTAAACATTTGTTATTAAATTTATTAATGCAGTATTACATCATAATCATCATCATTTTAAATATCTTCTCAATACCAACACAATTCACATACCAAATACTCATAGATTGCTTTAATTAAACTTATGGTAACATTACCACAAGCAAAGTCAACATCACACTTTTAAAATACTTCTTAAATTTAAAATTTTCTACTAGATTAACACAAAACTTAAATGGTGACCCATACAAAAGGGCACAATATATATATATATATTACATGCTCCTTAAAGTTAGAATTAGTTATATCATAGGGAAGTAATATTTAGTTTTCCCATATATGTTTTTTTATAATAAAGAACATTACTTAAATATTTCATGTACAACATGATATGAGAATTTTGAAACATTATTTTAAAAAATAAAGTGAATATTATTATAATTTGTAAATGTTTATAAAAGAGAGAAATTATGTAAAATTAAATAAACAATTTATTTTGTTCTCTCTCTTCAGTAAATATAATTAATTACTAGTTTACTTTTGATTTTTGAAAAAAGTACTTAGGAAGAAAATATTATCTTCAGTAAGTTTTGGAAAAGTAGTTGAGAAAATTTAATTCTAACTTTATAAGAGAGATAAAGTCAATAAAGTTCAATTTTGATAACAGTTTTAAAAGAAGAGGGGAAGCAGATTTTAATGTTTTGTTAAATTTTTGTTTTAATTGATTAGAATTTTTTCTTTTCTCTCTATCTCTCTTCAATATAATAACAGTGCTTATCAAATCAGCAAATTTAACTGATTGTCTTGTTTTCCTTTTGGTATAAAAAACTTTAATTAAATAGTAATTTCAAAACTATAATACTAATTTTTTAAAATTAAAAAATGAAAACAAGCACATGGATTTTATTTAAAAAAGAAGAAAATAACTGAACAATTCTCTTTTGCAAAAGTAGACCTAATTGGTCAGTATTTAATTTTGTCATATAGAAGAAAGGATTGTGGTTTGTTGAAGACAGGGTTGTTCCAAAATTGGGGGTTTGGGTTAACAGAAGACCTATGTGTCTGGTAAAAAACAGGCATTAAATTCCTGACCCAGCTGTTGAAGATGACAGTCAGTTCTGAACCAGCTGCTAAAAAATAAAGCAGAAAATAGACGTTTTAATTTATCTGTGTAAAGCACAATGTGTTTACTTATAAATATGTTTTCTACAATGAAAACTATGTGCTAAGCTTAGCTAAAAGCTAAATATCACCCATCTCTATGTAACCTGCTTCACTAGAATAAAAGGTAAAGAAGAAAAATGTCCCTGAAGCAATCTGCCAAAATCATGTCTCCAAACAAGAGCATGACTATCTCTATGTGTTAGTCTGACTTGGAAAAATTATTGAAAAAATTGATAAATTCTTAGTACGTGTTAGTCTGAAATATCATATTGCAAAATGAAGAAAATGAAATAACAGTGTACAATTAACCTGAAATTATGAAGCCTTCAAGAACATCTACCTAGAAAACTTGTAAATTACAAATGCAAAGTAAGACTCAAAGAAAATTAAAACCATGGTATAAGGTTTTTTGGTGTGCACATTAAATTTAAATTTATAAAGAAATTTTAAAATTAATTACCAATTGGCATTAGTTAAAAATTTTATTGATAGTTTGTTTTTTAATGGAATGTGTCTTTTTTTAATTAATGTATTTTGTTTCTTTCAAAATTATAGAAAGTTTTTTTAAAGTAACTTAATTTTATAAAATTTGACATGCTTTTTTTTTTGTTTCATATCACCACCACCACCCCCAACTTATATACAAAAGGAGTAAGCTATTTTAAAATGCTTTTACCTCTGATTGAAAAGCCATTTTCCAACTTTTGTTATTTTAAAAAATAACTTAATGAAAACAAGAGTTAACTAATTTAAAGAATAAAAATCAACTAGTTAATTAATTTTACTTATGAAAGTAAATATTTTGATAAGAATATATAAATCTGAAATATGGTATAATCATGTCATTTTTTTAAAAAATGATTTATGGTTAATAAGTTAGTTTATTAAATAATTGCTTAAAAATATTCTAGTGTTAATATTTTTATTTCTCCAACCATTGGAAGTACACATAATTTGATTTCAATGCAGCTTAGAGTTTTGGGGATTGTTTCAAATTTTTTCAGTATCATTTTAAAATAAATTAGAATAAGCCATTGTATTTATTTATCTCTTTCTCACAATAAGAGTTCACAGAGTTCTTGCTTCCTGATCCATATTTGAGCACAATGGTTAATTATATAAATGTATGGGTAATGTTGATATTTAGATATCCCAGTGATAATCCTGGGTAGCACAAATATATCACCTTTAAAATCCATGCACTATATTTTATATATTTTTATTATTAGAAATTAAGTTTATAGTTGACCAGTACATTAATAGTGTTATGCATCCAGAGCAGTGATGATGATCAATATGTTTCTGTATTCCAGCATGTGTTCATATTCTGATGGATTAGCACTTAAGTATGTGCATCCAGATGATTGTATTGTATTTCTGTTGCAGTGGCTAAATAATTAGCCTGCCTATAGTGGATCCCTTTTAAATCCAGTCTCAAGGCTGAATGTTGATTTTCGACTGTTCTTTATTGATTGTTGATGATTAATGATTATTATTCTTTTATAATGCTGGAGATGCACCTCATGGTTTTGTTCATGCTGACTCTCTGCTGCTCTTTTATATGCATTCTAAATGCATTTTATATTTGCCAACACAGGCATTACTCCTTATTCACTCTTCAATTTTCTGTACTGTTACAATATATATTTATTTACTGCATATCATTCAACACATATGTATTACACTAAATAGCATTCAACATACATTTAAAACATCTCTTCTGTGGCTTCCAGTATTACAAAAAACAATTATAAATAAATGATTTTTTTCTATTTATTTGTAATTATATTGAGAGGTATAGTAGATATAATTTATTTATATGCTACATATATGTATGACAAATAATTAAAGGACTTACATTCCCTCAATAGTGTCAAATCTCAAATATACCCTTAAATGCAGATAAATACAACATTGCTAATACAAAACTATAATAATAATAATAATAAAAAACAAATCAAATGCTTGTAAGATACATGTTTTCCAAGACATTAGTTATGCTAAGATTATACAACTAAATGTGATATACAACATAAAAATTTACAATTTAAAGCTACTGATGGTGATTGTAAATTTTTCATTTGTTTGTTTTATGAATCATAGTAAAAAATATTTCATTCATTTATAGTAAAATATTCTAATGTAAGATTAGCAAATAGATCTTGTAAATACCTCTGCCTTAAATGGTACATTTGTCAATGCTTTATTTGTGAATTGTCTTTATCAGTAATTATTTATGAGATTGCTATCACCATGGTTACTAATATGAAATATATATTGTGATTCTAATATAAATAATAATCTAGTAGTCTGCTTTGTTAATACACATACTTTATAAGTATTTGATCTGTAATTATATAATTTTAGTTCTCAACTAGATTTAGCCTATACAAGATTGATTTGACATTTATCACAAATAAAAACAGTAAATAAAACTTCTGTTTAGTTATCATATATATTATTCTGCAAAAAAATTATTGTATTAATATACTTAAAAGTGTAGATTTGTATAAATAATTGATTAGACAATACATAAATATGTAATAATGTAACTTAGTAACATTAATTTTAACTTTCATTCTCTACAGAAATTCTCAACAATCTCTTAAGTGGAATATTTGATTAAGAAAAAAACAATTTCTATTGGATATATGTTTCTGTCATAATCAATGTCATCAGCAGTCTGAAAATCATTTTGAAATCTCATCAAACATTGTATCTCAATCTTTATTTAAAACTCACTAAAACATTCACTTTATTATCACAATTTAATCAAATATATACATGTATATATTGTGGGTACATCTATGATTTTGATTGTAAATATACCAATGTTTCAGTTTGATTATCCAAGCCATCAACTGGGTGATGAATAAAATATTACAAAAATAGTTGTAGATGTGCTATAAACACTAATTTATACTAGTAAAGTCCCATCAATAGAAAAAAAAACATATATAAAATTGTAAGTCTGAAAATCTTCAGAATAATGGGGTTTTTTAAAAAAAATTCTTCCAAATAGGAGGACATTTGCATGTGTTATTGTTGATAAATTTAGTCTTTTTAGTATCTCAATGGTTTCTTTAATCTTACATTAGTAGAGAATAACATGTCTGGATGGGATTCTGATATTAGAGAAGTCAATATTATGACCTGAATTCATGCATGGAGAGTGCTAATGATGATAAGCATTGCTTAACTGCATTAGCATGTTCATCTCTTCTAGTACCAATGTGGTATTTTCTCATACCTGCATAAGAATCTTTACAAATGACATCATAAAATTTCATAAACTCCATGAGCTTCAAGACAGATTGGATCTTATTTTGGCTGTTTTTAATATTGTAACATTTTAGAATATGTCCGCTACTGTCTGTAGCTTTTTTTATATAAGAAACACAAATTTTAATAATTTGTTTTTTCTTTTTGTTTATTTTGATTATTTAGTGCTTGAATTAAAGCTTGGTGAATAATTTTATTATTATAATCATTGACTAATAAAACACTATTTACATGATTTAATTGCTCTAGTGAAAAGAGTTTTGGTTACAGAAAAAATCTGAGTTGGTTGATAATATGGTGAAAATTGTAACTATCTGTTTGTGTATGTATTTTTTTTTTGAAATCTAAAAATGATAGATTATTTTATTTCCTGGTGATGAGTACATCAAGAAGAGAAAGTTTTCCATCAGACTCTGTCTCCATTGTAAATTTAATATGAGGTTGCGTATTGTTTAAATGTGAGAAAAAATCATATCATTTACATCTGTAACCCGAGAAAATCTTTGTATCAATATATATAATAATTAACAATGAAGTGATTTATATATCGGTAATACTGTGGAAGCAACTACTCTTCACACATGCGCTAAAATTGATACGTACCCTCCCGTCAATAATTAATTCATAGGTAGTTCACCTATAGTTAGAGTTTATTCTTTAAATAAACCAACAATTACTGACTATGTCTACATTAAGACTATCTATGCTTTTAAAATAATTATTGACAGGAGGGTCTATGATAATTTTAGTGCAAATGTGAAAAGTAATTGCTTCCACAATATTACCTATATATATGCGTGTGTGTGGAATGCAAAACCAACAAATATTTAAAGCATCAGATTATTAATTATTGAGATGCCCATTATATTAATGCAAATTTGCATTAGCTATTTTAAATTTGAATTATATATTATCAATTGTTATACTAGATTCATTTATTCAATGCACTCGGGCACCATCAGTTATGGTCTTTTTTATTGAAGAGAGAGAGAGAGAAGTACCAAATACTTATCTATACAGAACCCCCAAAAAGTTAATTACCACTCACATTTATATATAAAAATAAAAGTGCTCATACTCTTCTGTAGGATAATTTTTTCGATAGCATTATCTACTGAAAATATGATTTAAAAAAAAATAATAATATCCACAAGTATAATCAAAGAGAATTTGAATCTTTTTTTTAAATTCTATTTCTAAGAATAGCTAGGTATCTATTTACACATTACGAATTGAAAGGTTATCTAAGTTGGCTATATACAGCTATCTGGAAAAAAAAAAATCGGAACTTGAAAAAAAAATCCAATTAAGAGTATAATTAACAATTGCGAAAATATTTTTTATACGCCTGTGTTTGCAACTAATTATACTGAATTGTTATAATTAATATTCCCCACAAATTGTTTTATTATATATCATTAAACAAGTACATATATTTTCTTCTTAAAAAGATATATTGATTAAACATCAGCAAATTTAAACAAGAGCAGAAAATGGAAAAACAATAACATACACAATATGTATTCATTCATGCGGATATTTTTTTCCTCTATGCTTCTAGTACTGAAAAATATTTTATTTGATAAAGATTTTTTCTCCTCATTTTAATATGTGCTAAATATTAAAGCATTAATAATTTAAAAGCAACGGAAATGTACAAACGTAAATTTTTCATAATATATTTGGTTAATTAAAAACATTTGATAACTAATATAGGGCGGTTCATAAAGCCATTAAATTTTACATTTTAAAAAATCTATGAGATCCTATTTTGTTTCATTTACTTATATTGATTTTTAAAAATGTTAATAAAGATATATATATATGTTAATAGTCATCACGCTTTCTTATTAATTTTGTATCATCATGCTTAAAATGCTTGCCATTTATGATGGAACTCTCAACTAATAAGAAGCTAGTAAATCAGATGACTAACAAAGATTGACAATGCAATTTACATAGATCAAGAACGACCATATTGCTAGAAATAAATGTTTACATATCTATAATGCCTGTTAGCAATTGATATATGTTTTAACTAAAAGAAATAAAAAAATGTTTTCAATTAATATAAACAGTCTACACTCGAGAAAGAGTGGTATAATTCAAGTAAAAATGCAATGAATTAATTTGATTGGTTACATATTATATGTGACAAATTAGTAAGGAAAACTAAGTCATACATCACATGACTTAAGGAGCTTATATTTACAAATGTAATATAATGAGCGTGCTAATAGCTCTAAACAAGATTTTTCGATAAATATCACAAGAGAAAGCATTTAAAATATCTATCTATAATTATCCCTACCCCCAAACTGATTTTGAGCTAATAGCTCTCATCAATAAGGTCCTAGAGTCTGAATATCCTAGTGCCTCAGTGATGAGTGCCATTATCTCAAAACAGGTTTGGGAATTGTGATAATTCTAGATAGAGATTGTAAATGCTTTCTCTTGGACCTCGCTGATGAGAGCTATTAGCCCAAAACTGGTTTGAGGATGGGTATAATTCTAAATAGAGATTTTAAATGCTTTCCCTTGGATATTTATTGAAAAATCTTGTTTAGGGCTATTAGCATGCTCATTATATTATACTATTTATGACAATAATCTTCAAACTATACACCTGAAAAATGACAGTAGGGACCTCTGCAAATCTTTAACACAAGATTTATTTAAAATACAAGAGTGTTAAAGATTTGCAGAGACCCGTACTGTCATTTTTCAGGTGCATAGTCTTAAGGTTATAGTTTTAATAAATATTACTTTAAGTAATGAGTATGCGCTTTATAAATATAATTATATATGACAATGTAAATTTTAAAGAACCAATCATCCAACAATATTTTTCAGAGAAACAGTAAAAGAGAAAGTGTCATACACTAAGCTTATAAATTTGTAAGTAATATTTAAATACAAGTATATAATATACTTATAAGTTAGAAGTAATTATAGAGGTTTGAACTCAGATTTTCAAGCTCTTTTGTCATCCACTCCATCTTATATATACTCATGACTATATATATATAGAAAAAGATAAATGATCTCCAATATATATATATTTCATGCTGAATCAGCACTCGATCATCTCTAACACACATATATAATCAGTGCTCATTTTATATTAAGATAGCAAATTTTCAAACTTTAATGGATAGGCTTCAATCTTCAACTCTCCAGCCATCCATATTATTGAAAATCTATTGATGACATGTTCAAAGCTCTTGTTTGCCAATTTTGTTGTCATATCCATGTTGACCATAAGTCATTCTGCCCCTCATATGCAGGACTTTAAGCCCATTTAAATACATGGAGAAGGTATTCTGCCCATGTCTCATTAATAACAAAATATTAACTTATGTAAAAATTTACTAAAAATAATAGTTTAAATGTATAATAATAATACAAATGAAATATACAAATATTCTTGATCAAAGAAAAACCATCGTGTACATAAAAAAACAGTTAAATTAAGATATACTCTAGCATGATTTTAAAATATCTAAATATTAGTTTCTTTTATATCTAAATTATAAAATGAATTTTATTTCAGTATGCAACAGGAAAACACCCTGAATTAATATGTATTTTAAAATATTGTTTAAAATATCTGTAAATATCAAAAATATCAAATATTTTGTATGCAATTTACAAAATAACAATTATTAAAAATGAGTATTGTGATGTGATGTGCTATGGATTCTCCTTTATCAAAGTCAGGAATTTTTAAGCTACAGTGCCCAGAGAAACTTGTTAGCCACCTTTCCATTCCCCATCCTAAGTTTTTTCCATATTCTTCTTTATCCTGCTCCATCCCATTTTCACAACATTATCTTTATCCACTCTATGACAGTTATATATTTCCCTTATCTCTAAGCCTAACATAAAAATCAAGAATGCACTTTCTGTATAATCATTTTGCTTATATGTATTCTCCCACAACTTTATTATTTGCACCCTTTCTGCTTGTAAGCATTTACATTCAATTAGCAGATGACTAATAATTTGTATGCCTTCCTTGCATAACTTGCAGACTAAATCATCCACATTTTCTCCATTTATGTGGATCATATTCAAGCCTTAAACAGTAAACTACTTTCTTTGCTATTATCATAAATTAACTCACATCCAATATCATATATATATATAGATGGAGCTTTACCAAGACCTCCAAACAAGCATATTTTTGTTTACATAAACATCAGAATCAGAATTCACTGTCTCTTTCATTGGCTCCACCCTCAGGTCAGCTGATTTCAAGCTGATTTGCTATCATCAGTGAAGGATAGGAGTTAGAAACTTGACCTAAACACTAACTCCAAGCGTTTATGCAACAAGTTTCTATCAGTTTGCAAGCATGAATTTTTTAGACATGTAAATGTCCTCAAACTCAGCTTATGAAGCCAGATAGCTATATGTGTCTGATATCAGTTCAAGTTTCTCCACATAGTCAAAGCTTCTGCAATATATATCATTGCAAGAAACCTTAAAGGTACATTTATGAAAAACAAAAACAAGTTTTATATATGTAAACTTGCAAGGTTTCTTGCAATGATATATATTGCAAAAGCTTTGACTATGTGGAGAAACTGAACTGATATCAGACCCATATAGCTATCTGGCTTGATAAGCTGAGTTTGAGGACATTTATGTAACTAAAAAATTCATGCTTGCAAACTAATAGATACTTGTTGCATAAACGCTTGGAGTTAGTGTTTAGGTCTAGTTTCTAACTCCTATCCTTCACTGATGATTGCAAATCAGCTTAAAATCAACTGATCTGAGGGTGGAGCCAATGAAAGAGACAGTGAATTCTGACTCTGATGTTCATGTAAACAAAAATACACTTGTTTGGAGGTCTTGGTAAAGCTCCATCTATTGATCATAAATACAAGCAATAGCAAGTTTACGTATATAAAACTTGTTTTTGTTTTTCATATATATATATATATTTAAACTCATCACTAGTTTTTCATCTCTCCAATTTCCTATTTTTTATTAATGCATCTATTCTTCTATCCGATTCTTTGCCACTATAACACTCAACAATCCTCTTCTTTGTGCAAATCTTCTGTATACCATATTACCTTTCTCACCCATCTGGTTGCTCATCCTTTACTTGTAATCCAATTAAATATTATTTTGGATATTCTCTTACTATTTATGCATTGCAATCTACCAAACATTTTCATTCTGCTTTTTGCATCTCTCATATAAAAACTTGACCATCCCATTTCTCTTTGAATCATCTTCTTTGCCATCCACACATATGCATCTAATGCATGTCTTCTTACTTCTCTTTGTACTTTTTCTAAGTAATCTAACACTCCTCTACTAACACATAATGCATCATTACCATAAGTTAACCCTGCAATTTGCCACTCTCTTCCATACAATTCTTGCTACATCATATTTATTATAGGAAAACATGATTAATATCTTTATCAGTCCCTTTTTTTTCTTTGTTTCATTTATCAATTTTTTCCCATTCATCCAAGAAATTTCTCTAATTGTTTAAAATGATTCCAAATAGTTATATCTATTTACCATATTCAACTTTATATCCCCAATAAAAATTATTTTTTTTGTCTTTCTCCAGAAATAGATTTTTTTTCACAAAATTTAATCCCCATCTTTTTACCAACTCTTGCACATGTCTTTAGCATAAATTTCATCTCTTCTCTACTTTCTGTGCACAAGAAGATATCATCAGCAAATAAAAGACCTGATAATGCATACACTCCCTTTCCATCTATTAATGGTATCTCTATACCTCTTCCTAGTCTTTCTATTGCTTTTTTCCACTTCTCTATATAACAAAAATAAAATAGATTATATAGAACTTCTTTGCCTTAGGCCCACCCCATTTTAATCTTTAACTGATTCTATATTCCCTAATTGATACGTATAGTAATTATTTTCACACAATCTCTTAATAAGTTTCATTAGAGCTCCAGTCATTCCCAAATTTATTAAACTTACCCATAATCTATTTCTATTTGCTCTATCAAATGCCTTCTCTATATCTATAAAGACCATATATGTCTGCCTATCTGTATTTCTAAATCATATCTATATGTTGTGTGACTACAAATAAATTATCTCCTATATGCCTATCCATTCTAAAACCTCCTTGAATTTCTCCATTATATTATTTTCTTCCACTCATTTTGTAACCCTTCCAAGCACCATATATGCAAAAACTTTATATAACACTGACATTGCCACTATTGGTCTATAATTATTTATCTTTCTATAATCCTTACTTTTTCTTTTAAATAATAGCTTAACTCTTGTATTATTCCAGCTATCTGGAAATTCTGTTTTCTGTGCCATCTTATTAAAACATGATAATAGATTTAATTTTGCTCTATTTCCCAAATTCATCACCATCTCTATTGCCCATTTATCTAAACTTTTTATTTTTTCCACTTTTCACTGCCTTGCCTGCCTCATTCAATTCATTTTTTTATAAAAATAATATTTCCATTACTATGTATTTTATGTGGGTTATCACTGTCCTTCACATCAAACATCTTTTCTATATCCATTACATACTTATATATCCATTACATATTTATTTAAGATTTTCTTTAATTCTTCTTTAGAACTACACTCTTTTTCATCATTTAGTAATATTATTTTTCTCTCCCCTACATTTCATTCTTTTAATATATTTCCAAAATTTTTTACTTTCTTCCACTTTTATTAATATCCTCCAATAATTTACTATTTAATTTTATTCTCTGTTTATAAATATTTATTTTAGCCAACTTCTTTTTATTTAAATAGTTTTCCCATTTAATATTGACATCTTATTCACTATTTATTTTTAATAGCACCTTTATATTCTCTGCATGCTTTTTTCTTCTCTTTCAAACTCTTACTACCCTATTTTTCCACTTTTTCTTCTTCCCTATACCAGTCCTTATATTCATCACCAACAAATTCTACCATGATTTCTTTGACTTTTATTTTATATTCTTCTAACTTATTGTTATCTTTTACTCTTCATACACATCTTTCACTATACTTTCTAACTTTTATTATTATTTTCCATCACATTGCTAACCATTTTTATTATAAAGAAATGTTACTATTACATACACTCTCTTCATTATCAAACACTTTAATTTTCCATACTTTATTCATTCCCCCTTTTTCTACTAATACATAATCTATTGTGTGAAATATATTATTTTTAGACTATACATATTTCCCCTCTGACAAAAAATTTTCAAAGGCTGCTCATTCTTGTTATCCATGTCATCAATTTTTTTCAATATGCCCATTCATATCTCCTATAATTATTATTTCCTCCTCTTTGTTTGAAACTCTGTATATCCTTAACAATGCATTTATATATGCTACTGTTCCATTCCATTATAGTTTGATTATCTCCATGACCATATATATTATAACCACCATCCATTCTTATCTTCCTAATCTCATCTCAAATCACAAATGTTCTTGACACTTTACAGTATTTAAATATTGTTTGACATAAAAATATGTTTTGACATAATTCCTATACCATGACCCCCTTTTTTTTTTCTATTTATACTCTATCATACCAAATTTTTCAGTATAGGTTTTTTTACTTCTCTTGGATATGTTTCCACTACTGCTCATACCTCAAGCCCTTGACTTTGAACTGCTTTGTTTAATTCCAACCATTTTTCTGGTCTCCTATCACCTTGCATATTCAAATATCCAATTTTAACAATTTCTTCCTTTCTTACTATCCTTTTATAAATACTTTTGATTCTTTCTACTCTATTACATTTGTAATTAGTTTATTTATCAATAGTTTTATAGCTCTGTTAGATTTGTAATTAGTTTATCAATAGTTTTATAGATCCATTCCATATTCACATCCACATTTACATGTGGGTCAACTAACACATCCCAACCATTCTTAACCTTTTTTTTGATAATATTGTAATTTGAAACCCTACTCCCTTTTTAAGTTTCCCAAACTATAATATTTTTCATAAATCAAATCATCTAATGCTTCATTTCCTTGTTTTGCTAAGTGCAATCCATCCTTACTGTAAAACTCTCTTTTACTAATAAAAAAATTCTACATTTTCACAAATATAACATTTCTGTCACATAATTTTTTCAATCTCTCATTTATAAAAACATATCCTATCTAATATTATCAAATCTTGATAATAATCCAACTACTCTTATTTTTTCTTTAGCCTTATTCAAACTACTAATCAATTTATTGTACTTATAACTCTCTCTGATGGCTCTGACCAATTATTTGTTCCTACCATAACATAAACATCTCTACTCCCATTTCTTTACCTTATCTGTAACATTCCTAATTCTAATCCCATGCAAATATATTCTTACATATCTATTTCTATTTTCCCTTGCAATTACATCTCCACATCCTCTAATTAGTGAGTCCCTATCAAGACTGTCTCATAGTTTACTTTTCTTACTTCACCCAAAATATTCTCTTCCATCTTCTGAACTTCCTTATCTATTTTTTCTTTATCATTTCTATTTATTAATTTCTTGATTTTCTCATACTTCATGTCTAATGATTTTAATTTTACTTCTACATTCTTTACATCTTCCTCTATCTTACTTATTCATTGTTTAACTATCCCAATTGCACTACTTATTTTGTCATCCATATCCCTTGTCACTCCACTAAATACATACTCCATTCTATCATTCTTATCTATAGTTTTCTTCAAACCATTTTTTTCACATCTTTTATCAAATTTATACCTGATTTACATAACCATACACCTTTTATATTCTTTCTAGTCTTATTTAAGCACTTCAAATGGAAAACCTTTTCATATACTATACACACTATTAAAGCATGATTTCCTTCTGACCATCATACATATATTGTGGGATACAAATTCAATCCATATTTCCTTATTTATCCCATTTCCCTACTCTATATTTAAATTTATGATTTTTCTACCACTCTTCAAACATCTTTATGCAAAAGGGAAAAATTTATTTTCATTTGTTTAAGTGGCAGTTGATAAACACAGGTTCTCCTAGACTTACACCTCAAATATTACTCTTTTACTTTAACTGAAAATTTTGTTTAATAGCAAATCTCCTAAAATCCAATTAATCTTATATATGCCTAGGTTGTAAAGCTTCCTTGCAGTCAACACAAAAAAATATTTGTTTATATATTTAAAATGTCAACATATCAGATCACTTTCCAAATGTTAGCAATATTTTTCTTAATCTTTTCAAATCCAATTAAATCTATCTCATTGCATTCCAATTCTCTTTTCTCATCCACTCTTTAACAAATATTCTCCAGCAACAGAAATTTTTATCTAGATCTTATTAAAAATATATATAACTTTAAATTATCTTGCTGAGCAAATCAACAATGTCAGCACAGCAAGGCATTAACATTTTCTCTGCTTAATTCCTTTAAGGCTTAAGAGACAAATCAAAGCATAACCCTTTCAGTTAGCATCAAACTTCTTTAATGTTAAAATATGGTGTGTGTGTGTCATAATTAATAATATAGTAATTTACAAATATGGTCTATTGTGGAAAGAAAATACTCTTCACACATATGCTAAAAAATTGGCATGCTTTCTCTCATCAATAAATGTTTTAAAAGCATAGGTGATCTAGCTGTGCTTAGAGCTTATTCTTCAAATAAATCAATCACTCTTATTGAACTGTGATATGGCTATGATTATGAGACACATAGCTTCGAAAGTGCTCAGCCTTAACTGAGTGATTAATATTTTTCAGAGATATAGCTTCTGTAACTTACATATTGTACGTGCTTCATAGATTATTACATTTATTGTAGAAATAAAATAGAATATTGTTATCTAATTAATGTACATTGTCCATATAGAATAATTACATGTGATGGTATTTAATGTTATTTATTGTTTATGTAAAATTATGAATATTGTTAAACAATTACTATTTTCATATTTACTGAATCATAAATAAATGTTAATTTGATAACCTAACTTACCTGTGCCATTGCTATTAGTCACATATAGAGTCAGAAATCCAACATAGTAAATAGATCATAAATATTAGAGCACATAGTGTCCCTGATGATGATATATATAAGGTTTATTGAAACATCCAGAGAATATTTTAATGTTTGTTCTTGGGTATTCTGTGATGTATAAGATACAATAAAATCACATTTACCTTCTGCATTATTGCTGTTTTGTTTTGTCAATTCTGGAGTATAATCCAGAATCTGTTAGCTCTATTGATATTTGCAACATTATACTTAAATTAATAATAAATTTGCTAGCCAGTAGAACAATTGAACCTATTTTCTATAACTATAACAAATGCCTTATTTATCCCTAAGAGTTTCATTGCTATTGATTTGATTTTTTATTTAATTTAATGAAGAAATAACTTAAAATTCATATTGCTTACCTTCCATTGCAAAACATTTACCCCATATAACATTTCGGTACTTTAAACCTGAATACACGATGAGCTGCCATTTATGATGTTATGGAGCTGATTATAATTATTATTATCTGCCTTTAATGGCCGGTATTAAACCATGTAATGATTAGTGGTTTCATAGATTACACCATCTTGTCTATGGTCTGCCATTGGGTCTCAAATAAATAAAATTGTAAATTAAGGTCATAGTGTGATTTTAAAAAGCAGTCATTGAAAAAATAATCATAAATTAAGATTTGGGAATGCCATTTTGAAATCTAGTAATTAAAGAGAATTATAATTAATTAAAAGAGTAATACAATTTATTTAGGTAATTTGATGCACCTTCAAGTAATGCTGTGATTAGCCTTCACAGTATATCCTGGCTGTGACCGTTTTGTATGGTGATAGCTTTATATTGTATCATTAATTTAGATTGTTATGATTTGGGATAAAAGCTTTTTGGTTACAATATATATATATATATCTTTTTTATACCATTAAAGTTCAATTATTATTTAACTTTGAATGACTTTATAAAAATATTTAAAAAAATTTTCTTGTAGATCTGAAGAGATTATAATCTTTAAATATGTATATGTTTTTGTAAGAATCTCATAAGTTTTTAAATATTGTGCAGAAAAATGTTTATCATTAAAAATCACTCATTCATTAATTCACTAATTCTTAGAAACAAAATGTGGAGTTGTCTGGAATCAAATTCTCCAAAGATTAAACTTTAAATCTGAAATTGATCACTTATCATATTCATTAAATCCTGTATGTTTTAGTGCAGTAGCAAACTCAAGAGTTCAAGATTCACGGATTGTGTCTGGTTAGGTCTGCTTATCATTATTGAAAATAAAGAATATTATGCACTATATATATGGTCAAAAAATAAAATATACATAGCAGCATTCTGTTGATTATATTAAGATTTAAAAAATTGGAGTTCAGCAATTCTGTAGTATCTTTGATGAGCTATTTTATTTACATGGATATTAAACTATTTATAAGAATTGATGTAATTTATAAAATTAAAAAACATTTTTTTACACAACTGTAAATTATAACTATGTATGCAGACACATCCTCATAAGATAAGCTATAATTGCATGAAAATTATTGTAGAAGCTAAGCATTTTCAAGGGCATTGAATGTTCTCACAATCATAGCCTGACTATGAGAACATTTAACACCTTTGGAAGTGTTGTTAAAACAGGCCAAACTCTCTATATGTATTGCCACTCAGTGCAAATCAGAGTAATCAATGATTACCAGAAGGCTTGTGCATAAAATCCCCATCTAGTGCCTATTCATTCAATATCCCCAGACTAGTTTCTGGCTTGTGACCTACTATGGCTTGCACTGAGTGGCAATATGTATAGAGAGTTTTGCCTGTTTTAACAACAGTTAAGAGCAAGCATAAGAAATAGTGATAATGTGACCCTTGAAAGTGCTTAGCATTGATAATAATTTACATGAAATTATAGCTTTTCTTATGAGAGTATGTCAATGCATATAGTTATAAGAAATGATGTAATAACACTCAATCTAATTGTAGTTTTTATGTTTATACATTCCTTTCTCTATAAAAATCCAACATTATTACAAAATTAAAATTATAATGGCTTAAGATTTAAATAAATTTGTAGGAAATCATCATCTATTTAATTCCACTATAAAACTAACTCTTTTGGTCCCTCTCTATCCTGTATTATTTTATGCTATAATGATTCTAAGAAACTTTCATCATATTACATTAAGAGAATATTCTTGTTTATATTTTCCACTCAAATCATGTTTGAATGAATCACACATTCAACTAATCTTTATTTGTTTCTCTTTACAATTTCAACAATATTCAATAACTTACACTGACTTTCTATTAGTCTAAACATTGTTACAAATGAAAACGTTGAGCAATAAAATATAAAATAGAAATAAGAATGAAACATATCACGAGCAAATTCTATTCTTTACACTAGTACTGCTATGTACTGTAAGCTTAAATCATAAATATATATTTATATGATAGTGCTTATGAAGTCTATATCCATAGTTATTTTATAGTAGATGGCGCCACTGGTGAAAATGAGATGGAGCAGAATATGGAAAAACTTGGACTAAGGAATGTAAAATAAAGTAGCTAACAGGTTTTTCTGGGCATAATTGCTGAGAGATTTTTGACTTCGTTTAAGAAGAAGCTACAGTACATCACATCACAAGTTTAATCCTGATAAGCATTATGTAAACTGGAAATCATGTGATGTTTTTTTTTATTTTAAGAATAAAGCTTAGAAAGTATGTTTATCAATTACAACTAAAACAAAGAACTTTTTATTTTCAGATTGGAGTCAGAATGTCCGTGCATGTAAGAAATGTGATTATACAAATTTACATCACTGTTGTCATTGTTAGTGAGTGATTCATGATGACTGGATGCTATACTAATCTAAATAAATCAATACAATTTATAAATATTATTTTAACAGAATACATTCATAGATAATTGCTGTTCTTAAATAATTTCTTAATTACTTACTAAATACATTTTTTAATAGTAGAAATTATTTATTTTTATACTCATATATATATACTTTACTTTTAAATTCGAGTTTAAATACAACTATTATTTTTTTTTTGTTAATGAATGGCTATTTCTTTAATTCTCACTTCAACACTTTCTCCACTCACAGGCTAGTTTTAGTAGATTACTCAATATATGAGGAAATTGTAAATAATACCCGAATAAAGTAAAGAACAAAACAAAAAGAAAAATAAAGAGTGAATAACAGAAAAAGAAAACAGAACATAATAGCAGTAATAATAATATTAATAATTACTATATAAGTATTATTTTTTGGTTAATACTAAATTATGGATAGAAATTAAAACAGTAAAGATATATATAATCAATAGCTCATATATAAATTTAATTATTCTCATTAAATTATTATTGAAACTTATTAAACTCACTTTCAGCTTCATATACAACTATCATCTTTAGACTAAAAATGTTATTACATAAATAACATCTAACAATATTATGTACACATATTTTGGATGGCAGGTTAAGAGTGAAAATTTTTGGATTGGCTACCTGCCATGGGGGAAAAAAATCTGATTTTAATCTCTCTCTCTCTTTTTTTTTTTTTTTGTAGTTGCTGCTTTATTTTTTGTTATCATAAAACTTATCTTTAACTATTTATCCTTTCGGTTTTTGGTTTCTTTAGAATTATACTGGTCATACTAATGTACAATTTGAATCCAGCATGGTTTACTAAGTAGTAGAGTATTTTTTTGGAAAATAATGTCCTTGGATTGATTCCTGTTCTGACACTCAAACTTCTTATAAACTACAACAAAGTCCTTTGTTTATATTTTTATATTTACCAACGGCTACTAATGATTGAATGAATATATATATATATATATATATATATATGAAAGAAAAAGTAAGTAGGTAATTTTAATAAATAGAAATAAAATAAATATAATCAATAGACAAGCTGCTAACATTAAAATTTGGGATTCATGGGATTTGAGTTGATGACATTGACTTCCATTATATTTTTTGAATTTAATGGCAGTTGAAGAGAGTTAAGGAATTATCCAAAAGTACTTCTGCAGATTGAAAGACTATATTTATATTTAATTACCATTATATATATATATATTGTACCACTTATGAAAAAAAGCAATCCACGTGAAATGTTTGTTTAAAAAATTATTAAAATAAAATTATCATAAATAATGTGAAGGTTTCAATTTGATAGTTATTTATAAAAATCTAGAGAGTTTCTTTATTGAACAAAATGCAGTTTGCTTTAGAAATGTTAAAACTAAAAGTCTAAAGAGTTTTTTTCTATTATTAGTGGTTTGAAATAAAAGTACAAGTAATTAATTAGAGGGGGGGATTAATTCAACAATTTTAGAAAGTAATTAAAGTAACAAGTTATGACCATTCAAGAATAAATCTTTCTCTCTTCATTTAAAATATTAAAGAAAAAAAAGTAGTTTGCTAAAAACAATTGATTCATAGTTTTACAGGGAAAATTAAAAATAGTGGATTTTCAAATAATTAAAAAGAACTCTCTTTCATTTAAATTAGTTATTAGAATAAAATATATATGTGTGATTGTAACATAAGGAATAGTATAAGAAAATGTGTGTGAGTTGATAAAATGAAATAAAATATATATATATATATAAATTAAAAAACCAAATGTGCAATGGCTACTAAGTTAAAAAAAATCCACAAAACAACAAGTTTGCAATGGCTACCAAATGAAAACACATAATCGAAAGCTTACCCAAGGAATGTATTTAAAAACAGTGGAGGAACTTCAACAGAGATAGCTGGTGGACATAAACACCAATTATGCAAATGACAACAGGTCATCCTAATAAATAGTCCAGTTTTTCATTGGACAGTTAGTTGAGTTCAGTTCAGATTACAATGAGTTAAGATTACAGTTGAGATCACAATCAGATCAGTGCAGTTCAGTCAATCAATCAGTCAGTCTATTATGTATCCAAAATCAATCATGCATTATTAATCATCATCAGAAATATATGACTTTGCTCCAGCCTAAGTCTGATGAAACAGCCAACCTGCCAGGAAAAAAATGCCTGCATAACAAATTAAAAATCTGCATTCAATATCTAACTGCCTTAAAGAAAAATGCGTCGGAATGCTAAGCATTAACCCTCCTCAAAAAAACCTCACATCCAACCAGTTGGAAAGATTTTCAATTGAAGTAACAACCAGCAAGGAGTCCACATTCAAATCCTAGGGTACTAAATAACATTTTCTTATTTCCATTTCTAATTAAAGTAGCCATTGCAATAATTTGAAGCCTCCCAGAGTCAAATAATAATGAACTCTATCCATGCATAAAGAACTATTGATGTGCATGTTGTGAAATGTCATGCATGTGAATGCTTTAGTATATTTTATATTGATTTCATGTATTTTAAGTGCCTTGTATTATTTAATACTCTTTATTATATTATATTGCATATCTTACTATAATATGTGTGGTCATTATAAGCAATTATCATTGTGTAATTTAATTAAGTTTTATAAAAGTAGTTTAAACTTTGCAATAATAAATATTTAGTCAAATACATTCTCTTTAAACTTAATTTTGTCGGTTAATTCTTTATCACTAATTAAAGCAATAATTTGTTATTGTATTACTTTTGATTGAGCTAGTCATGGAATATTTCAAGCACTGGATTATGAGTCTACTGTCCAAACACATTAGTTCTTGTAAGTAGTTGGCACCTGAGATTTACTTCAAAACAAATAAAGTGCTTGGATAGTAAGGGTTTGAATCTAGCAGTCAGGGTGGGCCATGGTCTGGAAATGTGATTGTGTTATGCATTGTATAGCTCGGTATCCTCTCTGCTCAAAGGGCCGGCCTGTTCATGTAATATTTATAATATAAAATTATAAATTTATGATAAATAAGGTTTAAATCCAGTCAAACCTAGCAAATAGAGTACACTGGATCATCTTAAGAATGAATCCGGTACAAATCGACCCATGGATGCCAATTGTACTGGATGCCTTTTTAAGATGATCCAGCGAATTCTATTTGCTAGGTTTAACTGAATTTAAACCTTATTTATCATAAATTTATATTATAAATATTACATGAACAGACTGGCCCTTTGAGCAGAGGGGATAATATCATCGATAGCAGAATTCTCAACAATACTCATGATCAGACTGAACTATGCAATGCATAACACGATCACATTTCCAGACTGTGACCCACCTCGATTGCTAGATTCAAACCCCTACTATCCAAGCACTTTATTTGTTTTGAGGTAAACCTCAGACACCAGCTAGTTAGAAGAACTAATGTGTTTGGACAGTAGACCCATAATCCAGTGCTCGAAATATCCCATGACTAAATCAATCAAAAGTAATACAATAACATATAATTGCTTTAATTAGTGGTAAAGAATTAACCGACAAAATTAAGCTTAAAGAGAATTTATTTGACTAAATATTTACTATTGCAAAATTTAAACTACTTTTATAAAATTTAATTAAATTAGACAATAATAATTGCATATAATGACCACACATATTATAGTAAGATCAAAGAGTATTAAATAATACAAAGCACTTAAAACACATGAAATCAATATAAAATATACTAAAGCATTCACATACATTGTACCAGTCAGAAAATGTATGTTGGTTTAACCCAGTTTGAATACTAGGCGAAAGCACCTCGAGGCCACTCATACACGAGATATAAGAATCGAGAATACTAAGGCCTCTGCCCTATTCATCTATTTTCGAGTCTAAACACGAACCAATAACATATCCAAGACACGCATAAATTATTTCTTAACCTGGCCCAAGCTTAGCAACAGGGAGATACAATGGACAAGAATACTTATGGAACTAACTAAGTTAAATGTGCATAAAACATAATGTAAATTAAGTGTTTGTGCATGACTGGATCATTGGACAAGTGATATAAAAGATTAAGCTAATAACAAATTGAAATAGCATTATGAGACTTAAGCTTTTTAGTTTAAATAATATATTTTAATGAATGAAATTTTAAAATATTAGGAATGTTTTAACTACCTCTGCTATTCCCCAATTGATTAATGATAAAAACTAGACAATAAAGGTGGATAGTAATTATATAATATTTTGCGGTCTAAGTCTATATCTTTCCAACTTTAATAAAATTATTAACTCAAATCCCCTCGATAAAGCACAATTAAAATAAATCTTTCACAAAGCATTTTCTAATTGCTTTGTGCTTAAAAACAATTTTAAATTATTTAAGACATCTATAACTAACTAAGATATAAGTATGGGGCTAAAGGCAGATAAAAGAGGTATTATCGAGGAGATCAAGTTGGCAAACAAAGGAAACTTACTAGTATTTAATTTACAGACATAATTTGAATTGAAAAGATTTTTTTAAATAAAAATTAACTTTTAACTTTTAATTTACACCGCAATGGAATAAGAAACATTTATAACATTTTAACAATGAGGAATAGAAAAGGGGGAAAAGGCTAAGTATAACTAGATGATCATACGAAAATTAAATATACATCTAATATTAGTATAATAGAAAACAGTTACATTATATATATAATTAAATGAAACAATTAAGAAAGGTATTTATCAAAAGGTAAAGTAATAAATAGTTCATGAGGAGATATATGGTTACCCATCCTGGTTTCCTTGGTCCAGTTCCCTCGACGTTTGTGGCATGATATGTTCTTAGAGATGTTTGTCCAGACAAAGGAATTTAAAGTAGGCAGCATTTTTAGACTAAAGGCACACATACAGCTGACAGTTCATGTTTATAAATGGTTGGACATGTTAGGCATTTTGATGGACTTAGCACCCCAATGGTAGACAAAGCTGTTGTGCCTAGCCACCGTACATGGTCACGTCCATCAAATTGATATAAATTTTAATGGGTCGCATGCTTGAAATCAGATCAATAGAAATAAATTGCTGGAACTCTTCAAAATAGGTTTTGCAATGCTTTCAGAGTCACTCTGAATAATAATTTAGAATGAATCTCGTCGAATTTCAGAGAGTTTTTTCAAGAACAAAATTTAAAAGTGAAATCTGAATAATAATTTCAGGAACACATTTGACCGATTTTAACAAAATCTGATGAAGAACAATCAGCAGAAGAAACCAGTCTTTTGTTCTTCTCTCCTTTTTATACCTTTCTCAAGATCCCTCTTCTATTGTTTTGTATATGATTTTAGATCTTGATAAGCCCCCTATGCTCCTTTGTTTCGAAGCAACTTTTAGCTAAAACTAAACTTTAAATTTTTGTTATCAAATTCTGCATTTAATTTCGAATTTGATTTAATTTAAAAAGGCCATCTTTAATTGCCTTGAAAGAAATATTAATTAAAACATGCCATTCCTTTAGAAATGCTAGCAGGCTTATCTTAAAATAAAATCACATGCAATATTTTAACAAAAATTAAAAGAAAAATATATTACTATTTCCTTTAATAAAATAACATTTTAGTTCACAGAATTTTTCATTAAATAATATATTGTAACGATATATAAATATGTCGTTACATTAATTTAAAATAAAAACTTAAAAGTTCGCAAATAAAAGTAAAAAACTAAACGCTAAAATTAAAAATGTTTGTTATACGTATATACATTCGCACAGATGCTAAACTTTAAAAATATTTTTTTTAATAAATAAAAAAAGGTATTTGAATGTATTTTTTATAAAAAAAGATTTATAAAAGTATTTTAATAAAAAAATAACGTAAGTTAAAATAAAAACAGGTATTAATTAATTCCTGTAATCTATAAATGGAAATGATTGTTTATTAATTATCTAAAAGCTGTTTAATTAAAAAGTCAGATGGAAAGTTAGATAAGAGAAGAAAGGGATTTTAGCTTGACCAATGGAAGCCAAATAAAGGCCCGGACCATAACGAAAAAACAGAACAGTGACGTTTTTGTTCATGGAATCCATAGGAGGACTATAAAAAGAAAAAAAATATTGAGTTCCAGTCAGAGAGCTTTTTCCAACTTGATTTTGGTGAGTCTGGCGACAAGACGCACTTGTCGTCCTCACTCACTTATTTTAAAAATGCAAAAACTGTGATACCAGGACAGAACCAGCAAATGCTACCTCCAAAATATCAGACCGGTCTTCCAGGAAAGTCTCCGGGGGAATTGCCAACGGGACATGGACTCTTCTACCATAAGCAATAGAACTGAACAATTGTTAAAATCATAACATTAATTAAGAACGTTAAAGATTGATAAGTAAATTTAAATTTTATAAAAAGAACTTTTCTCAGACTTATGTGTCAACTCAATTGATAATGAAAAATTTTATATATGTTTGCGTTTGATAAAAAAATCATTTCCATTTATTATTTATTGTATTGATATTTATTGTTTAAATTTTAAATGAGGAAATTTCAGGTTGGGTATAGACGTTGCATAGATTCGTTAGCGGTTGATAATGTTGTGGTTTTCACATTCGATTGAAATATATGTCAACGATATCACTGCAAGCATCTTACGATGAATGCTAATGGGATTTGAATATTCCCTATGCAAGTGACGTTTATCGATGACTTTGTATTTTGATCGGTTGTGTTTAATTTGGAATGTTTTTGACCGTGGAATCTGTGCAGCTGATCTGTACTCAACATTTTAAAACAAATTTTATAAAATTCATTTGTGCGAACGTATCTAAATGTTAAACTTAAGTCGGGCGTGAATGGCTATATAGATTTGTAAAGTTATATTAGGGGAGGGTAATCTTAGGTTATTTGTGTCGTTGTTGAATTGGGTCAATGGATTGGATATATTTGTGTAATTAGTAGATGTAGTATGAGTTTCGCTACGTGCAGAATCGCTGTATACACCGCACCAACCCTTTGCCTATGGATGGGATTGTAAGTCGGCAAAAAGGATCGCGGTCCCTTCCTATGGAGTTTTTATTTTATTGTTCTTCTTGCTATACAGACGTCATATTCCTGTATTAGACAAGAGTCAATGTTTTCTTAAACTATATTGTTCAGATGTCCATTCCTGACAGTATAGTATCTTTGTGCTGTTGTATTTTCATGCTACATTGAATACATAAATGTATCGGATGGATTGATGCCAGTTTGACTGCGAATTTTAGCCTAGGGTTAAATAGGGATAGAATGTTTTATTTTCAAATGCAGATCTATGTAGTCTATTCATACTTGACAATCTAAATAAAAAAAAAAATTAAAATCATTGAAATTTATATAAATGTAAAATTAAAGAGTAATAAGAATATAAAAATCTAAAAATGTTAAACCTATTCCTCGAGTTTAGAATGATTTTATATGTGCGTAAATAAATATTTTATGTGTTAATTTCTGGCAGTGGCTTTTATTCTTTTATATTTAAGATATAAAATTAAGTTATATTTTATTATCTCTGCTACTCACTGAGCTAGTGACTTGGGCTAACGACCGGAATCAAAATTAAAAAAAGGGAAAAAAAATTTATTTTTTTTTTACTTACGTATCTGCCTACTTTATAAATTTTTCTAGGTTCAAATGCCTAGATGGCGCCCTGTAGTGCAGTTTACATGAAGTCTCCTTCTCTCCGGATCGTTACAATATATACACTTGACATTTATATATGTTTGATTAATAAGTTTTAAAAGTAAATTTTAATAGCAATTTAATCTTAATGGAATTTATTTTAAAAGAAATATTTTAGCACAAATACAAATTTAAATAATGTTAAGTAAGCAAAATGAACGTATTAATTTTAGCTTTAATGCAAAACCCTGCTGTTACTGGACTATAAACTTAATTCAGGTTTACAATATTAGTTAAGTTTATAGAAGGCTGTGAAGCATGGATCGGACTTCCGGATCCATTGCTTCAACATGACATTTCACAACATGCACATCAATAGTTCTTTATGCATGCTATAGAGTTCATTATTATTTGATTTTGGGAGGCTTCAAATTATTGCAATGGCTACTTTAATTAGAAATGGAAATAAAAAATATATAATTTATTACTAGGATTTGATCATGGACTCCTTGCTAGTTGTTATTTCAATTGAAAATCATTCCAACCAGTTGGATGTGAGGTTTTTCTTGAGGAGGTTTAATGCTTAGTATTCTGAGGCATTTTTCTTTAAGGCAGTTAGATATTGAAAGTGGATTTTCAAGTTGTTAGGCAGGCATTACTTTTTTCCTGGCAGGTTGGCTGTTTCATTGGAGTCATGCTGGAGCAAAGTCATATGCTTACGATGATGATTAACAATGCATGATTGATTCTGGACACATAATAGACTGATTAATTGACTGAACTGCACTGATCTTATTGTGATCTCAACTGCAATCTCAACTCATTGTAATCTGAACTTAACTCACTGATAGATTGAACTCAACTAACTGTCCAATGAAAAACTGGCCTATTTATTAGGATGACTTGTTGTCATTTGGATAATTGGTGTTTATGTCTGCTGGCTATCTCTGTTGTTGAAGTTTAAAGAGGTTTTTTTAAAAAAAACAGTTTGAGAGACCATTGTTTATAAAAGTCTAAAGAGTTTTATTATTAGAAAATTCTCATAAATAAAATGTGAGGGTTAATAAATAAATAATAAAAGTATTGCAATATAATAATTTTTGTCTAAAAATGATTGAAATAAAAACCTCTCATTTAAAGAAAATGGTTAAAAGTTTAAGGATCTCTTAAGAACACATCCAGTACAAATAGCTATTTCCAATGCATTAACATATATGACATTTCAAAACACGCACATCAATCGTTCTTTAGCATGCTCTAGAGTTCATTTATTAATTGACTCTGGAAGCTTTAAATTATTGATGTGCATGATAAACCTGAATCAGATTTTTCACTATTTAAAAATATATACATTAAAATATAGTAAAATTCACATAAATTATAGTTATTTTATTAGAAGTACTTTCGACTATACATTTTGTAGTCATTATCAACTGTATAACATTGAATATATATATATATATATATTGTAAGTGCATCTCTCTCACTCCACTAATACCACTAAAGCTCACATACATTCTGTGAACAACTTTCAACTCTTTCAAATGAGCTATAAAAAGTATATATAAGTAACAGAATTCAAGTATACATATAAAGATATGCTTTATGAAGTGTCTAATTTATAATACTGGCCATCAATAATTAATTATCATCATAGTATCTAAATAAACATTAAGTATATGGATTTGAAATATCATCTTTGTATCAATCAAATAATTCAACAGAGAATCATCTGGATGTCCACACAGACACTCGCCCATATATATTTTATAAAGCTTATTGTCCAAACTAGATTTGGAATCATAAGAACCCTAAGGATTGCAAACAAGAGAATACTTACATGCTTAATTCATTTTATTACTAAATAATTTTACTAAGATAACTTTCAAATCTCTTAAAGCACAACTCTGTTATGAAATTATTCATCCATACTGGTAATTCAACAAACAGATATCTAAAAGAATAAGACACCAAAAAACATAATTTCAGAAAATATTATTTTATAATTATTTAGTAAAGTTATCTAATAAATAAAAGAATAAAAAGTTAAAAATGATAATGTGACAAACCTAATGATTACCCATAATTTTATACTATCCATATCAAACCGTAAAAAAATATTTCACAATAAAGAAAAAAATGATTTGAAGCTCTTTTAAAATAAGCTTGTCCATATATCATTTTAAATCAAATTAAAAAAATCCTTTAAAGCAAAATCACTAGAAATATTATTCAATATTTACAAATATTACTTTCTCAATAAAATGTTTATAAATATAAATGTGTTGTCAAGCATTGGTGGTCGAGAGGTCAGTGACAGCTGCTTTACAAGCAATTGTCCTGGGATAGTGGGTTCGCTCCCTGGCTGATGCTATGACATATGAGAAAAAAATATAAATGTGTACACATCAACTACACATTATATAACCATGGGTTTTTTTTATTTTATCCTCTCTTCTTGTAAATCTTGGAGTTAGAAGCTTAGTCATTCTTTTGATTCCAGGATTTTTTATAGCTTTATCATTAGTTATTTTTATATATTGAGCATTTTCTTCTTTCTTTTTTCAACTCTAGGTTTCCAGTTTGATAATTATTTTATTTCAAGTTAACATAAGTTTCAGTTTAACATTCATTTTCATTTCAGATTAGCTTTTCTTCTTGTAGTTTCAAGTTTTCAGTTTAACAATTATTTCCATTTCTGGTTAACTTTTTCTTCTCTTCCCTTTATAGCTCTACATTTCCAGTTTAATAATTATTTCATATCAGGTTGACACAGGTTTGAGTTTAATAATTATTTTCATGTTAGGTTAATATCAGTTAAGACAATTATGATTTTGGATGACTCAATGTATAAAGTTAGTTGGTAGTCTCTGTCAGGGGTATTTTCTTTCCTACATTCCTTTTACTACAATTAAACTTTATAACATTGTATATATTAGAAAAAAAAAGGTTTTTTTTTTAAAATAAGAGTAAAATCAATTTGGCATCAGATTTTCAAGCTAAGCTTCTCATTAGTGAACTCAAAACTGCTACTGAATTCACTTGCCTACAGTATCTTTTGCTTTTTAAAAAAACAATCTTCTACCAATCTCATCCAGTCACATGATTACCTCAGAAATTAATGCATTAAACCAGGGGTCCCCAACCTTTTTGCACTTAAGAGCACATTCCATAATACCGGCCAGGTGGTAGGCACCATTTATTTTTTATCTGGGCATAATTGCTGAGATATTCTTGACTTCATTTAAGGAGAAGCCACAGTACATCGCATCACATGTAAATTTATAGTTGGATATTGTTAATAATACACATAATGTACAAAAAAATATTTATTTCAAAAATAAAATTTTAACATATAATTGACGTTTATATTTTTATGCTGTAAAGGTACAATTTGATTACAATATAATACAATAATTCATAAAAAAAATTCAAAAATTAAATTTATTTGTATCAGATAAATAATTTTTTATCATGTTCGGATAGCGGCTGGCACACGTAAAATGGTCTGCGGGCGCTATGGTGCCTGCGGGCATAGGGTTGGGGACCCCTGCATTAAACCATGACCAATTGATTTTTTTTTTTTTTATAAAAAAGGTATCTTTTTTCCTGAAAAGAAAAATATATTTCTACACTAATTTAGAAAACAATTCTTCTTCAGAGGTAAATCCCAATCTCTTGTCAAGCATTGGGGTTGAGAGGTCGGCACAGCCGCCCTACAAGCAGTTGGCCCAGGTTAGCGGGTTAGCTTCCTGGCCAATGCTATGACATGAGAAAAAAAAATCCCAATCCCTTGTTATTTTTAAGCCCCCTCCCCCCAATCCCTTGTTGTTGATTTTTTTTATTTACTTGGAAAACAAAACATTCTATTTATATATTACTTTAATAAACAAACTTTATGTTTTCAAAGATAAAGATACTAATCACTTTTATTTGATTGATAAACAATCTTTAAAATCTTAATAGTATTTTGTATAAGTAACTTTTACAGATTTTAACCCACCCCCCTTTTTTTTTTTTTTCAAAGAAATAAATGAAACTTCAGAAGAAATATTATCACCTTATTTCTTTCACAATTATACCAATAAAATGTAAACATGTAAACCTTTTAATAATTTTAAGCTAAATAAATTTCTATTTATCAACTAGGCTAAAGAATTTATATTTGATATAATGAATTTCATAGTTAATTTCAAATTTTTTTTGTCTTTATTACATATATTTGATAAAATGTAATAAAATATTTAAGAATTTATCTCAGCTAGATGTTAAAAATTAAATGCACAGATATACTTTTAGGAGAAATCTTTTGCATCATTCCCTTTTCAACTCAATGCACACTTATAATCTATCATTTTTAATATTTTGGAATAATTAAATTTTACTATAAATATAGTTCTTATATTTATGTATCTCAATCTCAAACCATTTAATACATGAGATACCTAAATATCATATATATTAAAATCAGAAGTTATTAATGTGATTAATAAAAATATTATTTAATTTGATTTGTTACTTTAGTTATATTACTTGTGTAGCATTATAAAAAAATATCATTAATTTTAATAAATTTAGTGATCAACTAAAAAAGAAAATGAGCGGAATATCTTTATACCTATAACCATATTCTATAAATATACAGAATATAAATGTTAGGACATGTGGAAATATGAGTCATTTACAATCATCAGTCAAACAAAACCAAGGCACATATTTTATTTATAGGTCATTAAATTTCTCATTTTAATTATATCCTGTTCAGAAGTATAAACAGTTCTAGATAGGCTGATTTACACTGAAACGTATAAAAGAGAAAGCTGGTTGAGACAGCTTATTCATAATGTGGAATCAGTGTGTCTACTATCCCTACCTTAACTTGCACTTCGCAATATATATATATATATATTTCCACATAAGCTATAAGTATTCTATATTTTAATAATAGATTCACATTTAATAAAATAATAAATAAATTTCTCGGTTTATTCAATAATAGTGTGTGTATTATTAAATCTTGTTTTATTTTAATGAAAATCTTTTGCAAATAAATATATATTTTTCTTACTATAATAAGAATAACTCAATCTGTATTATAAAACTAATTCTAGCAATTTTAAATATAAAGTTGATTAATTATTCATCTCAGCATTTTATAAAGTAAGAAAATAAATGCATGGATAAAAAAATGTTTATGAACTTGAGGATATGAGAATGTAAAAGGATTTTATGCACATCATCTTACCCAATACTTTTATATTTCAGATAGCATTAATAGGATAATAGTGTATTTAGTCCAAATAGATTTTATATGTAATCTAATATCTCAAATATGCTCTTTTATATTACGAATATGCAGTGACATTTGTTTAATAATGACAAAAGAGAAATATTAAAAATTAACGATTACTTTATTGCATAATACAAAATAAATGATAAAAACAAATAATAACAATAAGAAAAGTATACAAAATGTCTCATAAATAGTAATATTTGTTTCCTAAATCTAATTTGAATTTGAGATATGAAAAATGTATTATCAGTCAGTGTTGTCGGGCACTATCATTAAATAAGAATAGGTTATTTATATATCATTTTATTGCAAAAATAATCCTCAATTCAAATACTGGAGGATAATAATCATTATTGTAATGATCAATAATAAATATTCTATATGCTCCTTAATTAGTGTATTTAACTAACTAATCAATTATTAATAAATCTCACTTAATAATGCTAGAGAAGTTTTCACACTTTTAAAAGAAGCAAATACAATCATTGCTTAGCATATCTAAATGATATTTACCACATTGGATTTATTTATTTCACTTTAAGACTTTATTAGATTCATTTGCAGGCTTAAAGGTAAGGAGTGCTACTTCACTAACAAATATAACTAGATCATTAGGATGCCTTGTTACATATTATATAACATTTAAAAAATTAATACTAACATATAAGAGCAGTGCAGAAAATATTCCTTACAGACCTACTCTTTTAAATAAAGATGATTAACTCCATTTAACTTTGAGGTTGAAACTGAAGAACCCATAAAACATATAATAATTGCAATATAACACAGTTTTGTATAAATTTAATAGTTACTTATATTTATACAACCTAAGGTAAAAATCACATTTAATCTCATTCAATATCACTAATAATAATATTAAATAAAAATATTATCTGCACATTAATATCTGAGGAAACTTTATTACATTATTAATAATAATATTAACTAACTAAGAAAGAAGCAATTGTGAGAAAGTGTATTAAACAATTTTCCAATGGTTATAACCATTTAAAATTTATCCTAATGAAATATTGATACTTGAAAAATATTCCAAAGTTCTTGAAAATTTACAAACACTTTTAAAATAACAGTATCAAAGATGATGCAAAGCACAATTAATTTTATTTTATAATATAATCCTTTCTGAAAAATAATATCAAGATTAATAACTTTATTTAGCATAGTTGTTAATCCAAAGTAAGCTATATTTGATATGTTAATCCATTTTAAGATTGCTTATAACTTTGATGTTTATCATATTTAATATTTGTGTTGATAAACCACAATTCAGGAGTGGCATTTAAATATTTAACTTTAATATTCCATTATTCAATGGTATATTTAGCATTGATAATCTGTAATACATTTCTTAAGGGAAGATTTTATTATTCATAACAAAGTGATTCTCATTAATTTTTGAATCCAAGTTCAGTGTTTCTCCAATTGACGAAGTTTACAAAGACATATTTGAATTGAAAAATTATTATTCAGTTTTTCCTTTCATAATTAAAGACAAGATAAATTCACAACATTGAGATGAATATGTGCATCCTTTCTCATAGTAAAAAAAATAATTATTTTTATGATAATTTGAAAATAAATACCAGCAACTTATTTGAAGTTAATAAATACAATTTTTAATCATATCAGTTATTTCCAATTATTTCCAATTGATAATTTATTGTTGAAGTAAAAAATAGGCAAAACTCTCTATATATGTATCGCCACTCAGTGCAAGATCCCAAGATCTAGGTGCAGTGCTCTCAGATCCAAGGCTCCTCACTGATGAAGGCCACAAGCCAGAAACTAGTCTGGGGATATTGGATGAATAGGCATTCGATAGGGATTTTATGCACAAGCCTTCTTGCATCCATTGACTATTCTTGGCTTTCACTTGTGGTAATATATGTAGAGAGAGTTTTGCCTGTTTTAATAACAGTTAAGAGCAAGCATAAGAAATGGTGATCATGTGATGTTTATTGTTGAAGTAGTGAGTCAGCATTCCATAAGTCAATTTATTTATTTTCTACTAACAGTCTTGACTGTAATAAATAAAGTTTCTTGAAATAAAGAATTAATGGACTAACTAGTGATGGTTTTTGCTTTAATTGTTGTTGTTCATCCTTTTCCCAGTATGGTGAGAAGAAATCATTTTTAACCAGCAAAGACAAAATGCCTAGCTGTTTAACTTAGCTAATCTTCATGTAAATGGCAATCAAAATGGCTAATTAAAAATTTGAACCTGTTTAGGCTCTGACTGCAATAAAAATTTGTGAAGACTGACTGGATTTTTCAAACTTCAGTTTTTATACCAGTTATCATCTGATGTCTGTATTACAAAATATTCTCTATCATGTATTGGGATTTCTTGGATTTTCTGGAAATATTGGAGGTCATCAAGATTATTGCCAAGTAAAATAAGAGAAGCCAAGATTTTTGAATCAGCACGGTAAAACTTGATGAATGACAATCACTTCATCTTTACTTCCAAGTTTTAAAATAATATTACAAACATTTATTTAAAATAAATCATAAAACTATAACATTCTCAGATATTTATTCCAATTAAATTTAAATTGATTTTTTTTTAAATAAAAAATATTACTTAATAAATATTCTAGCAAACTAAACAAGATAATTAATTGTACTAAATCTAAATATATAAGCTTCCACACACATGTGCATAAAATACTAAATGTAAGAATTGTTTGTTATGTTCATAAATAAAAATATAATCTAAAAATAATTGCTTTACTTTAAAATATTTTAATGTTGTAATCTTTGATTTATAATTCTAATCTATATTTCTATCTTAAATTATTTATTTTATGTATGTGCGCACATCCATTTATTGATACAATTCAATAACTTTATTCCTTAATAAGAATAATGACAAAATATGTACACACATATTTTTTTATACAAATATACAAGTGTCGATCATAACATCTGTTTGGAAGCTATTTACAAATGCTTTATAAAATTATATTTTCTATTAAGCATTAGTATGAGAGACTATTAAATATGACATTGATTATTTATGATGCTATACAACCAATGGTAGTGATAAATTTACTTGATTAACTATAAAAAATAAAGTCAATAAAATCTTTGTTTTAAATTTATAATAGACAATTTACAGAAGCATCTGTAAAGTTACAATATATATATATATAAAGTTACAATATATATATATATAACAAAAGTAAGTCTATCTAGAGCTGTTTATGGTTATAAATAATGAAAAAGATAGATTTGATAACCCAGAAGATGAAAAATGTATATTGATTTGTCTGACTGTTGACAAGATGACTGATATTCCATATAGGCTAACATTTTTACTTTGTATATAAATAGAATATGGTCCTAGATATAAAGATATAACTGTTTTCTCTTTGGTTGAATTCCATTAGAGTTTGTATAAAATGTTATAAGTTCAATCTTTTTCATGTTCTTTTTCATGTTACCTTAATAAGCTTTTATTTAGGATAAAATCACATCAAATTAATAAAATATAACAAAACTAAGTTGTAATAATATTCTAGTTTTCCAAGCTTCAGGTCATCTTTTAGTGCACAGATAGCTATTATTTTATTCATTTTTCATCAGAACTTTTTCTTCCTAGCATGTGTAATGAAATTCTTGTGACTCAAAGCAACAAAAGACTTTTCTATGATTATTAATTCACAATCTAACTCTTCTATATAAAAATATGATGAATATATAATAGATTTTTATGTACATATCAACTATACATTAACAAAGATTATTGTATTACTGAATTTATTATTTATCACCTACTTTTAATATTGAATATTTATTACATACTCTCTTTTTTGTTATTATATATTATTAAACTTTTCATTTTAATTATCTTAAAGGTTAACATGTTTTTAAATTGGTTTTTCATTTTTCATCGTATTATTTAAAATTTATATATAAATTAAATAATATCTATTCTTTATATGTTATTTAATATTATAAATTCTTGATTTTTTTATTCATTTCATTATGTATGGTTTCTTAGTATTTTATTTACATTTGTATTAGTATTTATTGCATAGTATGCAGGATAGGTTGCCTTATGTCAAATATGTATCATTAGTTTTACATTAACAATGATGTGAACATATACATAGCTTATATTATTTATTATATGCATTTAAGTATAGAGAGACATTCTAGAAATAAAATAGACTCCATGGAAAAAAGTAGTGATTTCACTTAATTCAAAATAAAATATTAATCCATTTCAAAAAAGTAATCCGACTTAGTTAAATGTAAGAATTGTACTAGTCTCTATTCATATATATATTTGTACATATATTCAATTTTGCAAATGTTTGTTCATCTGTGTAATAAAGTGTTTCTTCTTTATGTCTAATACTAAGTGCACTTTTAGTAAAGTTAACCATAAACATAGCTTTTTGATTATGGTGAACTTTATCGAAAGTACACTTAACATTAAGTTACAAAGAAAAAATGAATCATTTCATTACACAGACAAACATTAGTTAATTCCAATTATAAATACAAAGGGAAAACTCAATATTATATATATATATATATTACAATGTTTTCCATTTTGCTAGGCCTCTACACGCTAATATAAACTGCGTGCGAGTTGATCAAGCTATGTCAAAAAGAAGAAAGTTATATTTCTATTCTAAAAACATAGCTATATTTCCTGATCAACTTGGCCTATTAATTGTTGAGAATTATGCTATCAACAAGATCAGCTTTTAATTTATTTGATAGGCGCCAGAGTTCTACAAGAACTCACTGAAACCATCACATAACATCTCGCAAATTAAAAAGAAAAAAATGTTTTTAAACTAATCGGTATTGCATCATACCGTAACGAGAATTATTTTCTCCTTTTTGATTATTATTCCTGGGCTTGTTTATACATATTGGCAAGGTAAATTCTGTTTTAAATCTTATTAAACTAATAATAAATTTAATACTAAAAAAATAATAACTATTATTAATAACATACAAATGACAATTGGTATTAGAAATATTTTTATTCTAACAGATTAAAAAAATGTTTGAAATAAATTATTTATCAAATAAATTGGAGAGAACACACTTAATTCTGATGTGAAACATTAATAATAAAAAAATAACTGCTGAATAATTAATTACAAAGTTCTTGGTTAAATAAGAGTCTCTTGATCAATTAAATTAAAGTCTCTATCAGGATCCTATTATAAGCTTATTTTTAAGAATTGTTTGCAAACATTACTTTTGTCACAATCAGGATAATGAAGCATAATTTACCGGTAAGTTTTAGTGAATTCACGATGGTTGTAGATAACTATGCATAGTTTTTTGGGGTTAAAATGAGCTCACGGCCTTTGATTATTAGTTGATCTTGCGGTCCATTCTCCTAGTCGGTCACGAAAGCTTTTCTGGTATACATCTTCAGGCACGATGCCTTCAGAAGTTCCGGTTCACTCCGCCATGCCGAATTACTTCAGCGTAGAGCAATCTTGGATATATTATTGTTATCCAAGACCAACTAGAGAAACCAACGAACAAGATGTTCTTCAAACTGACCTCTACCTTTTATACTAGAGGCCCAGTTTTCTGACTTCTGCGCATATCTTTTGTTTGTCAAAATATACGTTGATAATCTTATATATTCTTTATAAAATTTATGTAACAAAGTCTTTATTTTTTTCAGCAAAATTCTGCCATCTTTAATTAGTTGAAGTATTTTTACTTTCTCTTATCTAGATTGGTAATGGTAATTTATGTCTTTTGTTCTCTCCAATTTTACTTATATTTCTAGTTACATTAACAAAATATGAAAAAATAATTTAACTTTCACTGTACGTTATTTTTTAAAAAAAAAATTAGTCAAAAAAAAAAATCTAAATTTACTTTTACTTTTTAGCTTTTACCAAATGCCAATATATTTGCAACGTATATAAATAAACGTTACAATATATATATATATATATATATATTGTAACAACTCCTATTTAGACTATGACTAGACCACATTTGTGCACAGATATAACTGACTCTAAGATAAATGGCTTACTGACTCATAAATTATGATGAGCATACTGAGGGATATTATCAGTTTAAAGCCTATTACTGACAATGTTACCTCCACACAATAATATTTCCTGCTTATCATAAAGATATAGCTCATGATGCCTAAAGTAGGTAGAATATTCATTAGGTCTGGCTGATCATATTAGTCAACCCAGAATTGTGCTACTAGCAGCGTAGGTTTGAACTTATACCCTTTTAGAAGTCCTGTTAGCATTGAATCAAAACTTTGGAATTTCATGAAATTCACTAGCTATTATTATATTACATAATTAACATGCTAATAGCTCTGAACAAGCTTTTCTGAATATCCCTATCCTCAGACCAGTTTTTAGCTCTGGCTATCATAAGTGAGAAACTTGTCTGAGGATAGGGATATTTGGAAAAGCTTGTGTCATTAGCATGCTCATTATAAAACATTTGTAGGACAAGATTATTAAATTAAGTCACATGATTTATGAATTGATTTCCTTACAATTCACTAGTTATGTTGTATTGCTCAATATGTCCTCAAACAATTATTATTACAGCTCTTGACAAGGCATCTGTATCACTAGATTATGATAAATTACATTTTCCTTCACTTATAAATTTAAATAAATATACATATTAAAAATATGTATATTTTATTACCTCAAGTGCCCCATTAAAGTTGAATTACATATGTGCATAATAATATTCAATCATATATACATATATAATTCCTCAATTAGACATTATATAGTGCACATAAAAATAAATAAAAAACATAATATATACATTTTTCTCTAAAGCAATCAGATATATAATATTTAGAATAGGGGGTTTAATATGAAAAAAAATTGACATGGATTAATGGTTAACCACTGAGAAATGTGTGTGTATATATATATTCTAACCTCCCCCCGTGCATCTTCACCCCAAAAATATACTGTTTATTATGAATATTACGGGTTCTAGCTCAGTTAACAAATAAACAAATGAAATATTCAGCATTAATTAAAATGATTACTAGCTCTAATTTTAAAATACAAATACGGTTCAATTTTAAAATGAATTAACAAATATTTACTATTTTCATGAGACATGGAGTGACAATACGGGGAACGAGATAGACTACATTGAGACATTATCCACATGATACTACCTCAATGGCATAAGAACACTATTCCCCCTTTTTACTATACCAAATAACTAACTCATAGTATTCTTACTGCCGTGTATTAACAAAATCTTTACTCCGTGTTATTATTTATAATACCATAATGCTTTATTTAAACACAAACTTCTACAGTACACTCTACTTTTAAAACTAATTACTGCTAAAATATATACATGAAAAAGTCTTTTTATTTGTTGTGTGTTGAAAAGTTCACACCTTTCCGGATTTATCTGTTCATTGGTTCAATTATCTCATTATTTCAATTTGTCTGTTCTTCTGTATTTCTACCAATCAAATTGTACTCCTAATTTCTCTGTGGTCCGGCTTGTTATCAATTTCTCTAAATGTAATCCTTTGTCTTCTATAATCCGTTTTATATTTTTATATTCCGCCATTCCAAAAAACAAAATATATGTTGTAATTTCACTTCTGAAATATTTCTTTTTCTTTTATCAAACACTTCACTTCCTCCCCTCATTTCAGAAGTCGAAATATTTCCATTACACATAGTCTTTGAATCGTTTGGGTAATCGTCTATTTCTTGTAGGCCTGGGTGACTTATTCTTGTATTGTTCGTGTTTGTCTTCACCATTTGTTGCTATCGCAATTTGTCTCTCTTCTTCCTCTTTCCCTGTACTATTAATTCCATTCTCCTTAGTGTCAAACTTCTTATCCTCGCTTGATATCCAATCCCATTCCTCTGACATTCTTTTTCGCATGTGGTTTATGTGTCTTCTATGTATTCTTTCGTTTGGACCATTTATTTCATATATCTTGTTTGACATCCATTGTTTAATTGTTCCCTGAATCCATGTCTTCCTTAATATGTCTCTGAACCAGACTGGTTCTTCATTCCTAAATTTTTTTATCCATTTCGTCATATTGTATTATATTGCTCTCCTTTGGATATAATGCAGTTAATTTTGTTCTCAATTTCCGTCCGCATAGTATTTCTGCTGGTGATTTACCCGTTGCTGTTGATGGTGTTGTGTGTTGCGTCATCATGAACATTTGTAGCGTTTCTTGTATATTTTTTGTTCCAGTTTTCCTCAAATTTTGTTTCACTTGTTGTACTGCATTTTCCGCTAGCCCGTTTGATTGAGGATGATATGGTGGTGACCACACTTGTTGAATATCATGTTCTTCACAAAATTGTTGCATTTCTGTTCCAGTGAATGCAGCACCGTTGTCTGATACCAATACCTCCGGGTATCCATGAATCGCAAAAATATTTTTAAGGCATTTGATTGCTTCATTCGCCGTCGTGTCTCGTACTTTATGTGCTTCTATCCATCTGGATTGTGCGTCTACAAGTATCAACAACATTTTCCCATCCACTGGTCCAGCGTGATCTATGTGTGCTCTCTCCCATGGTTTCTTTGCTGGCTGCCATGATGTCAGGTTCTTTTGTGGCATTGCAGCATATGTTTGGCATGAAGTGCATTTCTTTATATAGTGTTCGATGTCTTCATTTATTTTTGGCCACCATACATAACTACGAGCTAGAGCTTTAGCACGCACAATTCCTGGATGTCCTTCATGTAGTAATTTTAGTACTGCTTGTCTTCCCGCTGTTGGTATTAGCACTCTATCGCCCATTACAATACATCCCTTACATATTGATAACTGTTGTCTATTTGACCAAATCCCATTTGCTACGTAACTTGGTTTAGTTTCTGGCCATTCATTTCTAATCCATTTTATTAATTTTTTATATCCCTTGTCTTCTCTCGTCCACATTTCCACAGTTTTACTATTTAATTTGTTTGATTTCATCGCATCAATGTAATTAATTTCTAATTCTTCCTTTCCTGTTTCATCTATATCGGGCAATCTTGATAGAGCATCGGCATGAGCTATTTCCTTCACTGGTTTATAAATCAGCACGTAGTCATATGCTGCCAGTATGTTCCGCCATCTTAACATGCGTGGGCTTATATGTTCTGGAGCCTGTCGGTCATTCCCTAATATCGCTAGGAGGGGTTTATGATCTGTGATGATTTGAAAAGGTCTACCGAAAACAAACTGATGATATTTTCTTAGTGCAAAAATAATTGCCAAAGCCTCTTTGTCTATCTGACTATAATTTCATTCTGCCTTCGATAATGTCATTGATGCGTATGCAATCGGTCGTTCGCCGTTTTCCATTGGGTGTGCCAAAACCGCTCCCACACCTATTTCAGACGCGTCCGTCGTAATTCTTACTTCTAACGCGTTATCAAAATGTGTCAACAGTGTATCTGCAGAAAGTAGTTCTTTTGTTTTTTCAAACGCTTCTTCATGTATTTGCGTCCATTCCCATTTTTGTCCTTTTCTTAACAACTGATATAATGGATTTGCTATCATTGCTTTGCTTTTTAAAAAATTTTCAAAAAAATTAATAAGCCCTAAAAAGGCTTGCAATTGTTTGACATTCTTGGGTCTCTGTGCATTTTTTACCGCTCGCACTTTCTCTTTTATCGGTCTTTTCCCATTGTTAGAAATCACGTGTCCTAAAAATTCTAGTTCTTGCGTTTTCCATAAGCATTTTTCTTTGTTCAGTTTGATCCCCGCATCTTTTAATTTATTACATACTTTAGTCAATCGTTTACGTAACTCACTTTCTGTTGTGGCTGTGATCAGAATATCATCATAGTATGGCGTCACTCCCTGTATTCCATGTAATAATGTGCTGAGTTTTGCCTGAAAAATATTAGGTGCTGTTGTCACTCCGAACGGTAGCCTATTGCATTGAAAAAGACCAAAAGGCGTGGTTAGTGTTAACATTTGAGCTGTTCTATTCGTTACCTTAATTTGATGGTAGGCGGCATTTAAATCTAACTTTGCAAAGAAAAAATTTTCATTTGCTAAACCGGCTAACAGCTCGCGAACGTTTGGAACTGGATACGCCCCTTTGGATAAAAATTTGTTTACCGTTACTCGGTAATCCCCACAAATTCTAACTTGTCCATTTGGCTTTGTCACTATTACAATCGGTGTGGCCCATTGAGCGTCTTCTACCGGTGTCAAAACTCCTTCGCTTACTAGTTTCTGAATTTTTTGTTTTACTTTTTCGTGTTGTGCAAACGAAATCTTTCGGGGTTTGCACACAATTGGTCGGGCATTTTTACTTAATTCTATGTCTACTGGGTCTGATTTGAAAACTCCTACTTGTTCTGAAAAAAGTTCCGGATACGCTGTAATGTATTCCTGTTCGAACGACATGTTTTTTATGATTGTTACCGTAATTCCTAGTTGTTCGAACCATTCTCTTCCTATTATCGGGGCTATGCTTCCTTTTACTATATAAATAGGTAGGTTTAATATTTCTTCTTTGTACCTAATTGGAATCTGTGTTTTTCCTTTTATTATTACTGTGTTTCCGCTGACGTCTTTGACTCTAATATTCGTTTTCTGTATTATGCACGTTTTCTGTATTATGCATCTTTTATGACCTTTGGTAATATCGTTCCATTTTTCTTCTGATAAGAGTGATATTGCCGAACCACTGTCAATTTCCATTTCTATGTCTTTTCCATATATATTCAGTGTTATCATGTATTGTTTTTGGATTTGTGCGCACACATTTTTTTTTACTTCATATTCCGTATGTTGTTTATCTTGAGTTTTTGGATTTCTGCAGACTGATATTAGATGTCCTTTCCTTCCACAATTATAACAAGTATATGAACGCCATTTGCAGTTTTTCGATATGTGTCCTTGTTTTCCACAACAGAAACACTTTATTTGTTTTCCTCGGTCATTCCATTCTTTCGTATTTGTGCTCTGTTTTTTCCCTTCTGTTTTATGTATTTCCCATGACTGTTCATCATTTATCTTGCCTCTGAAACACATTGCTTGTTCCATTACGAGCTCGTACGCTATCCCTTTCCGTATTGCTATGTCGTAGGTCAAATCTGGTTCCATTAACAAATTTTGCCGTAGCCGGTCTTCATTCATTCCCCATAACAACTGATCCAGTAGGGCTTGTTCTGCGAACTCTCCGTATTGGCAATCTCTTACTAATTGTCTCAAAATTATATCGAAATCTCATGTTTTCACCTCTCTGTTGTCTTCTATTCCGCAAGGTTAATCGAGCCATGAACTTTGATGGTTGTGGGCTAAAATAATTGGATAACTTGTTTATAATATTTTCGTATTCAGTTTCATCCGTTGTTGGCCCATTCATTAGTTTATGTATCACTTCAATTACTTTTCGTCCCACGAGGCATAAAAGAGCTGCTACTTTTTTATTATTCTCCGTAATGTTATTTAATTTAAAAAAATTTTCGAGTTGAGTGACATATAACGGCCATTCACCCGCATTTCCGACGTCGAACTCCGAGATGCTTCCTTGTCCTAAAGACATTTTAACTTGTCCGTCCGTAGGTTCAACTTTTCACGGCGACTGCGCCAAGTTTTGCCGTGTATTAACAAAATCTTTACTCCGTGTTATTATTTATAATACCATAATGCTTTATTTAAACACAAACTTCTACAGTACACTCTACTTTTAAAACTAATTACTGCTAAAATATATACATGAAAAAGTCTTTTTATTTGCTGTGTGTTGAAAAGTTCACACCTTTCCGGATTTATCTGTTCATTGGTTCAATTATCTCATTATTTCAATTCGTCTGTTCTTCTGTATTTCTACCAATCAAATTGTACTCCTAATTTCTCTGTGGTCCGGCTTGTTATCAATTTCTCTAAACGTAATCCTTTGTCTTCTATAATCCGTTTTATATTTTTATATTCCGCCATTCCAAAAAACAAAATATATGTTGTAATTTCACTTCTGAAATATTTCTTTTTCTTTTATCAAACACTTCACTTACGACTTTCTAAGCTCTATTCACTACGATTAAAATAATAATCCTATCTTAATCTTCTTTATAACAAGAATCTAGCTTAATTAAATAAAATGAAGTAAAATAAAATAAAATCTCAGGTTCATAAATTGTATTCTAACTGATTTAAAATTACGGTAGTAAAATATGAAAAGGGAATTTTATGTCATAATCTACTACACAGCAACTAACAATAATAAAAATAATAATAATAATAATATAATATAATCTTCTTTCTTCCTAAATGAAATAAATAAATACGTACGTGGTAGTATTTTAATAATCTGACAACAGAATACGTGTGGCAACATTAGCATATAATTTAATGTAATATTGTGGCAACCGACTTATGACCAATAAATAATATAAAATTATGATCTTTTAATTTTAATATACCAATAAATTCTCAAAATTCTTATAACACTTTTATGTTTACCCTTTTGTGCAAAACTTATTTGTCTGTTTCAATTATAAATGTATCGTGATTTCATGCATCCATGTGGAGAAATAACAACTCGGACACAAAAAACTTTAGAACAAATTTAAAACAAAGTTTATTAACAACATAAATAAATTAACAATATTTTTACACTATATACATTGGATATCCCTTACTCTCATATCTCAACTTAGTTTATTAGTTTATAAAATGAAATCAAATTTTTCTTTTCCTAGTTAAATCTTATTTTTTAACACTTAAGAAAATACAGTATTATTTCTTGATTTATTATTATGGTTAGCTTATTACAAAATGCATTTCTTATATGCTTATCACAAACACTTTGCATCCCTAATATTATTAAAATTATATTTTTTACAAAATTTTACATTTGTAATAAAATTCTACAAAATAACAAATTTTAGTTTTATATGGGTTGTATGGAATCTTACAAAGTCAAAACATTGTACTACATTCGGTATTAGGTTTTTATTGTTCATTATCTGATGTTTATTAATCCTAATATTCTCATTCAAGCCTTACTTCGGATGATATAATTATAACTATTAATATACCATGCACAAGTATATGTTTATTGTACATTCTTGGACTATTTTCTTAATAAATATGCAATACTTATTTTCTAAATATTATTTTAAAAAAAAAAATTCATTCAAATTTTATTATCACTTTTAAAATACTTGGTTTAGATTTCTTTTCAAAATCTTATATTCATTTCTGAATTAATTTTACAATGTATTATATGATTCTTTCTCTCTTTATGATATTTTGGACTTTCAATTTTAAAGTTACACAATTCTATACATTCCAGCAAATAAACTATTCTTACATAAACGATAACTTATCTTCAGTTCTATTTTATTCATTATTTCTTTAAAAATATCTTTCTGACCGATGCAGATTCACAAAATAAGGATAGCGAAGATAGATGCATAGGATCAAAATACAACTAGAATATTACTCATCATATACCTTGACAATCATGGCACAGTGAATTAAAAGACACTATAGAGGAGTCACCTTTACCTGTCTACCAACCTCTATTATAGGAATGATGCTAAAGCTATTTCTTCAGCTTTATTATACCATCCAAAGTTTAAAGATATGCAAAAACACTGTCCAAACTATATGTGTTCAGTCATAGGGCTTAGTTAACTATACTGAAATCACACAAAACTAAATATGATCCAACTCCTTTATTTTTCCTATTTCTTAAAAAAAAAACATCATCTTGGTTTCCTCTCCACTAGTACTTCCAAGTCACTATCCGATCTTATTTCTCAAGATTTTTTCTATACTGTACATCGACAAATACATATCTGCATTACTAACAATAATAAAATTCATTTATTTTAAAACTATTCCACTGTTCTATAAGAAAATCTTTTTACTACTTTCCTCCATATATTTAATCATATACAAACTATTTAAATATCTAAATACTTTATCACATGAAAGTTCAAAAGAATCACACAATTGTTCTGTTAAATTATATTATTAATATACTTTAAATAAATTATTGCATGCATATTCCGAATTACTCCTATTTCATTATATGTTAAAAATGTTGTATAAAATGTGTACATATAATTTAAACTTTCACACTTCATTCTTAAGTCAATAGATGATCTAAAAAAAAATACATTATGCATTATAAACAACTATCAAAATTACCAAAACGACCTTTATCTTCTCGATCGCATTCTGTAGGCTTCACCATCCATTTGATCCTTGTAGATATAAGATTCACATCCATACACTTTATTTTAAACAATATTTTTATAATTTTATCAAGTTATTATATTTAAATTTTAATATTACTAAATTTATGTTTATATGTTTTCCCTAATCTCACATAACATTTTATATTCTAAAATAAATTAGTAAAAAATATTTAAACTATATTTACTGTACTTCTTTATCAAATTTCCTTGAAAACCGTTCATATTAAAGCTAAAAAAAATGTTTATTATTTCTTCTTCAGTCACTTAATGTTCTTCTCCCTGCTTGTTAAATTCTAAGGCAAAACAATTATTGCTCTGTTTAATAAATATTCATAGATGACAATCCTTGGTTTTTTTATAATATTTAATACAATTATTAATTATGATATCAATTAATCCCGTAAAGAAAATGTCTACATATTCTCTTCTAATATTTTCTGCTAATATTTTCCCCCGCGCGACTTTTACGATGCATCTTCTCAGTACTTTGATTTAAATATTCAACAAAACTTTTCTGTTTCCATGGATCCATTTTATTAAGTATATTAGATTTATATTTTCCAAATCAAGCATTCCTCCAATGACCACTTTATAATATTTTCCAATTCCTCTTAGAGAAAGTTTTTTCTGTTCTTTTTTTTTTTTCATAAAACACAATAGCTCTTTCATATCATTATTCGGTAATTTTTCCTTTCTTTTAAAGTTCTGGTAACTATATACTTTGTAATGTTTCCTTTAAAAAGGATAAACATTCTTTCTCTGTTATAACTTTTACATAATTTTTTCTTTATGATATACGCATCTTAATTTTTTTTCATAGAGAAGAAAAAATAACTTCAGAGTAGCCTTATAAATTTGTGCGTCATAATTTTTCCTGACGACAAATAACTTCTCTTTTAAGTTTTCCATATAGCGTCCAAATTATATTCCTCTGAGTTACAATAATAAGTTTCTGGTTGAGCATAAATAAAGCTGTATCAAGGCACTTTACAAATATTTTTCCTTTATCATAACTTCTATATACTGTTTTCTGTAGTATTTCCATTTTACTGCAAGGTTTTGGCTAAACTTGAATAAAATCACTGGTAAGAAAACTTTTAAAAATTAGCCCTCCATGTAAAGGCAGTTCAAAATATTATATTTTAAAAAACTTTTAAAATAAATATAAAATTTTAAAATTATATTACTTTTCTAGCTTACGATCTTATCCAGCTAAAAAATATGTTACTCCCTCCTTCACTTACACATTACTTTCTCCCGCTCCGTCTAATTCTTATATTTTGTCTGCTAAAATACCTCCGTTGATTGGTTAATGACTTTTTTAGCGCGAACAAATTTACACATTTTAGTTTTATAATAGATTAAACCTTTTTAAAATAAAGAATTTATGACGTCATGTCTTAAATATTATTTAGAATGTATTTTTTAACTCAATTATAATTTTATCAAAATCATTTAAACTTTAAAACAATTATTAAAATAACATTTAGTATTTCAACTTTTACTTTAACGATCGATAGCAATTATATTTAGCTTTATAATTCACAAACTTTATTATTATATTCTAACAAGCGTGTGTGTAAAGGTATATAATATACAGTCACATGATTACTAACTTTATCAGATGATTTTTTAATTTACGTCTCGGTCTAAATTACCAAAACTGATATATTTTATAAAAATTTGGAAAATAATTTTAAAATGTAGAACTAAATATAATTCTCACCATCCCCAAAGTTTATTTTAAAATATATTAGATTAAATTTGAATATTAATTATAATTATAACATTACATATAGCATTTATTTAATTTATTAGTTTTAAAATATCATACTCGAATTATTAATATATTTTTAACTATTTATAGCTGTGTTATTTTATATGGCCAGCTTTTACAACCATAAGCAAGGATATAATTAAGCTTTATTTAACTGTTTTCTTTTAAAATAATCCATTACACTTTTATATACCAGGTATTTTCAGCCTTAAATTGTACTATAAGATCTAATCGATCCTACTATTATTCATATATCATACAAACATATCTTAAAATTTAAAATTTTTTAGCAATTGACCATTCTACCCTATTATGACCTATAGATAAGGGCACAATATATATATATATATATATATATATATATATATATATTGTAATAGTATGGATTCCCTATAGAAAGAACAAGGGGGTTGCATCTCACTATAATCAGATTTAGGATCTTCATGTAGAATGCTATGAATAAAATGATTTAACTTTAATCCTAAATTGAATTCATTTCAAATAGAATAATTTAATATCAAATATTTAATATATACACAATTTAGACTAAATCATTCAATCTTCACTTTTATTAATTGTTCTGTTATGCTCAGAATTCAAACTCAGGGTAGTTTTTGCAATTAACTCTCTTCAGGGATTTCCATCAATTCTACAGCAATAACAATACTCAATATAATCTCAATATATTTTTAAAATTTATTTCAACCAAGTTATTAGGATATAAAATAAATATAATATGTGTGTGTGGAAATATGTATTTAACTTTATTTTGTTTCGTAAAATGAATAAATAAATTAAATAAATTAGAAACTTCTTTAAATTTAAAATTAACTTTAACAACATTTATTAACGAATAACAATTCAAATTTATTTAATATAACAAAAAAAAATTATCATAAGTAATTTACTTACATCTCTACCATGTTATAATATTAAATAATTAATATATTCTCATATTCCTATAGTAGATATGTATCTCATAACATGAACAGATTCTAATAATTTATAACATAAACAAATTTTTATAATTCACACAAAAAAAAATAATTATAAAAATACTAAACTAGCTAATCTTGTCTTAATTCATATACAAATAAATAGTAATATTATGTTTTGCAATCCATATAAGAGAATTTCGACTTCATGAGACCATTCCTATGTATAGTCACCATTTAAAAAAAATGAAATCTTTCATACAATATATTAGTCATTTACACAGCTAACAACAAACAAACATTATTATATTAATTAAGTTAGTAACAACAAAGTTCTGTTATGTCATGAATAAATCCATTATGAAGAATGGTAAAATCTTACCTTCATATTAAGTTTACTTTTATACCTCAGTTCCTATCTCAGTTCGTACCCCAGTCAAGTCGCTTTCATAGAATACCTAAATTTTATTAAATATATAACAAAAAATATTTGATTTCATGATCTTGTACACCTCTTCATTTAGTCTTTTTAAATAAATTACTCCAATGGCAACAGATTTTAGTAACAAAGGAAATAAAATTAAATATTTTTAAATGACAATTAATAAAAGTTTATATTATTGTCCTATTCATTTCCATATTTGCAAAGTAATAGTTCTTTATTCCTTGGTCATTCATCACCACAGAGGCAATCAAGATATCCGGTTGATCCAAAATGTAATTCTTGTATGATATTGACATCTTCTTCAACAAATGATTTCAGTACCAATTGAAGTTTCATTTAAATTATATAGATGAAATTGTATGTCTTTAGACATTTCAGTAGGATTAAATAATTACATTTATCTTCAGTTAAAACAATAGCATTATATCCTATGATAATTGGTGTTAACTCAAGATGTATTTTTCTATAGGTACAATTTTCTTAAATTAATTTTGGTTTAAATATATGTTTTCTGAAGAAATTTATCTATTTCAGAATTCCAAATTAGAATTATTTTATAAGCTTTTCTAATTAATAAAACATATATAATCTCTTTAAAACAGGCAAAACTCTCCATACAGTTGTGCCACTCAGTGCCAACCAGAGCAATCAATAGTCCAGAAGGCTTGTGCATAAAATCCCCATCTAGTGCCTTCTCATCCAATATCCCCAGACTAGTTACTGGCTTGTGGCCTTTGTCAGTGAGGAGCTTTGGATCTGAGAGCACTGCACCTAGATCTTAGGATCTAATGCATTCCTCCAGCAGCCACCTTTTATCTCTACTTAACTACAAAACTATGAAAATAAAATTGAAAACACTATATTTTCAATCTAAACTCAATAGCTTATATAGTCATATGGGTCTGAACCCAGTTCAGTACCCCATACATTTTGGTATCTTTGGCTCCTCACTGAAGAAGGCCACAACCCAGAAACTCGTCTGGGGATATTGGATGAGTAGGCACTAGATGGGGATTTTATGCACAGCCTTCTGGCATCCATTGATTGCTCTGGTTGGCACTGAGTGGCACTACTGTATAGAGAGTCTTGCCTGTTTAATAACAGTTATGTGCTAGCATAAGAAATAGTGATCATGTGATGTTTGGTGGTTATATAATTTCGTTTTGAAAATACAAATAATATTAATAAAGAGTAATTTATTTACTCTTCTATTTGAGTGATATTAGAACTTGTTTTCTAATAAAAAAATTTTATCAATAAACAAATCATTCAAATTATTAATCTACCTTTTAAAAATATTTTATATTTGAACACTGTAAAATTATTGTACATAGTGGCTAGTACATTGGCAAAAGATAGAATTACTTAATAAATTATCTAATTTGATATTTATAGTAGAATCAGCTTCTGGTAGCATGTACTGCATATATCATTTGGCTTTCACGATTTTTATTTTCTATAATTGTTAATTATATTAATAATCAATAATTGAATTTAATTTCATTTCCTTTGTATTAGTTGCAAGGCTGCAACTTGACATTGAGGTTATCTCTATGTCAATGTCTTGAATAACGAATTTTATTAGTTTAAACAATAGTTTTATACAGATGAATGAAAAATAATTATTTTAAATTGTTTTAATTTTATTAAAACAACTATCTATAAAAAAGAATTAATGCATATACTAATCATATATACGTATGTGATAGTTTTACATACTCTCATAATATATATATATTAAATTTATATAATATAATGACAACATAATTAATTATTCTTATTTCTAGTCCTTTTCTTTTATCTTTTTTTTATCCTTTATCTTTAGACTGTTGTATTTGTCTTTTACTGGGAAAATATAGTTAAAAAGAAACTGGCATTTTGATCTGACTATAATAATCTGATGATATTTCTTATAACCCATTTGTTAACAGAGTTTCTTTTAAAAAACGAGTTCTTCATCCATTTAACACTTCATACCATTTTTCATCTAAACAATTTTATCTTGGTTGTTTTTAAATAGTTCTGGATTTTGTAAGTTAATGAAATACCTCATAGTATTTTCCAATGATTGGTCATAATTTTCTGGGGATTTGACTGGTCATTATTATGTCTCAATAGATCTCCTTTTCTCTCTCTTGGGAAGGCATATAGAGCTGAGATGGACAAATTAAACTTTCTTCTTCATGCTAGATCATGCAGACTGGATAATATCATTTCTTCCTTTGTGGAGTATCCTGTGGCCAAAGATGGACTACAAGAGCTTTTCTACAAGATCATATTTATAAAATTTAACTCATATACTTATGCAACCATCATGTATTTGAGTAGTAATGCACTCTTAATAATGTTGCAACTTTTTGTACATACATATGTGATCCGGATGGTTTTGACAATAAAATCTGCTAGTCCACACTCTTTGCTATCACAAATACATTCTGCTTCCAAAATGTCCTCTTCCAAAATGAATATTGATTTAAATTTACTGTGACAGCCTTTTATAGCTTCAGTCCAACACTATAAGGTGTTTATTAATAAGCAGCATAATTAAACCACCATTTCCTTTACAATCATTATCAGTGCTTGCTTTTTAAAAAGCACAGGAAAGAAAATATTGTGATGACTAATCATAATTGGAGCTAAAAAAATGAAAACACAGAAAAAAATATCCCTTTTGCTTTTTTTTAAAGTAATACAAACTTATTCCAAAACTCTGCAATTTTATAAGAGATTTAGTTTAAAATTCTATTGCAGAGTTGATAACTTTTACGTAACCATTTTTCTTCCTTTATCTTTTTCCTAAAGTTAATTTTACAATTAATTAATGAAAAAAATTTTTACTTTGTTTTTGTACAGAGTATGTAAAGAAACTCACAGACATAATATTCGAACATAACTTAATCCTTTATTTACTTAAGGGCTTCGAATTAAAAATGATGTTAATTATTATCATTGTATTTGACATTTATGTTTAATGCTTATAACTAGCACATAACTACAATATATGTAATATTTTGAGATTAATACTCATACAACTAGTACAATAAACAATTGAAGCCACCATATATAAAATTTTTACAAGAAAAGATCAACCCATTTTCTCTCATATCCTCGTTTAAGCCAAAAAGAATACTCACACAATTTTATTTTGAAGATATTTTAAATTGACTGATATTATTAATTGATATGTCTGAGAGTTTTCAAATAATGAAAATATGTAATATAAAATACTTTCAGTGATTAACAATATATAATTATTTGAGATTAATGCTCATAAAAATGGTGTAATAGACAATTGAAATATTTTCCAAACACAGCATAAGACAGTGATTTTTTGAGAAAAGATCAGACTGAATCCTCCTGTTAGGTTTGTTTGTTTTTTTTTTACTTAGAAAGTTGTCTAGAATGCTTATACAAGAAAGAGTGAATATTAAATCAATTACACAATTTTATTTTAAATGTATTTTAAATTTACTCATATTATTAAATGAGTTGTCTGACTTCAATTTAAACATTGACAATACCCATTCAAACAATGAAAACAAATAATATAAAAATGTTTCTGGTGATTAATAATATGTAATATTTTGCAAGTAATACTCATGCAATTGTTACAATAGGCAATTAAAATACACAACAACCATAACATAAGACAATAGTTTTTATGATAAAAGATCAGACTGTCTTCTCTTGTTATCTTATTTTCTTATATAGAGAGTTGTCTGAAACTACTTAAATTAAAAATATACATATATATAATTTACTATGTCTAAGATACTATTCCAGCATATGAAAAATCAATTTTAAAAAATAACATTGTACAAATACAATTACAGTGACATGTAACAATAACTTAAATCAATTGCAGGAAAACTTCATAAGGTAGGACTTTACCTCATTATTTTTATGAAATAAATAACTTTGAAATATTGATCTTTCAATAGGATTTGTAATACAGAGCATTGCTTGTTATGATAATAAGGAACATCACCATACATGGCAAATTATCTGCAATCTGTGAGTAATATATAAATTATACATACAGACTTAAAAATTAGTAACATCTTATATATGAATGCAAATATGCCTCACACAACGTTATAATCTTTGCACATTGACTTCTGAAATAATAGCATCATTCTAACAATCACTTTCATCATTAGAAAATTCTTTTCCATATGAAATATACTGATTCAACTTTCTGGTATTCTTAACAATCACTCAAAATGCAATGATACCAAGAACTTATAAAACAAAAATATAAATATCAATTAGAAACATTCTTTACTATTAGTCATAAATCAAAATTAATACTTAACTGATCATTATTTTGGAATTAAATAGAATGTTTGATTTAAAACAGTACCTCCATTGTCAGATAATTTGAGTACCATTGCAAATTTTGGCTTAACAATAAACAATGCAATATATACATAGTCATGATATTAAATACCTATTATTCATCACCTAAACATGTAACTCTGTTTAAATGATACACATGCACACAGTTATGCTATAGATTTGTGTAATGGTTTAACTTGACATTATGGGAATAAAATTATACAAGTGTATTTATTAAACTAATTATTTTTTTCTTTTTTGTGATTTAAAATTTTGTTAATAAATAATTACATGTTATTTTTTTAAATCAGATATCTATAAGTGATGAAAATATTAAATCAATTTTGTCATGCATTATCTGATTACCTAGAAAATTCTTGAAATAAGCATCATGGTAACCTTTATTTGTAATTTACATTAATCTGACAGAACCATAAGTTTTTCTCTTTGTTTTTAAATACATTTCAAACTCTTTGAAAAGTTTTCACTTTGAAGTCGACTATTGGTTATTTAAAGATATATAAATGTATTTCAATATAATTTAAATAATTTTTTACATGTGAAATATACCTATTCTTTCTTTTTAATCATGTGTAATAAAATATTTTTATGGTATTAATATATGTATAATAACCACTAAACATCACATGATCACTATCTCATACTAGCACATAATTGTTGCTTTGTTTATATATATATAATACATATTCACTTTTAAATATTTAGTAAAGTTTGAAGTTGATGACAATACACATTTATTTAATCAATCAGATAAATATTTTTTAGGAATCAAAACTTTAAGATTGACTGCCTGTAGAGGTAGTTTGTAGCTTATTAATGGTCAAATACTTAGCCATAAGACATTCAATTAAATTATAAAATATTTTGCCATTTCATCGTAATTTGAAGATTATTTTTCTAATTCCTAAATATAGGGGATTTGAACTCAGATTTTCAAGCACTCTTCAACTATCCACACTATCTCATACAACTGATACACATAACCACACCCATGTAGAAAGATAAATAATCACCAATATATATATATATATATTTCATGCTAAACCAGCACTCATCAGTTGGTCTGGATTATCTTCTCCCACACATATATATAATCAGTGCTCAGTTTATATTAAGATAGCAAATCTCAATACTTTATCATTTCATGTGTGTGGTCATGTGTATCAATTATATGAGATAGTGTGGATAGTTGAAGGGTGCTCAAAAATCTGAGTTCAAATCCCCTATACTTACAATTAAGCTCCAGGTTTGAGAAGAGTGCCTGGTCTTCAAATATTTACATATCAAGTTTGTATCCTGCCCATCCCTCTTCTATGTATTTAAATGAATAAGGTGCTATACATGAGGGATCAGTGACTTGAGGTCAACATGGACATGGCAATAATATTGGCATCAATGTGGGATTTGGGTTTTCATCATCAGATTTTCAATGATAAGGATGGTTGAAAAGTTGGAGGTTGGAGTATATTGAAGCCTGTCCATTAAAGTATGGAGATTTGCTATCTTAATATAAACTGAGCACTGATTATATATATATATGTGTGGGAAATGATAATCTGGACCAACTGATGAGTGCTGGTTTAGCATGAAATACATACATTGGTGATTATTTATCTTTTCTACATGTGTGTGGTCATGTGTATCAATTGTATGAGATAGGGCGGATAGTTGAAGAGTGCTTGAAAATCTGAGTTCAAATCCCTTATACTTACAATTAAGCTCCAGTTTTGAGAAGAGTGCCTGGTTTTCAAATAATTCCCAAATACTAACTCATTTATTTTAGAAAACTTTTTTTTAATATATTAGCGTGGAGATGACATTTTTATCAAGATGAGTTGGACAACTTTTTGAACAATTTTTACTTTTTAAACTTTATGCAAAGACTTCTGTTCTTAATGTTAAATTTAATTATATTTTTTTCTATTTCTAATTTTTTCATTAGCGACATCGTTTTTTTTTTTTTTTAAACAAAGGTTAAATTTCTGAGAATTATCTTTTTCAATACCAATAGTAAAAATAATCTTGGAAGTGAGTGATTTACTCTTTTTGTTTAAAGATAATCTGTAACTTTTAATTAATAAATTAAAATATGAATCTGATCAACAGAAATGTGAATTTATTTATCTTAAAAAAACTTTATTTAGAATAATCTAAACGTATTTAATAAACTAAAAAAAACTGCAAATCTATAAAACTTCCATCCACATATATTCACAAATCTTTATCCCATATCTATTTATGAATTACTTAATCTTACAATATAAAACATTGATTCATATTTTAATCGATGGCATTACTTATCTCATTTTCTGTTTCTGATTTCTGTTCTGTCTACAGCATGGTTAAATATAAATTTATTTTATTAATAAAAATAATGCAAAAATAAATAAATAAATAAAAGTTGCAACTACTCAAAAAAAGAAAATATTATTAAATTATATTTAAGAATAAATATCAGTATAACATTCTAAAAATTTATTTTCTTTTAAAAACCTTTATTTACTTATCGTAATCAATAGCAACATACAAATATTTTTTTATTACAATAATATAACTTCTCTCTTTTTGCGAATTTTAAAAACAATTTTATTTTAAGTTTTCTAACTGCTTTGACTGTTTTATAAAAGACGTATAGACCATAGATAATTACATTTGTATATTTAATAAAACAGACCAATTGACAAATTTATAAAATATAATAATTAATAAAAATAAATAAAACTACAGGAGTAAAAATAATAGTATATTGGAAACTAAACCACATATAAATGATTGTCTTTTTTAAATATATATAAAATAAATTGCTTGTAAAAAAGATCAATATCATTTAGATAAAAAAACTGTAAAAAGTAAATAGAAAAAAATTCTTTAAAAAGTTTACCAAGAAATACATTTCCCAATAATATAATAAATAAACTAAAATAAAAAACAATATTGAAAACATTAAAAAAAAGATAATCAAAGAAAAGAAACAATGATAATAAAAACAAAACAATACATATTTTGGAATAAAATTAAATAATATAAATAGCATAATCAAAAACAATAACACTATTGGAAAAAATAAACAAAGGATATACAAATAATAATCATAAAAATAATCAATAAAAAAAGAAATAATTAAAGTGACATATAAGACAAAATACGAAGAATATAGAAACAAATTATTAAATATATATATAAAAAATAAGATTAAAATATTATAGGCATAATTAAAAAATCACACACATATATATATGCACACACTAAAATTTTTTTGAAAAAAGCACCTCAATATGATTTAAATAGTAATAAAAGATCAGAAATTAATAGTATGTAATTAATATAAAAAGAAATGGGTAATATTAATTAAATATGATTTAAAATTGAAACACTGATAAAATAGTTTTTATAAAAATATAAACAGAGAGCTGAATATAAAAAAATTACAACTAAAATTGACTAAGTTACCATCTGTATAAAAGATAATATAATTATAGGGTCTTTGAACCCAGACTTTCAAGTTCCCTTTTAGCTATCCAATCTATCTCATGCAACCAATACACATGACCACACACATTTGAAAAAGATAAATGATCTCCAATGTATGTATTTCATGCTAAACCAGCACCCATTAGTTGATCCAGATCATCATCATCCACGCATATTTATAATCAGTACTTGGTTTATATTAAGATAAAAAAATTTCAAACCTTAATGGACATGCTTCAATCTACTCTACCATCTAACTCTTCGGCCTTCTATTCCATTGAAAATCTGAATGATGGAATGCCCAAATTTCCTGTTGATCCCAATATTATTGTCATGCCCATGTTGACCTTAAGTCATTCCGACCTCTCATGTACAGAATCTTGTCCATTTAAATACACAGAAAAGGATTGGGCAGGACACAGGCTGAATCTGTAATATTTAAGTATAGATATGTAGTTAAATGGTCAAGGTTCTATATATGAGGGATCAGAATGACTTAAGGTCAACATGATGACAATAATATTGGACAACATGGAATTTTCAATGATATGAAAAGCTGAATAGTTGGATGGTGAAATAAATTGAAGTATGTGTATTAAAATTTGAAGATTTGCTATCTTAATAGACACCAAACACTGATTATAAATATGTGTGGGAAATAATGATCTGGACCAACTGATGAGTGCTGGTTCCACATGAAGTATATTGGAGATCATTTATTTTTTTCATATATGTGTTATCATGTGTTTCAATTATATGACAGTTTGGATAGTAAAAGGTGCTTGAAAGTCTGAATTCAAACTTCAGGGATATAAAGTATATCTGTTTTAAATATTAAAATATAGTAAAAAAATCTAAATATTATCAAAATAAATAAAATTGTTATGTAAAAAGTGATAAAATTATATTATATGAAATATATAATAAATAAGCATATGATTTTATAACAAAATTATATTATGTGATTGTATGAATTAGTAATAAATGTCTTGTAATTTAACCATATAACTATCTAAAAATCTGTGAGTTGTAGATATGTGAAAGCCAAAATATGTATTGCTTAAAAAATGTAATAATAATAGTAATGAAGATATTTTATCCTAAATTAATCTTGATGTTCTTATTTAAACAATTGATTGGAAATGTTTCATTTGCTTTTTAAAATTACTACATAAAAGATCAGGTGTTCAAGATTTAACTATAATAATCTAATTATTAATGAACTCTAAGATAAATAATGACTATCGATATTATATTTACAAATATATTTACTTGAATCTCTTTTATTCAAAAGATATGTATTATTATGATAATTATATGTATATTTTCAAAAAAATGTTACTATGGATATTGAAATTTCTAATGGATTTTAAACTTCTATGCAATCATATGTGGTGTATATGGAAAAGTTGTTCAGGAAAAAAGAAGTAATTTAACCATATAATTAATTATCTAACAATCTCTATATTATAGATATGTGCCCAATATTTGTATTGAGTAAAAAAAATATTATTATTATTAGGGGGCTTGGATTTCATAACTACTTTACTATTCATACTATAAATATATTCATCTTCATTAGTACAAGCTAGTTCAATAGTTATTCATCAAAATGATACTACTGTGTGGCTATGATCTTGGTTGATTCTCATATTCACACTTAATAGATTCCTTTGAATAATGCAGTTTAAAAAATGGATGCCTAAATACTATTATAGTTGAAATTTATTTAAATAAGATACATAGCCTGATTAATAAAGGTATATGAGATATAACAAAATGAAATTCATCAGTAATTAATAACACAACTAAAACAAGACTAACAGTTAATTTGGATACAGTATTTCTCCCCCATTGAATTGTTAATGTATACAATATTTATACCACATATAAATTTGGTATTATATAATAATAATGATGATGATGATGACAATGATGATGATAAACCTAACTACAAATGAAAATAAATATTATGAGTGACAGCATATAATATATATTTTTTATCCAAAATATAATATCTGTATGTATATCATTTTGTATTTGGTTACACAATGTGCTTCTTACTTTTCTATGCTTGTAACAAATTTACTATAAAATAAAAAATATATCTGCAATTAGCATTTATTTGATGAGACTATTTCTATTAGCATTCTATTGAAATAATCAATGTATATGTTTACAAAATCGTTATATTGTAATATATATGTTCACATAGTATAGATTATCTTTAATTTATTAATTTTGTAAAACCATATATTGGTCTATTTGCTTACCTCACATTAAAGTATCATGTACAGTGAATGCATGAAGTGACTATCTGAAGTAGGATGTATTTCAACCATTTAATAGATTACAGAACAATAAATAACTATATTCTTGTCATGATTACTAGAAAAATAATGCTAATAAACAAATATAACTTGTTAGTATGCTGATATTAAGTGCAAATAAAATAAATCATGACAAAATTATAATTATTAATGAAGTTTAATGCACATTTCATGTTAACTATATGACATATTCTATGCTTCATTAATATAAGCACTCTAAATAGATTCAATGGTAGGGTTACTCACTGCCACTCTATGGCAACTATCCAATCTAATACAAAACAGGAAAATAGGATCAGATATGTTATAACTGTCTATATTAAAAATTAAATTAGCAACTTTAATAACATTGTCTTCAAAAATATATATCTTGGTAAGAAAAAATTCTATCTAACACTTATCAAGATATCATGAATAATCCTCATTCTCTTAGAATAAGAAAATAATAATAATAAAAAGTCTAAGTAATAACTCGAGAATTTAATCACAATAGTCTAATATTTGTTAACTTTGAGATAAATAATAATCCCCAATATTACCTTTCCAACAATTACTTTCATTCAAAAAATATATATTATTGTACTAATTGTATATATTTATTTCAAAATATATTAATATAAATACTTAAATATTTGTTAAATGATTATTGTGAAATTAAATGGAAGTTTATAACTTCAGTATCTACATGACTGATAAAATGATAGATAAATAGTATGTAGTTGAGCAGTGTTCATATCCAAAGCTGTCTAAAAGTAAAATAAAATATATGTAATAATGATATATCTTGTAAGTCAAAGTATACAAAATTTTAAATTAAATTTGACAAGGGAATTCAAAGTATATGGAATCTTATTCTGTATTTTATTTTAATAAATTTATAATCAATTCTAAGAGTGATAATTATTTTACATGTATGTTTTAATCACAGGCCAAGTCTTCAGAATTGTAACATTGCAGATAACAACAACAATAATAGTAATAATAACAACAATAAATTGAAATAATATCACAAAATAAGCATGTAATTAAATTATTCTGTCTAAATGGTAACATGATCATCACAGTTCATTTGCAGACTTCTCTTTTTAAGAATAATGTTTTGATTGTTAAAATAAAGTCAACTTACCTGGCTTTGTAAATTATCAGTTGATTAAATAATTGATTATTGGATATTCATTGGGCACTTTTAATAATCATGAAAGTAATCATTTCTCCATTGGCATTAAAATATTTACAAATCATACATTGAGCCAATAAACATCACATGATCACCATTTAATAACAGTTATAAGCAAGCGTAAGAAATGGCAATTATGTGATGTTTATTGGCTTAAAACTAATCCTGCCTAATAGAATAGTGGTGGCTATGGCTATTAAAAATCCAAAGCCACCAAAATGTATAGGTACTGAACTGAGTTCAGACCTTATGTCTATATAAGCTAATGAGCTTGGATTGAAAATATTATAGTGTTTTCAATTTAAGACTCATAGTTTTGTAGTTAAGTAGAGATAAAAGGTGGATACTGGAGGGTTGCATTAGATCCTAATGCAGTGCTCTCAGATCCAAGGCTTCTCACTGATGAAGGCCACAAGCCAAAAACTAGTCTGGGGGATATTGGATGAGTAGGTACTAGATGGGTATTTTATGCACAAGTCTTCTGGCATCCATTGATTACTCTGGCTTGTATTGAGTGGCAATACATATAGAGAGTTTTGCCTGTTTTAAAGCATACATTGCACAGCATTATGAGGAAATTCTTAGATATTATTGTTATTTACTTTCAAGGAAAGAAAGGACTTAAAATCTACTTTTTCATTAGCAATTATGAAATACATGTCTATTCTTTTATTGGTTAATAATCTAAAAATATAGAATAAATAATGTGATTGTTTTTTGTTTTGTTTTTTTAGTTTATAATAACAAAAAAATTTAAAATTCTCATTCTATCATGTTACTAATTATAATAATTCTTGAGTAAATATCCAAGAAGTTTGTCTGAACAAATTAATAATAAATATGCCTGAATAGATTGAATAAAGATTTTAATTCACTCTTTGAAAAGAGTGATAGCATGACTATCTTATTAGCTGATAAAAAAAGAAAATTCTTTTACTTTTATTACTGTTCATAAAACAATTAATTATACATAAATATTCTAATATTACATAGCTTTTCAAACTTTTTCTTTGCAATAGAACTTTAAGAGGAAAATGTCGACTTTTTTGTAACAATATATATATATATGATATAATTTTATACAACCGAATTATTATATAGAAATGTATGTTTTATCATTTAAAAAAAAAACTATAATTCTATTAAATCATTTATTTTAGAACTGATTTTCTTTTTTAAATACGACTGCTGAATGTGCTTATTTATTTCACTCATTTCTTCTCATTTATGTAGTAATTATCTTTATGTCTTACGATCATATGAAACTAATAGTTATATATCAGCGTTTCCCAACCTTTTTTGGCTCGCGTACCACTTGGTAGTACATCACGCTAAATTGTACCACTTCGTAAAAATGATTGTATTTCGTGAAATTTGTTATTGCGAGTGTGTTATATTATTTGCATTATAAATATTATAAGGTGACCATGTATGTATTTACATCACATAATGGGACAAATTACATTGAAACACGACTAACCGTCACGCCTGATTATAAACTCACTGAAATTATAAACTCAATGTAACATATTTATATGTATGTGTTTGTTCAAAGTTTCACTTTTTTTTTTTCAAAATATTTATTAAAGATTACATTATTACATTAAAAATTATTTGGTACATATTTTGTTCAAAGTATTTTCTCATTCCTTCATTTGGTTTTCCCAAATTTGAGTCTGTTTTCTCTTTTTCGGAGCATCTTGCTATTGGTTGGGCCATGGAGAGGATAAATCCAGCATGTCCCAAGTCCTGGTAAAAATAACCTCAGGGGTTACCAGGCTATCTCTTGTTCTTGTTTTCTTTATATTGTTCTGCATGAAGTTAATAGGATTAAAATTTTGATGATTAAATACTAGCTTACGTCTAGTAATCCACAATACACGACGCTCTTCCGATCTGAGTCTAATTTCTGGTTATGATCCTTTTCTGATACATTCTTTCAAATTAAATAATTTAGATTGATTTGCCTTGATCCGACTCATTATTTATCTATTATTTTGTCATATTTCGTTTACTAATAAATGGTTTTAATAAAAACACAAAATTATAAAAAAACAATTAATATATTTTTTTATCATAATCAAATATTTTTATAAAATAAATTTAATGAAATCCTTGTGCTTGTTTTGAACAACATAATCGGAAGAAATTTGGTTTAAAACATGCGAGGTATAATATATACCCTTAAGTCTATAACTGCGTTCAATCTGTTTCGATACTTATTTTTTAAAAAAATATATGAAGTAAAAGCTCTTCCTACTAATTTCGTACTAGTAAACGGTAATAATATTATAAGAGCTTTCTCAGAAAGTTGTTCATATTCTTTAATGTTTAACCGAAAATTAATTAGATTGTGTCATTTGAATTCTACTTGTAAAGTTCTGTTACATGATAATTCTATTAAATTTTCTTTATCCTTTATTGATAATGATGTAGCTTTTTCTAAATTTTCTGCATAGACGGAATTTGAAATACAATTATCATTTGTGTTTTCGGGTTTTGGAAAATATTCCATGAAAGACAATTTTAATTCTGTTAAATGTGCTATTATATTTTCTCGTATATCTTGAGACAGACTAACTTTATTTTCAAACAAAAAAATAAGTAGATTTTCGAATACTTCCGGTTGATTGTTGATTGTTTTTGATAGAGTTTCCAAAAATCTAATTTCTTAATCATACTTTCAATTTTATCATTAACATTAAAGATCGTTATCGACTGTACATATTAATAACTTTACCGTATAATATTATTAATTAAAATAATTTTTATCAATTATAGGAAAAAACGTTTCTATGATATTTTTATGATTTAATTTTTTTTATGACCGCCATTATTGATTATTTTTCGTGTACCACCAACCAGCAACTCGCGTACCACCAGTGGTACGCGTACCACAGGTTGGGAAACACTGGTTTATAGCATTAATTACATAACTTTTTGTTTTTCCTCTTTTTTGCTACATATTGTTATATAAATGCATATCATCTACATCTCATTTTATAAATTATTTAATTTCTTAATATTTTTTTAAATCATAATGTGTATTTTTTTCATCATGCATTATGAGTTTTTAATATACGTATATATATATATATAGAAAGAGAGGGGAGGCAGAGAGGAGAGTTAGTAACAAATTAAATTAACTAAAGAAAATATACAAAACAAAACAGAAATCACTTTCTACATATGTTGCTAGAACTGTCTTTCATTAGAAGCAGTACATATAGATGATTTCTGTTGCTTTATATATGTATGTGTGTATGAATGTTCAGTAATCTGTGCTGGATAGTCAGACTGTTATGATTATAAGTTGATTTCCTACAATGTTTGTAATGATTGGATTTTCTATAGCTACTCAAGATCAGAAATAATGATTATATGATGTGTAAATATGAGTTGCCAAATTATATAACAAAGAATTTTAATTTCACATTTTATAGATTGAAATTCCAAAATTATAACATATATATTTTTTCTTGTAAAAACGGTTATAGTTTAGTTATCTTCACAATAATTTAAAACAATTTTTATTCTATAGAAACAATAGGAATTTGTTATGGGTGCCATAATTCAAAACATGTGACTTGTCTAGTTATTAGTAAGCATAAACATAATCCACATTACATTTGCTGATATTACATTCTATAAGCAAAACATGAGATTCAACATCATGAGATCAAATAAATTATGTGATCACAATATCTTCAATAAAATAGAAAGAATATTGTATCACAGATTTAAAGTTAGATTTAGTAACAAAATAATATTATAATCAATGAAATAACATGAAAAAAAATATAAAAAACAACAATATTTTAAATATATATATGTTAGAGAACCAGAAATTTCAATAGAAATAAAATTAAAATAATATAGATATGATAAAAATATCACCAATATATATATATATTTGTTCAATAGAAAAAGAATATGTTTGAAAAAATAAAAACATTAAAGTGATTTATAACCCAAAACATAATAAGGAAAGAAAAAAATAATCCAAAACCTCATCATCAAAACATGACACCCAAAATGATGTGAAGTCACAGTATTGTTAATAAAATAGTGAAAATAATAGATTAAAGAATAAAGATTTAAGATTAGTTATAATGACAAAATAATATTCAATCAATAATTTATTATCAATAAGTGTCATATGAAATAACTATTTCCAAAATGTTCATTCAACCATTCATATATTATTATTATTATTATTAAAATAAATAAACAAACAAATTATTTGTGTTAATATCAATCAAAATATATTTTTAGAAATAAATTATCCTCTAATTACTAATTTAAATATTAGTTTTATTATTAAAATATATAAAGTAATGGAATAATTCAGTATAATACTAACAAATATCATAACATCTATTGGTTCATTACAGTAGTACGTTGATTTATTCTGTTCCAATTCTGTTTCTTGTGTAAGCTTAAATAATCAATAATATCACAAAATGTAGACTGGAATAGAAAAAATATATTTGCTTTTTAATAACTCAATCTATAATAAGAAAATGATCATAATTTAACTCCTTTTTTTCTTTATAGGATTTGAACAATATGAATCATCAATTATCCATTAGTTATCTCTGCAAAATTTGAAAAAGAAAAAACAATATGCATGTTATGTATTGTAAAATAATTTTATATAGATTTTAATATAAAAAAATGTAGTGGTATGATGTATAGTTTTTTTAACAACAATTTTAGTGAAAAGTATATATTTTTAAAAAAATGGTTTTAATGTAGAAGATTTTTGCAATAAATTTAATGAATTTAGTTAAGTAGAATTCCAATTTTTATTTTTATTATATTTTTTAGCATTATAATTATACAATTATTATTATGCTAAGTTACTTTTAATAATTTATTTTATTTTTATTAAAATTATCACTTTTATTACTTATATTTTTAAATATTAGCTTATAAAAAAAATAAACCAAATAATAGTATGGAGAATATATTTATACTTTCTTTCAATGTATAAATATATATCTAATTATAAACTGCCTACGACTATACTAGTAATAATAAATTAAATAAAAAACCATACAACATTACAATACTAGCCAAACAGCAAAATTTTATTAAAATTCTTTCACAATCATGATTTCATCTATTAACAAATAGACCTTTTCAAATGAAATTCAACAAGATATATATATATATATATATACCAGATAAAGTAGCCTTCCCATCATTCATTTCAAAAACCAACTTCCTTTAACATTAAAGGATGTCTTTATAAGATTGATGGCCTCATATTCTAAACATTTATTATCAGAATTTCTTTTATTCATCTTTTTAATTTGCTTGTTCATAAAAAATAACCTCTGCATTATAAAATAATATTTTATGACTTATACAAAGCTGAGTTATAATATCTATTTTCAGCTCTACTATAATGAACTTTAACTCTTTCATTAAGACTTAATTTACTCTGATGTATATAAATTTTATGACAACTATAAGGTATCTTATAAACTACCCTAGAAATAGATTTACAGTCAATTGATTGTTTTGAACTATTTAAGAATGTAATCCAAATAAAGACCTTTTTTCCAGGCCATATTCATTTCACACAGTAAAAAACTATTCTTATAAATCAATTTATAAATTGATGATGGCTTAAATGGTAAAGAAAGGAACTTTTTATTCTCACTAATAATTAAATCTTTATTATTAACAGACTTATAGATATTTTTATTAAATACAATATTTCTAATAAATTCATGATTATAGCCTAACTCAATATAATCAGAAGCAAATTGACTCCTCTGAATGTAGCCATTATTTATAAGTATAAAAGGAATAGAAGGCTTAATAATTTTGAAAATAATGATTACATTCAGATGAGTCAATTTGCTTCTGACTATATTGAGTTAGGATATAATCATAAATTTATTAGAAACATTGTATTTAATAAAAATATCTATAAATCTGTTAATAATAAAGATTTAATTGTTAATGAGAAGAAAGAGTTTATTTCTTTAATATTTAAGCCATCAATTTAAATTCATTCTTAAATAGTTCAAAACAGTCAATTGATATATGTTTTTTTGAAATAGTTTATAAGATTCCTTGCAGTTGTCATAAAATTTATGTAAGTTAAAGTAAATTAAGGCTTAATGAAAGAGTTAAAGTTCATAAGAGTAGAAGTTATCTTTTATGAAAAAAGTGAATTAAAAAGAAGAATAAAAGAAACTCTGATAATAAATATTTTGAATATGAGGACATCAAACTTATGAAGACACCCTTTGATTTTGAAGTGAATGATGGGAAGGATATTTTGTTTGGTATATATATGTTGTATGTATCTTGCTGAATTTTACTTGAGAAGGTCTATTTGGTAATAGATGAAATCATGTTTGTGGAAGAATTTTAGTAAAATTTTATTTTTTGGCTAGTATTGTAATCCAAGAAATTGTAAAAGACCCAGAAAGAGACCACATGTGAGATGGATGGATGAAATAAGAAAGTGTGCAGGGGTGATGTGGAGAAGAGAAGCTAAAGATCGGAGATGGATTGAACTTGGAGAGATCTTCATCCTGCAATGGACTGATAATGGTTGATGATGATGATTATAATGTTATATGATTGTCTATTTTATTTTAAATATATATATATCTGTATATATGTGCCCATGTGTGCAAATCAATCAAATTTAGGTACTATCTTACTTGGATTTTATTCTTAATCAATGTTATTAAAATAAACATTTGAAAACAAACTATATCAAAAATAATATTTGGTGGATAAAAAAGATTCCCTAAATGAATTAAGAGCCACAAATGTTACAATAAAAACAGCAACATATGTGTAACAGTTTTTAATAAAACTTTTTGTTTTTTTAATAAAAATGGGAGACATTCAAATAAATAGAATTTAACTATGAATTATACAGGAAAATTATAGGAATAATATAAATGACTATAAATTTGTTTACTAAGACTTATAATGTTTATTATTTAAACAAGTATATCTTGTTTTGAGTGTCAATTGAATTTTTTTTTTTACTTTAATAATGTCTTACAAGTATTTCTATATATTATTATTTTTATAAATAGATATAGATTAATTTTCAAACATTAAAAATATTCTAACTTTAAAATGATAATACCAGAATATACAATTTATGAATAAATTTAAAAATATTTCAATTCTTTATTTTTTTTTTTTATTAATTAAATAATTATATTTTATTAACTCTTTTTTTTTATGGACTTATGGCAAATTTTATTTTATTTTTTATAATGCAGTAATAATTATTGTGAAAATTATATGTTTATCAGATGTGTAAAAAATTCAACATGCTGTTATTAGAAATGACAAAATAGTTTAAAATGTATTTTATGATATATTGATAAAAGATAATGGCATAGGAATTAAATATAATAATTTTATAGTACACAATTAGATTACATAATGATACTAGAAAATCAACATTGAGAAGAATGTCAGACAGACTCCATATCTCCAAAACTTTTTACAGCAATGCTGCAAGAAGTATTTTGTGAATTAAAATGGGAAGCTAAAGGAGTTAAAGTAAATGGAGATTATTTAAGTCATTTAGATTTTGCAGATGATGTAGTTGTTTCTGCAAATAATGCTTTATAGCTTCAGGAAATGTTGCATGAGTTATCAGATGAAAGTAAGAAAGTAGGACTAAAGATAAATGTTAAAAAGACTGAAGTAATGTTTAATGGATTTTCTCAAAATATGAAAATAAAGATTGATTATGATGAGTTGGAAGAAGTTAACAACTACAAATATCTTGGTCAAATTATTACTACAGATGGAAACATAATGGATGAAATTAATCATAGAATTAAACTTGGTTGGAGTGCTTTTGGTAGAAATAATTTGATACTAAAAGAAAATATGCCTAGGTGTTTGAAAAGGATGGTTTTTAATAAATATGTTTTGCCAGTTCTTACTTATGTATCTGAGACTTGGATACTTAATAAAAGAGCAATACAGAGATCACTCAAAGGAGTATGGAGAAATGCATGTTAAAAGTAACAATAAGAGATCGAAAATGTAGTATATGGATAAGAGAACAAATAGGTGTTACTGACCGCATTAAAAAAATTAAAAGTCTGAAGTGGAGTTAGAAGAGATGATAATAGATGGACAATTGAAATCTTAAACTAGATTCCAAAAGACTGTAAAAGACCCAGAAAGAGACCACATGTGAGATGGATGGATGAAATAAGAAAGTGTGCAGGGGTGATGTGGAGAAGAGAAGCTAAAGATTGGAGAAGATGGATTGAGCTTGGACAGACCTTCATTCTGCAGTGGATTAATAATGGTTAACAATGATGATGATGATGATACTACATAAAATTGTTAGTGTAAATTAAAATGTGATAAATAAAATATATTTAATGTAAACCTCTTATGCTTACAAATTTTTTATAAAAGTTCTTCCTTGCATAGAAAATCTGCTAGCTGTGTATAATAACTTATAAATGATTAATAATAATCCTTTGCTACTTAATTTCATTTAATGTTTTTTCATTCAAAATAAAGGGCAATTTTGTAAAATTTACTGTAGCTTTTGAATATCTTTTAAATTTATAATCAAATTTCTATACACTTGTGACATTTCTGTAGTTTATATTTTAGATGTTGTTAAATTTGCTGTTTTCTAAATTTATGACTATCAGTTCCTTGCAGCTTTAACTTTAATGAAAATTCCCTGATGATTTTGATGTAACATATAGTTCGTAAGTGAAATAATGGATTTACAGAAGAAGATAATATTTAATCATAAAATCAGTAGTCCAAAGAATTTTAATGATGATGATTTCAGAATATCAGGTATGGCTAGTATTAATTTGCATAGTTTTCCTACATTCATTCCTGTTATCAACTAAACTTCAACTGAATATCCTTGAATTTGTATGACTATTTATATAGATTAATGTAATTTTAACAAAGAAACAACAATTTATAAAATAAAAATAGTTTGTTGTGAAAAACAAATTTATATCAAATTCTACAATGAAAATTACTTAAGAATTTGGTAAACCACTTATTATCTAATTTTAAAAATTTGATCAACTCTACATATAATAGATTTTAATTAAGATAATCTACTAATTATTTTGAAAATATTACTTACAAATATTTAATTAAAACAATTTAAACTAAATTCATACTTTTTAATTAATTAATTTTAGAATTTTAATCTTTCCTCAAATCTACTTTTATATTTTTAAAAGAAGTAAATCAATTAAGCACAATGAAAAAAAGATAAAATTATACAAATATATAGATTTTTATAATTCAGTGTAGTTTAGTTCATATGTATTATCACATATTTATATATCAAATCATCATTCTACAAAACAAAATATTTAGTTTAATTATTATTCCAAAAATGGCATTTAACAATAAGTCTTGCAATGGTGGTCGAGAGGTCAGCGTGACTGCCTTGCACTTGCAGGCAGTTGCCTGGGTTGCAGGTTCGCGTTCCAGCCGATGCTATGACACTTAAAAAAAAACAAAAAACAATAAGTTTGGTCTGTTTCAGGTAGAATCAGAATGAAAAAATAAAAATGCCAAATAATGAAATGCAATCATTTATATACGAATGTAGCGGCATAATATTAGCTTCAGGCACACAAGTAAAACCTATATAAGTAGTTGTGATAATTAAGATGATTATAATATATAATATCAAAACTCCACTCTTTTACACTTTATAGCAAAATATATATTTATTTATTTGATTATAGTTTTAACTGTTCCCAGCAGTCTTCCTCAGATCTGTTCTCAGCAGTCTTCATCAGATCTGTTCCCAGCAGTCTTTATCAGATCTGATGAAGGCTGCTGGAAACAGTTGAAACTGTAATCAATTAAATAAATATATATTTTGCTATAAAGTGTAAAAGAGTGGAGTTTTGATATTATATAAAGTAAGCAAAAATAAAAAAGAAGAAGAGGAAGAGTCTTGAGGATTATATTATAAAATGATTATCACAGCTCAGGACTATCTAGTACCATGAATCTACTAAATACAATTAAAATAATCATATATCATGAATAAAATAACAATCTTCATAATATAAATCATATAATTCCATAAAGAATTATATGGAATTTATTTACATCCACATCAAATTTTATTATTGTCTAATGATAATTACCTCAATAGTAAAAGGCTTTGGTAAAAATATACATAAGGATAAAATTGGTGAAAGATCTAATATAAATAATATCCAGTAACCCAAATACATCATTATATCTGATTTCTGACTTAAAAATATTACACAAGTATTACTAAATAGATTGAAAACAATAAATATAATAATATTGTTTAAATAAAGAAATTTGAACTTAGGATTTTCAGTCTATATACATCCTCCACTCCATCTCAAACAACCAATATATATGACCACACACATGTGAAAAAAATCCTCAGTATACATATTTTGTGCAGAGCCAGCACTCATCATTTGGGTCAGATCACAATCTCCCACACACATATATATAAATAGTTCTCAGCTTATATTAAGATAACAATTCCTTAAACTTTAATAGACTAACTTCAACCTTCCATTTCCTTGAAAAATCAACAATGGAATGCTCAAAATCCTTGGTGGATTTGATATTGTAGATACCCATGTAGATATTACATCAATCTAACCCCTCATATTATCAGACTGGGTGTTTCATCATTGGTTTTTCAATGAAATGGATGGTTGAATTGCTGGAAAGATGAGAAGATTGAAGCTTATACATTAAAGTTTAAGGAATTGCTATCTTAATTTAAGCCAAGCAATAATTGTATATATGTGTGGGGGTTATAATTTGGATCAGCTGAAGAGTGCTGGTTCTGCATGAAATACATACATTGGGATCATTCATCTTTTTCATGTATATCTGTTGTTTGAGATGAAATGGAAAATGAATATAAACTGAAAATCCTAAGTTCAAATCCTTCTCTTTATGATAGTAAATATTCAGTATACTAAATAAATAGATTAATTAATATTGTTTAAACGTAAATGATAAGTGATATACACATATATCAGTACATTTAAAAACATAAAAATTTCAATTATTTATTTTAATTTATCTTAACTTCATAAGCTAAATTGTTTTTCCATAAATAGTTGGTAAATGAATTTAGACAGGATACACGTGCACACATATGTACATTTAGAAATATAAATATATTTCAATTATTAAATTTTAATGTTTTAAATTTATAAATCTTTTTAAAGTATAAATGATAAACGAACTCACAAGGCATATAGACATTTATGCACAATCATATGCATTTCATAATATAAAATTTTTTAATTATTAATTTTAAATATTAATTTAACATATGGGCTAAATTATTTTCATAGGATACAAATAATTATTTTTATGCTTGTATGTACAAAATGCAAACATAATAATTATTATTTCAAAATTTAGAATTTTATTTATCAATCTGAACCAACTGATGAGTGTTGGTTTAGCATGAAATACGTATATTGGTGATTATTTATCTTTTCTACATGGGTGTGGTCATGTGTATCAGTTGTATGAGATAGTGTGGATGGTTGAAGGGTGCTTAAAAATCTGAGTTCAAATCCCCTATACTTACAATTAAGCTCCCAGGTTTGTGAAGAGTGCCTGGTTTTCAAATATTTATCATTATTAGAAAAATAATTTTTCAATAAAAACATTTGGACCACATTTTTATGCTTTTCCAAATGTTAATTAACCAAGTCTATAAACAGAACAAATTTTCTTGGGACTTTAAACCAGTGGTCTTCAACCTTTTCACACCTGCGGACCGGTAAAAATAAGGATAAGATTTTGCAGACCGGCAAAAATAAGGATAAGGTTTCATGGACCAGTAGAAGTCTATAGATAAATTTTCTTAAAGATGTAAACAGCTTAGCTTTAGATGAAGTTATATATATATATATATGGAGTTTGTATAATAAAAAACTTTTTTTTTTTTTAATTTTGAATTTTTTTAGAAAAGTAATAAAAAATTTAGTTCTATCTCCCCCCCCCCCCATAAACATCTGTGATAACTAGAAAAACAAATTAATTTATGTATGACTGATTAGATTTTGTTGTTTCTTTTTTTTAAATCAGGTAAAAGTGCGATGAAAAAAATAAATAAAAATTGTTTATATTAATTAAAAGTTTAAAATCTTATTATTTTGTTATTAAAAACTTTCTTGCCAGTCTAGCAGACCAGCAAAAAACTTTTACGGCCCGCCACTGCTTTAAACTATGTTTGAACTTTGTCCTCTATGATGATCTTGAAATTTTTACTATTTGTTTCCATTACCACCTATTAGTTGATGGTTGTTTGTATGTTATTTTGACACAAGTTAGTATAAGAAAAATCTTTTTTTACTTTTAAAGCAATAAACATATTTTATCTTTATTAGCAATGAAATATCTATTTCATATAATAAGCGCAATATATGTTTATACTTTTGGGTTTGTTTTATTAGAAGTAATTTCTTTTATCTGTACTTTTATACATATGAACAATAGAATTCAAGAATAGAAAATATGTATATTAGTGAATATTCTATCAACAGCAAGTTTCCTTTATATGCTGATATGTATATGTCTCATATATAGGTGGTGTGTATTACATTTTCTGGGTAACAGATAAATAATCTAAATGCAATAGCCTTTAATTCAGATTAACTTTCTATTTTATTTGAATTTTAGATACAGTAAATGGTGACAGCTATACACATTGGCTATGGTAGATGACACAAAACGTTATTATGGTATGTATCTCGGAACAGTTTCAAACTATGACAAGCAGGGAATTCTGCTAGAAACAGTGTTTTTGACTTTGCAAGTTTTTATTTATTGTCATATACTAAGAAATGTACAGATTGATAAATATAAATAGTAAAGGAAAATATTTTTCTCCTTAATTAAATAAAAATAATGATTATAACTTAATATAATTGTTATTTTTCTTTACCTTACATCCAATTAATCATCGTAAGTTCAAAATTAATTTTTCGAATTTTTTTTTCAGTTTTTAACTACAATATATATAAATAATTTTTTATTAATAGATCAGAATTGGAAGTAAAATCCTCTTGTATCTGAAAAATCTTTATCAATTTAAATCATTTATTTTAAAATATCATAAATATTATTTTTTTAATATAGTTTATTCTAATATTTATATAAATAATTTTTATATGTGTCCACTTTTTTCTTTATAAATATAAAATATATATGCACACATACAATATCAAAGTTATACACCAGTAAGTTATGAATGTGAGACAATATGTTTTAAGATATTTCCAATTATTATGCTGTAACATCTTATATAAATGCAATTTACCCACTTTATTTTGAACACTTTTAAGCAAAAAAATTGTTTATTGTATATATGTACACATACTTTTACATTTCAATTGTCCTCCAATTTTTTTCAGAGCCTCTTCTATTTTAATTTAAGTTTTAAAAAATTAAAATAGGAATGGCTTTGAAGAAGATGGTAGGACAGTCGAAACATAATACATATATGTAATAAAAAAAAATTTTTGCTAAAAAGTGTTCAAAGTAAAAATGGATAAATTGTTTTAACATGTATGCAAGATAACTCAGAATTATAGAAAAATGTCATACTGTCCAATCAATCATATTACTTCTTCTTCCAATATAAAGAATTATATTGGATCTATAGTAAGAGCTCTGCCAATTTACTTCATTAGTAATCAAATACACTACTAGATAAAATAGTGAAGACAAAATTTAGTATATCAGTTAAGATGTTTATTTTATATAGATATTATATGCTTATAGAATGTCTTTTATGATTTTTAGAAAACTGTTAAATGTTTTTATGGCATTCATGTTTCCATGGGCAATCAGCAAAAAGTCTCTGGAATTTTTGATACTATGACCAAAGATAATAATCAGTACATCATTATCAAGTCTTAATATCATCATTAATTTATAGTCCACTGAATGATTTGTCGTGTACAGATACTGTTTTTTTAATCAACAAGAGTTTGTAATACAATTCTGTGGTATTGGTTTGCATTCTAGATGAAACCTGTTAAATTTTCTACGAATAAAAGTATGTGTAATAATTCCTTGTTACTTATATACATTTTAATCTGTAAAAATATAAAATTGTATTTTAACTTTATGACTCAATTTATGCTAATTACTTTGTATAAGCATAATTAGCAGACACTCATACACAAGTATAAGCATCATAATTCCAAAGAAAAAGGTCAAAAAAGGCAAAAAAGAATAGAAATTTAAATATTAACTTTGCATTGACTATACAAATCAATCCATAAAGCACATTTTGGATTTTTGTTTCATTTATTAGATATCTTGCAATATTGTCTTTAAAACTATTATGCATAGAACTTTTATTTCTTAAAAGTATAAAAAATGTAACATTCTGCTTAATTGTAGCTATCCAACATTTTTTTTTTTTTCTTACATAACCTCAAATAGAAGAAATCAATTCTGATTTTTTTTTAAGGATACTTTGTGATTAACATTATAATAATGTATGTTGCATATGTTTTCTATGATTTATAAATGAAAAACTTCATTATATGGCTGAAAACCATTTAAATTAGTGTACCTGCACATAAATCCTGTTAACAAAGTTATTAGTCTGTTCTATTTCTGTATATTTTGAATCTAACCAGAAACTTTCTGGCCAAAGTACATAATAGTAATCTTATAAAAATAATGAAAGTAATTGACATTTAAGTGTGATCCTAATGCATTTACCTAAAAATTATATTTAGTATTGTGTTGTCATATTTTATGTCATCTATGACCCCAGGATTACTATAATGTAATTATTTAGAAAATCTTCTGAATTTATTAAACATATACAGTGAATTCTTTAATGTTATATATGAATATATACCTTTTTAACATATATCATTTGCTTTCTTTAATCCCAAAATTAATGCTTGATATATCCATTATTTTTCAAATTGTCACTTTTTTTTCATTTATCATTGAAAAATTATAATTCCAATGCAACATTTTTTAAGTGGATAGTTTTGGTTTTTTTTTAATTTGAAATGTTATTTTTAGTATTTTATTTAAAAACTATTACATTTTTTTCTTTCTCATTAAATTTTTATAAAGTAATTCAGAAACTGTTTTGTTTTTCATTAAAAATAATCAACTTTACTCTAAAACCATATTTCCATTTTGCTATTTATTCTTTTAAAAAAATTACATTATTATTATTTATTAATAGGCAAGTTTTGCATTTCTTTTTTTTTAAAAAAAAAAAAACCTTACAAATATATGCTTTCATTTGTAAATATTAACTTAAGTGAAAATTTGTTCAAAGTAAATTAATGATAATTTATTTTTTTATAATAAATTAATGAATAGATGGAATTATAATTTTTTTAAAAAAATAATCTTATCTGATCACTATAATTAATATTGTGATTTTTTAAATATATATAATTACAGCAGTTTATCCTGCATAGATTAGTGTAGTGGAAGAATAGCCAAATCTGTAATTCTAGATTCATGGATTGTGGCTCCAGCTCTATAAAATTAAAATTATATGTATTGGACATCATATATACCAAGTGTGGCCATACTGGTAGTCTGCAAGGACTCTGAAAGTAGACTGTGAAGTTGTCATAAACACTGACAAATTATAGTGATAATTTCATAGCTGATTTGAATATAAAAAATAAATGGGTTGTATTTTCTAATTAGCGATTCTCAGCTTCAATTTACGATAATGTGAAAATCGTACACTATACATGCATATTTTGCATTATTCAATTCAGCAGCCATTTTCCTTCAGACAATGTAACTTTCATTTCTCTATGATAAAAAATAAAGATTTTATAATTTTTCTACATATAACTTTTTTTTTTTTGTTATTTTTATGGATTAATGTTTACTGAAAAAATTATAGCAGAGAATAATAGTTAATCAACAGATTCAAGCATTATTCATGGTTTCTCATCATGGAACTGATAAACTAAGCTTCTCTCATAATTTTTGCTAATGGTTTCTTAAAAGTAAAAGTAATTATAATGTCTTTAAAAAAAGACAAGTCACCTTTGCTCATAAATATAGAGATTATCTTTATCGCATGATCTTTTTTCTGATGAATTAGACTTTTGACGATTGAATGTTATTACTAGATTTTCAGTAACTCTTAAGCATTTTTTTTGTTATTCTTTTATAAAAAAATAGTTGGAAAAAAATCATTTATGATATTCTTTTTATATGTTTTCTTGTATAAATTTTAACAATAAAAAAAAATCCAAATATTAAAAGTAAAAATTGCAATAAAATTTAGTCAATTAGATATATATGTGTGACCACAGTTATATGTGTAAACATGAGCTTTGCAATGTAAACTTTAGAGCTGAGTACCAGATATATAAAGAAGTATAGTTGATAAAACTATTAAGAAATTAACCAATTATAGTTAACATTTAATAATATCATTCAAAATCAGTAAAGATATTTTAAACGATGATTCTGCGGCAGATAGCTATTAGGAACTGGGTTCAAATTATGTACCTGTGGAAATAGCCATAATGTTGATGTGTACCCATATAAGTTTTCATAGATAAAAATACAACTTCTGATATCTGGTTGCTCAAGTTGTGCTCTTAGTAGTTTCATAATATTCCAAAAAGAAAATAATGTGTGGCTTGCCTAGAAAAAAGACATGAAAGTTTTATTTATTGACTAGAATGCTGATTAGACACAAACCAATGTTCAGAGAGACTGCTTTATTGTGTATTAACTAAAATAGATCATGTACTCTACAAACTTCACCTCACTTATCTTTATTTATACCAGTTTCTGCAATAACTTTCTACATTGTTGTTTTGACTTTGTGATCAAATGAGGAAAAACAATAATGATATACCTTGTTTTATGGATTGCTATTATATTATACATCAGCATGCCTTGTGTTCAAAAGAATTGAAATTTAATCATGTTATGAGTGTTGCCTTCAAAATTGCTATTAAAATAAAATCAAAAAACTTGTTACATCATCAATTCCAGGATTTGCTAAAGGAATGTGAGTGAACATAGTGAACTGTTATTACATACTGACATAAAGTGGTTACATTGAGCAAAATTTTTAATTAGATTCAGAGACTTCTATCACAAATAATCTCATTTTTGGAAACTAAAGGTGATTTATATTCAGAATTGAATAACAAAGAATGGCTTCTTGACCTCACCATTTTCTGTGGTATTACAGAAAAACTAAATAACTTAAATGTAGAACTACAAGGAAAAGATAAAATAATAATAATTATGATAAGCACTTTGAAGTCATTCAAGAAAAAACTGTGTTTGTAATGCAACTGAAGCATTGTGAATTAAAACATTTCAAAAATATGACTACTAAGTCTAAAGATAAAAAGAATCTAATCTATAATAAACATATTGAAAATATAAAACTCCTCATAAAGGAATTTGAAGGAAGATTCATGGAATTTGACAAGCTATCACTAGTTTTTTGTCTTATCCATTTAATGTTAAGATCAATATTGATGATATCTCTAGAAATTAAGTGAATTTATACATACAGATTTAGTGGACCTGGAAGAAGAAATAAATATTAAATGTGATATTCATTTAAAATCAATAGCTTCAAATGAAAGCTTCTGGACATTAATAAGCAAGGATAAATATCCAAATATTTGGAGAATTGCTGCATATTTCAATGCATTTTTTGGTTCAACATATTTGTACGAATCAGTATTTTCCTGCATGAATGCAATAAAAACTAAACATAGGTCACAGTTATCAGATTTACATTTGGAATCATGTTTAAGAATAAGTTTAAGTTCATATGAGCCAAATTTTTACAAACTTGCCAAAATTATGCAATGCCAAGTGTCATCAAAATAATTTTAAAAAATATTTTTTTATTTTATATTTTTTTTTGTTTGTAAAATTTGTATCTAATTTATTTTAATAAAATTCTAAAACAATAATTTTCTTTTTTTTCTATATATATTTTCTTGAATTTTTTTTAAAATTTAGGGCCAACTCTAGAAAATAATTATTTATATGTAATTCAGTAATTGTAATTTAATAAATATTTTATAGTGACATGGACAAATTACAATACTAGAGGTTGCCGAGGTAATTTAATAGTATTCATAATAAAATATCCTCAACAGTTCATATTTCATAGAAAAAAAAAATCATCAGTTCGTAAATATCTTCTAAAAATATCACCTATATTTGTGAGTACATAAAAAGCCCTTACAAAAAAAAGAAACACCAATTCATAAGTACATTCTAAAAAAAAACAGGACTTTGAACTGTTCTTTTTTTCCATTTGGCAAAAACGCTTTTCCTCATTTCCAGTTCGAAACCTTGAAAAAAAAAAATGTAGTAGCCCTCAGGTACACTTTCACCAAAAAGTAGCCCCCAATGTCTAAAAGTTTGATCACTCCTGACATATACATGCAAACAATTTGCAAATAATTAAATGTGGAATTATTTGATTATAATATATGAGTTGTATTTAAATCAATTGAATTATGTGTATAGTATTTCAGCAAGCAATCATTAAATCATTTCTTACTATATAATTTTTAATAGGCTTCCATTCTTCATTTATTCTCTTCAGTTTCTTGAAAAATAATATATTGTGAATTCACTGTGCATGTGCAATATATGAATGTATTAACAAATGAATATGTTTAGAACACGGGCAATAGTGAAGCAAAGTATAAATTATAATATTAATTGGCTGAGTGCTTTTGAGTAGTTTTATCTTCTCATAGTCATAGCAAGTAGGTTGTGTGAGCATGATAAAATTGTATGTGACAAATAGTTAAATACATACAAAGTGGATTAGAAATTATTGGATAGAGAGAGAAGCATGTTTCCTTCTTGTTTATGGAATAGGTGTTGTTAGCTATAAGTCATGCTTCTTTGATTTTATTTTTAGAGTCAAGGTGTTCTATGCATGCAATGGAAGCAGAAGACAGTTCAAATATATGGCCAGTGGATTATTGGTGTTCTAAAAAGATAGAATTATATTCGGGTTCATTCAGAGCTCTTTTGTACAAGTAATAGCGCTGAGAGACACGAGTGGAGAGAGATATGGGGGATTCGCCATAGTATATAGCACTGCAGATGGTTTGGGGTATGGGATTTTATACAGTGTAAAAAGTCTGTTCAGCGGGTAGGCGGTCCTTTCAGTTGTTGATTAATCTAATGGCTGAAAAAGGGGGAGGGGTATTGAAGTTAAAGCGCTTAGCCAATTATTATTACAATTTGTACTTAGCACCATTGCCTGCCTTTTAACGCATTTAAATATATTTATTACTTGTTTTTTTTCCCCCATGTGTCAAAGCATCGGCCGGGAAGCGAACACGCAATCACGGGACAACTGCTTGTAATGCAGCTGTGCTGACCACTCGTCCACCAACGCTTGATTATTTATTACAAGTTTAATTGGGACGTTAACGTTTTTCTTATTTTTGTTTAATTGGGAAGTTAACGTTTTTCTTATTCTAACAAATGAATATTTAAATTCTAAGGAATATTATATTTTTCAACAAGTATGTAGTTATTAAGTCATAAAGTTATCCCATTTTATATCATTCTAAGATTTATAGGCTAAATTCTTACTTCGGATATATATAAAAAATGGCAAAATTACAAATAACATAACCTTATTAAATATCTTCAAGATTTATCTACATTCGCAATTAATTTGAATACTTGGAAATGATTCGATAATACGCATATAAACATGTCAAAAATATTTTAACACGTTTTCATTTTGACTTTAACAAGCTTAGTATTTAATCAATAATAAAATTAAAACGTAAAGTGAGCCAAAGTAAAGTTAATGGTATATTTAAAAATTATCAACGTATTATTTACAACTGTAACTAATAATAACTTCATGGAAATAAATAAAAGTATGCTGTAATATTATTTAGCAATGTATTTGCCAATAAAAACAATATGTTTTCAGATTACAGACATTTAAATAAAAATGTAAATACATTTTCTTTTTTTTTTCCACAGGAAAAGATAGCACTTGGGTTTAAAACGGTGAAATAAATAAATTATCATGAAAAAAAAGTTGATGAAAGAATATAAAATATTGGATCAGCCTTTATTTTACTGAGGGCTATTGAGGCGGATAGTGATGGAGAAAGGATTTAAGATTTTTATTTATTAATAATATTTACCAGTGTCTAGAATTATACGAAGTTCAAAAAGATTTTTTTAAATATTTATAACACATACTTTAATCCTCTTTGAATATATAGTACAGTATATAAAAGAACCCGTAAGACCCAGGAATACATTTACGGTGTCTTGGTTTGCTTCATAACTACAGATACTATTACACAAATATTATTATTTTCGGTCTTATAAAAAAAAATTTCCAATAAGACATCTTTCTTTTTTTTTATAATTTTTTAAATTTAGCAAAAAACTATTCAAATGTATTTTTTTTTACCAGTTAGTCGAAAGCTTGTTTAGCATATCGTAATATTAAATTACTAAACCAAGCCTTTCTTTAAATACATTTTGTATACATTTATTTTGAATAATCAATCTTTGTAATTAGATTTTGGCATAAACTTTACTGATTCTTATTATCATAGTGTACAGAATTAGGATAGATGTCGAATAGGGAGAAGGACAAGATGCTGTACTATTATGTTAGCATGACTTTATTTTAACCAATTTAAATATGTTTTGTCAGATTATAAAGTTTGCCTCATATGTTGTATTTGTCAGTCAATCACTATTGCACTTTTGATAATGGAGGAAGAGTTGCCAAAATTTTAAACTTGTCGTCTGGAGTGCCAGAAAATGTTGCTTATTAATAATATTTATCTTTTCAAGTAACCTTTATACTTTTATAAATAACTGTTTAACAAATTAAAGAACTATGAAGAATCATTCTATTCAATAGTGTATTCCTGAAGGTTTGTGATGATAGTGTCTTAATTCTATTTATATGTTGGGCTATTTCTATCATCTAATATGAGTATTAGATGTCTTTAGAAAAATTTAACTTTATTTAAACATTCCAAAAATGTTATGCATATATTAACCTGTGTGTTATTACTAACAGTTGAATGTATTTGGAATATTTAAATAAAGTTAATTTTCTAAAGACATTCAGTATTCATATTAGATGATGGAAATAGTCCAATATATAAATGCAGCCTATTCAATACTTTTTTTCGAAGAAAACTATTTTCTGCACTGAAGTCAGATATATCCACTTTACTGAATCATAGGTTTGTAGGCAAACAGTTTAATAATTACAAAGTGAATTAGTATTTTAAAAAATCAAATTTAAAAAAGTAAAAAATGGAAAGCGTCGTTTCATGGAAGAAAATGAACAAATGAAGTTTATGAGAAAAAACAATTAGAACATTTTTTTTAAAAAAATTAAAAAAAAAAAAGAATTGCATTAAAAAAAAATTAGAAAATGTTTAAAATAAATAAAGATGTTAAATGTTAATGAGTTTATTAAACATAACCATTAATTTTTAATTTTATTCAAAATATTAAGTCTGCTGTAAATTCATTTAAATACTTCTTATCAAGTAACTACCAACTCACTTGTTTCGACTTGTTTTGGGCAATAAATTGGCACAGCAATTGCTACATTTTTTAATTTTTTTTTCATTATTTTGGTCTACCTATAATGTTAGATTACGTATACAGATTTTTCTTCTTGTAAGAATCACTTTAAAATTATTAGTTTTAAAAAATCTAAAGATGTCAGTATTGGACAGACCTTTAGGAAAATGGAATATATAATTTGCATATAAAAAAAGACAGACCTCCCCCATTTTTATCTCAAATGAAATAACAATTTCTGATTGGTGAATTGTTTGATCTGAAAATAAATTTTAGAGTATTAAGTTTTAAAAAGAAAAATAATAATAATCAGTAATTTGTTTACACATTTAAAGTTATTTATACAATATTTTTGTGAAATACTTATTTTAAATCAAAAACTTACTTGTCTTTAATTATATTTTATTTGAAAATATTTATTTTTAAGAAGACAAATCATAAAAAGTTTATTATAGCACAGAGAAAGTATTTTTTACTGACAAGCATAAAACAAGACACAAAATGATGTTATATTGCTTTAGCTATTAATATATGGTGAAACTGAACTGAGTTCAGACCCATATAGCTATCTGGTTTGTAAGGCTGTATTTGAAGCATTTACATGTCTGAAAAATTCAAGTTTTCAAATTGATAGTTATGTATTAAATATGTGCTGACACTTGAGCTGGAGTTTTAGATTGAGTGTCTGAAATCCTAACTCCTCACTGAGGTAAGCCATAAGCTCAAAACCAATTGGGATGAGGATGAAAATTTTTCGGTAGAGATTTTGAATTCTTTCTATTTTGGCACTTATAATTAAAGCTTGTTAGGAGCTAGTGGTAAATTCCACCTAGTCAACACTGATAAAGAAATTTCTTTTAAAATTTTAATAATAAATTTAATTATTAATTTTAAAATATATTTTCTTACTTTAACAATGTCTAACCTAAAATTCTTTTGAATTCTGTAAGTGGAATTTAAATAAAAAACATTTTATTCTATTAACTTTTCGAATAGACAAAATTACATTCAATATGCAAGGCACCATTGTTATAGTTAAGAACTCCATTTAATAATTTATTATTCTATTTTGAAAAGTTCAAATATTAACTTTTAGAATGTCTATAATTTGGTATTTTACATTTGTAATGAATATCATAAAAATTATAAATATATTAAATAATCTCAATATTACCATATAGTCTTTTAAATTTATATAAATAAAGATACAATAAAAGACAAATGACCCACCAAGGTGCTTGGTCCAGGTTACTATCTTTATTATATAAGAAATATGTATTTATATTAGATAATTACATTTTGAATTATAAGTCAAATTAACTCCACTCCTATCTTTGACACTATTCACTTTAGATAAATATAGTAAATCATTTACTAAACTGATGAGTACTGTTTCAGCACAAAATGTATCTTGGGGGTCATTCATTTTTTTTATTGTATATTTATATGAATTTAAAAGAATGTGGTAATATTGAGATTATTTAATATATTTATAAAGATATTACATATGGGAAAAAGAAATGTGAATAATTTCATGTGTTTGTATATTTAGTTTTAAAACATCAAATATATTAATCTTTAAGTGAGTTTTAAAGTTTATATCTATGCTAGAGATAATCTCTAGTTTAGTAAATGATTAATAATAGTCATTACTATATTTATCTAAAGTGGGTGGTGTCAAAGATATGGGTTGAGCTAATTTGATACCTGTAATTCAAAATGTAATCATAAAAATTAGCAATATACAATGTAGAAAAAAAATTTTAATTATAAAAATAAAATCTTGCAAATATGGAGGAAGTTCTAACTAGATTCTTTCAAATAAGAAAAGTGGAGTTGGATTCTCAGAAAGTTAAAGTATTTTAAAAGTTATTTAGATTTTAATATATTATTGTATATGTTTCTATAAAATTTTGCAAGAAAGTTCCTTACAATAATTTCTTGAAGCTCCATTAAGTTTTCAATTCTGCTATTGTTATCAATTGGATAGACATTAACTATGCTGTTTATGGTTAATCTTTGATCACACATAATTTAATTTTGAATTTATTAATAAGATTCCAGTAATTGCAGGAAAATCAAGTCCAGCTAGCTTTATTATTGGATCAGATAAAAAGTGAAATTTGAAAGAGAGTTGGAAAAAATATAAAATCTTACTTCACATGATATCAATTGTATTTAGGAAGGCTATATGTATTAAGCTAGAGCTATTTCAACACAATTAATAAGGATCAATTTTCTGCTAGTAAATGCCGAAAACTGCATACGGAATAATATTTCCCATGTTTTGTGCCATAATTCTGTTATATGAAGAATATTCTTATTGTGCTTCCAAAAGAATTTTAATATTGAAACAAAGGTTGGTCAGAGAATTTGGTTTACTTAATAGTCTTTCATGCATTTTCTATAAAGTATTTTTCTTCTTATATCAAAAAAATGAGATAAATGATCACTATAGAATCTTTGATTTTAACTTACAGTAATATTATTTCTCTTCCTAAATGTCAAAATCATTAACAGACACTGATAAATCTCTCCTAACTTCAGAAAAAATTATATAAAAAAAGATAAAGACAAAAAACAAACATGTGAATTACAAATATGCCTGCATTTATCATGTATCTTTTCTTTAGTCTGCTTTTTGTAATCTCATGATGACATTGTTCAATATTTTACATATGATCCTAATATAATATTGAATTTCAAAAATCTCACACATTTCACTTTTCAGCAAAAAAAAACTTTTATTATTGATTACAGTTTCGACTGTACCATGCAGTCTTCATCAGATCTACAAAATTTGAACACACATAAAAATACAACCATTAAAATACATTATTTTATATAAAATTATTAAATTCCTATCAAACTTTTAAATATTTTTAAAAATATTTCCTAACCTTTTCAAATCATATAATATCATTAATATATTTACCATCCTATTTTATGTTCTTTTAAAATCTTTTTAATCCTCTTTCTTTATAACACATACCTATACATATAACTTTAATACATATAATATTTACATTATAAAATAATTTTAATTACACTACAAAAAAAATTTTTAACCACTATCAATATAATCTTTCTTTGTCTTTTATTCTAACTAAATACTTATTTCCATTCATTTTGCCTTCTTAATTATTCCATATAAAATTTTCTTACCTTAATCTATCTTCAAATGTCCTCCATTTTACTCTAGTAATTCAACTTCCTTTTTAGCCTCTCTTTCATATTCTATCCTACAGCTCCCTCTATTAACTATTTTATAACTATTAATACTTTTTACTATTTTTATCACACCTAAAAAACAAAAAAAAACTTTCTTTTTCTCTTATACTATTATTTCCTTTTATGCTATTATTGTTTTTATCCTTCCCCCATTTTTATTAAGATTTGGTTTAATTTTCTTTATAAATATTGCTTCCTTTATTTTTCTATCCCTTATTTTATCTGTGTAACTAATCATTCTAATGTTCTCTTTCCCAATATTATGACCTGTTTCCATAATATGCATATATATTGGTGACCTTTTATTGTATTTATGCTGTACCAATCTAGTATATATAGAATTTTTTGTTTCACCCACATATTCAATAATGTTTATTTTGCAATAAAATTATCTGTATCTTATAAATGGATTCTGTTTTCCTCATAAGAATTATTTACAAATTTTACTAGAAAATACTTGTTGAAAAAAATCTGTTCTTTATTTTGCACATTGAATCCAATAACAAACATAGGTCTATATAGTTATAGAGTCAACATAATCTCATTCAACAAACTGAAGAACATAGTGATTGATCTTGTCATCTTTCCATATTTATAAAACTTCACAGAGTATTTTATATTTATAGAGAATTCACTCCTCACTTCTGAAAATAAATTACCCAGAATAATAGTTCTCTTCTTATTAGAAGTATGTACTCTTATTCTTCTCTTTTACTTTCTTTGCATATCTATATATTGTAACATATAAATAAAGTTACTCAAAGAAATATTTAGATATTATAAGGAATATATATATATATATATATATATATATATATATATATTCCTTATAATATCTTCTTTCATATACACTTCAATGCAAATAAATTTAATTAAAAAACTCTTTATTTTCCTTACAATTTCAACTGTCCAGCAGTCTTCATCAGAGCTTTTCAAACATTCTCTGCTTTATTTTTTTTTTAAAAAAGCTCTGATAAAGACTACTGGACAGTCAAAACTATAAGGAAAATAAAGAAGTTTTTTAAGAAAATTTGTTTGCATTAAAATGTATATGAAAGAAGTTATTATAAGCAATATATATATATATATATATTGCTTATAATAACTATATATATATGAATAATAGTTCTCCATATAAATAATTTATCTGGAATTGTTTTATTGCTGCAATAAAAGGCACTGTTTTTTAACTTATTAAGTAGGACAGTAGCATATTGGAATCAAATTTGCTTTTCTGTCTGAAAAACTACAAAAATATTTAAACTTCAATCTATATTCTCAACTACTAATGATGAATTTATTTTATATTAATTAATTACTAAACTAAATAATTTATAAATTACATTTAAAATAACTAATGTATCTGTAGAGTACTCTTTAAATTGTACAAATAGCACAATAATCAACATTGTAAATATAGAAACCAAATAGATAAAATTCTTGCTTTTTGATTTTATTTGTATGAAAATTAAAAGACCCATCACAATATTTGTATCACAACTTGACACTTGCTTCATGAAACTGCATGTAACTTGTTTCAAAAGATATTGTTATATAAATGGAAAATAAAGCTGGAGTTCCATATACACCCCTGATTTGTACCAGATTTTGCTGCCAATGTCTTATGTTTTTGATGATCTATAACAATGCTTTCACCAATACATTTAAATTATTTAACATCACTACAGACCAAGGCACCAATAGTTTTTTTAAATCTATTTTTTTATGATTAACTTTCACACTGTGCAAAATCAACAAATCATATCTGTGGGGGTTTTCATCTATAAACCTATACTTAGTTTTTCATACTACTCATTTATGATGGAAAACAATATATTAAATAAACTTGAAGTTGCATTTATTAAAGTGAATAACAGTAATATTTTTCAATAACAAGGGGTTTTTTTTTATTCAGGGTGCCCCAGTGAAAAGATGATTGGTTCTTTCTTTTCAAGCTTCCTGCAGTGCCATCTTTGAATCAATGCATGAATTACATAGAGAGTTTATCTATTTACCATAAAAAGTTTAAGGCACTAGAAAATCTTAATTACGACAAGAAATGTAACACTGTGTTTATACATTCATATATTGCCTTAAATGTTCTTTCCACTACCATGAAATCTTGCAGACCATTTAGCATATTTTTAAATTATTAAACCATCACAGGGCCACCATTTTTTATTCTTGAATAAGCTATTATTAATAGCATCAATGTTCTCCATATGGCAGTGATACCGAGTGTAAACTATAGTAATCAAAAGATGCCACATGCTTTGTGCATTTAAGTCTTTATCTAGTGCATACTCATCCACTATTTCCAGAGTAGTTTCTAGCTTATGGCTTTTATCAGTGCAGTGCTTTGAATTTGAGAGCAATGCACCTAGATTCTCAGATCTAATGCACGCCCCCCCCTCCAACTACCTTTTACATATTTAGTCAACTATAAAGCAATGAGCTCAAACTGAAAACAAAATAATTGATGTAATCCAAAATAATTTGCTTTTCAGCATCTATTGATTGCTGTAACTTACATTGGGTGACATTACTGTGTGGAGAGAGTTGTTGTTATCTTAATAACTTGTGCTGGAATAAAAAATGGTGGTCATGCAATGTTTTTATGAATTAATATCAATTTTAGTCAAAGTCTATTTGTGATTATGGTTAAAAAAAACAACCCCAAAGACAGCAAAATATATAGATACTGAACTAAGTTCAGATCTGTATGATTATACTGACAAAATAGCTTGGATTAAAAATATTATTGTTTTCAGTTTGGACTGATTGCTTTATAGTTGACTAAATACATAAAAAGTAATTTCTAAATGGATGCAACAGTTCTGAAGATCTAGATACATTGTTTTCAGATCCAAGGTTTTTAATTGATCATAGCTGTAAGCTAAAAACTAGTCTGGCAATAATGGATGAGTATGAACTAGATAGAGATTTAAATGGACTCAGTCTTCCAACATCTATTGATTATTATAGCTTGCATTGGATATCACTATTGTATAGAGAGAGTTACTACTACTACGAAAATTTTCTTGTGATTCATAGCTTTATTTCATAGGCACTTTTAATTATTTCACATCTTTTAGCAGCAGTTTTATCCAATTTCAAACATGATTTAATATTAGGATATTTTTCATCAGAAGTTGAGCCATGAAACAGATCCAGACATTTCATAGTGAATAGCTAAATTGTGTTACTATATAATACATGTGTTAGTTCAGAATAGCACTGTAGCCAGCTTGAAGACTGAAATTGGCACCAGTCACTTTTACCTACAGAGACAAATTTAGTTTTATAAATCATAATAATAGAAACAATTTTAAAATCAGATGCCATATTTTACAGGTCTATCCACTCCTAAAAATTTCCATAGTTTTGAAGCTAAACATAATACCACCGTTTTTTAAAACTTAAGAGAAACCTGAAATCTTCCCATTTTTAAGATTACAAAAGACTGTTTTTTCTTCATTATGTGAATATCTATTTTCGAATCTAATAAGCAGGTTGGATGTATAAACAAGTCATCTTAATTATTGTATTATAATGATCAAAATACTTTTTCTACTTGTTTGAAATATCATCATTGGAATATAAAATATTAACAAAGACTGATTTTACATTATTTTTTTACCCCATAAGTTACTTTCAATTTTAAAAACAAATTAATGACTATATTCATTCAGTTGATAATATATTTTATGTAATTTTAACTCACTAGTCATTCTCAAAACATTATCAAGCTAGTGAAATTTCACCTTAAAATCTTTAAGTTTCTTAGTAAGTTTAACATTTTACATTATTATTCAACAAGTGGAAAATAATACATGGTTTTTAAATCATGTCATCCATTAATGATTATGTCATTCTCAAGGAATCAAAATATTTTTTTTGTAGATACAGCATTCTTCTTAAAATAATTTCATGTTTCAGTATATAAATAAAATCCAAAATAGCAATTTTAATATCTAACTGCTGTTAAATCATAGAATGAGTAGCAACAAAAAAATTAGCACTAAATTCTTTAATTATAAATTTGGGATCAGAGTTATTTTCAATCATTATGGATCTACTGCATAAAGAAGATCTCTTTAAGTTTAATCCAGTTTCTCTGATATCTAGCCTCTCTTTTTTAAATTGCCTCTTCACACTTTTTTATTTCTTTCATCTGTTTCACTTATGTCCTCTTTCTATGTCTTTACAATTTTTTAAAATTCAGTTTAAGATTTCAATTGTCCATCTATTATCATCTCTTCTGATGATATGTCCAACCCAATTCCATTTCATTATTTTAATTCTTTCAGTGATGTCAGTAACATTTATTTGTTCTCTCACCCATGTATTTTATTTTAAATCCCTTCTCATTGCTCCTAACATACACCTCTACATACTTCACTGAGTAATCTAAAGTTTCTGCATTGCTATTTTGTTAAGTGTCCAAGTCTCAGATACATAAATAAGAACTCATAAAGCATATTTATTAAAAACCCTCATTCTCAAATACATATGCATATTTTCTTTTAATATTGAGTTATTTCTAACAAGTTTAATTCTATAATAAATTTCATTCATTATGATTTCATATATATTAATAATTTGACCAAGATATTTATAATTGTTAAACTCTTTATTATCAATCCTTATTTTCTTTTTTAGAGGAAATCCAGTGAACATTATTTTAGTCTTTTTAGCATTTAACTTTAGTCCTACTTTCTTACTTTCACCAACAACTCTTACTACATTTTCTGAAGCTCTAAAACATTGTTTGCAAAAATGATCACATCTCTGAAACATTATTAACAAATACAATTGCATATTCTGCAAAATCTAGATGATTTAAGTAATCTCCATTAATTTTTACTCCCTTAGCTTCCCCTTTAATCCACAAAATGCAAAACTACTGCAATTTTTTTTGGGGAAAGATGGAGTCACCATATTATTGCCATTGTTAATTTAACATTGCGATATATTAATTTATGATCAGTTCAACAACTTAAACTTGAATTTTTTCATTTAACATTATCTCCTTTTATATTCTCATATTTAACTACAATATAGTAGATAGAAATCTATTGTTTAGTGTTTGAATGTAACCAAGTGTTTTTGTAATGGTTTCTCTAATTAACCATTCAATAATGGTTAATAAATAATATTTAGCTACTCTTGGTTAGACAGTAATTTTTGCAGACTAATTGGTCAAATGAAGTGTTAACACTTTCTTTGTTTTGCACTTTTTAAACAATTTTATTTTTCTCTTTTTCCAGAGAAATTACTGCTTTCATCAAAGATATGATTTATTTTTTTTATTTTTTAATTAATAACATGCTGATGCATTGCGGTGAAACTTTTTTATATAATAATTTCTGTAGGCCTTCAATATCATAATTTCTGCACTAAGCACTTTCAGAGTTTTGTTACTCCATAAACATAGTCTCTTCGATTATTAACGTCATTATATGCAAATGTATGTAAAACTATCTCTTATATTATTCATTTTCTGGAAATGGCAAAACAAGTGTCTTTTCTATTTATTGAGTTGATATCATTTGGTGATAAAACAAACTTCCTTGATTTTTCTCTTGATGTCATTTCTTTCTGTGCATAATATTATCAGTCTTGGAGGGTTCAAATCTGTGGTTGACCTCTTGCTGGTGGTCAGCAAATACAGAACTGCCTTCTTTTTTGATTATTGCTCTTGTATATGTATATTTATGTTGAGCCAATCTATTGCCAATTGCGACATGAGTTTCACCATAATAAACAGCATCACAATTCTATATATTACCTGGGGGGTTGTTTCAATATTTCTTTTATCTTTGGTATTATTAATAAGCCTATTGGTGTTTGGAGGAGTTCTAAATTCTAGTTTAAATTCTTTCCGTAAAGTTTTACAGAAGTTTTTTGCCACTGCAGGTATATATGGTACAGTCAGATGTTGTCTGTCTTCTTTTTTATTTTGCTGGTCTTTTATGAAAGCTTTCAATCCTGTTGGCTATTGTTCTGTGATTAAAACCCATGCTTATTAAATCCATGATGTAGCTGGTGATGTTGTTTTTCTTGTCAGACTCTCATTTGCATAGATGGCGATAATGAAATAAGAAAGCAGATAGCCCTTCAAGTTTATATGATTTGTGAGATTTTAAGAGTGGATGGCGGTAGCCTCTAATGCACAAGGGCTTGATCATCATGGAATAGTTGAGTGAAGCATTTCTCTCTATTGATTTTTAAATCAAGGTATTTGACTACATTTTGCTCATCCTCATATGTACAATTAAAAATCAGGTTAGAAAGAGTGTGGAGTTCATGTAAAATATCTTCGGTTGTGTTTTCTGGTGCCGCTATAAGTATGTCATCCACATATCTGATATAAATTGTACCTGGTACTGCTATTGAAAATTACAAATTCAGCTGAAATAAAATATAAAATAAAAATGGTTGAAAAAATTGAGGAAAGTTGTATTAATAAACTTGTGTTTTTTAAGATACTCAGCTCATACAACTATTAATTGCTAATCAGAAAATGAGTGTCTAAGTATTCTTCATTGATGAATAAAGATTATACATTAATCTGGCTTAGTCAGATGAATATTGATATATTAAATTACTATCAAAAATGATTGTAGTGCAACAAGCTGTCACTTGTAAGGTAGGTGTCATATTTTATAAACAGCACATCTTTAGTCTAGCTTTACCAATTGTATATATGATCTTTCCTCACAGCTCCCTTAGAACAGATTTGAGCCTTCAGACATGAATCATCAGAAATATTTTGGATAATAAGATAAAATGACTTAAAGGATGGTTGTTTTTTTTAGTATTTTGAATGGCTTTTAAAGCAAATATGTTTTGGATTTATTATTATGATTGTAATTAATAGGTGTTAGCAAGCCAATGTCAACCTGTGATGATTATAAAAATAGAAACTTTCCAGATTGATTAATCTACTTGATTTTTCAAATTCACATTCATTTATTGGATTTATAGAGACTATCCAATTTATCATGGTTGCTTTCTTATTTTTTCATTAATATCTTTCTGAGCATAATACACATTTCTCCGGAATTAGGTTGTCTTATAACATAATCAAATTAAAAATAAAGTTTCAATCGTCATTTTCTTTAAAAAGCTTAATGTATTGCTTACTGTATTAAAAATCAACTTTATGAATATTAAAGCATTAAATTTTTTTGTTCTTGAATTAATCTTCCAGCCATTTTTATAGCATTTGTCAAAAGTTAACCAATATAAAACATTAATAAAAGTCTACTATTATAAGTATTAAAAAATGGGGGTGGGGGAACTTAAATATTATGTATTATTAATCATAAAATTGGGTAGTGAAATCAAAAACACAAATAATTAATAATCCTTTTCTTTTTAAAATAAAAATAAAAAAATAAAAATTCTTCTTATCATGTTACATTTTGAAAGAAATAAATATTTTTGTATCTAAATTTTAATGTGATTGAAATATGTTATTCATTATCAAACTAAGTTACTTGATTACTTGATTATATAAGTTTCAAAATAGGCTAACTCTCTCCATACAGTAATGCTACTCAAAGCAAGACAGAGTAATCAATGGATGCCAGAAGGCTTGTGCATAAAATCCCTATCTAGTGCCTACTCATCCAATATCTCCAAACTAGTTTCTGGCTTGTGGCCTTCATCAGTGAGAAGCCTTGAATCTGAGAGCACTGTACCTAGATCTTAGGATCTAATGCAACCCTCCAGCAGTCATCTTTTATCTCTACGTAACTACAAAACTATGAAAATAAAATTGAAAACACACAAATTTAACAACAGTTATGAGCAAGCATGGGAGATAGTGATCATGTGATGTTAAAAGTTTCAAAATAAATTTAAAACCTAATCTGATTATTTTTTTTTTGCCCTAAGATTTTTTTGAATAAACTTCACCAGCATCACAGTTAAAAAGTATTATTATTTTTCCTATTTGTTTATTTTAGGTCTAAATTTCACATTCATAGAAAATCACAGAAAGTATTACACCTCAGCAATTCTGGTCTTTGCTTTTAAAAATAAATCTCTAAATATATATTTTTTAAGCTTTCTTTGTTTTTTTTCCAATAATCATAAGCAATGGATTTTTGAATTTTGGATATTATTTAACTGATTAATAATAGAAAGAAAAAAACAGCGACTTCTCCATTTGAATCATTAAAGCAGTTGATTTTAAAACTTTCATCATAATCTATACCTTCATATTTTACCAAACATTTTTCAAGTAGATAATATAGCTATAGATATTGGATAAGTTGTGACTTCTTCTTCCTGTACTCTACAGCCATCTAATGTAAGCTTGGATCATCATTGACTACCAGATGGCAGTGCAATTTTAAGCCTATCTCCAGACTAACTTCTAGCAGGAGGAATACTCTTGTTAATACTGTAAACTTTGACAATCAAATAATGTTATGTTGATACTTACATTCATAGCCAATAAATGTGACAATGCATATAATTAGAAAAAAATTGAAGCTATTAAAACGCACATTTACTGATATAGTGTCAGATATATACAATTACATATTTACAGATCAGCTTTGATTCAAAATTTGATGATTAAAAAAGATTATGGTTGTCAGATTCTTAGCTGCATTGATTTCAGTTATGAATTGCAAGTCTTCATTCATAAGCAAAAGCCTGAAAGCAATCTAATTATGAGATTAAATTTCACTACCATCTGATAGTCACTGTTAACTTAAACTTACATTAAATATGTTGTTGGAATGAAGAGAGGAATATTGTTATGTCAGTATAGTAAGATTTAAGAATCATATTATTGTACTGTTTGTAACTGCTGAAAAAATTGATGTATCTCAGCTATTTTTTAAATAATCTTAAATAGCTGTTCTGTTTATTGGTAAATGGTGTTTGAATAATTTAAATTTTTATCAGTAGTAATTGTATAATAATAATAAAAGAAACAATGCATTTAATGTTTTGGGCTTTCAGTATCAGATTTTCAATTATATGGATGGCTGAAGAGTTGGAGGTTGGAGTAGATTAAAGCCTGTCCATTAAAGTGTGAAGATTTGCTATCTTAATATAAACTGAGCACTGATTATATATGTGTGTGGGAGATGATAATCTGGACCGACTGAGGAGTGCTGGTTTAGCATGGAATACGTATATTGGTGATTATTTATATTTTCTACTACATGTGTGTGGCCAAGTGCATCAGTTGTATGATAGTGTGGATTGTTGAAGGGTGCTTAAAAGTCTGAGTTCAAATCCCCTATATTTAATGATAAAATACTAACTACACAAAAAAATTGAAGCATTACTTCCTGTTACAGTTAAAGTAATTACGTAGGCATATATTTACTAAAGATTTGACAAACTTTAGCATATCAGGAAGCTGTAATCATCTATGTAATTGATGTAAACATTATTCAGTGTCTTATCTACTTATTTTGTAAATAACTTTCAATAAATTTTTTGAGAGTAACGTTTTATTTAAAAATAAACAAAAACAATTTTTAGCAACTGATGCTATTAGACGTTGAGATTTTATTTTTGTCTTGAAGTATAGGAAAATTGTTAAGCAGGTGACTGACTGACTTTTTTTTTTTTTTTTCAGAAAAGTATTAAAAAACTGAAAATTGAGGGGAGGAATCTTTCAAATAAAAGAAGTGTCTTTATTAAAGATTGGAGCGAGTAGCATGTAAAAGAACCAATATATAATAAAAAGAGGTCAATATAGACCTATCAGATATCTCTTTTAACGGCTTGAATGGAATGAAGAGCTACATATAGTTTTTTAAGATAACTTTTTTTTACTTAATTATGGATGACTTTTGATAAATGTGGCTGCTTTAAAACCATTCTGTTTAATGAAAACATTAAATAGGTATGATTAACCATGACAAAAGCAGTTTGGAAATCAATCTGGATAGCGTTATAACTAGTATTATGAACTCTTTTTTTGTCTATATAAACATAATGGATGGAAGGGGGGGAAATGCTGTGAAAAAAAATATGGAAAAATTTTGGAGTTTTATATCTCCTATTACGTTTTGTATTTATATAAATTACTCTGCTCTTATTTTACTTCGTGTATGCTTTTGAGATATATATAAATACGTAATCAGTACATGTATATTGTACTTATTTTTGTATATTATTTAATAAGTAATTGCACATTAATTTCCTGTTAGAAAATAACTTGGAAATTTCTTTCTTTCAATTTTTTTTTTGTAGGTGTTTAAAGAAATTGCATAGCCATCTTGGAACTCCTTGAAACGTGATTGTTTATGCGAACACTTAGTGGGTGAGGGCACCTTGGATTTTAAAAATATTATCAAATATATTAATGGAATTACTTTTTCAAAATAATAATTTGCCTATTAACTTGAATTGATTTAAATAAATTTTTAACAATTTCAGAATGTGTTTTCAATTGTTACTAAATTAAGATGATTTTGCCATTAAAAATGAAATGTATATTTAAATAGAAAAACGATATTTTCTAAATTTGACCAAATCAGATTTCCTTACTGTATTTTGACCAACTTTCTCATCCAAATATGTTATCTAATCAATAATCATGTATATAATTAAATGTAAAGTATTTAAACATTTCTCCAAAATAATTTAGCTACACAAATGTCTTCCAAGTTGAATATATAAATTTTGACAGAAAACTAAGATTATAAGATCTGATTTTTTTTTACAAATTAGTGGCTTTTGCATATATTTTTTCTTTTTGGTAAATCTTTATTTTTTTCAATAAATATGAATTTAATTTTTGAGTATTTCAATATGTAGATATCTTCATTACGCTTTGTGTGATTTAGAATTATGTACTCTGGAATTCAAAGTCCATTGATCTTAATTCCAACTTTATCATTTCCAGTGTTTAAATATGAATTCCCAAACAACAAACCATTTATTTAACTAAAAAATTTTAAACTTTATTTAAACTTTTTGAATACAAACAACTTGTTAGTAATAACACACAATTAGAAAAGATAGGTTAGTAATTACACAATGTTCCAAGTAGTATTGTTCTCCACTCTTCTTCCAGTGTATTATTACTAACAAGTTGTTTGTATTTGAAAAGTTTAAATAAAGTTAAAATCTTCTATACATTCAACATTCACTCATAGATGATGGAAATAGTCCAACATATCACATCATTTATTTAATTATTTCTTTTATGACCAAAATGAATGTTTTTTGGGAGGGGGGGGGATTCTTATTAAATTGTGCTTTCCTTTGGAGTGGGAAGAGAGATAAGGATATAAATTAAGTTCTTGGAAACTCACACAAAACTAGGATTTGATTATCATCAGCTTTTACATCTAAAATTGTTAAGTTTTAGTCCATTTTGTCTTTTGTTGAGTTGATTTTTTTTACCTATTTTCTTATGCATCTTTTATAATGTTGTTGAATTGGGGGGGGGGGGGGTGTCAATTTAAAAATATGGGGGGGTTTTTGGTCAATTTAAAAATATGTATATTGAAAATAATGTCAGTGATGAGCTGCATTGTTTGGAACTTTAGAAAATTAAGTGACTTTTTGAGTTTTTTTAGTTAATTTAAAGAGGGATTTGCCTTTACCATCATAAAGGTTTTTAATTTTTAATATTTTCAAAATTATTATTTTCCCATATATGTTGTATAATTTTGATATTAGTTTTTCTTGCATTATTTTTATATCTGTTATGTTAATGCTTTATTTATTTAGTTGATTAAACTACTTGCTAGACATTAAAGGATTTCATTTCCGGTAATAACTTAATTTTATATTTAAATATCTATTATATAATGAGCTTGCCAATAGCTCTTAACAAGCTTTTCAAAATATTCCTATCCTCAGATCAGTTTCTAGCTCTGCCTGTCATCAATGAGGCGCTAGGATATTCCAGCATTAAATTTAAAATATCTGGTCAAGCCCAGTACTTTAGCTAATGTTTAACTATTAAGTAAAAAATCTGCAATTTTCAGAGCTAGAAACCAGTTGAAGATAGGGATATTCTGAAAAGCTTGTTAAGAGCTATTGGCAAACTCATTATATAATATTTGTAATACAATTTGTAATACAAGCTTATACAATTAGGTCATGTGATATATGACTTGATTTCCTTGCAATTAAATATATATATATATAATTTTTTGTATTCAACTAAATTATTTTACAATATGATAGTTCACCTATTTTCATAACATTTGGTTCAGAGATTTCCTGTGAATATATTGGAACCATGGATAATATAACAAATCATATATTATATTTATCATTTATGCATGCATTTTAACAAAATATAGAATAGTGCAGTTATGAAAAAATGGTACAATAATTGTCTAAAAGACAATTCGTAATAAAAATCATACAGATGGGAACATGCAGGGATTCCATAAATTCAAATTTATGATTTTTTTTATTTAATAATTTTTCAAATTCTGAATTATTGAAACCATGGATTGTAAATCCGTTCCGTAGATGTGGGGAGGGAGATTGCTATAATAAATTATATAAACAATGTTTTGGCTGGAATTAAATTAACAATAATTTACTCATCTGCTTTAATTTTTATATTTGTTATAGTTGAGGATTTTACTTTTTTAAAAAAATTTATTAGCATATTTTTTTTTTTTGAATGATTTTTTTTTTTTAAATATAAATTTTTAACAATGATTTTTAATTTATGTATCTATATTTACAATTTATATATATATAACAAAAAATAGTAATGTATTTTTCACTTTAAAAAAAGTAAGTTGTTTATTTTTAAACTCACTTGTTACATTTTTATTTATATTTAATTTTCAACTAAAACTGTAAATAGTTTATAAATGTACAATATTTTTAAAGATAGTAAAATTTAAAATTATAAATTAAATGCATTTTATATTTATTTAATATTTAATTATTCGAGCAGTAAATATATATGTTTATTTATTAAATATTAACATTTACTTTCTATTTCAAAATTAAACATAAATGTAAAAATAAAAAATATTATCATAATAATGTTGTTAGGGAAAGCAAAGATAAAACTATACTCAGAATTGTATTTTTATATTGGACTATTTCCATAATCTAATATGTGTATTGAATGCCTTTAGAAAAATTTAACGTTATTTAAATATTCCAAATACATTCAACTATTAGTAATATCATGTCAAACAGTTATATTAAATTTTTCTAAAGACATTCAATACACATATTAGATAATGAAAATAGTCCAATATAAAAATACAACTAGAACACCATCATCACAAACCTTCAGGAAAATATACTCAGAATTGTTTCTCAGTTTTAATGCTTCCGTCAAAATATTTTTTTTTAAATTCCAAGATTTTTTAATTTATAAAGTATTGTAATTAATGATACTAGGAAGAATGATTCAATAACCAAGTTAATTTTTAAAAAAAAAATCTATACAAATTAGATATGGTATATCTTAGAGAAAGGAACTGGATGAGTTGTAGAGAAATAATTCAAAGTAGAGCAAAAAAAATGTACTCATTCTCCTATGATTAAGCTTATAGAAAGATATTTTGTGTCATTCAAAGGAACATGTCAACTAGTGAATATCGTGAGCCAGAATTTATATGTAAAAAACAAATGCTGTAACTAGAAATATAATAATTTAAATACAGCTTTTTTTAAGTATTATTTTTATAATTACAGCATTTATTATTTCTTGAAGATACAACACAATAGAAAGTATTTAAAGTGTTTGTTTAAATCTAGATGTAATTTATATATATATATAAAGAAATATAAAAATAATTGCATTATTATAATAATGAAATTAGAATGCTGTAATAGAATTGGTTTAAAAAATAGAATTACAAGAAATTATTGATAAGAAATTGCAAACATTTTGTACCTTTACTATGTTTACTTATTGTCTTATCATGCTGTTTTGTAACCTTTTTTAAAAAACATTCAATATTTTAATCAAGTGTAATTCTCCGCTATTTTCTGTACTCAGAACATTCTCCCAATGAAAGCAATTAAAAATTTTTATCTTTAGAGTGTCTTTTACATAATTTTTATAATACAAAAGAATCTGCGTTATGTTCACATTTATTATTTTTTAAAGTTTATTTCTATTCATTTATTTCTCATATCCACTCCAACGAAGATGTATTCTTACAATTTTAGATTTAATAACACATTTAGAAAATTGAAGATTCATATCAATTAACTTTATATTTTTCTGCTATTATATTTTTTTTGAAATATCATGGAACACTCTTAAATGAATTTTTTTGAATATCCTTATTCTACAATAGTAAGGCATCTTATTTAAATATAATAAAATAGACAGAACATCAATTTTATATATAATTAGTTTAATTGAAATAGTTATATTACTGTTTTAAAATATTTTATTTCTATCTTATTAACTGTACCTGTAGTAAATTTGAGTCTATGTTTCACAACAATATTCATTCCTATATTTCTATATAATAAACTACCAAGATATTTACAAGGATTCATATTCTTTTCAAGTTAATAACTATCTAAGTCAAAAGTTTGAATTAGCAAGATGCATTCTTTAATCCATTCAAATTAAATACCTCACCATCAAAACTATATCATATCTTGATGTTCATTTCATAAAGTAACTAATAAACTGTTTTAAAGGTCACTATCATAAAAATAAAAAAATAAAATATGGAGCTAATACATATTCCAGATTAACATCATCTTTTATTTCATATGCTTCAGATATTTCATTCACAATTACGTGTATAATATTTTCATTACCATCTTATAAAGCCTGTGCAATACAAATGAAATTTTCATGACAACCAGTTGCACTATCATAAACCTTCTTGATCATCTGAATCAAATGCTTTAATCAAATCAATAAAATCAATATATGAATACCATCTTTGCTCATACACTTTTTTTAATTTTTTTGTCAGCAAAGCCACATTTAAAACTTATTCATTCTCTAAAACCACAAATTTCTTCAATCATTCATCTACAATGGAAACATTCTATCCAATAAAATCACTTTTCTGTACTTGATAACAATATTTCATTGATAATTGTTGCATTCTTTCTTAATCCTGTTACTTTTTAAATTGGAACAACAGAATCATGTGTTTCTAAAATATTCTTTCCAATAGTTTAAAAATTAATGAGTATAAATGCCATTTTTTACAATTTCTTCAGATGTTTTGGTTTCATTAAACTGAATATCTTAGTCCAAACTTAAATAAGTAAGTGGAATCAATTTATAATTTAAAAGTCATCTGATTTATTTATTATCCAAAAAGGGGTCAATATGCCCTTTTAATCCATTAACATTATATGAAAGGGTAATTCAAGATTAATGTTACTTCTAGTATATCAGAAAACATGTATACAATGATCATAATCAGTAAATATCTGCATCTTTTCTGAAGTTTTAATCCACCAATTATCATTAATTTTTTGTCAGTTGTATTTTTTTTCTTTTACACATCTCTATACTGCTTATATATCTCAATAATCATTTAATTATTCAGTTAAGCATACAAAAACACATCTCCTTTTACTAACACAATCATTCTCAGAAAATTAATGAAATTTTTTTTTAATAAGTCAAATAACAGATACATTTGAAAAAAAAGAATTGCATATTTTCATAATACGATCTCTTAAAAAGTCAAAATTGGAAATTTTAGTGCTAATGACTGTTGGGATTTAATATAAGTACATGTCTTTTTCAGAGATTAAATATTAAATTCCCTACAATAGAACATATTTTTTATATGCAGTTATCATTTTAATCTTAAATTGTAGTAATTTATGATCTGACAAACAATCTGCACCTGAAAGTACTCATACAATATTAATTTTTGTTTTATTTTTTGCCTTTTAATTATGACATAGCTTGTAAGATGCCACTGTTTTGAGTGTGAATTGATCCATGTTTCTGTATAGTAATTTTTTGCATAAACAATATGTTTGTGCTAATCAAGATATGTGTTTAAAAAAAATTCACCACCAGGATATTTAGCCAATAGTATTATTTACAGTATTTTGGGACTATAATTTAAAATCTCCTTTCTCAAATTGGTTTTTTTTATTGATAATAATGCAAATCTCTATCTAATCAGAAATAAACTACTTTTATCCAAAACATTCTAAATATCATGTTAGAAAATGAGCATTAATGCAATAGGCAGTTGTGGGAATTAATTTTTAACATCATTATCCGTTCCTTGGTATTTCTAAGAACTCAAAGAATTGTTACAAAAGAAAAAATATACATTTTTATACACAAAAAATTATAGGTGATTAGAATAGATTTCATTTGAATTATACATTGATCCAAAGCAGTTTTTAAAAATGACATTAAGAGTGTGTATACCCATTGTGGAATTGAATTGAAATAGATTTAAATTACAATTTAGTAATGATAAAATGAAAGTTGAAATTTTAATGAAATGAGTGATACAGAATAATCCATTGATAAATTGAAAAGACATATAAAAGAAAATTAAAGTCAAAGAAATTATTAAAAAAAATCATTTTGATTTAACAGAAAATGGTTTAAAACAGATTCAGCAAAAAATAAAAGAAACAAAAATAGTTAATAAATTAAAAGAATGGGTCAATATATAAAAGTGACTTGGGTAATAAAAATAATTAATAGGTTTTGCCAATAAAGCCCTGTCTATCATATAAATAGATGCCCTATGCAATTGAGTACAACAATAAAATGGAGAATTCAGGGATGAAGAAATCAGGAGTGGTTCTCACTTGAGTAACACAATTAAAAAAACAACAACTCAGATTAACCAGATAAAACTGTTTAGCTCGATTCACCTAGAATACTTGAATGTCACATGATATCCTGAACATATAATTATTTGTCATATAACATTTATATAAGTAAAAATGTATAAAATTTGATTACCTGATTATTGTATTCATCACAACTGTAAAGTAATACTATATATATATATATAATAAACAAAATGTTAATTGTAACATCCATTATACAATACACTTTTTTTACATTCAGAGCAACAACAATACAATTTCAGTCTTGCATTGGTGGTCGAGAGGTCAGCATGACTGCCTTGCACTTGCAGGCAGTTGCCCGGGTTGTGGGTTCGTGTCCCGGCTGATGCTATGACACTTAAAAACGACAAAAAAAAACAATACAATTTTATTAGATATATTCCAAGGAAATACAACATGCAGAAATTGCAAGATAATTTGTAGAATATTTTTATATATTTCAAAATTAAGCAAAAAGATAATAATGCTGAAAATAGTTATGAAAGAATTAGGATATGTTTATATAAAGCTAAAATCAAGCTCTTGGAAAACAAAAGCAGAAAAGTAATTTATTCAACAATAGCAGAATTGATGGAATAAGAAATTTAATACACTGATAAATTAGAAAAAATATATATCAAAAAATAAAAATAAAACATAATAATTTTTTTTTTTAGTTTAATATAAAAAAGCATAAAGGATATACACAATTAAAAAAAGTTTGGAAAATAGTAATTTTGAAAGGGTAACAATAAAAAAAAAATATGTGAACAATTTATTGCTAAAGAGTTTATAAGAAATTTGAACACAGAAGAGACAGATGAGGATATGAAACAAAAATCTTACTCTTTTGGGTCTACCACTGCATCAAACCATGCAGGGCAGAATAGCAATAACAAGAAGAATTCACATCGCATATATATAGCATTGCTTGGAAATACTATTTTGATTTGTTGTTTGTTGAATATAAAAAAGGATACAATTGTTAATAAAAGAGCAAAAAGATAAAATAAATGATAAAATTCTTAAAAGAGGTGGAAACTAATAAATTATTGAGATCTAGGAAATTACCAGATATAATGGACATATTATTTGAAAATATAATTATTAAAAAAAGGAGATACCACAAAATTGAGCAATGGTTTATATTATATCAATATTTTTTAAAAAAATCAAAATCAAATAGGTTACTCCATTTATAGAATAGTATTGATATTACCTCTCCAATAAGTAAATTATCAACAAAATTATAAAAGAATCAATAGGGAAAAGAGAGTTTTTGAAGGAAGATTAAAGTATATTTAAACCAGAAAGTCATGATTAGACTATTCTTCATATAACAGGTTGTAATTTTTTTAAAAAAAACAAGCAAATATTGTCAAATGAGTAAGATTTTTGTTTTTAAGATTATGTGGATTTTCTAATGCAAAATCTATGATGGGTACTTTCTACGGGAATGTGCATTTAGCCAAATTAAGAAAAGAAATAAAAACCACTTCATAAACAAAAATGCATACATTCACAAAAGAATTATATATCTTTAACTATAATTGTGATATCTCAAGAAGAGACAATGGTCATATATTTCTTTTTGTAATGAGAAAAATTGTCAGTTTTTCTAAATCAGACATATCATAGTACCATATGGTAAGGCTATTGCATAATTTCATTAAATAATGAGGAAATATTACTAAATATTGAAGATTTAATTCATTATCCGCTAACAGAGAATATTTTTCTCTAAGATGAAAGTGTGTGATAATTTATAAAAATTTGAGATGAATTTATAATTTTTTGACACATAATATATTTCAACTAGATGAGAGTAAAATGTAAACCAAAATATCGTGATTTTTTTATTCGGTAGTTTGCTAATTTTTCTTAATTTTTACATCATCATGTCATGTTAAAACATGTAAAACATAATATTGAAGTATTATTCATTAAATAAAGCAATAATTGATTTGTTATTATAATGATAATAATAATACAATTCAATTATTTTGGCATAAATAAGGAAAATATTAAAATGAACTGATATGTAAATTATCTCCAATGGATTTATAAAATGTTTATTAAAATTGGATATGATGAAACCCAGTCAAAAATAAATATTCTACTACATATATTATAGATAATAAAAATGTATTTTTTTTTCTATAAGCATTTTATATATATATTGCTTATAATAGCTCCTCTCATATACACTTTAATGCAACAATTTTTTAATAAAATTTCTTTATTTTCTGACAGTTTTGACTGTCCAGCAATCTTCATCAGAGCTTCTCAATTTCCTTTACCTTTTAAACAACTGATTTTTTTAAAAAATAAAAAAATTGAGAAACTCTGATGAAGACTGCTGGACAGTCGAAACTGTCAGGAAAATAAAGAAGTTTATTAAAAAATTTTGCATGAACATGTACATGAGAGGAGTTATTATAAGCAATATATCTGAATATATGAGGAAATTCAAAGAAAGCAAAGGAGACGAATAATAGTATAAGCATTTTAACTATATGAAGTTTTAGAACAATAAGATCCAAGATAATGTGAAATTTTAAATAATATTAAAATGTAACAGCATGTTAAGATTAACATTAACAGGAATGTATAGAAAAGTGTTTCCATCTCTTCAAAACTATTTACATTTTTACAGAAAATATTTTGTAGATTAAATAAACTAAAGAAATAAAAATAGATAAAATTTTTGCTTTTGCAAAGAAGTAATACAAGCAAAACAGAATTGAACATAAAATATTTGAACAATTCAATTGATGATTAATAGTTTTAAAAAAAACACACACACACACACACAAATTATCAATAAAAAAGAAGCTTAAAATAATAAAGTTTAAAAAATTAACAACTACAAATGTTATGATCAGTTTATAAACCTATTCTTTAATATTTTTTCAAATAAATGACCAAAACTATGCATTTTTTATTTTTATTTTATATTTTTATTATACATATCAAGAAAGAAAAAAGTAATAATTTTTTGAACAATATTATATATATCCCAAAAATATTTTTTTGTAATTGCTTTTTTAATATTTGTAAGAAAAACCACATTTTCAAAATTTATTATACAAAAGAAAAACAGTTATTTCTCCAAAAGTTTTCAATCATATGTATATGCGCTACTATTTCTAAAATTTAATAGATATAAGAGCAAAACATTTGAATTCTAACATTTCCTGGTAAGTTAGATATTATGTGTCTTTCAATATCTACAGTAGAAAAATTCTGTTGTTTGTTTTTTTGACAAAAGTTATAAAGAGAAGTTTCTATTTATTGACATATTTTTAAAAAATCATAAATAATTATTATATAACTTGTTATGATGAATTTAAAGAATGCTGATTCAAAATAGGTAGTAACTATGTTTGCATGTTTTCTCTTCCAAAGTATAAAAGTGATACTAGAGAGGGTCTAAAGAAATTAAATATCTCATTAATTAAAACTGTCAATTACATAAAATTTTACAACTAATATCTGAATACTATATGCAATTTCTGAAATCAAAAATACAAGCTTATGTTACATACTGTTAAATAATGTCAATTCAAATGCCACAACATAATGACATATTATGAACAAAATAAACTAAGTGGCATGGTGAGACAATCTTCCATTGATTTCAAAAAAAAAAGATCAAGCAGATGGAATTTTAGATTTAATTAATCATAGACACAAACTTTTTGTAGTGATTTTTCCAGAAATAATATTAAAACAAGCCCATATAGACAAAAAAAAAAAAATCAGCATCTCCGACCATATAATGAATAATGAGCAAATTATGTTAGGAATAACAAAAAATAGATCAAAATAAAATGTATAAATAAGAAACAAGCATATATCCCTTACATTATTGATAGAATAAGGAAGGTAAAAATAGAGTCTGATTGAACATTTTATTAGAAGAGGTGACATAGATAAGCAACTGCAGTCTTAAATAGATTCTAAGACCTTATAAAAGATTTAGAAAGAAACTATGTACAAAATGAATAGTTGTGCTGAAGAAATTGATGGATAGAAATGGAATACAGCAAGTATCAATTAGAAAAACTAAATTAAATTTGGAAATACCTTTGAAAATGATAACAACAATGATAATATACAATAAAAGTCAGTCAATTGAGACCATTGCAATATTTATCATCAAGATCTGATAGGTTGGGTTATTGATTTTCTTGCATTAAATATTATGATCTAGAATTAATGATGATATTGCCAATGTCAAAAAGATAGTAAATTAAATCAAAAGATTACTTACATTCCTCTTGTGCAATATAATAATTTGTAATTTTTGCTTCTGTAACATGAACTGCAAGTTATTAAATCTTCAAAGTGGAATAAATTTACCTCATTTAGATCTTCTTTATAAAAAAAAAAATTAATATTTCTAGAGTTGCTACATGTTTCTTAATGTAAATTATGTGTCATTTTTCTGATATACAGTGAGTCGATTTTTTTCTTGAATATCTTTTTGAAATATAATATTTCTGTATTTTATACGCTGATGATAGTATTACATCAACAAAAAAAATTGTTTTAGTTTGTATTTTTTAATTTTGTAATTTACTTTATCTTCAGTTTGCTGCAGATCTTTCATACTTAAAACCTTCAGTATTATTATCAGTTTTTAAAAAAATGTGACTCATAATTGTTGATGTACTTATAGCATGTGATGCATGAATTCAGAGGAATTAACTATTAACTTGATAGTTTGTGCAGAGTTGTTGTAATCTCTTTTATTATTTACACCATATTGTTACCTAATTCATGAAGATTTTTTTATTCATATTATAATCTTCTAAATTGTAATTGTGTGGGATTAAAGTGTTGTTAGCCGAGAGGTCATCATGGCTGCCTTGCAAGTAAGTAGTTGGTAGCAGACGGTTGTGGGTTCGCGTCCCGGCCGATGCTATGACATATGGGAAAAAAAAATACCAGTTTTTTTTTTTTAGATTTTAGATTGATTTATTTTTTTACAATGAAATATTTATTCCCTTCACTTTAGGCTCTCTTTTGGGTAGCTTCCTAACTATCTTTCCTCTTAATAATCTTAATCTCAGTATTTCCTCTTTATAATCTTCATGCTCATCCCTGAACAAGCCATGCTCTCTAAGTATTTTCATAAGATTTCTGATATAATGAAATAAATATTTTTATTTTGAAATATATGTATTAAATGGGGAATTTTTTCTATATGTAATAGAAAAAGATAAAAGGAAATAATAGGTTTTTAATTAAAAGTTTTTATATGATATATATAGATCTTTAAAAAGAAATTAGTTGTGTTTAAGTTGTGATTGTAATAGGAAAGGGGAGTGAGATAAGATAAAAAAAAAAAAGAAAATTTTGGTTATGAATATATTTTGTAATTTTTAATTAATTTAATTTTTTTTTTTTTTTAGGAATATGTGATATTTATTGTATATATATTTTATTTTAGTGTGCCTTGAAAAAAACTATAAAAAATAGTCGAAACGTTGGATTTCTTTTTCATGATTATGGTCATAAAAAAATCAAGTTTTAAAAAGAAGGAGTTAGTTTGTTTTATTTCTATATTAGATATATATGAACTATTTTGAAAAGAACTGTGTGCTGGATATATTAAATTATATGTACAAATGTATTTATAAAAAATAAAAAAAATTATGTCTTATACACAAACAGTACAAACGGCAATAAAGGATATTTGAATAATTGTGTAACTTTTGACATAATTGGTGAAATCTGCTTGGTTGAAATGTATCTTTTTTTTAAAGTCCTGGCGAGAATTTTTTTTATTATGCAAAAGAAGAAAAAGAAGGTTAATTATATAATAGAATAAATATATATGTAATATGAGGTCAAAAGTTAAAAGATCGAGATTATCAATACTTATATAAATATTCTTATAAATTTATTTATACTTTATTAAATATAAAGCATGTGCCTGCAGGTAAATGAAATAATTTCTAATCTAATAAAAAAAATTGTTACATACATGGAATGCATAAAATAAATTAATAGCCATTTATATAAAGACTTTTTAACATCTTTCTGCAAAAGACTATTACTAAAAAAGAATTCATAATTTATTTGGATTGACAACTACTAATTGAAGAAAGTTTTTGTATTTCTCCCCCTAATTTATCTATTATATGCATACACATTTACAGAAGCGAGCTGCTCATGAATTGGTTACCTAAAAAAAATGTTTGCCTTATTTGATAGTTCTTGACCTATCTAAAAACATCATTTGATTTCATTTTGTTTTTTAAATGGTTTTGGGTATAAAAAATTTTAATTAAACATTTACAAAAACAAGTACGACAATAGTTGTAGCCTGGAGAGTTTGTCATCCGAGAAATCTTACATATGGATTTAGTAGTCTTTAATTCTATTATTTTGTATGTATTGAAATATTATGCCCAAGGGTTAATATAGGTAAGAAAGAGTGATTAAGGGGGGGGGGGAAGTAATCACAACAGTAAGATATAAAATGATCTGTTGTTTTCTAGAAAAATAAACAAGTACAGTAATTAAAACTAGAAAGATCTGTATTTTTTTTTAAAAAAAAATAGAGTTAAGCAAAAATAAGAGATATTAAATAATTACTGTTAATTACTTTGTAAGTTTATATTATTACTTTAAAGCATAAATGGTAAACAAGTCACAGTAAAAGGATTAAAACGTAAAAATGCAATATTGCTAATTGATAGGGTGAAACTAATTAAATGTATTTGTATTGGATTGTTTCTGTAATAAAAAAAAAAATGATGACATAAAATAATTAAAAAAAGAATGAAATGATAAGACTGGAAGTATTCTCTCCGAGTCTCTCGTTGTAAAAAGATTTTCACTGAATGAGAAATACATAATTTTATTAAGTAACTTAATCTTTATATAATATAAAAAAATGAAATTTATGATCAGTGGACCAGCTTAAGTGAGACGTTGAACCAACGCCATCTACATACATTAAACTGGAATATAGAAAGAAAAAGAAACCATATAAAAAGTAAGCCAGTGACAACGGTAAAAAATATTTAAACTATAATAATGAATGATATTAAGATAAATATAAAATCTACCAATATGTACATTTTAAAATTCAAGCATATTTCCTTGTATTTTTGTTAAATGATATAACCACTAGTATATTTATTGTAATATTATCTAATGCATTAGTAATAGGGGTTCACGCATATTGTCAGTATGTATAAAAGGAAATTATTTCTTTAGAGGTATGTGGATTATCTGATGTGTATATACATAAAAAATTCACACATTTTCCAATCACGTAGAATTCAAATCACTTGTATAGAGAGAGAAGATAATAAATTAATGAATGGCATAATAAGAATGTTGTTGTCTGTGCAATAGCATATTTTCCTGTTCCATATTTCTAAAAAAAAAAAAGACTTTTAATGGCATCTTAAAAGCCTTTGTTACTGACTTTGACATATCTGATCATAAATTCTAAATAGTAAATAAAATACTACGCCACGTGATTTAACTTGATAAATTCTAAATAGTAGCTTTAGCTAATGAAAATTGATACGTTAATGAAAAGTGATCATAAACTATATATATATTTTAGAGAAAGTGACAATTAAGAAAATGTATTACTCTTAAAATTAAATGTAAGCAATCAGTTTTTAAATAGTTAATGCAAATCTTTGCTTTGTTTTTCAGTATCACACTCTTTTTTTGATTTTTGTTTGCGATATTCTGCATTTAATAGTTTTTTTCTTATATCAGATATATTGAAATGTTAAAATTATTTTAAAAGATAAGTTCTAATAACTATATCAAAAAAGGGGCAGATTTTGAAACTTAGGGTTCACAGATTGCACCATGAATCTTTGTTTCCAGCGTTTGAACTTATTCTGAACTGCCAAGTAATTAAAGTTAAACCACCAAACATCACATGATCACCGTTTTTTCCCCCAAATTATTTATTTAAGGCTTTAATACATTATTAGACTATAGTGTGTTGGTGATTCTGGGTGAAAAGTTCTTTGTTTTTCATATTAGTTGTGTCTTAGTTTTTTTAAGATTTTGAAATTGGTATGTCATCATAAGTATGAGTTTTATATTCTAATTATTGATAATGTTCCATGTATCTTTGTATTTGTTTATTGGAGCAAGGATTTGATCCCTTTTCCTAAGTTCAGTTAGTTTGTTGGTGAAAAAGATCTCTTCATTTTGTTGTGGGAGGGTGAAAACCTTTAACCATAGTGCCATCATTAAAAATATGGATAATCTTATGATTGCAAATGGTTTGGTCTTGATGCTTTGCTTTATAGAAATGATGGTGTAATATTTCATTTTTGTCTTATTGTAAATCAATTGCTTAGATTTCTAAAGACCTTGGCAGTTGTTGATAAGATGTTCAAAGGTCTCATCCTCTCTTTCACAGATGGAGCAGATGGGGTTTATTTTAGATATGCCTCTTTTGTTATTTAAGAAGTAGTTGGTGGGCATGGCATCCATGTTTGTTTTGATAAGCAAGTCCAAATATTTGGGCTCCATATCCCAGTATTTGAAAAGTTTTGCAATCTTTTGATTTGTAAGATGAAGGGATCCTGAGGGGGGTTTTAATAGGGGGTGTATAAGTTCATATACATCCCAGATTTTAAGTTTAGTTTCAAATGTTTGTTTTGAAATAGTTATGTATTTTTTTAAGATTGCATATAATTATATCTATCCAGTTACTTTTGTTAGGTGGGGGTCAGTCTGTTGGAGACACTGGTTCTAGTATATTTTCATAATTTGAAATGTTGATAAAGGGTCTAATCAGGCTATGTGTTTTTTGAATTAGGCAAGCTTGGATGGATTGGAATGACATCCCATTATATTTCCTGGGTCTTTGCTTCGACCTCATACTTAAGGCAGTGACTTTTCCTTTCCAGAATAGTCTAGCTGCTAGTGAGTTTATATTTTTAATGAATTTGGAATGATCATCGTTTCCTATGCTATATAAACTAATGTCCTTAAATTGAAAATATTATTGTGTTTTTAATTTTATTCTCATAGTTTTGTAGTTAAGTAGAGATAAAAGGTGAGCTGCTGGAGGGTTGCATTAGATCCTAAGATCTAGGTGCAGTTCTCTCAGATCCAAGGCTCCTCACTGATGAAGGCCACAAGCCAGAAACTAGTCTGGGGATATTTGATGAATAGGCACTAGATAGGGATTTTATGCACAACCCTTCTGGAATCCATTGATTACTTTGGCTTGCATGATTTTGAAATAACACTAGTTTATTTTTAAAAAAAACCTCTTTCTACAGAAATTGTTTTAAAATAATATGATCGGTAAAAAAACTAAAAAAATAAATATGTCTGTTATTATCATCTAGTTTTTAAAAAAATGTTTCTATTTATTTCCCATTATTTTAATAACAAAAATTCTTTTTTTGGCAATATTCCTGCAAATAGGGAAAATTGTTTGTCTGCATGGTAACATTTCTGATGTTTTGTTTTGAAAGGGGAGTACCTTTTTTGGTATTGATGTTTTGTTTGCTCTTTGTCATTATATTTTGGAAAAAGTATTCCTTGTTGGTGTTGATGTTAATTTTTTTTTAATTATGTTTAAATTTGACTAATTTATTTAAATTTGATTTATTAATATTGGATGCATATTTTTGAATTTATGTTTTGTTAATTAAATTTGAAATATTTTTTTGTAGCGTCATACAATATCAAATAATTTATCTACAAAAAATATGATGAAAGTGATTTCTTTAGACACTAAAATTCAAATTTTAAATCATCTTGCAACTGGAAATTGAGCAACATCTGTAGGAAAGCATTTTGGTTTACATGAAGCTACTATAAGAACTATAAGAGGTAAGAAAGCTGCTATTAGAAAGTTGGTATGTTCTAGAGAAAAATTGAGTGCTAAGTCATTATTTATGCAAGAGATATTATTTAAGAAAAAATGGAAAAGATCTTAGTAATGTGAATAGAAGAAATGTCAGAAAAAAGAATACCAATAGATGAAAATGCTATTAAGCAAACAACCTTAAAAATTTACAAACAAATGTAAAAAAATTGAGCCAGGTACTTCTTCTGAGTTCATGATTCTGAGTTAAACAAAGAATGTAAATTTTTTGCAAGTACAGAATGGATGACAAAGTTTTTTGATAGACATGCACTTCACAACATTAAAATAAAAAGTGAAGCATCCACAGATGAAACAGCTGCAAAAGAATTTTCCAAAAAATTAGCTATAACTATCAAAGATGGAGGATACATCCTGATTAAGTTTGTAATGTTGATGAACTTGGTCTTTTTTTAGAAGAAAATGACAAATAGATTCTACATAACAAAATGACAGAAAACTGTTGGTAGTTTTAAAGTAGCAAAAGATCATGTCATTTTGGTATTTTGCTCCAATGCTTTAGTAGATTACATATTAAAGCCTCTGCTTATTAATCAAGCCCAAAGATCATGTTTAATAAATTGTGTAGATTTGAATAAATTTCCAGTTAACTGGATGTCAAATAAAAAGGCTTGGGTCTCCATTGAAATTTTTATGGAATAGTTTAACAAATGTTTTATTCCAGAAATTGGATGGTATATAAATGCCAAAAATCTAGAATTTAAAGTTCTATTGATTTAAGATAATGCCCATCACTATCAGTCTTGGAAACCCAAATGTACAATTTTGTTTTCTGCCACCTAATACCACATCTTTGATTCACCCATTAGATCAAGGAATTATTGCAACATTAAAATTTTTATTATATAAAATGAACATTTCACTATGTTTTGGACAAACTGAATGATAAAACATTAAGTGTCATAGATGTATGGGGAAATTTTTTGATTCTGGATTGTGTAAATCAAATTGGATTAATATTATCTAAATTAAGATCTTCAACTTTGAATGGATGTTGAAAAATTATTTGGTCAGAATATGTGGAAAGCAAAGATTCTGTTGTATTTAATATGACTGAATTTCTCTACATCATAATAATGGACCACTTAATTGGTGGAGAAGGATTCAATGACGTCATCTGAAAATATCAATGAATTGCTATTTGATAAAGCTTTAAGTGAGAAAGAAATCATGAAGATTGTTTTTAAAATTCCTGATCTTAAAGAAGATAATGATAATGAAGATGTTGATCTAGTGTTAAATGCTAATTTAATTAAAGGTCTTGATCTTGCTGACCAATTAGCTAATCATTTTATCAAATATGATTCTAATGAGAAATGAGCTAAAAATTACTAATATTATTTTATAAAAAATTATATAAAGACCTAGCCATTATATGAATCCAGCTATTAATTAGTGAATTCATTCATAAAAATGTAACATCAACACCACAGATATTACTGCTAGTGTTGTTCAGGAGTTTACAGAGAGAACTTCATCAATGGAAGAAGAACACAATGACCAAAGCATTGTTAGTGATAGCAGTGATAAAGCAATGGTATTCTAATCATGTGCAAACGTATGCATTTATTGTCAGAAAGTGATAGTGAATAAAATATTGCTATGTATAACTCAAATTACAAATTCTGCCTAATTTTCATGTTCATTGATTCTTTACATTTTTTTATTTTTCAAATGAAATTTATGTTTCTATAATTCATTTTTATTTATGTGCAATGTTTATGAAATAAAATTTGATAGCATGCAAAAAATATATATAATTTTAACGAAATTTTTTATATGGTTTATTTAATTATTTTTGTTGATTTCTTACATCTGGAACTGATCTCATTTTCCATATTGTAACGGGATATATATATGCATTACATTTAAATTTTAATACTTGATTTTTTTTGTAAATATCTAATACTGAATTAAAAGCACTAATGTTCAAAATGCACAAATAAATTATTAATTTATTAATATGTTTTGATTTAAATATTAAAATAAGATAAGCTTTGAAAAGGTTATAGAATCGAAGCAAAGATTCTATAATTTAAATAAAATATAATAAAAAACCTTTTAATTTTGAAAATAACAATGAGAGTTTTTAATCTTAAAAATAAAAATTACAAACAGATTCTTAGGGCAAAATGACCATTGAAAGGATGATTACAAAATAGATGAGTTCTTACCCAGAGATAGAGACACAGACCTCAGTGGAAAACCCAAAATCTACTTGCCACAAATCCAAAATCTACTTGGCGACCAACTCAATGAACCAATGAAATATAGATATAAAATATGTTTGATGGATCTGTGCATTCCAGAGATAAGGTGCCTGAGGACTATAAAAATAAATCCAAAAGAAATAATTATTAGAGAGAATCAGAAAATTAAAACTTTAAATTCAATTGTCTTTGCTGAAAGGAGAAAAATTTTAAAAAGCTATTGTCGCCGTCACTAAGAATGTAATCAGTGTCAATGGGCTTTCTTCGTTGCAGCCAGCCAAAGGCAGCTTTCATCTCCATGGATCCCAGGATCGAACCATCTATCCCGTCTTCAGAAACCAGCATAAATGCTTCATACATCATCGTCCACAAGAAATGGCCCTTGCATAACTTAGATCTTCGTCATGAAGGAATGAACATGAAAAAAAAAGGAGGTATAGATTTATAAATGATAAAATAAAATCTTTGAACTTTATCTGTTTTTAAAATGAATAATGGACTTTTTCTCTCAAACAAACCTGAACTTTATTTTATAAACTATGAAATTTTAGAAGTCTTAGCTAAAGTTTTAAACATAATCTCTTAAAATATGTATTGTTTTTCTTTTATTTATCCATGCTTAATATCTGTTTGTAATAGGGTAGGGGTTTGCGATTGCAAACTTAAATTTAAAGATAAAAACACTTACCGTTATTTGTGCATTATTGAACTTAAAAGAAAAGGAAATTAGGTCAAATAATATTTTTAGTAAAAAAATAAGTTAAATATAAATTTTATCTTAAAATGATTTTTAAAACCTTAAAGATTTTTTTTTTAGAATTAAATTAAGAAAATTATTTAAATGTTAGTTGAGTGTAGATGGCTGGTAGACTCATTTAAATATATGTTAGTTTTAAAGGGGATTTAATTTCAGACTATTTGTTTCGTAGTTGTATCAATGCTGGTGGAGAGATATATGGACATTTTACATCAATGTAATGTGAAGTGTGTTAGCACTTAGGGTGACAAGTCCAACTGAATGCATGACCCCAAAGAGGTAGTCATACCATTGAAATGGATGCAGACGTATTTCCTGCACCATTGACCCCTTCTAGTTCTATGGAGGGATTATAAGTCGGCAGATAGACCTCTCTCCCCCATACGTAGCACTCTTTAATTAATTTATATACATGATTCCTTCACCAGACAGATGTCCATTCCTGTACTGGATGTTCTTCAAATAATATCACACTGTTCAGATGCACATTCCTGTCAGCATGATTCTATGCTAACATGTTCACATTTCATTGGTTGCTGATATATATCTGGAAGTGAGCGTTGGTGTGCTGCGGACTTTTAGCCTGGAATCAAATGTTTGAAAGTCTTTTAAGTGCACTGTCTAGGTAACCCATCTATACTCAACATTTCTAAGATTAAAAATTAAAGTTTAAAAGAAGATAATAATAATGAAACAAAACATAATTTTTCTTTTATAATAATTTTTTTTTAAGTTTGTGTGTTGTTACTTATATATATATCAATAAAATCTTTTTGTGTGTTATTAATACTGACAGTGATCTAGTGATTGTTTTTATTATTCTTTATTATTAAAAATATATTTTAATAAATATATTAAGTTTTTGTGTCTACTTGAGCTAGTGGCAAACGATCAATAAAATAAAAGTTGGATCTTTAACAGCGCGTATCTGCCTACTCTATAAATTTTCTAGGTTCAAATGACCTAGTGGTTCCCTGTATTGGCAGATATGGTAAGACTGAAAATCTTCAGATCCTCCTTGACCGTTATAATATATACAATGTATTTTTAAACGATTTTTTTTACATGTAATTTACAGGGACCAATATATCATGTAAAAAGAGAATTAGGTGTATAAATAATTATAGATGTGATAAATATAACAGCAGCATCAGCAGTAATGTTAAAAAAATCATCAGTCATCCTTAGTGGCTGGATTTAAAAGAGATACATTATAAAACAAGCTCATTTTCATTTAGACAATGCCAAACTTAGAGCATAATATAAGGGCAATGTTGACATCTTAACTGCATATTACATATTTAAATGCTAAAAAAAAAAATTTATAAAAATAAACATTAAAAATGTAGAAATCCTGATCTCATGCTGATCATCATCAATGCTCTGATCATGTGGTGCCATGAGGGTACTGACTGTCTATAAACTAATTTCAAATCTACCCTTTGTGCCCTCCAGAGAATTCTTTGGATATCTACATACACACTTCCACACCAATATACTGTAAGCAATGCTATGCCCAAAACTAGCTTGGAATTGAAGGACCCGAGGGAATGCGAACAATAGAAAATCCCCATATTTAAGCTTAAAACTATTCTAATACTAAATAACATTCTTGGTATCACCTACATATTCTTTAAAACAATTCTATGATGAAAACAATCAGACATATTGTTATTTTCCAGAACAGATAGCAACAAAAAAATAATTTCAGACATTATTGTTCTTTTAAATAGTGGAAACTTTAGAAATAATAATGTAATAAACCCAAAGTTTTAAAAATAATTTTATACTAAACATATGATTTCATATAATTCCTTTAATTATTATTCCCTCACAATTCTTTAAAGAATAATTCACTTAACCAATGGTGGCTCATAACTAAAATTTGTGGGGGTGCTGCTTATGGAAATTTTAGATGTTGTATTAATATTGTATAAAAAAATTCGTACATAAATTTGCTAAAATACTAAACAAAAAAAAATTTTTTTTAATTCATATTGTTTTACTTTATGTGAAAAGATTAATGATTTTATCCTTGATCTCTGTATGAATGTTGGGGAAATTTTTCTCCATTAAAAGCACTGAAAGTGCATTTAGCCTTTGAGGATTCATAGTGCTCTTTATAAAAGTTATTATTTTTTTCAGTGTTGAAAATAGCATTCTGCTGTGATGTAGTCATGGCAATTGTCAAGTGGATTTTTATCAGTTTCATACTTTCACTAAAAACATCATCTAGATTATTTTCCAAGATAAATTTCAGCAGTCAATTAATTTGCAATATTTTATACATACCGGATCTACTATAGAATACTTTTAGTTCAGTTTCAAGCTTTTCTTTGTCAATCATGGAATATACTTCAGTGGCCAGTACTATATTTTCTGTAGAAAATTTATTCTTAAAACTAGAGAAGCTTTTCTTGTTGAACAATTTAGCAGCTACTAAGTGTTTAGTGGAAGAATATCTGTCCATTATATCAATCCATATACAGTTACACACTTCAAAAGTTTCTGCCATGAATATCTTTGAAGGATTCTCACAGTACTCTGACTTTCTTATTTCTAAAATAGCAGTTCAGAAGTCTGCTATATATTCATTAACTTTAAACACAGTAATTTCTCAAAATTGCATTTGGCTGTAAATTATTTCAACACGAGGCATAATCTGATGAAAAAGTTCTAACAAAAACATGAAATTATCATCATTCAGGTATTTTAAATTTTCTATTGCTTCTGCAATTTGATATGCATTTGATATTGACTGAATTTCAATAAATCAGCTTTTTAAAGGTTTCACATTTTCATGAATTCTGTTTACAGTCCATATGTTAAAGTTTCACCTTGTAGAAGATAAGCATGGAATGCTGACTTCCATATGCTTTTGAAAATGAATACATATTTTAGTAATATTGAGAAGAATGTTGAAATAGCCAAAATGTCAGAAAAAATATTCTTGCATTCCATGTAATACTTGCTGCATTTCTCATTATTAAATTAAGTTGATGTACATAACAGTGAATGAAATGTCCATTTTCTATAAACTGCTTCTATTTTTGCTTGAACTCCTACCTTTTTGCCTTTCATAACATTTGGACCATCAAATGTCTGACCCATCAGTTTGTGTCTATTTCCTTGAAGAATTCTGCCCAATTGTTCTAAAATACATTTTGATATGCCATCTGCAGTTTGATTTTCTATAATAAAAAAAACCTCTAAATGCTCAAATATTCTCCATTCAACACCTCCCATAGAACAATGACCCTTTGAGTGTGTTCCAAAACATCTGTTGTGACCCCAGCCATGACAACTATATAGGAAGCTTCTCTAATTTCTTTGCTTATCTCCTCATGGTATATTTGTAGCAGGCAGTAAAGTATTTCATTCTAAATGGTCTTAGATATATCTTTGAAGACTATACTGGTTTTTAAATGATTCTTCAAATCTGGATCTAATTTAGATGCAAAATTTATTAATCCTCTAAATACTCCTGGATTGTCTTTTTCATTATGTCCGTGCAAGGGAGTTTCAGTGTTTCCTGAAAAAAAAAATACAGTTTATTATTTGGAATAAATTTTCACATTTTTAAAAACCTTTGTGTTATGTTCAATGATGAAAATCAGTATATCTCACTAAGTTTCTCTTTAATATTTACATTTTTAAAAAATGTCAGTGAAATTACACTTTCAATATGCTTCTTTGGCTTCTCATGTTTTTCTGTTTTTCTTATTATTATTTTTTTTGTATTTCTAAAACTTTCTTTTGTTCACATTATATCTCTTCCAAACATCAAACATGGGAAGCAAAACAATGCATTTTTATTTCACAGCCGCAAAGCCAACTTTTTCATTGGTACCATTTAGAATTAAAGCTATAGATATATTTCTCATTGTTGCTTATTCCTGGCTGAGATATTTGAATATCAGGTGCTGAATGGTCTCTTGTCTTAAATGTAACTTTTTCAAGGAGAGTCAACTGTGAAAACTTAAGCTGTTGAAATTCACTTACAATCATAGAACTTATTTCTAGGGGGTGCAAAGACACCATGGTTAAGTTATTTAAATTGTTTGTAAAATAGAAGGACCAAGAAAAACCTATGAATTAAATAGAATAGCTGGAAGTATGATAATCACCTGATTCTACACTTTATCATATTCAAGAATATAGTGCACAGCTTTTAAGTGCAACACATGCTGAATCAAAAAGAAACACTACCTTACACTTGCTCAACAGGGTCAGTACAGTGCTCTATCTAGCATTTAGTTTATCTCAAACATGTGCATATGTGCACAACAGAAAACACTATCATTGGAACTGTGAAGTGCACAGTTACATATAATGATTTTTGTAAATTTTTTCATAAACTAGTGGATGCCTACTAACATTAAGCTTAAGGATTATATAATGTACAAGTATAAAAAAGCAAAAAAAAACTCATTAAGTCATTACATTAAATATTATTGAAAATAGAGGCAGGGTCAGCACTGTGAGAGTGGCAATGCTCTCTGTATCTACTGTGCAGCTTCTTATTTTGGACATGTCCATATGCACATAACAGCAAAACAATGTTTTGTGGATACTGTAAACACACAATTCCATACAATGAGTTTTGTAAATTTTTTCATGAACTAGGGAATGCCTACTGACATCAAGCTTAAAGATTTTATAATGTACAAATATAAAGAAAGAATAAAAAAAAAAGACTTATTATATTGAATGTTATTGAGGGTGCTGCAGTTCCACAATGCATACACATAAACTGCCATAGCATTTAATCTAAATGAATTATTTCTTAAAATAAAAATATCCTAAAAAATATTTCACATTAAAGAAAAAAAATTAGCATAGCTTAAATATTCTTCCTCTTTTTTAAAAAAAAATGAGAATGTCCCATACATTTAACAATGAGGGAAAAAAAACATGTTTTCAACAAAACAAATAAAAAAATACAACATATCTAATTATTAATTTCCATATATAATGATATTTATAAATATATAGGGTATATGAGCACAGACTTTCACATGACCCACCACTTTCCACTCTATCTCATAACACTGATACACTTGAACACATATATGTTGAATAGATAAATAGTCATTGATGTACACATTTCATGCTAATCCAGCAATCATCAGTTGGTCCAGATTATCATCTCTACACTTATATGCAATAAGTGCTCAGATATATATTATGGGTGGATGATTGAAGAATTGGAGTGTGAAGTGGATTGAAGCCTGTCTAGTAAAGTGTGAAGATTGGCTATCTTATTATATATCTGAGCACATATTGCATATATGTGTAGAGATGATAATCTGGACCAACTGATGATTGCTAATTTAGCATGAAATACATATATTGGTGATTATTTATCTTTTTTACATATATGTGTTCAAATGTATTAGTGTTATGAGATAAAGTGAAGAGTGGTGGGTCATGTGAAAATCTAGGCTCATATACCCTATATTTTACATACATTGATACAGATATATAATAAGTCTGTATTTCAGTTATGATATTTATAAATGTAAATAGGTACACATTACAACATCTCATACTTAGAATGGACTTTCTTTTAATTCTTTTCTATTTATCTGATTGAATGTTTCTTATAAATTTTGCAGTTAACAATTTCATCAACTCTCTTTATTCCAGTTTTTTATTACACCTTTTTCCAATAGTTTTGTTCATTGAGCTTTTCTTTTCTTTTCTAGGTACACATATTCAATTTGACAATTATTTCATTTTTCCCCATTTAGATATCCTTTTTTTTCTCTTTGATATCTCTGGGTGTTGGTTTAATAAGCATTTTCCTTATAAGTTCACTAAGACAAGGTTCAGATTAGCAATTTTTTTCATGCAGTTCTTCTATTTAACTTTTTTTTGCTTTTGTATTTCCAGATTTCAGTCTAACAAGTATTTTAATTTCAGATTAATATAATTTTCATTTTAATAATTATTTCCATTAAAAGTTAGCTTTTCTCTTTTTGAATTTTCAGATTTCAGTTTCACAGTTATTTTCACTTCTGTTTTTCCATTATTCTTTTTTTCTTTTTAGCTTCAAATTTTCAGTTTAATAATTTCTATGTCAGGTTAACATAAGTTGTGACAGTTATAATTTTGAATGAATTAATACATAAGGCTTGTCGAAAGTTTCTCTTATTGAGATTTCATTCTCATATTTTTCTTTTGCTGAAATTTGTGCATAGTTAGGTTGGTAATGTTCAGCTTTTAGCTAAAGATTAACACATGGTTATTATAAATTTATACTATTATACTGTTTTTCAAAAATCATTTTTTAATTATTACTGAAGTTTGTTTAATTTGAGATTACCAAGTTTAGCTTCTCATTGTTCACCTCACCACAGCTAAACTGCAATAGAAATCTACAGCTAACACTACATTTTGCTTTTTTAAAAAAGTCAGATATCAAATCCATGCAACCATGTGTTTATTTGAGAAAGGATAGCATCAATTTTTGACCAATTGATTTACATTTTACAAAAAAAATTGTCTCATGTTTTTTTTAAAAAAATTCTAATTATTCTGAAAAATCCCTTATTCTTTTTTCTTTCATAATTACTTGAAGCAAAACATTCTATTTCTACATTAATTTGAAAAATACCTCATTTTTCTCTAGAGATTAAAAAAAAAAACAAATTGTTGTTGTTCTTAGTTATTTGAAAAATATAATTCTATTTATACATTACTTTGAAACTAATTATTTCTCTAGAGAAAAAATAAATCTTAATATTCTGTGTTTCAAATAAATCCACCACATACATAAAACAATGGCAGAGAAAAAAATATTTTATACTTTCTTTTTTTTACAGCTATCCCTATACTCTTCTTCTTCTTCTTCTTCTTCTTCTTCTTCTTCTTCTTCTTCTTCTTCTTCTTCTTCTTCTTCTTCTTCTTCTTCTTCTTCTTCTTCTTCTTCTTCTTCTTCTTCTTCTTCTTCTTCTTCTTCTTCTTCTTCTTCTTCTTCTTCTTCTTCTTCTTCTTCTTCTTCTTCTTCTTCTTCTTCTTCTTCTTCTTCTTCTTCTTCTTCTTCTTCTTCTTCTTCTTCTTCTTCTTCTTCTTCTTCTTCTTCTTCTTCTTCTTCTTCTTCTTCTTCTTCTTCTTCTTCTTCTTCTTCTTCTTCTTCTTCTTCTTCTTCTTCTTCTTCTTCTTCTTCTTCTTCTTCTTCTTCTTCTTCTTCTTCTTCTTCTTCTTCTTCTTCTTCTTCTTCTTCTTCTTCTTCTTCTTCTTCTTCTTCTTCTTCTTCTTCTTCTTCTTCTTCTTCTTCTTCTTCTTCTTCTTCTTCTTCTTCTTCTTCTTCTTCTTCTTCTTCTTCTTCTTCTTCTTCTTCTTCTTCTTCTTCTTCTTCTTCTTCTTCTTCTTCTTCTTCTTCTTCTTCTTCTTCTTCTTCTTCTTCTTCTTCTTCTTCTTCTTCTTCTTCTTCTTCTTCTTCTTCTTCTTCTTCTTCTTCTTCTTCTTCTTCTTCTTCTTCTTCTTCTTCTTCTTCTTCTTCTTCTTCTTCTTCTTCTTCTTCTTCTTCTTCTTCTTCTTCTTCTTCTTCTTCTTCTTCTTCTTCTTCTTCTTCTTCTTCTTCTTCTTCTTCTTCTTCTTCTTCTTCTTCTTCTTCTTCTTCTTCTTCTTCTTCTTCTTCTTCTTCTTCTTCTTCTTATTCTTCTTCTTCTTCTTCTTCTTCTTCTTCTTATTCTTCTTCTTCTTCTTCTTCTTCTTCTTCTTCTTCCTCTTCTTCTTCTTCTTCTTCTTCTTCTCTCTTCTTCTTCTTCTCTTCTCCTTCTTCTTCTTCCTCTTCTCTCTTCTCCTCTTCTTCTTCTTCCTCCTCTCTTCTTCCTCCTCCTCCTCCTCCTCCTTCTTCTTCTCCTCCTCCTCCTCCTCCTTCTTTTTCTTCTTCTTCTTTTTCTTATTATTATTATTATTATTATAATTATAATAATATAAAATACATTGAATTTTTTATATGATTACTTAATGTATGTAAAACTTTTAATAAATTTAATAAATATGATCTAAATAATTTTCTATTAACAACTAGATTTAAGATTCTTGGTATTTAAAAAGACTCAAAAAAAGATATCATCAATACACAGATATCAGTCTGTTAATAGTTATATAAATAGTTCAGTTAAACAATATCAATATATAATAAATCAAGGAAGTAATGAAAATCTAATGTCATCATACTTAGCAGATAAAAATGGAAATCACTTTCAATTGTTTTTTGAGTTCTTACTAAGATGGCAAGTATAGATGATAACATTTGATGGATTACGTCATTTGTAATATTCAATTTCAAATGCCAGCATTAAGAAATAATATTCACACAAAGCAGAGTCTTAAAGCATTTAATTTAATATCCTTGTAAAGTTTCCAAATCAATATAAATATGTAATAATATATTTAAATAACACCAAGTAATATACAATAATTTTTAGAACTGATGAAAATCTTCAAGAACCGTCTACATTAAATTTACTTATATATATATATGCAAATAAAATGTCCATTAATTAAAAAACTATTGTAATAACAATAAAAATAATAAATATAACGGTAATTAAGGAAGTAACCAAAAGCACTTGCAGATTGAAAGACTGTATATAATCGTTAATTACCATTATATTTATTATTTTTATTGTTATATATTGTACTCTCTCTAAAAGGAAATCTAACCTAAAGACTTTCCGCTAACTATGAAATAACTATTATAAATTAAAATCTAGTTATATCAGCAATAATTACTAAAGGTAAGTACTATTATGACTACCTCAAATTACCCTTCTAATGTATATCTACCAAAACTAATATTTCATCATAATTAAATATAATAAATTAACCAAGTTAAAATATAATAATAAATATAATAAACTAAATATTAATCTAATATATTTTACTAATAATTTAAAATAGAACTAGCTCATTAATTACAATTAATAAATATGGTTCTATGAAAATACTAATAAAAATTATAAAACTCTTAACATGAGACATTCAGCAGGTACAATGGCATAACAGTGAGTATATACTTCGAAAAATATATTTTCAATGGCATAAGAATATTATCTCTACTTAATTGATATAACAAAACTATCTTGTAATACTCCCATATCTTTAAATACGCATAGAATAAACCTAACTTATAATATATCAAATTTATTATGGAAAAACAATAAATTAATTACTATTTCTTTATAAAATATTATTTAAAATATAACATTAACAGATAATTCTTATTCATCATCACTTTATACAACTTTATAATTAATTAATATCTCAGGTTCATTTCTAATAATAATAATAATAGATAAATAATATCACATAGTTAAATATAATGAGGAATTTTATACGTATTTAACTACCCTTACAAGAAACAACAAACAATTAAAATACTTTAACGACTCTTAAAATCACACATCTGTTTGACTATTAAATACACTCCAATAAAACATGAATAAGATCATAAATTTTTTTTTAAAAAAGTATAATCTTTTATTTATTTTATGTGGCATTCATAGAATATATTATATTTTCGATTTAATTGCAATATTATATTTTAAACTTGGCATGGATAATTCTCATAATCACCAATAATTATGTCTCCTATACTTTTATTAATCAATCATGTGTAATAATAATAATATTCCAAATAATCTTTATAAATCATGTGCAAACAAATAATGTTTCAAATCATTAATCTTTATGGATCATGTGTGGATATGAAGAACCAATGAAAAACACTCAGACAAATTAAACCCTCAAAACAATATAATTTTAAAACATTAACAATTTTATTATATAATTTAATATATCAATCACACAGTTCTTTTTTCCAAAATAGTTCATAAATATCCAATATAGAAATAAAACAAACAACTCCTTTTTAAAAACTTGCTTTTTATATGACTATAATGATTAAAAAGAAATCCAATGATTTGACTATTTCATATAGTCTTTTTCAAGGTACACTAAAATAAAATAATATATATATAATAATAATAAATATCACATATTCTCAAAAAAAAAAAAATTAAATTAAAATGTTTGTAATAGAAAGAGGAGTGGGAGATAAGGTAAATTTTTGGTTATGAATATATTTTGTAATTTTTAATTTAATATTTTTATTTTTAATTTTTTTGGAATATGTCATATTATTATATATATTTTATTTTAGTGTACCTTGAAAAAGACTATATAAAATAGTCAAAACATTGGATTTCTTTTTCATCATTATAGTCACATAAAAAGCAAGTTTTTAAAAAGGAGTTTGTTTGTTTTATTTCTATATTCAATTTTATTATAAATTAACAACATTATACTTATAATACAATAAATTTATCAAAACTTTAAAATATTTACAATCTAAGATAACATAGAAATTATTTAAAAATTAAAATATTTACATAATAAAATATAATAAATAAAGGAACATAGCCTTCATTCCAACTATCTAATATGGAAAATAAAATCATACAATATATTATAACAGTGATATACTAATTTTATCAACAGGACAACATCATTCTATTGTCAGTGATTATAAATAATATGATTTATTAAAATTAATACTATACTTTATAGTATTTTTTTAAAAATATTTTTATAATTATGCAATACTTAATACTATAGGTTTAAATTAAAACACACACTTAACTAAACTTAGCATATAATGTAACATTAAAGATTATTAAACTTCTTTTGCATTTTAGTAAAGGATTTATCTTAACCTTATGATATGCTTTAGTATTTCAATACAAGAAATTTTAAATAAAGAAAAATATAGTTAGGCTTCCCTTTGTAAAATTAATTATAAAAAATATTCAAAATATAATCTCATAACTTCTCTCTATTTTTATAAATCTTTATATCTTATAGTAAATTTTAAACTATATTAATAAATTATATTGCTTGACATATTTTATCTATTTTCATACTTTACATTCATCATTGTATTCAAATATCACACTTTCATCACTCTTTTACAATCCAATCAAAATATGCATTTATATTTGAGTTTTAATGATCCCTAACATTGACATTTATAGGAATATCAAATCATTTCTCTCCTATTTTTATTATAACAAACAGTAAATAATTCAATATCATTTGTGATAGAATTTTTTTATCTCATCTTGCCCTCACAAAAATTTCCAACATCCAACAGTTTAGCTATTATTCTAACCATCTTAAAAAACTCATGTACAATGTAGTACCAGTGACAATTGATAGTCATTATAATGAAGGATATTAATATAATAATAATAACTCAAACAAGTAAGAAAAAGCATCATCATAGATACAGTGCTTAAGTTCCAATTTTATCAGGTACCTTAAATTCAGGTTATGGCTTCCATCTCAGCTCTTATTGACTATAAAAGAATGTAACTGTCCGTAGAAAAACTACTATGCAGTCCTTTGTTACCGGTATGTTAAAAAATTCTGAACTTATGATAATATCCTTTTACAATATCCCTAACACCTAGAATTTTATTTAATAATTACTTTCCTGACCAACATCCTATATCTTCCACATGCTGAATAATTTGCTAACATCGCAAAGAAATACAAGCCATACTACAAAAATAATCTCCAAACTACTTTTCTAAAAAACTTCAAAGATCTAATATGCACTTCAAGACAGTTCAAAGTATTTTAAGCACAAATGATCTTGATAAAATATCCATTAGTATCATACATTTATTCATTTATTGTAGCATTTATAACTTAGAGATCAATACTTTCTTATCGCTGTATCTCAACAGATACCAACCATAACAATAATATATTAACAACTCAATCATGTTTTAAAATATATGCATATTCAAGCATCTATGAAAAAAATACTTAAAATACCTTTAGATATTTTATAAGGCATTCTCTTTACATTTACTTTTCCATTATAGAATAAATAATATTCTAATAATCATATAAATGATCACTTAACTTTTAAATTTTCGAGCAATACGATGAATAACAATAAAGTATCAATTAAAAAATATTTTAAAATTATTATCAAAAATGCAATAGAAATAAATAATATGTTACTTATAATTCTAACAATTATTAGAATTATAAATGATGATCCACATCTTTTCTCAACTGTCCAACATCAAATAAGCTATAAGCAATTATTACCTGTTAATTTCTGAAACCTATTTTTCTTTATTTATTAAGAAAAACTAAACTATCTTAATATTAAACTAAGAACATATTTATAATGGACATGTGAATTAAGCACTATATAAAATATTAGCAACAAACTAAAATAATAAGAAAAATTCAAAGTTAGTAAAAGTTTTTTATTTTCCATGTACTTTCAGCATTTTCAATTTTTCCCCCATTGCTTAGATACAATAAAAAGTTTTGAATTAAGACTGCTCTCTCCTCCATCTATGTTCAACAAACCCATAAATTGCAAAATCAAAATATGGGCAAAATATTGTTCATCCTTAGAAGATAAATATATTATTCAGTCCATTTTCTGAATATGTATCCAGATAACCAATATTTCAATGGGAAAAACATAAATGAATCCCCTTTTATATTAAATAACATATACTTTATGTATGTATATTTTTCATATTAATTCCAGTTTTTTTATAGCAAAATCTGTCACGATATTAATATCTCCATTGGTAAGCATTTATAAAATAGTTATAACACAAAGTTTATTCATTTGTTAACTTCTTAAGTAAGCAACTTTCATCTTTATTTTCTTCAAAAACAAAAATATACATTCACATTTATTAAAGACGAGCATTTTTAAGATTTCCAGATTTTCTTTCTTCTAAATACACACCTTTCAATCAGTGATTTTTAAGTAAAAATTACAGCTTTCCATTCAATCACTAATAATATAATATAATGTTAATCTTCAAAAAGAAATCACATTTTAGTCCACCTTATTTTAAATAAAGAAAGTCATTTTAAACTTATAGTTCATTCATCAATTTTTTTAAATAATAAATAAATCTTTTTTTAAAACATATATATTCAAAAGTCATTTTCTTTTCATTTTTGCAACATATCACTTGCAGATATAAAATTCATTTAAATTAATCTTTTAAGATAAACGAGAAATAAGGCATTCCATTCCCATTCATTCAATAATGTTATACTCACACTTCAAAAAATATTCTTTCAGCCAGATTTTAATTTCTAATGCAAAATATTAAATTTTCTCTTCCTTCTCTTGAGATTTATAAAACTATTAGTATAACTCTTAACAAATATTCTTTTCATACTTGTTAGCTTAAACTTTGTTGAAAATTTATATTTATTAGAGTTAAATAAAACTATTAGAGATAAATATTCATTCATTCTAAATATATTAAACATATCAAATTCAAAGTCCTTACATATCTCCAAGTCTCATCCGGACCTATGGTTTATTTATCTTCCTACAGTATTTGATAAACATTTTTACAAATACTTAGATGATTATTATCACTTTTTATAAAATTAGCATAATTCCTAATCAAGATTCAAAATAAAATAATGATTATAAAAAATTATAACTTTAAACAATTAGACAAACAAAAAATAACACTTATTAATACTTATTAACACTGTCTACAGTCATTTTATACTAATTTTACGTAGTAGTTTCATTGATTAATTCTGCGTTTAAACACATACTAATTTACATAAAATTTGATTTCATATCTAAAAAAATCAAGTTTTAAAACTACAACTCATTATTTATTAAGTATTATATCAAAATTATTTAACACTCGTAAATATTAAATACCTTTGTTAAAACAATTTAAAATATATTTTAATAACTTGAAATATTAATTTTTAAAGCAAAATATTATTATTCAAATGACACAATAATTTTAATTATTATTTTCAAATAAAATTTACAAATATTAATTTGCAACATTTAAATGTTTCTAATTTTATTAACAAGTTACTAATCAATATTTCCATCTAAAAACATGATAGAGCACAAGCTCAAACAATTTTAAGACATGTGACACTTCCAGAACATTCTCGAATATTAAATTATTTATTATTTAAATAATGACTGAAACAAATAATTATTTAAAAGCACATTAAATACATTATACAATATTTATTATTAGCATTTAACTATTGCTTTGTTATTGTATCATTTAAATATAATAAATATTACTTTTTTTTTTCATATGTCAAATGTGTTGACCGAGAAGCGAATCCAGGCCAGCTGCTTGGAAGGTAGCTATGCTAACCCCTAAACCATCAACGCTTGACAATATTTCTTAATTTTACCTTCTAAATGATATATTATATTGCTTTTGCTATTTAAACTGCATTAAACAATTTTAAATATTTAAAATCTCTTTATAAACTTCCTATTTAGTGAGTTCAAGCCTCTACTGCTTATAAAATCACTGATATGTATGTGTATGCTTAAATGTACATACATATATAGATATAAACTTGATGAGAAAATCTAATAAGTTTAATAAATTAAAGTATTGTAAAAGACTGATTCTTTTAAAATAGTAAGTAAAAGATTTATAAATTTTAAGATTATAAAAAGATTATTTTCTAAAAGTAATAAGTCTAATTAATAAGAATAGAATATGTCTTTAATGAAATAAAACAAAGGAATTAGAGTTAGATTTTCTTTCTAAATGACAAACTATAAAAATAACTCATTAATTAAAATCAAAAAGATAATTATGCAAATTCTTGTATGGGGATTAAAATGAAGAATCATCTTAGCAGATGGACTAAAGTATGAGCCAATCAACTGCAGGGATTAAAACAATGATTACCTCAGTACTAATTTGATGAACAAGACTAAACTTGATTCTTGGAGCTTCATCTGTGCACACATATATTTTGGAGCAGATTGTCTCCCATGGCACAGTGACTTCAAGTTCAGCGAGCTGGCCTCTGAATGGAAGAACAATCAGCTAGGACTTTTTCAGATCGTATTGGTTTAAATTATTATTTGTGTATGCCTTTAGGCCTTATTATGTTAAATGATTGTATATACAAAAGTAGTTAAAATGCTACTAAGGATCATTCATCAAATTATCTAAATATTAGGTGTTTAGTAGTGATTTGTACTTTGGGAAGTGCCTTCTTAGATCAGCTAGACATAGCAATTGGCACAGTCACAGTCTTGATTCAACCATTAATTAAAATAATGGTTAAATTTAGATAAAAGACTAGGCAATGTAAATAGCAATCAGTGAATTTGACAGTGAGGCAAGTAGTTGGTCCCTGCACATTCAACATGTAGAAAAATACTTATTCATTAATAAATTAAAGATGATAAGTTAAGATTGCTTCATTATTGTTTTTCTGGGAAAGAAGTTAATGAGACAACCAACAGGCTCGCTAAACCTCCAACTCCTGAAGATTATATATACAATCAGGTTAAAAAGTGTTTGTCTAACCACATTAACCCCTAACTCTTGAGGCATGTTGCTAGACTGCAATTCTGAGCTCAGAACCAAGGTTGGGATGCAGGTATAAAAGATTACAATAGTGCTCTTCATAATCTAGCAAAAAACTGCATCTATGGATCTTTCTTAGATGAAACCCTGCTGGAACAATTTCTTATGAGTATGTGTAATGATAGTTTACACCAACAATTATTGGCCATTAGTGATTTAAATGATGTGGTATAGCTTATGAACTCATGCCTGAGCAATCTCAAAAATTCGCTGAGTTCAAGATTAATAGCAAATCGCAAGCAGATGTTTGTAAAACTGTAAAGAAAGAATGGTCGAAAAGTAATTAAAATAGTGCTAACAGCAAAACCTTGTTTATATGTTTTTGCTGTGGAAAAAAGGGCCACAAAGCCAGAAATTGTTTTCATAAATGAAAACACTGCAATAATTGTTAAAAAAGGACACATGGAAAAAATATGTAAAGAAAAATGTAATGATCTCAACAATGAAAGTAAAAGTTATAAACGTTCAAATCAGAATCTGGCAATTCAGCATACCAGTATTAAAAAAATGTCCACTGATGATGACAATATCTATGGAAGTGGACAGTGATAGCAGCATATTGTTGATGACTGGAATTGGTATACTGTTACTTCCAAGTGTAGTAAAAGACCCATTATTCAAAAAACTAACCTAAAGGTGTTACATGAGAACAGTAGCACTATTAGAATAAAGCACCTAATTGAAGCACCAATATATGAAAGTCAGGGCAAAATTAATGTACTACCACTATATGTAGTATATGTCTCTATCAATTCCATATTAGGCTGAGGCTGATTCAGCAAAATGGGAGTAAAAATAACAATTATTAAAAAAATTAATATCCCTGAAGAAAAAAACTTTCCAAGGGAGTTAAGATGAATTTGAGTAAAATAGATATATTCAGAAAGCAGAAACCTTTTCAGCAGCCAGTAATTAAAAAAAGCAGGATAGAGAAGATCCATGATGACCAGAAACATAAAGAAATGAAGTACATAGATATATTGAAATTAAAGGTAAAAAACAAAGTTGTAGCTCATTGGATAGCTGAAGACAATAGCTATCAATGGATTATGAAGCAGATTAGAAAAGGCTGGCCAAAGCAACATCCCAGTTTCCTTCGCATAGAACTATGGAATGCCCCCAAACAACTGTCAGTACGCAAAGGCTGCATTATGAAAGACGATTGTACACTGATTCCAGTCAAGGGTAGGGAGCATATAGTAAAGTGGCTGCATAATAGTCAGCGGGACATTGTCAGAGCAAAATCTCTAGCACTTAGTCATGTCTGGTGCCAGATATAAGTGTTGTAACAAAACATTTTCTTACGCTCGTAAATTTCAAGAGATTGCAGCATACGGTGGTCGTTCAAGGGCACCACCAAGCATTTCTGCCTAGAGCGTATTATAAAATTTCTATAATAACGGTTAATTTATTTACGAACGGCAATCACCAAATGCAAACCTTAAAATAATTTCCTTTTTATGGACCAAAAGATTACAAAATGAAATATAAGAATTAATTATAATAAATAAAAAGAAAGAGATCGACACTTCACTGTTGTTGAAATATTTATTATACCTTTATTCTATTTGTTGTTTATTCCCTTCCCTCGCACTTGTCGAATCAACCCTTCATGATCCTTTTTCTTTCTAATCAAGAATTAACATGTATCATTCTTGAAGGATCATGCGCCATCACTCTACCAATATTTTCATCAAAAAAAAACATGGTATATAACTATGAGTGAACTCAAGGGCAACTTACTATAAGAGTGTGTTTGTTAAAACAAAATCCACTCAAACCTCCTCTTTCTAATGTTAAATCTTATCCTCTTAAATTTTACTTGCCCTTAGATCGAGTATACAATTTTCTTATTCATACCTATACATTATCAGAACAACAATCACAGAAACCAAAGGTAAGTTTACTTAATAAAACAACACAAAAATATAATGTGGATTAATTTGGGTTAGTAAATACATATACTTAAAGACTACATATCCCCCCCCTTTCTATTGCTGAAACTTTGGGATATTTGAAGTGAAGGCTTTTTTTTTTTAAATTCTATTACGCAAATGTCTCTTGAAATTATAATAAAAAAATCTATTTACCCTGATCGATCAGTGTAGGTCCTGTGTGTGTGGAATATTTCACTTTATATTCGTCGTGGTTTGTCCGTGATCTTCCAGTCTGTTCTCCCCGACTAGCTCTCTATGTCCGGCATTTACAAGGCAGTTCCAGGTGGTAATAGGAAGAGGTTCCCAAAAGGGAAAGTTCTGTTAGATCTAGCCGCTCAACATTTTCTCCTTGCGCTTACTTCTTTTTTTTTTTTAATGTAATTTTTACGATTTTTTTATATTGGAGAGTCCGAGCCGAATTGGCTTATAGATTCTGTATTCTTTGGTAGAAAAATCCAATTAATTTTAAACAAAAGGAAAGTCCGTAATTTATAGTTTTTTTCAAAGTCTCAGTTCACACCTTTAATATTCTCTTCTTTTATTTCATATTTTATTTTAAAATTCCAAAGAAACATTCCAATTGATCAGCGTAATAGATAGCATAAAAATACCTTCACTGTCAAAGCCCCAACAATAGAATTAATTGCTTTCTTTTCCCTTCTATCTTTAAGAATTTTTTTTAAAGACAAACTTTTATCAAAAATATAAGATCTTGATCTAATTTATTTTAACTTCTTAAAACTCCATTTTAAAATTAAGTGTTAATTTATATTTCTTTTCTTAAAAATTATGTATTATAAAACGATATTTATATTTTAACAAAATATAAGTGTGTATATATATATGAGCTGATAGAAAAATATGTGTTTATTTATTTCTAATAAAACAAGTTTTATTACAATGTATATATTTTATTTTTACAAAATATATGTGTATATATATGTATGAGTATGAGCTGACATAAAAATAGCAGCTCATTGCACCCTTTTCCAAAAACAAAAAAAAACTAAAAAAAAAAAAACTTTTAATCACGCCGTGAAGTCTTAATTCTTTTTCTTTTCTTTACAAGGTTTTAGGCTTCATGCATTATAAGTGCACTTTTTATTTCTTTTACCTTGTATTATAAATGCATTAGGTCTGCATTTTTGGATGATCCTGTATGGGCCTTCGAATAGGGGGAAAAACTTTTTATATTGTTTATCACTTAATTTGCTAACTGGCTGAGTTTTAACATAAACCCAGTCTCCTACCATAAATTGTATTGGGCAGGCATTCCCCCTCTTTATTCTCTGTTCATCTTTCTTCTTTAATCTGTCTCTAGCCAAATTTTGATCCTCCACTACATTTATCATTTTAGTAACAGTGGGAATGGGACATTTGAGGAGAGAAGGCTCAACTCGACCATAATGCAAGCATTCTGGAGTTAACCCTGTAGATTCGTGGTATGTATAATTAATTATTTTAACCATTTTGTGGCAATACTTTAAACCACTGTTGATGGTTACCTTTCAAATGTACGTGAAATAAGTTCCCCAATTCTTTCATAACCTGTTTGCAAGGGTTAGATTGGGGGTTACAGATAGAGGTGAGAACATGATGTATCTGTTCTTGCTGAAGCCAATTCTTTCATTCTCTCGATATAAAAGGAGTTCCATGATCACTCAAAATCGTCCGAGGTTTGCCAACTTGAACAAATTGTTTTTCTTTTAGCACAGTTATGGAAGACCCGGCATCAGCCTTTCGGAAGGGGTAGGCCTGTACTAATTTCGAGAAAACGTCAAAGGCCACCAATATATATTTATATCTATGAAATGACAGTCGCGAGCCATAAAAATCTATGGCTAGAAGCTTGTTTGGGTTCTTAGCTATTATTGGTGCCGGTGTCCCAGCATAATTTTTATTAGTTGGTTTACTTTTCTGACACTCATGGCACCCCTGTAATGTAATAACCACTGACCTATACAAACTTGGCCAATAATACCATCTCTGTATTAGTTTACTTGTTTTAAGAGACCCATAATGCCCATATATACCATGCACATATTTTATTAGTCTTTCCCTTAGATTTTGTGGTATAAATACTCTCCAACAATCTACTCCCTTTCTAACCTGAAACATCAACAACCCATTTATTATTTTATACCGATATAATTTGTTTGTTTTTTTTGCGTGCAATTTTTTTGTTGTCTGACATTTGCTTCTTTACAGCCTTCTATCAGCTTCCTGCACATAGTGTCCAAGTTTTGAAAAAAATGGAGTCTTTTCAAATCTTTCTCTATCGATACCGCAGGATCTGCTTTAAGAGATATTAATCGAGCTCTCTCCAGTGTTAAATTTTGACTGTGATCCATAAGTGGATTTTTGCTTAATATATTCGGTACTATATTTTCTTTCCCAGAGCAATGAATTACCCTGTAATTAAACTTCTGTAAGTATAATGCCCATCTTATAAGTCTATCATTAGTTAAGTAACACCTATTTATAAACTCTAAGCTTTTATGATCAGTGATAATAATAACCTCAGACCCTAAAAGTAAATGCTTAAGTTTATTTAATGCCCAAACAATTGCCAATGCCTCCCTTTCCATAGTGGTATAATTTCTTTCCGCTGGATTTAATGTCCTACTTAAAAAATACAAAACCTGAGGTATCTTCTCTTCATTCTCTTGAAACAGTACCGCTCCCAATCCTACACTACTACTATCAGTTTGTAACCTAAAAGGTTTGTCAAAATCCGGATAGGCGAGTGTTACAGTACCTACAAAATTTTTTTTGATCTGTTTAAACGCTTGCTCTTGTTTTTCCATCCATTCCCACTTGCTTTCTTTTCTCAGTAAATGCACAAGTGCTTCCGTATCTGTAGAAAAATCTTTGTAGAACCTTTGATAGAAATTGCATATACCAAGGAATGATCTAATCTGTTTTCTATTCTTTGGTTGAGGGAATTTAACGATCGCTTCTATCTTGTCAGGATGGGGCCTCACCCCTTTAGCACATATGAGATGACCGAGAAATATAATTTCTTCCTGAAATATATTACTTTTCTTTAGATTTATTGCAATGTTCTTTTCGTGACAATCACAGAGGAACACAACTAAATTTTCTAAATGTTCCTGAGGAGATTGTGACGCAATCACGACATCATCCATATAATAGAGTATAAATTCTTTTACCCTCAGAGAAAGTACCTGGTCTAAACATCATAATAGCCCCGACCCACTGTTAATTAGTCCAAATGGAACTCGATTGAAACACGTATGTAAAGCCTTCATAATGGAATGCCGTGTATTTTTGATCCTCAGCATGAAGCGCCTGTCTGCCAGTAACTTGATGTCAAATTGAATGATGAAAAATATTTTTTTTCCTTAAATTCCAACAGCAAATCTGTAATTCAGGGTGGCACATCCCGATCAGGTATAGTGATAGTATTTAACTGCTGAGCATCTAAGCATACTCTCATAGAGCCGTCCTTTTTTTTTTACAATTACTAAAGGGTTTATATACGGTGACTGTTGTTTTTTTATAATACCCCATTGTTCCATTTGTTGTATTTGTTTATCAACTTCCTCTTTATATTTGACAGGAACTGGGTATGACCTACCATGAAAATGAGTTTCTTCTTTCACCTTTATCCGATGAACATATCCCTTTATAATTCCGGGTTTAATGGCGAATACTTGTTCATTTTTCAAAAGTGCCTCTTTAAGTTGACTTTTCCAGCCCCTATTATTACTACCTAACTCAGTTATTTTATATTCTATTTCTTGGTATATTTCATTAGTTACCATGTAAGCTACCCTGTTATCACTCTGTCTGTTATATCCACTAAATGGCACCCTTTTGTTTCCTATCATTATATTCTTTTCGCTATAATTAATTTTCATCCTGGTTCGGTGCATAAAATCCGACCCCAATGTAAGATCTACCAAACCTGACATTGATAATAATGTATGGTGTATTTTTTTTCTTCCCACTTGTACTTCCCCGTATATTTGTATAGGATCTAACTTAACTCTTTTGCCATTAACCATAGTTATTTCAGATTTTCTTAATGGTAGCAACTGTATTTCCCTCTTCTGATCTCTGATTTGATCTAATATTTTATTTGAGATTATCGAGACTTGACTCCCCATGTCTAGTAGGGCCTGTAACTCTATTTCCTATATTTTTATCGTTATCACAGGGCAAGTTTGTTCCGCCATTGTTTGTATTTTCTCTTCTTCCTCAATTACTACATTTAACAGCTTAGGGAGTTGTTCTTGTTTCTCTTCTTCCTGTACATTTTCTTCCTCTCTAAGAACTTCAAATATGTCTTCCACACCTTCGCACCTACAGACAGCTAATCTTTCTCATATATTTTGCAGCAAGTTTTTTTTTATAATACTTATCATTTGCTGTTCAGCAATAGGATATTCTATCATCCTTCTCAATTTTACCATCTGCTTTAAAAAAACTGTCTATATCCTATCCCTTATTCTTTTTTATACCTTTCTAATTCTACCACTCTTCATAACTTTTCTTGTCTCTTTACATTCCAAAACGTATGTATTAATTTATTTTTGTACTGTTTGAAATCGTCTGGTCTTTTCTGTATCATTATCCACCAATCTCTTGCTGTGCCCGCCAAATAATTACTTGCTATAATTATTTTTTCTTCTTCCCTTGCCTCGTACATACAAAAACACTCTTCTAAACTTTCCAAGTGTTCGAATAGTCTCCTCTTTGTCTCCTTTGAACATTTTTATCTTAATTCTATCCTGCATTTTATCTACAATATTTTAAATTTACTTCCGACATTCAAAACCCTCCCCTACTGGGACACTAACTCCTCGCTCTAACCACCCGGACCTGCCTTACCCCACTTTTACCCTAATCTCAAGCTGTTTATTTAGTTAATGAGCCCTACATGTTGAGATGCCATTTTCTTTTATTTCACTTGCTGCTACCCTCTGTAACAAAAGATTTTGTTACGCTCTTAAATTTCAAGAGATTGCAACATACGGTGGCCATTTGAGGGTGCCACCAAGCATTTCTGCCTAGTCCGTATTATAAAATTTCTATAATAACGGTTAATTTATTTACGAACGGCAATCACCAAATGCAAACCTTAAAATAATTTCCTTTTTACGGACCAAAAGATTACAAAATGAAATATAAGAATTAATTATAATAAATAAAAAGAAAGAGATCGACACTTCACTGTTGTTGAAATATTTATTATACCTTTATTCTATTTGTTGTTTATTCCCTTCCCTCGCACTTGTCGAATCAACCCTTCACAATCCTTTTTCTTTCTAATCAAGAATTAACATGTATCATTCTCGAAGGATCATGCGCCGTCACTCTACCAATATTTTCATCAAAAAAAAACATGGTATATAACTATGAGTGAACTCAAGGGCAACTTACTATAAGAGTGTGTTTGTTAAAACAAAATCCACTCAAACCTCCTCTTTCTAAGGTTAAATCTTATCCTCTTAAATTTTACTTGCCCTTAGATCGAGTATACAATTTTCTTATTCATACCTATACATTATCAGAACAACAATCACAGAAACCAAAGGTAAGTTTACTTAATAAAACAAACACAAAAATATAATAAGACTTAAGTGAAATAGTGTAAATAACTGAATGAAATAAGATATAGAATTATGAGGAATAAAAATTATTAGTAAATAAAAGAGAAATGAAGAGAAAAAGGAAGGGAGGATAAGATAGATAGGTAAAAATAAATGTATTTAAAAAATATAATGTGGATTAATTTGGGTTAGTAAATACATATACTTAAAGACTACATATCCCCCCCTTTCTATTGCTGAAACTTTGGGATATTTGAAGTTAAGGCTTTTTTAAAAAAAAAATTCTATTACGCAAATGTCTCTTGAAATTATAATAAAAAAAATCTATTTACCCTGATCGATCAGTGTAGGTCCTGTGTGTGTGGAGTATTTCATTTTATATTTGTCATGGTTTGTCCGTGATCTTTCAGTCCGTTCTCCCCGACTAGCTCTATGTCCGGCATTTACAAGGCAGTTCCAGGTGGTAATAGAAAGAGGTTCCCAAAAGGGAAAGTTCTGTTAGATCTAGCCGCTCAACATTTTCTCCTTGCACTTACTTCTTTTTTTTTTTTTTAATGTAATTTTTACGATTTTTTTATATTGGAGAGTCCGAGCTGAATTGGCTTATAGATTCTGTATTTTTTGGTAGAAAAATCCAATTAATTTTAAACAAAAGGAAAGTCTGTAATTTATAGTTTTTTTCAAAGTCTCAGTTCACACCTTTAATATTCTCTTCTTTTATTTCATATTTTATTTTAAAATTCCAAAGAAACATTCCAATTGATCAGCGTAATAGATAGCATAAAAATACCTTCACTGTCAAAGCCCCAACAATAGAATTAATTGCTTTCTTTTCCCTTCTATCTTTAAGAATTTTTTTAAAGACTAAACAAAAGACAAACTTTTATCAAAAATGTAAGATCTTGATCTAATTTATTTTAACTTCTTAAAACTCCATTTTAAAATTAAGTGTTAATTTATATTTCTTTTCTTAAAAATTATGTATTATAAAACGATATTTATATTTTAACAAAATATATATGTGTGTATATATATATGAGCTGATAGAAAAATATGTGTTTATTTATTTCTAATAAAACAAGTTTTATTACAATGTATATATTTTATTGTTTACAAAATATGTGTGTATATATATGCATGAGTATGAGCTGACATAAAAATACCAGCTCAGCGTAGATATAAAAAATAAAAATAATGATTGTGATTTTCAAACAACTACATTTCCTGAGAATGCATCTAGTGAATTAAAACATAATTCACAACAGCACACTAAAAGAAAGATAAAAAAAAATCCACACATCTTAATAACTTGTAGTAAGTTCAGAGATTAAAACCTCATCTCTGAACTAGGGGGAAGTAATGATATGTAGGTGTATGCTTAAATGCACATACATATATAGGTAAAAGCTTGATGAGAAAATCTAATAAGTTTAATAAATTAAAGAATTTTAAAAGACTGATTCTTTTAAAATAGTAAGTAAAAGATTTATAAATTTTAAATAATAACATTTTTAAATCATTAAAGGCAATTTAAATTGCCGCCATACAACTGCCTGACCAAGTGGTTGTCACCAAAAGCTTTTCTACCACATATTTGCTTTATCTCATGAAAAATCATATGCCAGCATCCTCAAGAACAATTTCCATGTCAGCAATAACAAAGATATTTCAAGTCCATTAATAAATAAGCCAATTTGAAGTTTCAGAGCAACCAATGCAAACAACATTTAAAACCTAGACTTAAAAATACAAGATTGTAACACATGCTGACAACAATTTGTCAAAATTTATTACTACCATGCTACATGGGATATTTTGCATTATTTTGGACATTTTTCTTTTAAGTTCATCATTATATCAAACACAGATTCCAACTGCTCTCAATATCACTCCCATCCCACTCTCTGAAACTTTAACCAACTCAAGTGCCTACCCCATATGAACTCATAGCTCCAATCTCACACCAGGGTGAACTCTGAAATAAATACAGCACCACTTGAAAGTGATGCAGTACATCCAGCTCATCAACCCACTGATCCAAAGAGGTTTACAAGATCACTTCACCAACTTACCTCAAATGAACTTTAAATGCCCAGAATATGAACAATAAGACTTAGTCTTGACATCTATAGTGCTCAACAACACAATAAGAACAAATTATGTATATCCATATACCAACGGAACACTAACTCCACACTCTCTAAATGTATTAACAAATATCACCATTTGCTTTTGTGTATTTATCTCATAAGCTTTTGCAAAATTTATGTAAACCTAATTTGAAACATGTATCTTGCTATGTAACAATTATTATAAGCCAATAAACATCACATGATCACCATTTTTTAACAACAATTATTATTCTAACAACTACTGAAATCACCTTTTTTATTATAAGCAAAATTGTAAACCCTCATTGAATATGTAATCTTATGTATCAAATTGTATCTTAATACTCATGTTTTTCACATGCAACTTATATAACACATGAATAAGACAGCCATGAAAATGATAATCCTTCCCATCAAATAGGCTCAATTTATATATAATCATATATTAATCTAACACCAACCCCACACTCCATGTATGTTTTCCTTCATACTATCATGAGCTTCATTTCAGTTTTCTCAAGATCCCATTTACAAATTCTATGTAAACCTAATTTGACACATGTATCTTGTTGTATAATGATCATTCTTCTTTCAATTACTGTAACCGTGTTTTTCCTCTATCACATGCAAGATTGTAAATTGTTATTGCGTATATGATATCATGCATTGACTTGTATTAAGATCTTATGTTTTTGTATGTAACTCTTGTATTCCTTTTTGACCCTTAATAAAGTTTACCTTCGAAACACAACAACAACAACAACAACAACAATAATAATAAATGTATGCCTAAGTCATCAAGAACGGTCTTATTAATAATCTTTTTTTCCCCATATTCTAATCGTTTTCACACTTAAAAACTGTGATATACATCTGTGATAAATAAAGACAGCGATGGCTAATTACTGAACAGTTGTTTTCTAGCAAAAAGTAAGTAATACGGTCGTTCATAACAAAAAATAAATTCTAACGTCATAAACAAGCATGGCGTCGCGTCAAGAAGCAAACGACGTAAATTGCGCTCAAACAAACGGCGATAAAATGAAAACTGCCACTATCGCAAAAACATACGCAAACGTAACAAAAATAAACCAGCAGCTTCACAGCATCGAAAAAAGTCCAGCATTAACACAGACAGCAAGATTTAGGAAGGTAAATCAAGCCGACATAAATAATTTAAACCTCATGGAAAACAATAATGAAGAGCCCTCCCCAACGATATGGAATCAAGATGAACTGCAAGAAATAAACGTTAATTTCAACAGCACCATCCCAAAAAAATTATTCGCAACTTTCCAAAAATTTTTTTCACCGAGATCATTAGTGTTAGCTGTCACTGATAGGAATTTAACACTCTATAAATTCCCCAGAGAGCTTCTTTATGAGGAGCTGACAGCAACAGCATTGTGGGATACAGTCTCTAGTATTGGAGAGCATCCAAACTCGCGATACGTTGCAATTCAGTTTTTCGATGAACATCAGCATGCAAGATTTCAAACTAAAGTAAAAACTTTGGGAAGCTACGCGCTAATAATAGTCGATCAAAGCTTGCAAAACTATTGTAACGGAATAATTAAAAACACTTACTTCGGATATACCATTCAGGATTTTCAAAAATTAATACAGTCATTTGGCAAAGCTATTTATATAAAACAAATCTACTTATCCGACACCCCCATACCGGTTTTCAGCAACAACTTTCATTTCAAAATAAAGCTGAATGACAATGTAAACCTGGAGGATATTCCAACACAAATAATTGACCAGAATGCAATACTGACTATTCACATAAAAGGATTAAGGCCGAGATGTTTTGCGTGCGGTGAAACCGGACACTTAGCAATCGATTGCAACACCAAAATCAACCAAAAAAACCAACCGAGCTCTGAAGATCAACCAACAGAAGCTCACCAACCGGAATCAAACAGTACAAAACAGATAACGAAAACAACTAATAAACAAGAAAAAATTAATAAAAAAACCACAGATCAACAGCAATTGAATAATAAAAAAACTGCACACACGTTGCCAGCACCTGAAATTCTGGATTTATCAACAAAATCAACCAATAGAATTCAAACCCCCACTGATAAAAAAACAGAAAGTCAACAACCTCAAGAGGCTCCAATGGAAAAAATAGCGCACAATCTAAGTCAGCCTACCAAAAATACTGATGAAAAAGAGATAATAAAAGAACAAATAAACTCACACAGTAATAGTGATCAAGAAAAAATATATATAACACACCAAACACCCAATATTAAAAATAATACAACAATGGAAATTATGGAAGCTATCACCCCAAATATGCCTCAAATCACCAAAGCTGACACAGAACAAAGAAGAAGACCAGGCCGCCCACCAAAGAAAAATAGAGGGCCCAAAAAAATCAAAACAGAATCCAACCTTAGCCTTTCTGATCACAACAATACAACTACAGTGGAAACAGATGAAGATCTGGAAATGGAATATGAGAATGAATGGGAAGAAACACCAGATCAACCCTAATATTTAAATCTCAACCAAAAAACATATAATGAAAATAAAAATTGCGGCAATCAATGTCAGGGGTTTGAACTCAACCTTAAAAATTAATAAGTTAAAACATTGGATCAAGGATATACAACCACACTTGCTTGGTATACTTGAGACAAAAATTTATGCTGGATCACAAACTGACCCAGCCAAACATTTAAATATGGAAGGTTCTCTGTGCATGCTCCAGAGACTCTTCCTCAGCTGAAACTGGACTCATAATTGCTGGAAATTGCCCATTCACAATGTTCAAAATAATTTACATTGACATGAACTTATTAATTGCAACCTTCAACCAAAAAAGCATAACAATAAATCTGGTTTTTGTATATATGCCTTTACAGGATAAAAAAATAGATACCATAATTGCAAACATTAATTCAAGGTTAGCTACAACTTCAAACCCAACCATCTTAATTGGAGATTTTAATTTAAAATATCAGGAATTTACCCAACGTTGGCTTCACAGAATAAACATACCACTAATGAGTGGCCAAGGTTTTTTGCCAGATGATGCCATCTCTTTCCACAATAATCGCTTCTCTTCACTTATTGATCTGTGCTTTTATTCTCCAATGCTTCACCACCTTATTGAAATAAAACTAACTCCCTCAACTTTTTCCGATCACTCAGCTCAAATAGTCACAATTGACTGTGCCCAAATTCAAATATCACCCTTTCCACTTACAAGAACAATAAGAGTTTTACTCCCAGAAACAACCCCTGAATTTCTGTTCTCTGAGACCTACATAATGCTAAACAAAATCAAAGATATGACTTTGAACCCGGTCCAGAAATATCTAGCATTTATGGGAATGTTGTCCTTTAACATCAACCATATAACAAAAAAACAACCTCCACCATCAAGACTTTTGTCTCTGGCAGATCAGTTACACCAGAGAATAATCATGATTAACCCATCACACTGCACCCAGCAGTATATATTCAAGCTTACACATGCATACAATAAAGCATGTGAAGAACTCAAAAGCTATCTGAAGATAAAGAAAAGCAAGGTATGCCTAACCAGGCCACACACTTGGACAAGAGATTATATAAGATGGGCACTAGGGAACCAACCAGATGTAAAAGTCCCAATGGCACTATATACAAATAGTGGAACATATGCAGGACACAATATGATTATGCCAATTTTTGAATATTTTAAAGAGAAATTACAAGAAAGACAACCATATAAAATACCACGTAATCTGTTTGGCCGACCAGAGACAAAAACCCCATTCACAAAAGATCTATTCACAACAAAACTAAATACAAAATGTGTACCGAAGTAAAAATCAACAAACAGAAAGTAAACACACACAGTTATATAATGAAAATATAAATCCAGATAATATAAAGATACCAATAATAAAAAAACTACAATTATAAACAAAACTGCATCAAACATAATGGATGCAATAGAAGCCCCTCTTCCACCTATTCAAGAGAATACACCAGAGGGAAAAAGAAAGCCAGGTAGACCACCAAAAAATCATGAATCCAAAAAGGCAAAAAAAACAGACCAAAAGCACAACTCATCAGACATATACAATTTAGAAAATGATGAAATAGAAATGGATGTAAGCCAACAACAAATGGACACCTGTTTGGTTTCATCACAAATTGCCTGTATAGAGTCTGAAGCAATATTAAATGAAAGAAAAACTGATAATAAACCCAACAATGTCTTAAATATGTATCAGCATCCATCTACTGCAATATAAACAAAAATTTAGTATTAAAAATAAAATAAAAATCAATACCCTGTTAAAAAATTATTTAAAACATGAAGATAAAAATTGGATCTCTCAACATTAGAGGCTTAAATGCCACCAAAAAACTTTTTGATCTCAAAAAATGGTTACATACAACACAACCACACATACTGGGGCTTTTGGAAACAAAAATATACAGCAGCTCTCAAATTGATCCATCAAAATATTTAGTCAGCCAAGGTTTTTGTGCCTGCTCAAGGCAATCATCATCACCATCAGGTGGCACAGGCATAATTATTTCCCACAACTGCCCTTTCGATTCTTTTAAAATTATATATATTGACTCTAATCTTATCATATTAACACTCCATCATAAAAATATCACACTTAACCTAGTATTTGTATATATACCACCAGGCCCTGTCATCATCTCCAGAATAATAGCAACAATAAATTCAATGCTTACAGCAACACCAAATCCCATAATACTCCTGGGAGATTTCAACATGACCTACCAAACTTTTGTCACCAAATGGATCCATCAAATAACAATCCCACTTATGAGTGCTGAGGGCTTTCTCCCATCAAACTCAATATCTTTTAATAACAATAGATATAAGTCACTTATTGATTTGTGTTTCTACTCACCAATGTTACATCATTATTTTAATCTTGAACTCTGTCCATCTATAATCTCAGATCATGCTGCTCAGTTCATCACCCTCGACCTAACAAAAATACAGAATACAACAATAGCCCTCCAAAAGACTATGCGAATACTTCTTCCAGCACAAACAACTGAATTCTTATATTCAGAAACATATATAATGCTCCAAAAACTTCAAAACATGTCACTCGATCCAGTACAAAAGTATATAGCATTCACCAATATACTTTCTTTCAACATCAATCATATTACCTGCAACTCAACACCCCCCACCAGATTATTAGCATTGGCAGATGAACTACATAAAAGAATAACCATTTCCAGACCAACTACAGATAATCAAACACAAATTAAAAAACTTACAGAAATGTACAACAATACATGCAATACACTAAAGCAATATGTAGCAATAAAAAAGAAAAAAATATGCCTTACACAACAACATACTTGGACCAGAGCATACATACGGTGGGCATTGGGATACCCATCCACAGTCAGAGTGCCTATGGCACTTGAAATAGATGGCTCTATAACAGCTGGACATAACATGATAAACCCAATATATCAACACTTTAAAAAAAAACTGCAAAAACAGAGAGTGTACATACCAAATGAAGACATATTTGGAGACCCTGAAACAGACACACCAATAACAACAACTGACATTGTATTTCAACTTGCAACAATAACAAACACATGTCACCCAGGACCACAAGGAATTCCCAAATTTGTGTTCAAACACCTTAGTCACTTCACAGCAAAATACCTGTGCGATCTAGCCAATTACATATCCCAAAAAATTTACAACATACAAAGTCTATACCCAATTGCAATGGTTCCATTTAACAAAAAACCAACAGCAATATCATCTTTATCTAATCTATGACCAATTTCAATGGGACCTTTAGGAATAAAAATTCTTGAAAGAGTGATAAAGGAAAAAATAGAACAACACATACTCCCTGTGTTATCATCAGCACAATATGCCAAAAAAGGATCATCCATTGGCCAGGGTGCCTTAATGTACAAAACAATTATCGAAGTAGTAAAAAAAAAGAAAGAAATATGCACCAATTATAGTTCAACTAGACATTGAGGCAGCTTTTGACTCAGTGCCTATAGCCAAATTATTAGACGTGCTGAAAAAAACAACAACACCTCCATCCCTACTATATATAATAGCCAATCTGCTACTCAGCCATGAAATTCACATCACATTGAATGGAAAAAAATCACCAGCCTTCAGACCGAGTCAATCCATCCCACAAGGATCCCCCCTAAGTGCCTTGCTCTTTACAATATATATAAATCCTCTATTAATAGAGATACAGAAAAAAATAAAAGGCATTCAAATTCCAAACACTGCTTTAAATATATCATGCATAGCCTATATGGACGATGTAACCATTTTCCTCCCCTCTAAAAAGAACCTCCCCATATTACAAGAGATAATCAAGAATTATACCTCAAATTTTAATTTAAAAATTAACACAAATAAAACTGCTGCATGGTCAATATACACAGGCAAGCACTGTACAGAGATGTTTAATGGTAAACCATCTGCTTTCCTTGGTTTCCCATTCTACCTTGGAACCAATGGAATGAGGCAAAAAATTCAAAATAAATTAAAAAAAGATGCTGAAAAAATCACAGCCTCACTTGAAAAGTCATACCTGTCAATATATGCAAAGGTAGCACTATTTAATCAACTTATAATTACAAAAATTACATACTATACACCTATAATCAAATTTGCAAAAACATTCATATCTAAAATCTCGTCAATCTGTAACAAACTAATATGGAAGAGAAAGACAGTGGCAATCTCTTTAAAAAATCTGAGCAGACCACCACATAGCAATGGACTTGGACTCCATACAATCAGTGTTTTTTACACACAGAAATCAGTAAATCTAATAACAGCAACCATAAAAAGATTTCCAGACCTGGAGTGTGTAATCAGTATAATACCCACTAGACAGACCACCCCCTTCATATGGATATCTATCCACACTGATTGAAGAACTCAAGCCAATATACAACAAAATATCACTCAATAATGACAACAAGTATACATACTGGGACATTTACAATATACTACATCCAAACCAGACACCCAATCTACATCCATCAGTTCTTGGAATAGACAACAGGCAACTACTGCAACAATTCAGAAAATGGTCGTTAGAACCAAAATTATTCGATTTTCTACTTAAGCTTAATCTCAATGCTCTACCCACAACCCATTTCCTTAGATTTCATAGATTCTATACAAATATAGACCCCATGTGTGGGCTATGTCATAGAGAAGAAGAGACACAAGATCATTTTCTTCATTCCTGCAGTGCCCTAGAAACAATACGTCGCACAATGTTTACCACATACAGAAAGGCTATCATTTCAATTGATGAAATAATAAATACGTTTAAAAAAGGCAACAACCCTGCTATTCGTGCAGCAACATACAGCCTTTATGCCTACTGGTGCACCAGATGCACTTTTGCACTTGCCAATAACCCTCGACGCCACCCAGCAACATATTCAATAAAACTAGAACTGTTAAGAAAAAGAGACAGCATCCTAGCTCAACCAGATATATTTGCAGCCACATGGTCACACTTGAAACAAAGATCCAGTCTATGAAATGTAAAGACCAATAAGATAGATGATGACATTTTCAACATCAGCATTTTTTCCAACTTTAAAAAAAATGCAAGCATAAACTGAACTAAATAGAAGACCAAATTTAAAAACAAGGAGAAAAAAAAAAGTATGCAGAAAAGATAAAGACTTATATACTGAAAGTTGTAATTTGTTTTTCATTTGTAAAAATCAATATATGACTCTGTAACTTTTTAGACTCAATAAAGTTTTGCTTTGAAACATCATCATCATCATCATCATAATAATAATAATAATAATAATAATAATAATAATAATAATAATAATAATAATAATAATAATAATAATAATAATAATAATAATAATAATAATTGACTCAGTCAATATATACACACTTCTAAAAATGCTAAAAGACACAGAAATTCCTAGAACACATCTATATATAATTGCTAACCTGCTTCTGAACAGAGAGATCCATATAACTTTAAATGGAAGAAACTCACCATCTTTCACACCCACCAAATCTATATCCCAAGGATCCCCTCTTAGTTCACTATTGTTTATATTTTACATCAATCCCCTTATTAAAAGCATACAAAATGCATTTACTGGGTATTGAGATACTAGACACAACACAGCGCACTACATGCATCGCCTATATGGATGATGTTACCATATTCCTAACATCAAAAAAACAAATACCGCAACTCCAAAAGATATTACAAGAATATTCACAAAAATATGAATTATCATTTAATCCAGCAAAAACCACAGCCTGGTCTCTATACACTGGTAAACCATGTACATCAATTTACAAATCAAAACCAAACTCTTTCCTTGGGTTCCCATTTCATATGGGAATTACAGGAATGAGATGTCATATCCAAAATAAACTTAAAGAAGAAGCCACAAAAATTATAAACTCCTTGTCCAAGGCATATCTTTCACTATATTCCAAAGTACAGTTAATTAACCAGCTTATCACAACCAAAATAACTTACTATGTACCGGTTATTTCATTCTCAAAGGGGTTCATTTCAAAAATTAAAACCATATATAATAAACTACTTTGGGCCAGAAAAACAGTAGCAATTTCCACAAAAAAAACTTAGCCAACCTCTAATAAAAAATGGACTTGGCTTGCACAACATCAATGTTTTTCATATACAGAAGTTAAGGAACTCAATAATCACAATACTTGCCAAATACCCCAAAATTAACCACTTGCTAGAAGTTACTCCAACAGATAGACCACCTCCAAAAGGTTCCTTTTTCACCAACATTATATACCAATGCAAAACCACAGACAAGATTCCAGAACAGTATTTGCATAAGTATTCATACTGGGATATTTATGGTTTAATAAACAGAGAAGCAGATACTAATGTTATACAACCTATGCTAGGAATTAACAACAAGAGACTACTCAAGGAATATAAAAAATGGGCTCTAGAGCCCAAATACTTTGATTTTATCATGAAAATCAATCTCATTGCCTTGCCAACAACCCACTTTCTTTATCATAAAAGAATGTATATATCTATTGACCCCTTCTGTGGACTCTGCCATCGAGCAGAAGAGACACTGGACCACTTTATTTATCAATGTGTAGCACTTAACCAAACATGACAGATGATGTGTAACACCTACAGAAAACCGGGTACAATCATTAATCACATAATAGCTGCTTTTCAGGGAAGATCAATACCTAGCATTAGGGCAGCCACATTTGTTCTATATGCGTATTGGTGCACCCGATGTACTTTCTTAATTGGCAATAACACCAGACGACACCCAGCTACATTTAGCAACAAACTGCTACACATTCGAAATAGAGATAAAATAATAACCAACCCCCACTTATATGCAGCAACATGGTCATTGTTAAAACAACCATCAATGCTGTGAATGCTGCAAAGAAAAACTATCATACAACTAACATTCAAAGTGACATGCGGACAAAACTAAATAAGCTCCTCAAACGTTAGAACTCTGATTATTTTTGCTTTTTTAATTTTTATATTGTTATAGTCCATTAACCACAAAGTGTAAACACTAAATTCATTTATATGTGTTTACCCTAATATTATTCATTGTATGTTAAATTTCAAATTTTTCTAGATGTAAACTTATGTAAACCATTGAGATCAATAAAGCCTTTATTGAAATGTAATAATAATAATAATAATAATAATAATAATAATAATAATAATAATAATAATAATAATAATAATAATAATCATCATCATCATCATCAATTCAATTCAATTTATTCTATGAAATAAAACAAAGTACATCATAATTATTTAAAAACTCCAAACAAGAAAAATCTTGTGTGTGGAATTTACATGTAAAAACAACAAATTAAATAAAAATAAAAATACAATCAAAAACTCAAAATAGAAAAGAACAGTTTAAATAAATAGAATAAATGCCAAAATTAATGCATACTACACAACCATTGACATAAATATTTTTTGAAAGATACATAAGAAATATTATTCAGATCAATTAAACACTCATATATAAATTTATTAAATAACTTTGACCCAGAATAAACATATTGTCTTCTACTAGATTCCTTAAAAAAATTGGTAAAGGTAATTGGAATTTATTAGAAAGACAAGTATTTAGAACATAAACTCTAGAATTCAGAAAAATTTTAGCACAAAAAATATCAAAAATAATTCTGTATTGATATAAATGATTTACATCAAATAAACCAAATGCAATATAAATATCTCGAACAGAAAAGGAATGATATCTTCCAAAGATTATGCACAAAGTATAATTTTGCAAAACACACAAAGAAGATAAAATATGTGGAGAAGCATTACCCCAAATAATGATATTATAAGATAAAATACTCTGATAACAGGCAATGTAAATAAAAATGAGAGCAGACCTAGGAAGAAATTTAACTAAATAATAAAACATATAGATTAAATTATGTAACCATTGACAAAGATAGGTAATATGATTTCTCCAGGATAATCTGGAGTCAATATATATTCGCAAATAACAATAATTATCTACCAAAGGATTATTCTCACAAGTAAATATACTATTAAAATGCAAAATATACTTACAGCAAATTTTAATCTTAAGAGAGAAGAAGAAAAAGAAGAATAGCAATAGTAGTAATAGTAGGAGTAATAGTAGTAGTAGTAATACTACTACTACTACTGCTGCTGCTACCACTACTACAACTACAGCAACAACAACAAAATTCTGAGAGAAAATTGTATTTAGCAAATGTGTTCTAATATTGCTTATTTATAGATCCAAATCTTGTATACATAAGAGAAGAGCAATACAGATTCTACAGATCAAACAACAAAGTATAGGAAGAAGTAATGATGGATTAAGAAAAAAAAAAACCAAAGTGAAATCAATGAATAAGATAACAAGCAGGCACCAATGACATTACTAAAAAAATTAAAATACTGAAATAAATCTGAAATGGCCATACTTATAAAAGGATGATAATATATGGATCCCAATAGATTTTAATGGACCAAAAATAAAACCAATCATCACTACGGTAAACTAAGCAGTAGTCTAGTGCACAGAGCACTAACTAATTTCTAAGGATTATAGTTTTATACAAATTTATTATTTTTGTAAAAAATAATCAATTTTATTCCTTTTATTTTTTCTACAAATATTTTTTAAAATCTTCCAGAATTTTTTTGGGAGAGAGAGTACAAATTAATGCCTTATCTAGAATATAAATTTATTTGTATTATCATGCCCACAAAGAGATTATATATATACAATAAATAGATAAAGAAGTTTGTTGGAATAATGTAGGGGAAAAAAAGCTATGAATTGGAAATATTGTAATAAATTATATAGTGAGCCACTTACTTTAATGAAATGAATAATGTTTGAAAATAACAATGAGAGTGTATTATATATTATTATTAATACAAATGGCTGACAACAACTTTTCATCTCAAAAAATTTCAGAGTTAAAAATACTACTGGCTTCAGAAGTAGACAAAGTAAAAAAAATAATGAAAAGCCATATCAATTGACAGTAAATTTAATGACTTTCAAATTTAAAATACGAATCTTTCTCAAAATTCAGGATTTAAAAATATATATGCTCCGATGATCAGACTATAGTAAATTTGTTGTTGTTTAAATGACTGCCGGAATAGATTTTATTCGTGAAATTGATTTTATATTTCACAATATGGTTGTGGGAATATCACATCAATCAATGCTTGTTAATATTTTTCTAATAGCTTATCTCAAAACTTTTCACAATTCAATATTTGCAAAAGCCTATATTGATTTAATTTGACTATTATCTTATAAATGGTTTTGAAAAATTAAAAAGACTAAAATATAACTTTTATTAACATTATTTTAATAGTATTAATTACCGGTCAATCTTTTCATATTTCGTAAATAATTGTTTATCATATATCAGTAAATATATACATTAGTACTTAGAATTAACAACAAAAAATTGTCAAGTTGTTTCTTAATAATTAGATATAACTTTTATAGCAAAAAAATTATGGACACGTATCCACATGTAGAACTTTATATATATTAATATTGTTGAAAGTATATTTTATATGTGCTGGAATTTGTTTTGTTTTTTAAAAAAATATCAATTGTAAATCCAATTTTGTGGTTCGATTATGTATGTACCCGATGTGAATACGTACTCGATGCTGCCGCCAATCAACGAATTGAACAGGATGATGTCTGGAAATTATTTAAAATTGTTTGACTACTTCTTTACAAAACTGCAAATCATTAAACGTACAACGTAACCTTATTACATCGGGGGGGGGGGGGTACAAAGTATACTTAGGCTAAAGATTGTAAAATAAATAAATAAAAAGCCTCAAATGGAAAAAATTGTGTAATATATATACAATAATAATTGTGTATATGTAAATAGTATTAATAAAATGAAACTTTAAAAAAGGTAACAGAAAGACTATTTAAAAAAGAAAAATGATCTACTCTAAATCGACTGCAAAATGCAATTAACGATGTAATCTACTGTAATTAAAACTCAACCAGACTGTGGTGAATATTTAAGCGATACAATTTACATAGTTCTCTTAGTGAATATTAATTTTTACTAATCTGTGTTACAGTACTGTTGTTGTGAGTTTTTTTTAGCAATATTATGAAATGTTTTAAAAAGAAGAAAGTTATCATTTAACTGTGTGAAAGTAAGTGACATAAATGAAATTTCCCCACCATTATTTTCCCTTAATTTTGTTTTACTTTATAAAAATAAAATCTACGAATATTGATATTAAAAAAAAAGATTTTGAAAGGATGTATTTTATTTTATTTGATAAATGAATATAAAAATTAATCTCACTATAAAAATGCACGATCTAATTCTAATACTTCAATATTTTTAACTAACTGAAAGTGCAACTTTAAATATCTGATAGAAAGAAAAATTGGAAATGGAAAAAAAAACGTAAATGTTTAAGTAATATGTAGAAAGGATTTGTAATAACAAAATATTAATTTATGTGTAATTTTTTTGTTGAAATATTAAAAACTAATTATAAATTTTATTAACAAAATAAATAGTAATTAGATCATACAATTTTAATACTATTGAAAGTTAGCCAAATTATGATTGATAATATTACTGCTTTGTTATCATGTATGTATTAGAGAATGTCTTTAAGAAAACAGGTTGAATTAATTAGGTAACAGAATAACTAACTATATGAAAATGTTAGTAAGAATATATGACCTGAATATTGTCAACATTATAAGAGAATGATGAAGTAATAACAATTATCCAAATTTCACATGAAGAAATTGCAAATATAAAAATAGGTAACCAATTATTTAATATGACTTGCTAATATAATTACTGGGTTTTTATAGTATAATAATAGCATGTCTATCCACTATGCCCATAAACAGTTTTAAACAGAGTTTTTTCCAAATAGCCAGCCCATAATTAACCTAGCTATCTAAAACTGGTCAATAAATAGATAACCAGATAGTCTTGGCTAGCAAATAAAGTAGCACTCCCAGGCAATGAGTTAAATAATGCTCTCTCTATTATGGTCTCTCTTTAAGAGAGCTTTTGATATAGCTGAATGTTAAAAATCAATTTACCTTTCACTTGCTAACCTACTAAGATAATTAATAAAAAAAGGTACATTAAATTTTTTTGTCTGAATTTTTAATTTGGTTTGAATGCTATGATCTCATTGCCAAATATTAGGATTAGTATAGCTCTTGTAAAATATTATTAGTATTACTATAAGATATAAAAAATGCTTTACCAATTAGTTTGATATATAAAGTCATATTGTTTTGCATTTTTTTATATTATACTATCTATGATAACATTTGTTGGCCGCATCATTGAGATTGTTACTATTATAACAACTTTTTATTCTAACAATTCAAAATTCAAAATATATTCATTGAAAGATAGATTTTTATATACTTTTATTGAAATAATTATTATATTTTTATAAATTATGTAAAAAATATTATTGCTGGTTAACCTCTCAGAAGTCAGAAATTTTCAAATATGAAACCATTTAAGTAAAATACTTTAATATTTTAAATAATAGTAGTCTTTATAGCTGATTGCAATTTTTGTTAAAGATTTGTTAAAGGCTATTATTTTATAATTTTTAGAAAATAATCAAATAGTGTATTATTGTTGTATGCACATCATATAACTTCATTTTATCATATTCAGTTACCCATCTATGACTTTTTTATAAACTTCATTTTTTTTTTATATTTGCTTCCCTAATCACTTCCATTGCTAATAGTAACTTGTCTTATTTGAGACCCCCCCCCCCAATCTTTATAATTTCATTTTAAACAGGTACTTTTACAACTCAATACTACATATAATTCTTTTGATTATAAAAAATCTATATCCCATACACTTGAAGATAAAAAAGAAGACTGCAATTCTTTCTCTAGCTGCTCATGTTTTCACATATGAGAAAGCTAGTAAAATGGAGGTACTGAAATATTTAACAACATTGTTTGATTCACATATACAAACTTCTGTAATTAAAACAGGCAAAACTCTCTATATGTATTGCCACTCAGTGCAAGACAGAGTAATCAATGGATACTAGAAGGCTTGTGCATAAAATCCCCATCTAGTGCTTACACATCCAATATCCCCAGACTAGTTTTTGGCTTGTGACCTTCGTCAGTAAGGAGCCTTGGGTCTGAGAGCACTGCACCTAGATCTTAGAATCTAATGCAATCCTCCAGCAGCCACTTTTTATCTCTACTTAACTACAAAACCATGAGTCTTAAATTGAAAACACTATAATATTTTTAATCCAAGCTCATTAGCTTATATAGTCATATAGGTCTGAACTCAGTTCAGTACCTATACATTTTGGTGTCTTTAGATCTTTAATAACCTTAAGTTCTTTAATAACATTAACCACCACAAGCCAGAAACTAGTCTGGGGATATTGGATGAGTAGGGACTAAATAGGAATTTTATGCATAAGCCTTCTGACATCCATTGATTATTCTGTCTTGCACTGAGTGGCAATACGTATAGAGAGTTTTGCCTGTTTTAATAATAGTTATAAGCAAGCATAAGAAATGGTGTTTATGTGATATTTATTAGCTTCTGTAATTAACAATTCTTACAGCAATATTCAGATCTTTACAGAATTAATACAATTTAGAGTATTGAGAATATCAACAATAGTAATAAACATTCCTCGGTTAATTTCCAATTTAAAAAAGTTTTAAGTAAGTCTAAATTTGGTCAAGTAAATGGAAGTATGTAACTGAGCTCGTCATAAGAGCTTGAACATTACTTAATCTCCCAAATAACTGACATGGAATTATTTATTTTATTTAGTTCTTCAAAAATAATGTTAAAAATATATTTTTACAGTAAAAAAATTTTTTTTATTACTGTTTACTATTTTTTGATTAGATTTATTAGTTTTTAGTTGATTTCAATATATTTTTATTATTTAAATCCTTTAGCATACTGAAACATCAGCTATATATATATTAAAGAAATGTTTATGTGATTATTGCTTGTATGTGAACAAAAAGTTTCTGGTCCGCTTCAAAATTCACAGCGGAGATATCGAACAGACTAATGCCTCTTTTTAAAAAGTTACATTTCGTCGGTACTTTTAATAGTTTTCAAAAATGTATCCAGAATTTCCCTGTTCATAAATTGCAAACATTATATATATTTCTTATTTATAAACATATTCAAAAAAAGAATCCGACACTTCTAGCCGAATACTTTTCAAAATATATACATTAGTTTCTTCTTCATAAATTATAAACAATAATATTATTTATTTAGGAAGATAATATAATAAATATTCTTGTGTTGTTATATATTTTATTGATAACATAGAAAGAACTTCCTAACATATAAATAATTGCAATTATTTGTGTTAAAAATAAATAAATAAATGTATTTTAATTATTTTACATTTTTACGTACTTTTTTAAAAAATAAGTAATATATATACTGTATTTGTTTTTAATATTATCATTTAATTTTTTTTTGCAAACAATTACTTAAAATTAAATTCATGATTTATTGCTTTCTATTTATTTTAGCGACAGAGAATTTTTAAAAAAATGTAATTTAAGCTGATTTTAAATAAGCTATTAAAAAAATATTCATTTAATTTAAAATTACACACAAAAAAAACTTCCGAATAAAATGGGTTTTGCATATTCATCATCATCATTTACAATTACTATCGATCCACTAACGGATGAAGTCTTTCTATATTTAATCCAACTAGCCTCTTTTCATCCACCATACCAGCAAACTTCTTTGTTTCTTCGTCCATTTCATATGTAATCGTTTTTATAGATCTTTTTAGAATCAAAACTTCAACTGCCCATCTATTCTCATCTCTTCTAATAATATACCTAACTTGGCTCTATTTCAGTCTATTAATTCTTTCAGTGACGTCAATGATATCTATTTGTTTTCTCACCCATATATAAATGAAAATCAAACAGCTATGCAATTTTATCAATAAAGTAGAAAATAACACAGGCAAAACTCTCCATACAGTAGTGCCACTCAGTGCCAACCAAAGTAATCAATGGATACCAGAAGACGTGCATAAAATCCCCATCTAGTGCCTACTTATCCAATATCCCCAGACTAGTTTCTGGCTTGTGGTCTTCGTCACTCTGGTTGGCACTAAGTGCCACTACTGTATGGAGAGGCACTGAGTGCCACTATTGTATGGAGAGTTTTGCCTGTGTTAATAATAGTTATGTGCTAGTATAAGAAATGGTGATCATGTGAAAGTTGAAAGTACATTGTAAAAAATAATTACCTTGCAAGAATCGATTCACCAATGAATGAAACAAATAATATAAAACAACTCATAGCTTAAATCCTACTATTGTGTGTTATAGACTACCATCTAAAAATGAAAAATATGCTTTTTTGTATATCTCAATAAATAGTTAATTTGAGGAGCACATGACAAAAACAGAGCTTTAAACCCTAAGATTAGTTTTGCTATCTTATTATGGTGCCTACATAATAATTCTATAAAAACCACTGAAGAAGGTGCTGCAGATAAATAAAAAAATGTTGAATCTTAACAATAATATTTCTGAAAGAGAAAATGCCAAACATGATTAAACATATTCTCATGATGAATAAGGCAAATGAATAACTGATTATTTATATACAAAATGTAAAAGATTTATGCACAAAGTTATTTAATGCAAAGCATAATATTCTAACTTAGGATTGCAATGTTATTTGTCTTACAGAAACATGTTCGGAAACATTAAAAGCAAGCAGGTACCATATCACAGATATGATGTGATTAGATATGATAGATCTGATATCATTGCATCAAGAGGATGTGGTATCCTAATGGCTTTCAAATATAATATAGCACATATGATGATAAATTTTAAAAATGAAGCAGTATGGATTGAATTAGATCTAAAAAATGCAAAGATCATAATCGGAAACATACATACCATCAAATATATCAATGAATGAATTTAGAGAAAACCTCGAAATTCTATAAATTTAATACAAACATTAAATTATTTTTTAGATTTTAATTTTGCTTATCATGAATCCATTAGTGACAAAAATATATACTAAAATTCATTAATTTAGACCAATTTATTACAATACTAAAATTCATTAATTTAGACCAATTTATTACATTTCTAAATCTACAACATATTAATATTAAATCGTGCTTTCACACTTCCAACGTAAAGCTATAACAACAAATTGAAAACTAAATTAAATGGCTGAGCGCTTTCAAGAAGATGTACTTCTCATATTCATAGCCAGTTATGATCCTTTCTTTGGAATCATTATATAAATAAATCTGATATGCAAATTATATGCAAATGAGTCACTAAGACCATCTTTTAGATATCACAAAACATGCATCCTTATGATTAATGGCAAAAGAGTCCTCTGCTATAAAGTATGCTTCTTTTACCTTTCGCCTAATATCATGCCTCTCAGTACAAACTAATTTTGCAGATGTGGGTTCAAACACGTGTCTTGACAATTTTTGATGTTGAGCAAAAATTGAAGTGTTCAACATCAAAAATTGTAAGGACATGTGTTTGAACCCACATCTGCAAAATTAGTTTGTACTGAGAGGCATGATATTAGGCGAAAGGTAAAAGAAGCATACTTTATAGCAGAGGACTCTTTTGCCATTAATCGTAAGGATGCATGTTTTGTGATATCTAAAAGATGGTCTTAGTGACTCATTTGCATATAATTTGCATATCAGATTTATTTATATAATGATTCCAAAGAAAGGATCATAACTGGCTATGAATATGAGAAGTACATCTTCTTGAAAGCGCTCAGCCATTTAATTTAGTTTTCAATTTGTTGTTATAGCTTTACGTTGGAAGTGTGAAAGCACGATTTAATATTATTATATTGAAGACAAACGTAAAGTATAAATATACAGGTTATTACTTAACATATTAATAAAAAGTTATATTCTCAATTTAGTATTTACAACCACAGATACAATTATTAAAAAATTTGAATATCCTTTGCTGCTAGAAGATGTATATAATCTAGCACTAGAACTAGAATTGTCTTCAATAACCAGATTTACAAAGATTTTTATGTCTTATACAAAAAAAATACTGTGCATTAGGAGACTTGCAATTTATATCAAACTATTAAATATGCTATTTATGGTAAAATTTATAAATGCAAAAGACCATCCCTAGCTATTATTATATTTTATCAAATACTTTCAATTATTATTGACATATTTATTCCAGTCAAATGAAGTAGAAATCTGAAATTTTAAAAATGTTTCTCTATGAAATGGATGTGATAAAAAAATATATTGCTTAGAATAAAATGCCAGTTTTTATTTATAATGGATGCACTGAGCTTTTGTCATCATTTGTCATATAAAACATCAACTGTTTCTAGTTACTGGAAAATTGCTAATGTGATTTCCAAATAACGTGATTTCCAAATACAAATCAGGAATAAAATCAGAAGTCTAAAATTAGCTATTTTTACTACCTGTACCAACAAAAAAAATTTTTAAAAATCAATCTATGAAAGGATTATACATATCTAACAGTATTTTTCCTTGCTCTCTTCATGGCTTTCTTTCGGGATGATGAATTAAAATTAATTTGGTTACATATCTGATGCTATTAGTACAATTATTGAAACAAAAAGTCAAACTGGATGGAATCTATTTTGATTTGACAAAAGTTTTTGATAAAGCTAATCACAGACCACTTTTTATGAAAAGGAAGAAAAATGAACTTTCAACTAATTTAATAACTTTATTTAGATCACTGTTGTCTAAAAGAAGTAATTATGTTTATTACAATAATGAAAAATCAACTATCTTTGGCTCATGATTTGCCCTCCATAGGGTGATGTATTAGTCCAATACATGGTGTCTAATATATATCAGATTTAATAATGCTTATTCGAAATAAAAACATTTTGTTATGCAGATGATGTTAAAATTTTTCTGAAAACCAAAGGTAGAGAAGTTGTTAAAATTTTACAGAATTATATCAATATATTTTATAACATGTGTCAAAGAAGAACATGAAAATAAATGTTAGCAAATGCAATGTCTTGTCATATTCAATAAAAATAATAATAGTACAAAATTATTGCTATATTGATAGTCATGAAATAAAAAATCTATTGACCATACAATTTGGACTTTAATATATACAAGCAATTTTTTTTAACAAATATGTAATATATTCAATCAACCTAGTCTTAACAAACCAAGACAAATATCAAAACCAGCTCCCCCTCCATTATGTGGATAACTGAAATGCTAAATAACATTAATGTAAAGTTCAATGGCACCATTCCCAGGTGACTATATACCATATCCTATCAATTTTTCTCTGACCATTTCATTATCCTATCTGCTACTGATACCTATTGTTCCTTGTATCATTTCCCAAGGACATTATTGTATGAAACATTTAGCTCCCAAAAATTATGAGACTCCATGCTCTGCCTGGCAGATCACCTTAACCATAAATACTTGGTTATTGAATTTTATGATTTATGGCAAAAAAAAATAAATTAAAAAGATTAAGACATTAGGCAGTTTTGCACTGATTGTTGTCAATAAACACTACCAAAGCAATGTAATTGGAACCATTAAAAACCAACTAATTAGCTTACAATATATACGACTTCCCAAGAATTAATTGAATCATTTGGAAAAATAGTTTCATTCCAACCAATTTATCTCTAGGACACTCCAATTACCATGTACAGTAACAGTTTTGAATTTAAAATAAAGCTGAATAAAAACATAAACCCTATCAATATCCCTACCCAAATCACTGATCAAAAAGCCATACTTGACATCTATATGAGAGGCATAAAAAGCTCAATATTTCTCTTGTGTGGATACTTAGGACATTTAGTCATCAATTGCCCCATGGGCAGTGTCTGCAGTATTACCAAATAGGAGAACATATACTGAGATGCATTTCACAATAAAAATCAAACTTCCACTATAACACTCCACTAACAAATGCAAATTATAATCCCCACACAGATGATGACATGCGACTCATAGAGCTTACAATACACCCCAACAGTCCTACTTCTAAACAAGTCTACTAGCCACAATTATCAAACTACCAATCACATATACTAATTAGGCACCTGGATCTAGAAATGAACAATACACCAAAAACAATTTTACTGCTGCAATTGGAAATCAGATGTCACTAACATCTCACACAACTTTCAAACTTATGTAACCAATAAAACATTGCCAAAAATAATGGATATCATAGTCCTCAGCTCCCTGATCATTGGAAGTCTTATCTTGGACATCTCTGTTAAGAGGAAACCTGTGCATTCTTGAAAATGCTGCAAACCCAAAAAGGTAAAAACAGTCAATCCAGAACTCATATCAGCTTATGACTCATCTGATGGGTCAATCCCCATTCACCATAGTCATGAATGCAACTCCACTCAATCACCAACCAATGATCTGAACTGTGGACTCGGAACAACTAATATCAAAAAAGCGAATTCTCATCAACCACAATCCAGAAAACAATCACACTCAATTAGCAAACATAAAATACCCAAAGATCCAAACCTTAATACACAAATAAAGCCAAAAAGCAACAGCAGACAACAGAGTGATATCCTTCAACCATCGCATGCAGAAATTAATATCCAAAAAATATCAAACATCACTGATGACATTTTTAAAATCTGCAATTCAATCTTGACCTAGGACACATCTTTAATTCCTGAGACACAAGTCTTCAATGAGGATCATTCTACACAGTCCACTCCCACACAAATCTACCATCTCTTAACTATACCATCAAACATGAAATTAAAAATATCAATTGTTCAATATCCAAGGTTTATACACAGCAAAATTACCAAATAAATAAAATGGATTCAATTTTCACAACCGCATATCCTTGGCCTTCTGGAGACAAAGATCTATAGTGGATCTCAAATTGACCCAACTACTTACTTGAGTGTACAAGGTTATTGTGCTCTCTTTAAAAGTGAATCATCACCATTAACCAGTTACTAGACACTTAGTGCATCATCACCATCAACTGGTACTAGACACTTTATAAAACTGCCTTTTTCACTCATTCAAGATCATTTATATAGATGCCAATGTACTCATGGCCACACTACATCATTACATGATTATGCTCAATGCCATATTTGTCTACATATATGCTGGTACCACTATGATCACAAAGATAATTCTTGCTATCAATTTTCTGTTTACATCATCCCCATCATCCAGTCATTTTATTAGGTGATTTCTATATGACATATCACACTTTTGCCTCAAATGATATTACCAACTTGCATTTCCGTTAATGAGTGAAAAGGATTTTCTGCCATGACTCCATTTCTTTTCTGCCATATGACTCCATTTCCTTTCACAATTATTGTCATGTTTTCTTCGTTGACTTCTACTTCTACTTACCACTGCCTCATTATCAGATCATGCTCAATATCTTCCCCTCACCTCTGACCACTCTGCCCAGATGCTTACATTCAAATACAATACAAACACTAATGATGTTCATACAAAAGACAGCAAGAATACTCCTTTCACAAATACCACAAATTTCTATTCTCAAAAACCTACATAAGGCTAAACAAAATCAAAGATATGCCTCTTGACCCCATCCAACATTACATATCATTTATAAACATTCTATCTTCAAACAATGACCACCTTACATGAGCCACTCCTTCACTCTCCAAGTTTCTAGCTTTGGCAGATGAACTGCACAAATGCATCATCATGCACTGCCTCACTCTTGTCATAGGTGCTTACATTCAAAACCTCAGTATTGCCTACAACAATGCATGTTCCAATTTGAAGGAATACCTAGCCATTAAAAAAAAAGGTCTGCCTAAAAAACAATACACTTGGACTTGAGAATATATCTGATGGACTCTACCCTACTTCTCCAAACTAAAAGTCCCATTAGCTCTCAAAGTTGGGGTGTGAATAGTACTGAATACAACATGATTAAACTGATACATGAACACTTTAAAACAAAATTACAAGTAAACAATGCATTCAAACCCAAAGCTGATCTATTGGTCAACCAGAATCAGACATTCTCTTTCATACTGTTAACTTTGCCCTCAAGCTTGCCACAATACCACATAACTGACATCTCAGACCCCATGAAATTCTCAAAGTTAGTTTTTTCACACTCCAGCCATTTCACTACCATCTACCTATGCAATACAACAAACTTCTTATTACAAAAACTCTACAATATTCAAGATCTGTTCCCAATCTCATTTGTATCATTCAATAAAAAACATACACAAATATCCAATCTATCCAATCTACATCCTATTTTCATGGGACTCCTTGAGATAAAAATTTTGGAGAAAGTCCTTAATACACAAATATCAAATCTATCCAATCTACATCCTATTTTCATGGGACCCCTTGAGATAAAAATTTTGGAGAAAGTCCTTAAGAAAAACTTAGAACCACACTTACTCCCATTAATATTACCCATGCAATTTGCCAAAAATAAATCGTCTTTGGATCAAGTGTGACACAGTTATTCAAAACAATTCTGGAATCAGTTCAGGAGAGGAAACATATGCCTCAATGACAATTCAACTTGCTGCCTTTGACTTAGTTCCAATAGATACCCTTATTCACATGCTTGCAGCCACCACTATACTTCTCTCTCTTCTATACATATTGACCAACTTACTGCTTAACTGAGAGATTCATGTTACATATAATGGAATAACATCACCACCATTCATCCCTTACTAATCTGTTTTCCAAGACTCACGTCTCAGTTTCATCCCTTACTAACCCACTCATATTCATTATCCAAGAAAAAATTTACAGAAATTCAATTTCTGCAAAACAAGATTCAAATACCATGCCTGGTGTACATGAATGATATCACTATCTTCCTAACTTCCAAAAACCAACTGCACCATCTTCAGAGAATATTTGATGAATATACCACCAAATATATGCTTAAATTCAATATAAATAAAATATCCATCTGGTTTCTTTATACTGGCAAATCACACACCCAACTTTACCATGTACAGTCCTTTGCTTTTCTTTGTTTTTCATTCCATCTCAGCACTGCTGGTATGAGTCAGAAAATCCTAAACAAACTCAATAATGATGCTGAGTAAATAATCATCTCACTTTGTAAATCATAATCTCTCACTATACTCCAAAGGTTATCTGATCAATCAACTGATAATCACAAAAATCACCTAATATTTGCTTGTCATAAAATTTTCAAAATCCTTTATCTCCTATATCTCATAAATTTGTAATAAGTTGCTATGGTACAGGAAGACTGTCTGTTTCCATTAGGCACCTCAGCTTTCCACTGATCTGAAATTAGTTAGGTCTGCATTCCGTCAGAGTTTTTCACATTAAGAAAAATATCAATACTATCACCAACATTACAAAACACTTTCCAGCACTAGAATGTGTCATACACATAGCTCTCACAGACCAGCCACACACACCCAATATGGATACCTATCATTTCTAATATGCCAATTTCAAAATAAACCATCAAAACACAGGAAAATGCACATACTGGGATATACATATGAAGTAGTAGATTTTTATATGGATGTACAAAAGGCTTTTGATCAGAGTAAACAACATTTTAAAATTGTTATGGGAGACTTTAATGCTAGAATTGGTAGACAAATAAAAGATGAAATTGCTGTAGGTAATTTTGGTTATGGTAATAGAAATGAGAGAGGACATAGACTTGTGGAGTTTGCAGAAAAAGAAAAACTTTATATTATTTATTCATTTTTTGAGAAAAATGTTAAAAGAAAATGGACATGGAAGCATCCAAATGAAGGTACAGCAGAATTGGATTATATTTTGACTAACAGGAAATGCATATTTCAAGATTGTAATGTTCTTAATAAATTTAACACAGGAAGTGATCATTGATTACTAAGGTGTAAGTTACGTGTTAATGTAAAACTAGAGAGACAAAAATTATTGAGAAAAACAATATTTACAGTTGATATTCCTAATCTTCAGAAACATTCTAATGAATTTAAATTAGAACTTACAAATAGGTTTCAAGTGTTAGGAGATTTTGAACATGATTCAGATTTGAATGAAATTAATATGAAAATAACTGATACACTTTTAAAAACTGCAACAAAGATAGCTGGTAGAAAAAAGCAGCAATTGACTAATAAAATTTCTACTGAGACTAGAGAATTTATGAAGAAAAGAAGGAATATGAAGATATACAAAAATGATGTATTAAAAAGAATTGAATATCTTGAATTTTGTAAAATGGTACGGAAAAGAGTTGAAAATGATATAAGAAAGTATAACTGTGAAATAGCAAGGAAAGCTGTAGAAGAAAATAAAAGTCTCAAGAATGTTAAACAACATTTTGGTATTGGTAGGAAATTTATATCTGCAGTAAGAAAAAAAGATGGAATTATTACTAAAAAGAGAGATGACAACATGAAATTGGTAGAAGATTTTTATCAAGAATTATATAGTAATAAAGAACAAGTACCTCCTATATCTATTACATCTTCCGAATTGCCCAGAATTTTAAATGAAGAATGAGACATGCAATTAAATGTATGAAGAAAGGAAAGGTTCCAGGAAATGATGGAATTATAATTGATATATTAAAAGAAGCAGGTGAAGAAATAGAAACAATTTTAGCAAAGTTATATACCAAATGTCTAAATGATAAAGATGTACCGGAAGATTGGAAGAATGCAGTAATAATATTAATATTTAAAAAAGGTGATAAAGAAGATATTAGAAATTACAGACCTATCAGCCTTTTATCAGTTTTATATAAAAAATTTTACCAAGATAATTACAACTCGTCTACAGAGAACTTTGGATTTCCACCAACCAAGAGAACAAGCTGGATTTAAAAGTGGTTTTAGTACAATAGATAATATCCAGGTATTGAGAGAAGTCATAGAAAAGACAAATGAATATGAGTTGTCATTATGTTTTGGATTTGTAGATTATGAAAAGGCATTTGATTCTATACACATTTCTTCAGTGATTAAAGCATTGGATCATCAAGGTATAGATCCAGGATATTGTCATATTTTAAAGAATATTTATAAAAATGCAACAGCAACAATTAGATTACATAATGATACTGGAAAAATCAACATTGAGAAAGGTATAAGGCAAGGTGACTACATATCTCCAAAACTTTTTACAGCAGTGCTGCAAGAAGTATTTTGTGGATTAAAATGGGAAACTAAAGGAATGAAAGTAAATGGAGAGTATTTAAGTCATTTAGATTTTGCAGATGATGTAGTTGTTTTTGCAAATAATGCTTCAGAGCTGCAGGAAATGTTGCAGGAGTTAGCAGATGAAAGTAGAAAAGTAGGACTAAAGATAAATGTTAAAAAGACTAAAGTAATGTTTAATCGATTTTCTCAAAATATGAAAATAAAGATTGATTATGAAGAATTAGAAGAAGTTAACAGTTACAAATACCTAGGTCAGATTATTAATACAGATGGAAACATAATGGAGGAAATTAATCATAGAATTAAACTTGGTTGGAGTGCTTTTGGTAGAAATAACTTGATACTAAAATGAAATATGCCTATGTGTTTGAAAAGAATGGTTTTTAACAAATGTGTTTTACCAGTTCTTACTTATGGATCTGAGACTTGGACACTTAATAGAAGAGCAATACAGAGACTTCAGACCACTCAAAGGAGTATGGAGAGATGTATGTTGGGAGTAACAAGAAGAGATCGAAAACGCAATGTATGGGTAAGACAACAAACAGGTGTTACTGATCTTATTGAAAAAATTAAAAGATCGAAATGGAGTTGGGCTGGACATATTGCTAGAAGAAATGATAATAGATGGACAATTGAAATTTTAAACTGGATTCCAAGAGATTGTAAAAGACCCAGAAAGAGACCACATGTGAGATGGATGGATGAAATAAGAAAATGTGCAGGGGTGTTGTGGAAAAGAGAAGCTACAGATCGGAGAAGATGGATTAAACTTGGAGAGACCTTCATCCTGCAGTGGATTGATAATGGTTGATGATGATGATGATGACACAATTTACTACATAAAAATCTTTCCACTGATCCTGCTTTCTAAGTTCTTGGTATCAACAACAGACAACTACTCCAAAATTTTAAAAAATGGTCAGTAGAACCAAAGTTTTTTTATTTCCTCCTTAGACTCAAACTTTGTGCCTTACCCACAGACCACTCTCTACAATACCACAGATTATACAATAGATCCTTCCTGTAATCAATACCACTGTGAATAATTATTATTCTTCCAACTACTGTGAATCACCTTTTTTTATTGTAAGCAAAATTGTAAACCCTCATTGCATATGTAATATCATGTACCAAATGGTATATAAAAAGTCACTCATGTTTTTTACATGTATATTATATAATACAAACAATAAGGCAGTCATAAAAACTATAATCCTCCCCACCAAATAGACCTAATTTATATACAATCATATATTAATGTAACACCTACTCCAACTTTACTTCCCATATACGATTTCCCTCATGCTATCATGTGCTTCCAAGTATTTTTCTCAAGATCCCATTTAAAAATTCTATATAAACCTAATTTGACACATGTATCTTGTTATGTAATAATCATTCTTCTTACAATCTCAATTATTGTAAGTCATGTTTTCATCCTATCACATCCAAGATTGTAAACCTTTATTGCATATGTAATATCTAAGACTTATATTTTCATATGTAATTCATGTAACACTTTGAATCTTAATAAAGTTTACCTTTGAAACATAATAATGGTAATAACAACAGCAATTCTTTATTTAATGTACATATCTATAGCCAAAGGCCAATTACAGATTGCATGTAAAAAAAAAAGTATATATTATATGTTTTAGGGGAATAATAAAAAAAGCACTAATCATACATTATATATATATTAAGTCTTTGAAAATACATTAATATTAAGTGGGAAAAGGTTTTCACTAACAAAATCTGAATTGTAAGTATTACATAGACAAAAGAAGGGACATTTTTTTAAATATCGCTTTTACAAGTTTCAATGCAGAAATAATTGTGGGCATGAGTTTCATATTGACAATAATTCAAATGCAGTTTTGAAATCATGTTCTAAGATTTTTTTTTCGGTAATGATTTTGTATAAAAATTTCATATCCCTAGCATTTCTCCTTGCTAAAAGAAATATATTACAGTCATTTTTTAGTTGACAAAATCTAGAAATGCTTTTGAAAACTAATTGTATTTTATTAATGTCTCTTTTTTTTTTTTTTTATTAAGGTAAAAAAACACAGGTGACTGATCACCAGCTACATGATATTACAGTGTTCAATGTTACAAGGTAAAAACAAAGTACATACGCTCGATAAAAAAAACATATCCACAAAAGGGTTGTATAACCTTACTCAATATGTATCTATATATGGACAAGCACAGATCTGCACAGCCCCAAAACAATCCATCAAGGGAGCGCAGCATCCCATCAGAGCAGTAGAAGCACTGAAAACTTTGACCCTGTACCCTCCCGGCAGGTTTTCCGGAAGCGGCAATAATCATCAACAGCCCCCACCTACAAACCAGACCCCCAATGACCACCACCATCAACCCCTGTGAAAGAAGTGAGGAGTGCAGACCTGTGCCTACCAATGCCACAGTTGGATTTAATGTAGTCTGGAATCAAGCCAGATTTACTTGCACACCATGAATACACATTATTTGTCGATATCACCTAGCACACTGAGGCCAATGGAGCTGAAAGTCTGTTTGTAATCATTATCAACCTCCTGTGTATGCAAATGTTTACAATAGCTGTTCAATTTACCCAACTATAAAGTCCCTCAGAGTTCACTATGGTTATTATTTGTTGATACTATTTGGATTCTGCTTCTTTGGATTGAATTCTAGGTCTTGATTAAGAATCAAAGATTCGGTTGTATAATCTGAAAGTTTATTGTTAAAGTTTAAAATAACTAAAAGAGGATGACTCATTTGTAGCTTCAATGTCTCTGCTTATGTCTAAAACATCATTTGTACTAATTTTGCCTTTAAATCATTGTTTTTTTTTTGTTTTTTTTTCCTTCTGAGGAGTCATTTCGTTGTAATGCTGTGTTGATTTGAAAATTTTTATTTTTATTTTTTGTGATGCCCCAATCACACCGAAAATGAGCTAATAACTTCTGTTGTGATCATTGTTGAAACTTGATTTTTGTGCAGGAAGATAGCTTAAGTCATAATATATAATGTTCAATTATAAAATTGAGATCGAATTAAAATTTAAAATACTTTATTCGACCTGTTCAACACAACGATATCATAACTTTATTCCTATGAACAATTTAACACTAGGATTTCTTTCTTTCTTAATTTTCTGATTAATTTTGTATCTATAATGTTCCTTAGGTTGTTTTCTGTCTTCCCTGACTAGTTTTCAGCTATAGAAACTTGTTTGACATTATTAATATCTCATGCAAAGATAAAGTTCTTAAAACTATTTTTGTTAACATTTTTATTTTCAGCATTTTCAATGAGATTTCATATCCAAATGTTTTCTTTTTTTATTCTATCAATAAAATTAGGATTTCTAGTCTGGATTTCATAAAACTGATCCAAATTTCAAAATAGGAAGAACCATAGATAGAAAAATAGTTCCCACCATCTTGAAAGCTTTATTTATTATTGATTTTATATGCTGATGAAAGGAGCCATTACTGGAAAATATAATTCCCAAGATCCTGAACAGTGTCAGCAGATTTGCTCTGTTGTTGTGAATTTGTAATAACTTCTCTTTACATGTTAAAATTATCTTTAAAAAATTATATATCACATATGTATGCAATGCTTACAAATTTTAAATAAGTTATTCATTTAAGAGAAAAAGATAAAGAAATAAATTCTCATTAGTCTTACTTGTCTGTAATTAAACTTATAATTGATTACTGAAAATTGAATTTTGTGTAGATGGATTTATATATACACAGTTGTTTGTTCAATGTTTACTAGTTTACATATGTTCACATCCATATGGAAAAATACCTTCCTATCAGTTTAATGATTTAGAGATCAATCTCAGAATGAGTCATTCCTGTGTGAGTTGTAATCATATTAAATTAGATTTAGGACCAAAAGGCCACCTTGTAATTATTGTATGGAAGGTTTATTCAGTTAGAATTAGGACCCAAAGGATTATTATTGTGATAAAGATAGTGTTGATGTCTATCCCATATAAAACATATTTATAAATTCATCCATGCGTAAAATTATATTTAAGTTTATTGAAGTCAGAGTTCAAAGTGCAGTGAATGTGTTATATTATCTATGAATATATTGGTATTGTGATATATAAAGATTAAAGGACTTTGTTAAAGAAATAAATTGCATATCAATTAATGATTATATTTTGTAAATAATTTCCTGTTACATGATTTGTTAATTATATTAAAGAAAATTAATTGTATATCAATTAATAAATGCACTTGTAAATAAATTGTTATCATAACATTTGTTACTTTATTTATGTAAGATTGCATGGTCTATTCTCACTCATTAAGAATAACTTATATTCCCTGTGACCTGGACCAGCACTATAAATGGGGCTGTGTAATGATTATATCACCGTACTAGATAAAATATTTTTTTATTTATACAAGTTGATTTATGTCCTGATACGTAAAACTAGGTGGTAGTTGTGTAATTTAAATAAATAGAGAAAATGTAAAATGATGCATTAAACCATCAAACATCACATCATTCTTTATGCTTACATAAGCTGTTTTCACAGAGGCAAACTCTCCATACAGTGCCACCACTCAGTGCAAGCCAAAGTAATCAATGAAGGCAGGAATATCCCCAGGCTAGGTTCTGTCTACAAACTAGTCTGAGGATGTTAGATGAGTAGGCACTAGATAGAGATTTTATGCACAAACCTTCCTGCATTTATTAATTACTCTCGCTTGTAACTGAGTGGCACTACTGTATGGAGAGATTTACCTCTATAAAATGAAGTACTATATTTGACCATTACAATATATATGTAAATCATGTGAGAGGAAAGGAAACTTTCAGACATGCACTACTGGTATTAATTTGCTTACATTCACTCATCAATAAGTGCTCCAAAAGCACAGGTAAATTACCTCTACCCAGAGCTCAATTTATATATCACATTTTCAACAATTATTAATCCATTACAGGATGAAGGTCTCTTCAAGTTTAATCAATTTTCTCTAATCTCTAGCCTCTCTTCACCACATGACCCCAGCATACTTTCTTATTTCATCTATCTCACATGTGATCTATTTCTAAGTCTTTTACAATCTCTTGGAATCCAGTTTAAGTTTTCATTTGTCCATCTATTATCATTTCTTCTAGCAATATGTCCAGCCCCACTTCATCTTTCAATTCCTTCCATAATGTTAGTAAAAACTTTTGTTCTCTTGCCCATGTGTTTCATTTTTGATCTCTTTTTCTTGCTCCTAATTTGCATTTCTCCATACTTCTTTGAATGGTCTGAAGTCTGTGTATTCTTCTTCTGTTAAGTGCTTCTTCTGTTAAGTGTCCAAGTCTCAGATTCATAAGTAAGAACTGGTAAAACATATTTATTAGAAATCTTCCTTTTCAAACACATAGGTATATTTCCTTTTAATATTAAATTATTTCTGTGAAAATCACTCTTTTAATTCTATGATTAATTTCATCCATTATGACCAAGATATTTGTTGTTGTTAACTTCTTCTAACTCATCATTATCAATTTTTATTTTCTTCTTTTGAAAAATTCCATTGCACAATAATTTAGTCTTTTTAACATTTAGTTTTAGTCTTACTTTTTTACTATCATCTGATAACTCTTGCAACATTTCTTGAAGCTCTGAAGCATTATTTGCAAAAACAACTAAATCATCTACAAAATCTAAATGACTAAAATAATCTCCATTTACTTTTATTCCTTTAGTCCTTAATCCCCAAAATACTTCTTTCTAAACTGCTGTAAAATGCATTTTTATATTGGACTATTTACATCATCTAATATGTGTGTTGAATGTCTTTAGAAAAGTTTAATTTTTAGTTAAATATTCCAAATGCATTCAACTGTTAGTAATATCACAGCAAACAGGTTAGTATATGCACCAACTGTTAGTAATATCACAGCAAACAAATGTTAATAATATCACAGCAAACAGGTTAGTATATGCACTAACTGTTAGTAATATCACAGCAAACAGGTTAGTATATGCACAACGTTTCGAGAGGTATTTTTCTCCCCTCTTCTTCAGGTGTTGCTGGCCTGACCAGTGACAGTACTAGCATGGGATTTGAACCTGGGTCCTTAGATTCTTGATTATTGAATTTTAAGGTAATGCTCTAACCAACTGAGCCATCCTGCCAAAGGCAACAGTATGTAGTAATTTCATATACTTATCTATGAGGTTCCTCCTGATTTCTCCACTTTTTCCTAAGAGCAAAGTTGATTAGTGGTTTCCATACATTATGTATAGTCACACTAGGTTGGCTTATGGGATTTTTTGCCATTGTCATGTGAGCAGCTTCTTTAAATTTTCTTCTTTGTATCTTTTCTTCTCTATCCAATATTTTTGTATTTTCCCAATCAAACATATGTTCATTGGTACATACATGGTCTGCTATCTTAGACACATCTGTTTTCTCTCTTCTAATCATCAGTTTGTGTTCTTGCAAGTGCTTTTCAATGGGATGACTGGTCTCACCAATATATGTTCTTCCACATTCACATGGTATTTCATAGATGCAGTTTTTTTCTTTTCAGCATTTCAAGTTTAGGCTTTGTAGATGTTAGAATTCCTTGTAGTGTGGTATGGCTCTGGAAAGCTGTTCTGATGTTATACTGATTGCAGATTTTCCTTAATTTGTCTGCTATTTTTGGAATGTATGGGTACACTACAGTACCAATAATTGTCTTTTCTCTTGATGGTTCTTTTTGTTGTCTATTTAATGTTTTCTTAATAACAGCTGATGGATAACCATTTTTCATAAGAGTTTGTTCTATATAAATCTTTTCTTTTTTCCAAATCACTGGTTTCTGAACAAACTTCTTTTGCTCTGTTCCATAGTGATAGTATAACTCCATGTTTTGTGTTTCTGGTGTGATTGGATGTATAGGCTAGGTATTTTCCTGTATGTGTAGGTTTTCGGTAAACTGTAGTTTTGATTTTGCCATGAAGGAGTCTTGTCACAAGAACATCTAAGAATGCCAATTTTTGTTCTTGTTCTGATTCTATTGTGAATTTAATTGAAGGGGATATGTTGTTGATGTGTTTCCAGAAAGTTTGTAGCAGTGCTTCACCATGTGGCCATACAACAAATGTATCATCCACATAGTGAAGCCAAACTTTAGGTGGATAAGGAGTAGTTTTTATGGCTGTGGTTTCAAGTTCTTCCATGTAAATATTGCTAATCAGGGGAGACAATGGTGAGCCCATAGCCATTCCTTGATTTTGTTGGAAGAATTCTGTGTTATATTGAAAGTAGGTTGTTTTTATACAGAATGTTAATAGTTCCATTATGCTATCAATAGGAAGAGCTGTTCTGGTTTGTAAACTATTATCATCATTTAACCTTTTTCTTACAATAGACAATGCTTATTCACATGGTACATTTGTGAATAAACTTTCCACATCAAAGCTTACCAGTAAGTCAGTTCTTTCAATTTTCATATTCTTGATTAATTCTACAAAGTGTCTAGAATCCCTGACAAATGATTGGGTCTTGCATGCCAAAGGACTTAGAACTTTGAGAAGAAATCTTACCAAATTCTGGCAAGGTGAATCTCTAGAACTAACAATAGAACAAACTCTTAAGAAAAATGGTTATCCATCAGCTGTTATTAAGAAGACATTAAACAGACAACAAAAAGAACCATCAAGAGACAAGACAATTATTGGTACTGTAGTGTATCCATACATTCCAAAAATAGCAGACAAATTAAGCAAAATCTGCAATCAGTATAACAACAGAACAGCTTTTCAGAGCCATACCACACTACGAGGAATTCTAACATCTACAAAGCCTAAACTTGAAATGCTGCAAAGAAAAAACTGCATCTATGAAATACCATGTGAATGTGGAAGAACATATATTGGTGAGACCAGTCATCCCATTGAAAAGTGCTTGCAAGAACACAAACTGATGATTAGAAGAGAGAAAACAGATGTGTCTAAGGTAGCAGAACATGTATGTGCCAATGAACATATGTTCAATTGGGAAAATACAAAAATATTGGATAGAGAAGAAAAGGTACAAAGAAAAAAATTTAAAGAAGCTGCTCACATGACAATGGCAAAAAATCCCATAAGCCAACCTAGTGTGACTATACATAATGTATGGTCACACAGGTTGGCTAATCAACTTTGCTCTTAGGAAAAAGTGGAGAAATCAGGAGGAACCTCATAGATAAGTATATGAAATTTCTACAGACTGTTGCCTTTGGCAGGATGGCTCAGTTGGTTAGAGCATTACCTTAAAATTCAATACTCAAGAATCTAAGGACCCAGGTTCGAATCCCATGCTAGTACTGTCACTGGTCAGGCCAGCAACACCTGAAGAAGAGGGAGAATAATACCTCTCGAAATGTTGTGCATATACTAACCTGGGGGTTAAGTTGATGTGCTATTACTAACAGTTGAATGTATTTGGAATATTTAAATAAAGTTAAATTTTTCTAAAGACATTCAATACACATATTAGATGATGGAAATAGTCCAATATAAAAATACAACTAGAACACCATCATCACAAACCTTCAGGAAAACACTAAGTATTCATCATGGACCTGATACTATATCAAACTTTAGACATTATGAAAAATTATGTCTAAAACTGGCCAAAGTAGAAAATCATTTAACTTTCTTATGTAAATGTAAATCTGAAGGGATAATTCCTAAAGGTTTGCAACTAAAACCTCCAATTCACTCTCAGAGAGCTGAGAAAATTACTCAGAGAGCAAGTGAAGCTCTGTTAAGAGAAAGAATAAATGCTCAAAGGTTTTCTAAGTATCAAACAATGCATTCCATTAATAATGTAGAATGTTTTCTAAAAAATAAACTTACTGATGAAGACTACATGAGAGTTTCTCAAGCAGTAAGAAAATCATATTCTACATTACATGGAAAAATAAAAGAATGCCAAAAGAAGAAACTTGCTAACCTACATGGGCATATCAAAAATCATAATGTACCAAGCAATGTACCAGCTTCATCTGTTAAAAATCTCAGTTCTAAACATCTAACAGATACTGAAATTTCTGTTCTTGAAAGAGGATTAAACTTTGCCATAACACCATCTAATATCCCTTTATTAGATATAATGGCAGCCACTGAGGAAGTCACTCAAAAATTGCCTTTAGAAGAAGCAGCAGAATTACACTGGAGAATAAAAAGAACACTTGACAAGCAACAAAAATTGAAGTCAAACATATCCTATGGTGAGAGGAAAGCAATTAAATCTCTCAAAGTAGATAAATCTATAATTATTCTTCCTGCTGACAAAGGCAATGCAACAGTTGTAATGGATACAACTGATTATGACAACAAAATACAAGAACTCCTCACAGCAGGCCAATATAGAAAAGTGGCAAAAAATCCGATACCGAGTACAGAAACAAAGTTACAAGCATTACTCAGAAAGCATCGCAAGTACTTCACTGATTCAGAAAAAAGTAAAATAACATCATATTTCAGCAAAATTCCTCATCTTTATGGTCTACCTAAAATCCATAAGGATCATGTTCCATTAAGACCTATTGTTAGTTCTAGAGATTCACCTTGCCAAAATTTGGCAAGATTTCTTCTCAAAGTTCTAAGTCCTTTGGCATACAAGACCCAGTCCTTTGTCAGGGATTCTAGACACTTTGTAGAATTAATCAAGAACATGAAAATTGAAAGAACTGACTTACTGGTAAGCTTTGATGTGGAAAGTTTATTCACAAATGTACCATGTGAAGAAGCATTGTCTATTGTAAGGAAAAGATTAAATGGTGATAATAGTTTACAAACCAGAACAGCTCTTCCTATTGATAGTATAATGGAACTATTAACATTCTGCATAAAAACAACCTACTTTCAATATAACACAGAATTCTTCCAACAAAATCAAGGAATGGCTATGGGCTCACCATTGTCTCCCCTGATTAGCAATATTTACATGGAAGAACTTGAAACCACAGCCATAAAAACTACTCCATATCCACCTAAAGTTTGGCTTCGCTATGTGGATGATACATTTGTTGTATGGTCACATGGTGAAGCACTGCTACAAACTTTCTGGAAACACATCAACAACATATCCCCTTCAATTAAATTCACAATAGAATCAGAACAAGAACAAAAATTGGCATTCTTAGATGTTCTTGTGACAAGACTCCCTCATGGCAAAATCAAAACTACAGTTTACCGAAAACCTACACATACAGGAAAATACTTAGCCTATACATCCAATCACACCAGAAACACAAAACATGGAGTTATACTATCACTATGGAACAGAGCAAAAGAAGTTTGTTCAGAAACCAGTGATTTGGAAAAAGAAAAGATCTATATAGAACAAACTCTTATGAAAAATGGTTATCCATCAGCTGTTATTAAGAAAACCTTAAATAGACAACAAAAAGAACCATCAAGAGAAAAGACAATTATTGGTACTGTAGTGTACCCATACATTCCAAAAATAGCAGACAAATTAAGGAAAATCTGCAATCAGTATAACATCAGAACAGCTTTCCAGAGCCATACCACACTACGAGGAATTCTAACATCTACAAAGCCTAAACTTGAAATGCTGAAAAGAAAAAACTGCATCTATGAAATACCATGTGAATGTGGAAGAACATATATTGGTGAGACCAGTCATCCCATTGAAAAGTGCTTGCAAGAACACAAACTGATGATTAGAAGAGAGAAAACAGATGTGTCTAAGGTAGCAGACCATGTATGTACCAATGAACATATGTTCAATTGGGAAAATACAAAAATATTGGATAGAGAAGAAAAGGTACAAAAAAGAAAATTTAAAGAAGCTGCTCACATGAGAATGGCAAAAAATCCCATAAGCCAACCTAGTGTGACTATACATAATGTATGGAAACCACTAATCAACTTTGCTCTTAGGAAAAAGTGGAGAAATCAGGAGGAACCTCATAGATAAGTATATGAAATTTCTACTGACTGTTGCCTTTGGCAGGATGGCTCAGTTGGTTAGAGCATTACCTTAAAATTCAATACTCAAGAATCTAAGGATCCAGGTTCGAATCCCATGCTAGTACTGTCACTGGTCAGGCCAGCAACACCTGAAGAAGAGGGAGAATAATACCTCTCAAAACGTTGTGCATATACTAACCTGTTTGATGTGCTATTACTAACAGTTAGTGATATAACTGTTGGGATATAAACATGTTGTGTGATATTAAACAGTTGGTGCATTTACTAACCTGTTTGCTGTGATATTACTGACAGTTGAATGCATTTGGAATATTTAACTAAAAATTAAACTTTTCTAAAGACATTTAACACACATATTAGATGATGGAAATAGTCCAATATAAAAATACAGCTAGAACACCATCATTACAAACCTTCAGAAAAACAATGCTGTAAAATGTTTTGGACATGTGACTTTCTTGTACACTCTTCTCAATGTTAATCTTTTTATTATCATTATGTAATCTGCTTGTTGCTGTTGCATTTTTATAAACATTCTTCAGAACATGAGAGTATCCTGGATTTACACTTTGATGATAATCGATGAAGAATCGTATTCTATAAATTCAAAGCATAATGGCAACTAATAATCATTAGTCATTTCTATAAGTTCTCTCAATACTTGGATATAATCCACTTTACCAAAGCCACTTTTATATTCAGCTTGGTTTTTGTGTTGATTAAAATCCAAAGCTTGCTGTTAATTTTGGTAAAAATTGAATATAGAACTGATAAAAGAGTAATAGGTCTGTAATTTCTGATACCTTCTTCATTACCTTTTTAAAATATCAATATTAATACTGCATTCTTCCAATCATCTGCGACATCTTTTGTTGTGTTTAGACTGAATTACTCATATAAACACAAATGAATATACATACGTTTTAATAATATATTTATTAGTTATAAATAGAAAGAAACATATACTCAATTTCTAATATATTTACAGAATTAAGTAATGATGACTATACTCTGCCTACTACTATCTCACAAGGTATAGCTACCAGTTCTAATGTCTGCTGTGGACAAAGGAACTATATACCCTTATAGATTTCTCTATCCAATTCCAGTTGTACTTGACAGCCTGCCTTGTGAATAGGTATGATGACTCTTCCAGCTGTATTTAGAGCTTGCCTTGAGTGAGCTTTGGTTCTGGAAACTTCCAGTTCTAAAACATGGTCTAGTCTCACTGTGTTAATCTAGCTTATAGCTGTAGACTGGAAAACTATCACTGTTTATGTTAGCAGGAGTTTCCATCAGCCATATATGGAGAACTAGGTTACTGTTATCTAGGTTTAAGAGTTTTCTCTGGAGAACACATACCATCTTTCACCTTTGACAATTATTCTCTGCCTTACCTTCAAAAAGGTTGACTATTTATTACCACATCCCTGACTTTAATGGAAAAATTCAGATTCAGTGAGCATCATTATTTATTGGCCTGCTCTTGCCATTGGCTGTGTCTTATCTTTATTTATACAGATTGGTTAGTGACAATGAATGATCAGTCCAATTGTGATAAGAATCTGGACTAGTTCAATATTTGAAGGCAAGGTGAGATATGACATTTCCTTCACCCTAGCTAAAATTAACCTGAAAAATGTAGTCCTGAAGATGTATTCTATGTTTTGTTGCTTCTTTTGACTTGATGATGTTCTCAGTAGGTCCACTGTTATTATTGCTTGAAATTCTTGAAACTGGTGGTTTATTACAGCTGGCTGATGATTTATGATTTAATCTAACTTGGTTTCTGTGGTGATGATGTTGTTGTTCATTATCCATTTCAACTACTGCTGTTTGAAGCCCTTTAAGTTCAATCATCATTGCTGAAATCCATTTGGTGGTTGCTTTATACATTCGGCATATAACATGAATTTGTACTCGAGTACTGTCATTTCTCTCCTTTTCGATTAACAGAACTAAATCTAAGAACTGATAGGTTGGTTATCAGATCCCTATGGAATAGTAGATCTGCTGGTGTTTTTTAGCAACTGTGCTCAGTGTGGAGTATTCTGGCAATACAGATGTTCCAACTTCTTGTATCCATATTTGTTAGCATTTCTTTTGTCTCTTAAACTAGTCTCTCAACCTTACCATTATTCTGAGGTGGAATAGTGAACTGAACACTAGTTTGATGCTATTGTCATCACAAAAAATTTTGAATGCTGTTGGTGTAAATGTTGTGCCATTGTCTGAAACTATACTTTAGGTAGGACATGTGTAGCAAATAGTCACCTAAGAGTTTCACCAATTGCTGTGGGGTGAAGTGTTGGAACATCCAGTACTTCCTGCCACTTATAGTAAGAGTCAATTACTATTAGAAACAGTTATCCCTTCCATAGGCCAGTATGGTCCACATGAATTCTGGTCCAGGGGCCTTCAGGTTTAGGCCACTGAACTATTTTTCTTTGCCAGTATCTTTAGGCTCACCTTGCAAAGCCAGTAGTGGTAGATTTTAGACTCAATGTCAAAGTTCAAAGTAGACTATCACACACATGATCTTTCTAGCATCTTCATTCCAGTGATCCCTGGATGCTCATTATGTAACAGGTTGAGCACCTGGAATCATATAGCTGGAAATATCATTACTCTTGATTCCCAGATAATGTAGTCATTTTTAATTGACATGCAATTCATTAGCTTTTGTGTTTGGCCAACTCTGTTAAATCCATTTTTGTAATCTTTGAAATACAGGGTCATTAGTGATCCATTCAGTCATTGACTTACTGTCAAGTGGTATATTTAATTTTAAGTCTATCTTGTTAATTGATTGACTTTTTGTCTTTCACATTATCTGCAGCCTCTGCATGCAATTGACTTAAGGCATTTACATAGCGAATATGTTTCCCTTTAATGTATTCCAGTATAAAATTTATAACCTGATAAAAAATTGAACCACCTTAGCATACATGGTGAAGCATGCTGTGAGATTCCTTCATCAGAAGTAAAGATACCTGACAGGGGTCTGTGATCACTTTGTATAATGAATGATCTACCATGAAGATAGTCATGAAATTTTTTGATGCCATTAAACAAGGCTAGGACTTCTCTGTCAAACTGAGCATTGTTATTCTCAGCTTTTGAGACATTTTGATGCAAATGCAATAGGACAGTGTGTTCCATCAATATTCCTATGAGACAACACAGCCCATTTCCACTGGTGATGCATTACAATTTATTACTAGCACTCTTTCAGGATCGAATGCAAATAATCTGATATTAGTTTTTTTTAGTTTTTGAAGGCTATATCATGTTTACTGTCCACTTGCAATGGTATTTTTGTCCACTAGTCTGTATAGTGGTTCAGACACCTCAGTGTTATGATATAAAAAACTGTCATGAGGCCCAAAAAAGATTGTAGTTCTTTCTTGTTCCCCAGCATTTTTGTTTCTTTAATTGCCATGATTTTTTTTGAGTAGGATGAATGCCATCTGCATCTGTCCTAAATTCCAGATATGCATTTGTCCAAGTTTATTTTAATGCCTGAGATTTTGAGCTTGTCTAGAAGTTTCTTAGTGGAACTCCAGAGTTGTTCTAAAGTTTGTAACTAATAAAAAATCATCAAAGGTAGTGCACCTGGTATTCCAGCAGCCAGTTGGTCCATGACACTCTTGAATAAAATACAACTGGTTAATTTTGAAAAGGCCTTTGCTCTTGCAGTCTGATTATCAACTGGTGGTGGCAAGTATGCATGTTTTTAAATCGATTTTTGTGAAAGATGTTTCACCTGACAGAGAGGGTAGGATCTGATTAACTGATGGTAGTACATAGTTATCAAGTGCCAGTGCTTAGTTAATTGTTCATTGATAATTTTACAGATCTGCACATCATCATTTTCTTTGGTGATTGGGACAATGAGGTAGCCCATTCTGAGTAGGATATGGGCTCAATAACCTGCTGCTATTACCTTTTAAGTTTAGCTTCTATTTTAGCTCTTAAGGCCAGTGACAGTGGTTTGCAATGACAACTGATTGGTTTTACCTTTATTCAGTGGTACTAACTACAGACCCAGAATTTGATCAAATGCTTCAGGGTAATCACTTCTTAATTTACATATAGTTATGAGCCAGTTCACTTTTGTCATTGCAAATCTTAAGTGATTGAACCAGCCATGACCTAATAAATTGCTATATTCACCTGATGATACAACTAGTAGTAGATATGTAGGCTTATGTCTGTGCCAAGAGTGTTATTTGATTCCCTTGGTAATCAGTTATTGACTTGCTGCTAGGATGCACATGAAATTTATTATTTTTATTAATGATAATAGACTAGATCTTGTTTGACACTATGGGGACTGCAGACCCTGTGTCCAGTTCCATTCTGACTGGCATTGTTTATGAAGGCAATTTTTAGGCAATTTATTGTTTCACTTTAAATTGCCTTTTTTGCATTTTGAAATGTATTTATCCATTCTGTCATTTGTTACTTGTTGTTTCATTTTAAAATAAGCAGTTTGCGTGTCATCAATGTTTTCAGTCCTAAATGTGGACTTGCCTCACTGCATTAATTATTAGTTTAAGCAGCTATAGTCTGAGAACTATTACTGCTGTTCAGGTTATCAGAAGTTTCCATCGACCATATATAGAAAACTAGACTATTGTTATTCAGGTTTAATAGTTTTTCTCTCTTTCAGGTTTAACAGTCATTGCCTTATCTTCAAAAAGGCTAAGTATTTATTATCAGATTGCCAACCTTTATGGAAACATTCATTGTCTCTAGGTCTGTTCTTGCCATTGGCTGTGCATTCTCTTTATATATAAGCATTGGTTAGCAGCAATTAATGCTCAATCTGATCAGGATAAGAAAGGAATCTGGTCTAGTTCATTATTTGAAGGCAAGGCAAGATATGACATCTTTATCATTTAGATATTTTGTATATAACTTTGCCTCCCCCCCAAATTCTATTTTTTCAGCTACTTCTTTTAAAATATTGATTGCAATTCCATCATTACCTGGATCCCTTCTTCATAAATTTAATTGCATGTCTCACTTTGTTTAAAATCTTGAAAAATTTAGAAGATATAATAGTTGTAGGAGATCCTTTTCTTTATTCTTTATTGCTATATAATTTTTGATAGAACTCTTCTACTCATCTCATCAGTTGTCTCTCTTTTTAGTAAAAATTCCGTTATTTTTATTGTAGAAATAAGTTTCCTACCAATACTAAAATGTTGTTTTACACTCTTGTGACTTCTATTCTCTTTCATAACTTTCCTTATAGTTCACAATTATACGTTTTTATATCATTATCAACTCTTTTTTGCACCATTTTACAAAATTCAAGATTAGTCAATCCTTCTTAATGTATCGGTGAAAATTCTAGGTGAATAAAACAATTGCATAAAATATGTGGATTGCTCTTAATGGCCATATGCTTACAAATAAATATTTAAAACTATTATTTTTTGTTGGTTTGCTTGTGGCTGATTATAACATCATAGCAACACACTACAGTCATTATTATACACCTCTTAGCACTAAAACAACAAAGAGCAAACTGAAGAAACTAAATCATCCAAAACTAGCTTATCATTGTCATGGTGCATCTAGATCACAAAACAACATCACCTACCATGATGGAAAATAGATTTAAATACATCACAAGTGATAAGCCAAAGCATATGCTCTGCAGAGCTAAACAATATGAACCAATAAATAGTTGGTGACTTCCAATGCCATATATAAGGCTACATATGTGTGGATTTTGTCTGAGCACATAGACAAAAATGGGAAAACATACCAAGAAATATAATCCTGTCTAAGGATTTAAGTACTTTTAAATATGTGATAATAATCATGAGAATAAAGCACTATCAACTCATGGAAAAGCATATAATAATGGGGAAACATCTATTTCATAAGGCACAATAATAAACATGAACAAATAGGGCCTAATATTATGAGGCCAATCAATACCATAAAACAAATGATGAAAAGATACTAATTTAACACTGTAACTAACTCAAGTAATATTTAAATTAAAATTATAATAAACAATAAGCAATGTCTGAAAACAACAATGTGAAATTAAGTCAAATGACTGTGAAATATCAATTAAGAAAATTAATAGCATATAAAATTTTGGCATAAAGTAACAATATACACATGTATGGAATATAAAATATCAAATTTATCAAAAATAAGTGGACATGATTAATCAAATGAACAAGAATGTGAGAATAATAATTTTCAGGTGCATGAAAATATTAGCGGTTATTACTATTATTGCAATTATGCAATGTATCAAAACTTCTGATAATTACTTTAGCTGTTTTTCCTAATAAATGAATAAAATACCATACATTTTAAAATAATAATTATGAGAGATGAATATCTCTGCTGACTCCAAATATAATATAGTTTTGTTATCCAGAAAATACTAACACATATAATAAAAATATTAACCTTATAATGCATGGAATATGTCCACATTTTGATAAACCCATTAAAATTAAAATACATGAATAAATTATCTAACACAATTATAATACTAAAATATATTGTTGAGAATATAGAAAAATACAAAAGAAAAATATTGCATAGAATTTTTTTTTACTAAACACAGAAATCTTAGTTCATTAGTGAACTTTCTTTATACTGGGCAGTCTGTTAAAGGCATGAAGTATTCCTTCAATGGATAAACTTGTCTGTGAAGCTTCATTATTATTTTAAACATGCAAAAGATTTCCAAACACAGTAAAATAGTTCTTAAATCTAAATTAGTTCTAGATTTAGACACATTTTAATTATATATATATATATATTATAGTATTACCCGCTATATTTTATATTGCCATTGTGCGCTTCTACCCATAGCTTCGAGTGAGGATATTTGTGAGCATGGTCTGATTCCATCTCACGTGCCAATCTTACACATGGATAAGAATTATCTCATTGAAAACGTAAATAAGGGTTCGGGTATATATATATACCTCTATTTATGGTAGCGCATCCATACCAGCTCAATCTCAGGGTTTGGGGACTATAGTCTAACTAGAGAACAAAGCTAAACACTACCCAACTAAGTCTTATGTGTCTGTCTATTCTGTCCGATAATTTATCCATTATAAATCTAATAACCCAACCTGCATGTTATCATACAATTTACTCTATTTATTACCATACTTAATACCAATAAAATCTCATTTATCCACGCATATAAATATATCAATATTCAAGCGCACAGCCCATTTACTTTGATACACACATATATAATTCATATACGCATCAAAATAGTGCAATTATACATCAGAGCTGTTTATTTAAAGTTGTTATTTTATTTAATTTAAAAGAGATTTATTATAGCAATTAATATTGAGGTCACACTAGTTTCTTTACCAAGACGCATTCATTGAACATATATTTAGTGTAAACGTCAATTACCTTAAGTACCGTCGACCGTTCACACGGTCAAAGACAAGTCCGCATTTATAATTCTCCACGAATACTGGTCTGGTTGATATAACGGATGGCAAGTATTTCCAATATGGTATATCGAATAGCTTATTCTGGAGGTGGAGTAGATGATTCACTCACTTTATGGAAGGTTCCATTTCATAGATCGTTCGTCACCATTACACTTGATGAACAAGAACTCTTTTGTAGTTCGTAGATCCACTTCAGATGGGTTCCACAACAACTGTCCACTGGATCGGTTAACGAAACTAGTGCTATTGAATTACCCTGACATTTTGGGTGAGAAATATTAATAAACTTCTTAAGAAAATTTTATACTTCCACACACTCCGTAGTCCAAGCCGTGTTTTTTTTTCTTTTTCTTTTTCTCTCCCTCTCCTTTCGAGCCCACAAAAAAGTTCTTTTGTTTTCACTCTTTAACTTTGTAAAAAAATTTTCCAATATCCCTACGCCACTGTCCCGTTCTTTTATTGTTTTCCAAAAATACCCACCTGACCCGTTTTCGGACTTCTTGACGCCAGTTATTACTAAACCGCCTACAGCAACTGATTTATTTCTATTTCTATCTTCAGATGTTCAAAAGATTAATTAGCAAAAGAAAACACGTGTTACCGACAATATTATTAAAACCAGACTTAAAGAAAAAATTTAACGGATAAAATATATACGAATAATCAATTACAACTTATACAGCTCCGTATATAATTGCTTGTAACCATCACCGTTAATACATACACACATTTTATACTCACATATACAAATATATTTATATAAGCATACCCACCTAACATTCACACTCTTTGTAACAGGGTTCGAATGACTATTTACATATATATCTTTTCGTATATAGTCGCTCAACATTAACACTCGAAATTAGTAATATATTACATACGCTTGTATTCGAACCCTGTTTGTTACAATATATATATATATATTGTAACAGTAGCTAGGTTCACACCCTGTTACAAGAAAGTTACATAAGATCTCCCAACTGCCTAGATGAGCATGAGTCCAATAAATTGGATTCAGTGTGCGAATATATATATATATAAAGAATTAGATATATATATGTCGAAGAGAGAGATAAAGTTGAAAGTTTTTTTTTTATTATTTACAGGAAAAAAAGAGGGAGAAAGATGCATATAGTTATAGTTATTGTTTTAAAATACATTCATAAAAATATGTTAATAAATTGTGAGAATGCAGTTATATGCAAATATATAATTTTTTTCTTGTATTATTAATTTATTTCAAATGTATACTTTTCTGTTGTTTTGTTGTATATCACATTTTAATGAGAGTAACGAAAGAACTTTGATAGGTATACCTTGAGGCAATTTTGTGTCTTTTGTTACCTTACGTAGCCACTCAAAATTCCAAGGAATCTAAAGTAAATGTACAGCAGAAAAAGAAAAATGTTAAAAGCATGCCTAAGATATAGAGATCTAGATATTGATAAATTATTTTGGAAAACAAAAGGAATTGGAGCAATTAATGAGTTAAAAAGAAAAATCAGAACAAGCAAGAGTGGTTTTTCGAACTGAAATGAAATATTAATATTTTCTTGTTGCTAAATTGACTGATACGGCTATGCTCATATTATAAAATGAAACATTAAAACAAATCCTTCAATCAACCATCAGAGAAGAAAATGGATTTAGATATAGTAACTCAGACCATCACTACAATCAGAATGCAGGAGTAGAACAATATATGTAAAGGCCACCATCCTAAGCTCTGAATATGTAGCTGTTGCTGTTAAGTGCTTGCCCCCTCCAAGAACCATAGGGACCTCATCGATATGCCAGCTAAAACAATCCAGGAAAAAAGAAAATATCACATCATGTACACTCAGAATGCCCCCAGTAAGCCATCATTATTTCTTAGATCCAAGTAATACCACAAAATGGATGTTCATGCAAAACTTTTGCTATTAGCAGAAAAATTTTGTTTTATTTTTCGACAGGAAAAAAATACATAAATTTCAGTTGGATCATCAAAATCAAGCTTACATGGAAATAAATTTATCCATATTAAAAATCCCGGGTACTTCAAGGTAACTATAACTAGTTTTATTATCTTAAAAGAACTGAAAATTGCCTATCGTTACTCTCCAAAGCTGCAGCCATTATGTAAAATTATATATTTTAATTTAAAATGTATAAATGCATTCCTACACATGTGTTTAATTATATGTTCATTTATATTTAATTAATTCTGTTTTTTTGTCTTTTATGTTATCCTTGATATATAAATTATATATATATGTTTTTTTTCTCCATATTTAATTAGCCATATTAATAAAATTGTATACTTACATTAAAACAAATTGTCTCTCATTAATGAACATATTTATCACTTATATTGGCCTAGTTCCCTTCCTGGCAGAATATCAGAATGAATGAAGTATGCTTTTCAAAATAGGCAATTCTATTACATGTAATTTTAAAATTCTAAACCATAGATTTGATAAAGAAATAGATCGCATATAGAGGGAATAAATGTGTAGAAAAAGGGAGTTCAACATTAGCTAATTTTAAATGACACGCGATCTAATTTAAGGGGTATAGAAAAGAAACCATTACTAATATGTAAGTTTAAATATATGCATCTTAAGTTGAGAAGTATATAAAGCAGGGAAAGCTTGTTTTAACTATGCAAAGCTAGCCATTACCTCCATTCAGCTTGAGGGGTATTGTTACCTCCCAGCCCTGGGATTTGAGCTAGCTGAAAGGGCCAGGCACCTAATTAGTGATAGTTTTAAGATTTCTTAAAAGGGAAAAGTATAATTCTTATGGTTTTAGTAAGAGGTCAGTTTATTAATTGATGCTCATAAATATACTTTTTCCGAAGAAATTGTTGTTTGTCTTTTTAAATGAAATAATGGCCACTAGGTAGATTTTTTTAAATATTTTTTTTAACATACATCCTGATATAGGATACGTAGATTTTATTTCTTAAGATATATTTAAGAAAGGGAATTCATATTCGAACCCAATATGGTGGATAGTATTCAAATTCTATCTGCAGGTGTTATGGTGACTATACAGCCATAGTTTTGCATTTACTATTCTACGTGGTCAACAGATTCAATTTTTTGATAGACAATTATATAAACAACAAAATTAATATGGGGATTGCCTGTTAAAATAGCTTCCCAATGAATGGAGCTATGAAAGTAGGAGAATGGCAGGTTGAGAAGAAATTTTTTTGTCTGTGTTGTTGTAGTTGTTAATTATTTTGTCTCATTAATACTACTTGGAAGAATAAAGCAGTAGATAGGATTAGATGTTCATCAATAGGGTAGGTGACAGTCAGCATAGTACTTTGTGAGCTGGGCTGGTGAGATAGCACATTGTATAGAAAAATAATAATAATAAATAGATAAATTGTGTCATTATTTCACTTAGTTAGAAACGAAAATTCATTTTCATAAAAATATAAAACATAAGAATAAAAGTAGAAATAAAATAGATGAAAACTCATTCAGGAGAAAGAAAGAAAGAGAAAATGAACAAGGAGAGCACAGATAAAGCAGGAGAGACTGGTATGATAGATATTATGAGAAAGTTGCAGGAGATGGAAGAAAGAATGGAATTAAGATTTAAGAAAATGAGGGAAAGACATGAGGTGTTGTTAGAAATGCAAAAAAGCAACAGATTAGAATACTAGCAGTAGAAAAGAAACTGGATGACCAGATAGAGGAAAGGCAAATGAAAGCCAAGACAAAATAAAAAGGGAGTAAGGGGGAAAAGACCAAATAAAGCAAAATAGTATAGTAGAAGATAAGGAGGCTACAGTGAGATACACAATATTGCAGTCGCAGGTAAACCAGTTTCTAAAGATTAGAGTGTTCACTGGGCAAATGTGGGAAGTAAGTATGGACAAGGGAGGTATCTATAGAAAAATGGAAAAAAAGAGAGATCGCAGGAATTTTTTTTATAATGGAGTTATTAGTTTAGACCTCAAAATAAGTATACCTCATTTTGAAGTCTTTCCAATAGGGGGGCATTGTAACAGTATCTGGGTTTAACCCCTGTTACAAGGAAGTTACATAAGATCTCCCAACTGCCTAGATCAGCATGAGTCCAATAAATTGGATTCAGTGTGCAGAGTATATATATATATAAAGAATTAGATATATATGTCGAAGAGAGAGTAAAGTTTGAAAGTTTTTTTTTATTATTTAAAAAAAAAAGAGAGAGAAAGATGAATAGTTATAGTTATTTGTTTTAAAATACATTCATAAAAATATGTTAATAAATTGTGGGAATGCAGTTATATGCAAATATATAAATTTTCTTCTTGTATTATTAATTTATTTCAAATGTATACTTTTCTGTTGTTTTGTTGTATATCACATTTTAATGAGAGTAACGAAAGAACTTTGATAGGTATACCTTGAGGCAATTTTGTGTCTTTTGTTACCTTACGTAGCCACTCAAAATTCCAAGGAATCTAAAGTAAATGTACAGCAGAAAAAAAAATATGTTAAAAGCATGCCTAAGAAATAGAGATCTAGATATTGATGAACTATTTTGGGAAACAAAAGGAATTGGAGCAATTAATAAGTTAAAAAGAAAAATCAGAACAAGCAAGAGTGGTTTTTCGAACTGAAATGAAATATTAATATTTTCTTGTTGCTAAATTGACTGATATGGCTATGCTCATATTATAAAATGAAACATTAAAACAAATCCTTCAATCAACCATCAGGAGAAGAAAATAAATTTAGATATAGTAACTCAGACCATCACTACAATCGGAATGCAGAAGTAGAACAATATGTGTACAGTCATCATCCTAAGCTCTGAATATGTAGCTGTTGCTGTTAAGTGCTTGCCTTTCCAAGAACCATAGGGATCTTATCGATATCCCGCTAAAACAATCCAGAAAGAAAGAAAATATCGAATTGTGTACACTTAGAATGCCCCCAGTAAGCCATCACTATTTCTTAGATCCAAGTAATGCCCCAAAATGGATAATCATAAAAAACTTTTGCTATTAACAGAAAAATTTTGTTTTATTCTTCGACAGGAAAAGAATATGTTGCTATTAGCAGAAAAATTTTGTTTTATTCTTCGACAGGAAAAGAATAAGTAAATTTCAGTTGGATCGTCAAAATCAAGCTTACGTGAAAATAAATTTATCCATATTAAAAATCCCAGGTACTTCAAGATAACTATAACTAGTTTTATTATCTTAAAAGAACTGAAAATTGTCTATCATTACTCTCCAAAGGTGCTGCCATTATGTAAAATTATATATATTTTAATTTAAAATGTATAAATGCATTCCTACACATGTGTTTAATTATATGTTCATTTATATTTAATTAATTCTGTTTTTTTGTCTTTTATGTTATCCTTGATATATAAATTATATATATATGTTTTTTTTCTCCATATTTAATTAGCCATATTAATAAAATTATATACTTACATTAAAACAAATTGTCTCTCATTAATGAACATATTTATCACTTATATTGGCCTAGTTCCCTTCCTGGCAGAATATCAGAATGAATGAAGTATGCTTTTCAGAATAGGCAATTCTATTACATGTAATTTTAAAATTCTAAACTATAGATTTGATAAAGAAATAGATCGCATATAGAGGGAATAAATGTGTAGAAAAAGGGAGTTCAACATTAGCTAATTTTAAATGACACGCGATCTAATTTAAGGGGTATAGAAAAGAAACCGTTACTAATATGTAAGTTTAAATATATGCATCTTAAGTTGAGAAGTATATAAAGCAGGGAAAGCTTGTTTTAACTATGCAAAGCTAGCCATTACCTCCATTCAGCTTGAGGGGTATTGTTACCTCCCAGCCCTGGGATTTGAGCTAGCTGAAAGGGCCGGGCACCTAATTAGTGATAGTTTTAAGATTTCTTAAAAGGGAAAAGTATAATTCTTATGGTTTTAGTAAGAGGTCAGTTTATTAATTGATGCTCATAAATATACTTTTTCCAAAGAAATTGTTGTTTGTCTTTTTTAAATGAAATAATGGCTACTAGGTAGATTTTTTTAAAATATTTTTTGTTAACATACATCCTGATATAGGATACATAGATTTTATTTTTTAAGATATATTTAAGAAAGGGAATCATATTCGAACCCAATATGCTGGATAATATTCAAATTCTATCTGCAGGTGTTATGGTGACTATACAGCCATAGTTTTGAGTTTACTACCCTACGTGGTCAACAGATTCAATTTTTTGATAGACTTTTATATAAGCAACAAAATTAATACCGGGTCGCCTGTTAAAAAAAAAATATATATATATATATAAATTAAACATAAAGCAGTAAGCCAGAGAATATGGGAATAACGATGTTGGATTGCAATCATTTGTTTAGCATCCCACAAGTTTGTTTAACTAATAATGTATCTTTATTTTTCCTCTTTTAAAGAAGCATATTTAAACTTAAATTATTTTTCATATAATAGAAAACATTTTTTTTAAGTTTCCATTTCAATAATTTCATTTAAATATTATATAAAAAAGTAGTTAGCAATAAATATACAGCATATCAAATATCTTTAGCAATATTTCTGCTATCGTTATCTGCACTTGTTGACAATTATATTATTCACATTAATCAATGACCAAATATATGCCACTATTCCCTCAAAGCATTTAAATTAATACTAAGATTAGATGTTTTAATTATTCTCATGTATATTTTTTATGTAATTCATGCAGTGTTAATTTCAAGTTTTTTCTGCGAATATTTAACTTGATAACATTAGCATGGAAATTATCATAATTACAATGAAATTTCTCCAGTATATTTCTTTTATATATAAAGAATTATGTTAAAATGTAGCCAAATTCAATTAAAACATTTCAAAATCATTCTTAAGATAACAGTTCTTTGAGTAATTATCATTTTTTATTGTTTATCAGGTAAAAATTAATATAATCCATTTTAAAAATTAATTTATAACTTAATAATCTATGCATTTTAATTTTACTTTTAATTTCCTTCTTTTTAAAAGATAAATAAGCAAATGGATATGAACTAGAAAAATGTTCCACATATATTTTACAATAACTGTAATTAAACATATCACCTGCTACCTGTTGAAATACATTTTGAAGTTAAATTGACTAAATAAAGTTTCTGCATAGCATTATGCAATAATCAAAAAAGTTTAAATTAAGATTCAGTAACAAAAGAAATGTGTTACCTATGCACTTAGCAGTGCATTGTAGATTTAAGGATGATTATGTTTAACATTTAACACTTTTAAATAAAATAATAATAATTATAAAAATTTAACACTTTTAAAATGTCAGTAAGATGCAGCTTGAGCCAGAGAGAAAGGAAAAGTGAGAGTGATCCAGCACTCAACCAACAAGATCTATCTTTTTTATAATTATTATTATTATTATTATTATTATTATTATTATTATTATTATTATTATTATTATTATTATTATTATTACAGCTGTCAAATTTTAATTAATGACCAACAAAACACAGATTATTATTTTTTTTTAAAATCTTAACTGCAAGATAAGTCAATCAGTAAATGACATTATTTTAATCTAGATATTTTCAAAATTACATGTGCTCTAATGAACTTAATTTGAAAGAAAGTTAAACAAAGTTTTTTATTTAGTAAAAATGATATTATAATAAAAAATAATTAAACATTATTTGTTCATTTACTAATTGAATTTTGTTATAATATTAATTTATTAAAGTTTGAATTAATAAATATTTTACCAATTATAGGTTTAACTTTAATATTATAATTATTTTCTTTTTATTATGAGTTTGATTAACTCAAAATAAAACTACTTTATTAATTATATAAACATGTTTATCCATCCATGCACACACAACATACATGAATGAATGAAATTATGTTTTAAGCTTTAAACTTAACTTATTAATTACTTATTTAAATAACTACCTATAATTTATTACAACTATCAAACAAATTTTAAAAATATTAGGTATTAAAATAACTTTGATGAACTTAAGGCTGAATTACAAAACCCCAAAATTTAACCCTTGCTTTACTACTCTAAACCCATAGAAGCTAACTTTAAATCAACTTTATCTTCTTTACTCTCTTCTATTCTACAAACATAATTACTTTAATATTAAATCATTACATTCTTGCACACATTCAAATATAATAACTATAATTTTAATAGCTGTATTTTTATATTGGACTATTTCCATCATCTCATATTTGTGTTGAATGTCTTTAGTAAAGTTTAATTTTAGTTAAATATTCCAAATGCATTCAACTGTTAAATAATATCACAACAAACAGTTTAGTATATGCACCAACTGTTAGTAATATCACAGCAAACAAATGTTAGTAATATCACAGCAAACAGGTTAGTATATGCACAACATTTCAAAAGATATTTTCTCCTCTCTTCTTCAGGTGTTGCTGGCCTGACCAGTGACAGTACTAGCATGGGATTAAAACCTGGGTCCTTAGATTCTTGATTATTGAATTTTAAGGTAACACTCTAACCAACTGAGCCATCCTGCCAAAGGAAACAGTATGTAGTAATTTCATAGACTTATCTGTGAGGTTCCTCTAATTTCTCCACTTGTTCCTCAGAGCAAAGTTGATTAGTGGTTTCCACACATTATGTATAGTCACACTAGGTTGGCTTATGAGATTTTTTGCCATTGTCATGTGAGCAGCTTCTTTAAATTTTCTTCTTTGTACCTTTTCTGCTTTATCTAATATTTTTGTATTTTCCCAATCGAACATATGTTAATTGGTACATACATGGTCTGCTACCTTAGACACATCTGTTTTCTCTCTTCTAATCATCAGTTTATGTTCTTGCAAGTACTTTTGAATGAGACGGCTAGTCTCACCAATATATGTTCTTCCACATTCACATGGTATTTCATAGATGCAGTTTTTTCTTTGCAGCATTTGAAGTTTAGACTTTGTAGATGTTAGAATTCCTCATAGTGTGGTATGGCTCTGGAAAGCTGTTCTGATGTTATACTGATTGCAGATTTTCCTTAATTTGTCTGCTATTTTTGGAATGTATGGATACACTGCAGTACCAATAATTGTCTTTTCTCTTGATGGTTCTTTTTGTTGTCTATTTAATGTTTTCTTAATAACAACTGATGGATAACCATTTTTCTTAAGAGTTTGTTCTATGTAGATCTTTTCTTTTTCCAAATCACCAGTTTCTGAACAAACTTCTTTTGCTCTGCTCCACAGTGATAGTATAACTCCATGTTTTGTGTTTCTGGTGTGATTAGATGTGTAGGCTAGGTAATTTCCTGTATGTGTAAGTTTTCGGTAAACTGTAGTTTTGATTTTGCCACAAGGGAGCCTTATCACAGGAACATCTAAGAATGCCAAATTTTGTTCTTGTTCTGGTTCTATTGTGAATTTAATTGAAGAAAATATGTTGTTGATGGGTGTCTGAAAGTTTGTAGCAATGCTTCACCATGTAGCCATGCAACAAATGTATCATCCACATAGTGAAGTCAAACTTTAGGTGGATAAAGAGTAGTTTTAATGGCTGTGGTTTCAAGTTCTTCCATGTAAATATTGCTAATCAGGGGAGACAATGGTGAGCCCATAGCCATTCCTTGATTTTATTGTGTGACTATACATAATGTATGGAAACCACTAATCAACTTTGCTCTGAGGAAAAAGTGGAGAAATCATGAGGAACCTCATAGATAAGTATATGAAATGACTACATACTGTTGCCTTTGGCAGGATGGCTCAGTGGGTTAGAGCATTACCTTAAAATTCAATAATCAAGAATCTAAGGACCCAGGTTCGAATCCCATGCTAGTACTGTCCTGGTCAGGCCAGCAACACCTGAAGAAGAGGGGAGAAAAATACTTCTTAAAACCTTGTGCATATACTAACCTGTTTGCTGTGATATTACTAACAGTTAGTGCATATACTAACCTGTTTGCTGTGATATTACTAACAGTTGAATGCATTTGGAATATTTAACTTAAAGACATTCAACACAGATATTAGATGATGAAAATAGTCCAATATAAAAATATAGCTAGAAAACCATCATCCCATCATCACAAACCTTCAGAAAACAATAATTTTAATAGTAACTGGAATTTTTTACCAAAAAAAAAAATATAAACTATTATACTTATAATAAATATAACAATATATCTACTTTGCATACAAGTTGAACTGAAGGCTTATATAAAACAAAACTATAATCTTTTTTACACTTTTATTTATCAATTCACTTGTTTTTTAAAACAAGTAAATACAGAAAATTATTATGCTAGGGTAGATAATGCAAACAATGTGCAAAAACACATGATCACAATATCTATCACTCTTAAAATATCACTTCAATGAATTATTTGAAATAGTTCACCAGCTATGCTTTAGGTATATATATATTAATCTGTGCTCTCTGCATATAGCTGAAACAGCATATGTATAACTAATTCTTCATCAACAAACTGATGGTTTCTTTTGATGGTAGCCAATCCAGGATTATCATCATTGGAAAAGATATAATCCAGGTAATTGTCACCATTCAATCAGTTCCACTTAGACTTCAGGCCAGCCATCTAATGCAATATTGGTTATAGAGAACAAAGAAGTTTGATCTATCTTCTAGGTGTATATAAACTCCTGCATAGTGAACTAGTAGATTGCTGCTAAATTTACTGTCTTGACTTCAGCTACATCTCATTCATGGTAGTTATTTGTATAACTCTGGAAACCAAAAACCAATTTGTACTCACTTCTGGGGGGAAACCAACTATTGCAGTTACCTACTTGTCAAAGGAACTACTACATTTCTCTAATCTTTTTATCCACCCTTTTTATAGCATGGTGGTATGCCAAAATACATTAATTAAAAGCTGTTCTTTCATATCTCTAATCCTTTTAAAAACAACTTTGAATTTTATCAAAGTATGATCTATAAAGATTTAAAATAGTAGAATTTTGTTTAAAAATCAACACAAGCATTAATTAAAAGATTTTTAAAATAGATAATAGAATTTTTTACAATTATCAGTAGACAATTATCAGTAGACATATTGTCATAAAACATGCTTGTTTTAATTTCAGAATCAAAATTCAATAAACATATTTACTAGACCTTTTTAAATGTTTAATTTATCACAAAATTTTATTTTAAATTCAAAATTATTTAACCTTTTACTGTGATTTTATTTCAGGAAAATGAAGAAAATATCTACAGAATTTTTATCTGTCTTTATTTTTTCTTTTCCTTTCAAATTTATATATTTACATGTGCAGACACACTATGTTATTGTATGCCATGTAACACAACTGTTACATACTCCCCTTTTGAGAACAAGAAAATAGAAATGAAACACCTATTAACAATATTTTATATAATATACATATATAAATCAAAACAAAGTTCATATCTCAAATTATGTATTCATCAATTTTTTGAGACCTGAAAGGCATTGGACAGCTAACAGAATGAATAGTGACCTGTAATTTTGAGATAGATAAAGAATTTGACCATTGGACTATAAGTACACAATGCACCATAAATACCAACAGAGATACCTTAATTTAGACACTATGAGCTACCACAAACTTTGATAAAAGATAATGCAAAAATATTTGCAAAGCCTTGCTCCCTTGGAGTCTTAGAGGCTGGAAAATACAAAGCTATGCCTTGCTTCTTTGAGTCTTAATGGCTGGAAATATAAAACTATGCCTTGCTCTTTTTCTTGGAGACTTAAAAGGCTGAAATTATGGCAGGAATATATTAGCTGCACCATGATACACAATAGAAAATCAGAAAATGATTTGGAGCAATAGCCAAGATAGAACCCACCTCAGAGTTGCATGAAAACATTGCATTCTCAAGCCAATAACAAAATCCTCCATCCACCATTAAAACTGAAAATACAGCTAAAACAAACTTCAACAATCAAACACACAATCCAATCTCCAAAATCATAGATTTCTATTTAGCTCTAAACATGAACTTCTAATATATATATATATATATATAAACTACTATTTTATAATTTATAATCATCAATACTCTTGTCACATATTTCACAGTAATTTTTAAAATTAATTCTGCATAACAGCCCAGTTAACTCACTAGTGTAACTAAAAGCATAATTAACTAAATTCACCAGCCTCATCAATAAGTATAAATAAATATAAGTAATACTCATTCATCATTATAAATGATCAACAATGAAATAAATCAACAATCTTGAGATTGGATTTGAAAGGGGTCTACTGTAGACTAGGCCAACTATTTAGCCTTTGCTACCTGGGAGCAATTATTTAAACATAATTTGGATGCAAAAACTACGTTTTCATTCATCAGAATATATAACCATAAAATTAATAATGCTGGAATGTTAAAACATGTGAACATCATCTATACTCTGACCATTTAGTACCATTAGTGGTGGGAATGACAAACCTAACATCAACAGTCATCCAAGAAGAGAACCCCATATGGGGGCTCCAAATCAGCCCATGCCTGATTATGAATATCAGAGTAGGGGCTTCAGTAGCTCAAATTTTTCTCAACATGGGCAGTCAGATCTCCTATATCTCTAAAAGCTGGTTAGTAAACTTCATACTCAGGCTTCTGGCTCATCCAATCCAAATGAATCTGGCTGATGGGAGAGTGACCAAAACTGAAAGCTATCAGGTCTGGTTGGAAATCTTGATATGGAAGGCCACTGCAGGACATGCTTTCTTAGTGATTAAAGGGCTAGTTCAAGACAATAATCAGATCAGATTTCTTAACCCAGCATGAATGCATCTTCAACTATGAAAAGAAAACACTAACTTTTCATCAGGAACAAATTAGTTTTAATGACAATAACAGTCCTAGAAATCCAAGTAAGATGTTTGGAGGCTAGCCCTGATGAGGACTGAAGTTACCAAATCATTGCTAAAAACTGAGGTAGACTGATCCCAGTAACACAAGTATTAATGAAAAACTGTAGGATATTCTCAAAAGTCCCAGGTAAAATCAAGGGTTATGTCCATAAGATATGGATAAAAGAAGAAATGCACTTCCAGACATATGTACCGATTCCTTTTCAATACCAAGAAAAGGTAAATATCCAAATTCAGCATATGGTTGACTGGGGAGTCATTGAAAAGGGTCATTACCTTACAACAACCCATTGGTTGTAGTCAAGAAGAAAGATGGGTCATAAGGTTGTGCCTGGATGTACAGAAACTGAACATTACCATACCAGAATGAGATATTCTCCTGCTGATTCACAAAACATTTGTCAAATTAGCTCTCAGAAAATATTTTCTCCACCCTAGACTTAAATGCCAGCTACTAGCAAATGGTTCTACACCCCCAGGATTGGAAATATACCATGTTCTGACACAATGGGCAAACCCACATGTTTAAAAAGGTACCTTTTGGGCTAATAAACAATGGCACTAATTGTATGAGATGCCTGGACCAAATTTCTATTGGAAAAATTTTAAAAAACTTGTGTTATATAGACAATGTAGTAGTTACATCTAGAGATATCACCAAACATTTGGTAGACTTAAGACAATTTTTCAATGAATATGCCCAGAAAAACATAACTGTAAATTTAAAAAAAAGTTGCTCAGCTTTGAAGATTTCATTCTTAGGCCACCTTGTAAATGGATAGGGAATTAGGGCTCACCCTGAGAAAGTTGAAGCATTTGAAAACTTCCCTAGATAAACAAACCAAAAGCAGGTTAGGTCCTTTCTGGGCCTTTGAAACTACTACCATAAGTTCTAACCCAAATTTGCCAAGGATATAGCATCCCTAGTAAAATTTCTAAAACTGCACCACTTATGAGAATGGACAAGTGTCCATGAAGAAGACTTTAACCAAGTAAAGAAAACCTTTTTACAAACTGTGATGCTACCTACCCAGATTTTACCCACTCTTTCTACTTACAGACTGATAGCAGTTAGAAAGGGTTTAATGACATGATATTTCAAATTAATCAAGATGGCCAACATCAAATGTTATATTTCACAGCCACACATTAAAAGGGACATAAAAGAACTATACAGTCACAGAACAATAAGCTTTGGCCATCATATGGGCATACAACAAATTTGAGCAGGTATTACTGGGTTCAGAAGTGATAATAATCACTGACCACCAATGCCTCAAATATCTCAACAAGAGTTATTTGAACAATGATGGCTTCATTTGATGGAGTCTGCCCCTTCAAAAATTTCATTATAAAAGTCATTTACTGCCCTGGTATTGAAAATATGGTAGCTGATATATTAAGCTGCCACCCTATGGAAATGAACCACACAACCTGATATTAAGCAATCAGCCATTGGTCATCACACAAATGTATTGAATCACAAGATGGAGTGGAAGTTAAGAAATCTCCAGTATTGGCAGGAACAACAACCACAGTATAGAAAGCTTATCCAAGTGGTCCAACAACAAGGAAATGGTGCACAACTCATCAAGAAAAAAACTATATTGAATACAAAATGGTTTGCTGCGGTAATGGGTCAGGAGAGATAAAAACTGTTGTAAGATCCTGGTACCACATGACCTAATGAGCCACCTCATCACATATATACATACTTTACTGGGGCATTATAGCCCCAGGAAAACAGAAGAAGCTGTAAAATGACCATTTCATTAGCAAAAACTGTATGACCATGTACTAGATACTCTCAAAAAATGTGTTACATGTGCGAGAGATAAACCACCAAATAAAATTTTTTGCGGTACCAGCACCTCTATCATTTCATCGAGGCTAAATGAAATACTAGCTATCGATGACTACAGCCCATTGCCATCATACCATATGTTTCTATACCTCCTCCTACCTATGATCTATTTTCAAAATATGCTTGGGCCTACCCTGTTATGTGAGAGGATTTGTGATGCACAATTCGAGCCTTATAGGAATGTAAATTTGTAAATAGTGGAAAACCCATCACCATTCTTTTGGCCATGAATCAGCCTTCATATCCCAAGAATGGAGGACTTGGTTGAAGTGGAAAAACCTCAAACACATTTTGACCTCAATAAGAAACTCTCAGTCTAACCCCTGTGAAAGGCTTATGAGGGAAATAAACTGGTTATTTAGGACCCATACTAACCAAAACCACAGGGCTGGGTCAACTAAACCAGGTTTGGTGTTTCAATACATCAATGGAACTGTCAATGAAGCAATGAGAATGATGCCAACATGCCTACACTATGGTAAGGTGGACCCATTATTAATCAAGATACAATTACCCAGGGACGATCACATAATAAATGTCAAGGCAGATTGAAGATATGCTTGCCATCGCTTAAGGTCCAGAGCAGAACCTAGGCATCAGGGAGGCCCAAGACAACACCAGTTCTCAGTAGGAAACTATGTATGGATATGAACCCCACAACAAAGCAAGCAAGATTTAAAAAAATATATAAAAAAATTTCCCTTTCTACCAAGAGCCCTTTGTCATTGATTATGTATGTGGTCCAAATGCATACTTATTAAAAGACAAAGACACCATAAGGATATCATCCACCTGACCCTGGGATATAACTAAGTAGGTATCTTTGGACAGTCACTATGGAAGCAAGTCGGAATGATGAGTTTAAATACACTAAATATAGAAACTAACATTAGGGTAGTAAAATTAGTACTAACCAACTATGGCAAGTTTAAAGCCATTCAATCAAAATTTAAGTTTTCTGATCTAAGTATAAAGAAAATTTGTTGCTTCTTGTGATCTCTGTGTTGATAGGTCATAGAGTGGGTGTTTTAGTTTCCCTCATGAAGCAATTTTTTTCCCAATTTCTTTTTAAGTAAGTGAATATGAAACAGTAAGATTGGAATTCGAATCTTAGTTTCACCTTTTTCAGTAGTCTTTCACCCACCACCTCCATCCTACCTAAATTTAAACCCTAGATACTGGATTATGGGTGTATAGTGGTGTGGTATTAGGTATATATATGTAAGCAATGGTTAAATGTGACCTGAATACACACATACTTCAATGTCGTACATAAATGTTAAATTAAAAAATGTGATTTATAAATAATTTTTAAAATCTCTTTTAAAGATATAGCATTTATCTAACACTAATTTTAATTACTTTAGTCAATTCACACATACTTCAATGTCATACATAAATGTTAAATTAAAAAATGTGATTTATAAATAATTTTAAAAATCTCTTTTAGATATAGCATTTATCTAACACTAATTTTAATTACTTTAGTCAATTTTCTGTAACATTATTTTAACATTATGTTGAAATAATAAATATTGAAATCTGGTTTAAATTTATAATTTAAAAAATATATATAAAAACTTATTGTTCTATTTTAAATTTTGCAAAGTCATATTGGTGAGAGAGATTACTTACTAAATTCCTAGAAAACTTAATTGGCTTGAAGTAATGAATCAAAATAAATTAGATTTTGTGTTTTATATCTAATCTTGTAATCAGGTCAAGAAAATATACTAAAAATAATGTACAAGAAGGAATTTAACAAAGAGAAAACTGTAGTATCCAGATTTAATTAAACAGTATAGAAATTATTTTGCTAATGAATTAATTCACCCGATGGCATGACTACAGCCGGATAAGAAATATGGCTAATATAAAAAGGGCAAATTTTTAGTTAGTTTTTAGTTTGTTTTAGAGTTTTTCTTAGAGTTTTAGAGATATTAAAACTTGATTTGATAAGCTTTGAAATGGAAGAGTAGAAGGCAATGAAGAGCTATTCTCTTTTGGAGCATGGTCAACCAACTACTCAAATCTCCATATGTGCCTTCCAGAGAATGAGAATATGGGGTAAACTACTGCAAATCTCTAAAGAACTCTATTATGTGCTGGAAACTGTGTTGACTCTCAAGTAATTTTAAATGATTGAAACCTGAATAAGTCAAGGAAAAGAAGACTGCTGCTGTAAAGAAGAAATGAACAATGTGTGACTGCTTCTATCTATATGTGCACAATCATCTAAAGTTTAAGACAGGTAACCCGTATCCAAAAATTTACTCTTAAGCCTTTTAAAAGCTATAGCTATTCCCAATAATTATCTTTTATTAAAGTCATTTTGATGAACATCTTAACCTCTGTAAATATTTCTTACCTGATTCTTTGTTCTATCATCTTGGGTACATATTTTATATATCTTTTAAATTCTTTATTTCTATAATAGTATGCCTAGATAGTTTCTGACCGGGCTAGTCCTATCCTCCTGAATATAATGTAACTAAAAGCTGCCACCATATTTTGTGAATTATTAAAGACATGGAATTATTATACCCCCCTGCTCAAAAATTATTCAAATTTTGTAATATGCCAGTGAATTACATGAAATACAGAATTTATATCATATTAATCTCCAATGTTTTAAATGTATTTATTTTCAATTACTTATCACAATTATTTAAGTAGAAAGATACTCGTTTGTTATTTGCTTTGTTTTAATCATAAAACCAAGTATATATGGGTAATTGGGTGGAAGACATATTATTTAGAAAGCGTGATAATGTATAAACTAATATACCCATTTTTTTACAATCACTCCTATTGATTTCTTTTAATTAGGTTTACCTGTTCATGTTAAACGAAGTAATATTATTTATTTTGAGAGCGTAAAATCAAAAGGTTCACTATTAAAATGTAGGTATTGGGAGATTCAGTCATTAGAATTTAAAGCATAATTTAAAAGTAAATTTTATGATTTTATACTTATGTCATATATATGTTACTGTTTAAAGATGCAATAATTTCTCTTAGAGCCTTGTGATTTCCCCATGGATAAACACAGTTATTATAGTGTTCCTATTGTTTTCCATAAAGTGGACAAAATGAAATGTTTCTGTGGACATTTGATTTTCATCATGCAGTGAGGGAGTGTTTGCCGCACTGTCTCATACACCTAATGATGCTTATGTGACAACCCTTGAGTGTTCGCCGCACTGTCTCATACACCTAATGATGCTTATGTGACAACCCTTGAATGGGCCTGTGGCAAACGGCAACCTGTCATTCTACCTTCTCTAAAATATGGCTCTGCAGATTTAAAGTACTGCAATATAATTTATCACATTGCTTCTCAAATAGTACTACCTATTTATATTTTTCTTTTGATTATTATACATTACAATTATATGACTCCACCTTTTCACCATCTACATTTATCAACCACACTTAAACTAATGCTTTATATCAGTTAAATCTTTTTTTAAATTAAATGTATTTTTTTATATTTTTAAATCAATTTTTGTATTTGAGCACACTTGTATGTTCTTAAACCTAATGCTTTATATCAGTTAAATCTTTTTTTAAATTAAATGTATTTTTTTTTTTTAATTTTAAATCAATTTTTGTATGTCTGCAACCACAATTACCAATTACTACTTAAAACCTCGCATCGAAAGCTTGGAAATATAATTCTCATATATGCATAGATTGTAATATTTGCACTCGTTTGTACCCAGATGTTCAGGTAATTAAATCATTATATGTCATAATAATATCCGTTGTAAAGCTGTAACTATTAATGTTATTGGAAATGTATCATTAGTACGGATACCAATAATTAATTACTAGATTCTATGTATATATAATCCATTAAACTTTACCCATCAATCATACAGCTGCCATTATAATGTCTATTTGTTCAACACACAGTAATATTATTTCACCTCAATAAATGAAATAATGTTTGTAGAAATATTAATGTCATAATCTTATATTACTCTTAATAGTTGGCTAATCCTAGAACAAATTAAGAATAGAGTCTTTTGTATTTCCCTGACCCCTGTGCCTAGATGAAGAGTTTATTAGTGTAGCATCAGCTGCGTTGTTGCATAGTTAGGGTTGTGGAACCAACTAACCTGATTCAAACCCAGTATTTCTGGTGGGCTACCCTACCTATAGTATTGCTCTTCATGTCTGGTGTTTGAATTCTGCAGCATGATAGCAAGGCATATGAATCTAACCATTACAGCATGTTCAATTATACACTTAATTCAAAAGTTTTTCAAGAAAAGAATATCATAAGATTTAGGTATTGTTTTTAATAATAATGGAGCATTTAATAACAATAATCAATAAATTATAGAAAAAAATTATAAAATAATGGGTTTGATTCTCAGAAACTAAAATATTTAAAAAATACTTGGGTATATTTGTTTTATATATTGGTTTTACCTATTTTAAATTAGGAATCTGTGATCTGGAACTCATAAATTGAGTGATAGATTAGCACTGGAAAAAGTTTATAAAAATATCTATATTAGATATGAAATAATATATACTGCCAATGCACTCTATGAAAAATGAATTTATACTGATATGAAGTATTTAAAAAAATTAAATTAGGTATAATAGATGTGAGAAATTGCCAAACAACAATATCATTTAAGATTAAGATAAAGGATACAAGATTAAAAAATTTGTATAACATTCCAAAGTTTAAAAGTGGAACATTAAAAAATTTAGCATATTAAGATTACCTAGATTGTATAATAAATACTTTAGTGCTGTTAATATATTTGAAACAAATGATAGAACATTTAGGACTACTATACAAAAAAAAACTCTGTGAATGTTTTGTGAACTAGATTAGCTGTACATTTTTGTTTGGATGTAAAATCTATTAAATGTACTAAATTAATAATAATAATAATGATAATAATAAAAATAGTAATAATAATAAATAATAATGTAAAATCTATTAAATGTGCTAAATTAATAATAATAATAATAATGATAATAATAATAATAATAATAGTAATAATAATAATAATAATAATAATAATAATAATAATAATAATAATAATAATAATAATAATAAATAATAATAATAATAATAATAATAATAATAATAATAAAGGAAATAACAGAAAAAGGCAAAAGCAAGCATAGAATTCAATGTTACAAAAACGATACAAGCAAGAAGCAACAAGATAGAACATTGAGAGTCAAATATGAGGAGCAAGGCATACAGAGAGATCTGAAATGCAAAGAGACTTTTTCGAAACGATACAAGCAAGAAGCAACAAGATAGAACATTGAGAGTCAAATATGAGGAGCAAGGCATACAGAGAGATCTGAAATGCAAAGAGACTTTTTCGAACATACAGACTGTAATGGATTAACTATGTAACCCTATGTATAACACTATGTATAACCTATAACCAATGTAACCACTTGTTTTTTAATAAAGTTACGTTTGAAATCTAATAATATTAATAATAATAATAATTATTATTTTTATTATCATCATCATCATCATTATCATTATTATGTTTTAAAAAGGAACTTTATTCAGACTAAATGTGTTTACATTGGTGTTCATGAGGATTATGTATATTGTGTCTAACTAAATATTTTATCTTTACAGATGTAAACCGAATGAGGATTGTCTGTGATAGCTTATATTACAAAATTTACATGGCTTTAATAAGGATTTATTAGACCATTTGTTTGCTTTAAATTGTTTTACAAAGTTATATTACTTTATATGTTTGGTATAACTAATACACTTGTATATGGTTCATATTTTTATTCACATATATGCTTTATAACAGTTCGATAGTCTTCAGATATTGATTTTGTGAGCTGACATATGATCCTGCTGGCAACATTGTGTCTTTTTATTATCCTATATCAATTATTGTTTTTTGTGATGTCCATTTTCTTGCATTCCCTTTTTGAATATAGTAATACTGTAGTTTTGTAAATTTCTGGCTTGCAATCTTGATTAGTTATGTTAAACCTCTATTTGAGAGTTTTTGTTCAATCTTTGTGTTTGTGTGGATTTTGTGAACCATTTTTTATGTACTTGATTTGAAAAATGAGAAAACATTAACTGGAAAATTGATCATTGTTTTATAAGTGACCAAGTGGCTGTAAAGTATATGGGTATGCTATTTTATTGTCTGTATTATTTTTTATTTGTGCTAATTTGTTATGAAATGTTGATGTTGTACGTCACCTTGTATTATTTCCAGTATTTCCAAAAGTGACTTGGTTAAAAGAAGAAATTGATAATGTTAGTATATTTGATAATAGATACTGTGTACGTAGACGTGATAGAAATTATACTAATGAAATAAGAGATGGTATTTTGATTAATATTTAAAAAGATATAAAGCATAGACAGATATTTAATAACTGTAATAATATTGAATCCTGTTTAATTGTAATTGGTTTAAAAAATAAATAAAAATATTTTTAGGTACTATATATCTTCCGCCTACTTTGTCATTGAATGATATAGATGCATATTTGGTTAAGGTTGAGGATAAATTGGTGAAATATAAATAGGATATTATTAAAGTTTCAGATTTTAATGAAGTTGATTATTTGCTACATAGCAATGAGACTGTTGGTAATAATAATAAAGTTTATAGATTCAAAATTTTTGTTGAGTTGGTTAAATTAACTCAACTTAATAATATTATTAATTTTAGGGGTGATAAATTAGATTTATTCTTTATCACTAAGGATGATTTGAAGTGCAAAGATATAGATCAAGCTCTTTTGCCTCCTGATTCTTATCCTCCACCTTTGGAATTTGTAATAGATTGTTCTCATGAACATAGAAAACCTATAGTAAATAATAATAGAGATTACAAACATGGCGACTATTATGGTTTTTATAAAGCTCTTGAAGATGTTGATTGAAATATAATTTTGATAGAAAATGATCCAAATATAGATGCAAATAAGTTTATTAGTATAGTTCAAAATTGTCTGGATCAATATATTCCTGTTAGGCATTATTTGAATACTAATAATAAATATCCAAAATGGTTTTCTAAGGAATTGTGTAAGGGTTTACTAATGATAGAGAATTGTATAAAAAATTTAGTGAACAGCATGCTTATACTATGTCTGTTATGAAAAAAGATTATGATAACAATTTCAGTAGAAATTTTTTTTAGGAATAATTCACAAACGTTTTGGAATTATGTTAAGTATCTTAATATAATTGTAAATAAGAGTTATAGATATAATGTAATTCAACTTCTAGGAATGATCTCCTTAATCATTTTCATCATCATCATCATCAACCATTATCAATCCCCTGCAGGATGAAGGTCTCTCCAAGTTTAATTCATCTTCTCCGATCTTTAGCTTCTCTTTTCCACAACACCCCTGCACATTTTCTTATTTCATCCATCCATCTCACATGTGGTCTCTTTCTGGGTCTTTTACAATCTCTTGGAATCCAGTTTAAAATTTCAATTGTCCATCTATTATCATTTCTTCTAGCAATATGTCCAGCCCAACTCCATTTCAATCTTTTAATTTTTTCAATAAGGGCAGCAATACCTGTTTGTTGTCTTACCCGTACATTGCGTTTTCAATCTCTTCTTGTTACTCCCAACATACATCTCTCCATACTCCTTTGAGTGGTCTGAAGTCTTTGTATTGCTCTTCTATTAAGTGTCCAAGTCTCAGATCCATAAGTAAGAACTGGTAAAACACATTTTTTAAAAACCATTCTTTTCAAACACATAGGCATATTTCCTTTTAGTATCAAGTTATTTCTACCAAAAGCACTCCAACCAAGTTTAATTCTATGATTAATTTCCTCCATTATGTTTCCATCTGTATTAATAATCTGACCTAGGTATTTGTAACTGTTAACTTCTTCTAATTCTTCATAATCAATCTTTATTTTCATATTTTGAGCAAATCGATTAAACATTACTTTAGTCTTTTTAACATTTATCTTTAGTCCTATTTTTCTACTTTCATCTGCTAACTCCTGCAACATTTCCTGCAGCTCTGAAGCATTATTTGCAAAAACAACTACATCATCTGCAAAATCTAAATGACTTAAATACTCTCCATTTACTTTCATTCCTTTAGTTTCCCATTTTAATCCACAAAATACTTCTTGCAGCACTGCTGTAAAAAGTTTTGGAGATATGGAGTCACCTTGCCTTACACCTTTCTCAATGTTGATTTTTCCAGTATCATTATGTAATCTAATTGTTGCTGTTGCATTTTTATAAATATTCTTTAAAATAGACAATATCCTGGATCTATACCTTGATGATCCAATGCTTTAATCACTGAAGAAATGTGTATAGAATCGAATGCCTTTTCATAATCTACAAATCCAAAACATAATGACAACTCATATTCATTTGTCCTTTCTATGACTTCTCTCAATACCTGGATATGATCTTTTGTACTAAAACCACTTTTAAATCCAGCTTGTTCTCTTGGTTGGTAGAAATCCAAAGTTCTCTGTAGACGAGTTGTAATTATCTTGGTAAAAATTTTATATAAAACTGATAAAAGGCTGATAGGTCTGTAATTTCTAATATCTTCTTTATCACCTTTTTTAAATATTAATATTATTACTTCATTCTTCCAATCTTCTGGTACATCTTTATCATTTAGACATTTGGTATATAACTTTGCTAAAATTGTTTCTATTTCTTCACCTCCTTCTTTTAATATATCAATTATAATTCCATCATTTCCTGGAGCCTTTCCTTTCTTTATACATTTAATTATATGTCTCACTTCTTCATTTAAAATTCTGGGCAGTTCAGAAGATGTAATAGATATAGGAGGTACTTGTTCTTTATTACTATATAATTCTTGATAAAAATCTTCTACCAATTTCATGATGTCATCTCTCTTTTTAGTAATAATTCCATCTTTTTTTCTTATTGCAGATATAAATTTCCTACCAATACCAAAATGTTGTTTAACATTCTTGAGACTTTTATTTTCTTCTACAGCTTTCCTTGCTATTTCAGTTATACTTTCTTATATCATTTTCAACTCTTTTCCGTACCATTTTACAAAATTTGAGATATTCAATTCTTTTTAATACATCATTTTTGTATATCTTCATATTCCTTCTTTTCTTCATAAATTCTCTAGTCTCAGTAGAAATTTTATTAGTCAATTGCTGCTTTTTTCTACCAGCTATCTTTGTTGCAGTTTTTAAAAGTGTATCAGTTATTTTCATATTAATTTCATTCAAATCTGAATCATGTTCAAAATCTCCTAACACTTGAAACCTATTTGTAAGTTCTAATTTAAATTCATTAGAATGTTTCTGAAGATTAGGAATATCAACTGTAAATATTGTTTTTCTCAATAATTTTTGTCTCTCTAGTTTTACATTAACACGTAACTTACACCTTACTAATCGATGATCACTTCCTGTGTTAAATTTATTAAGAACATTACAATCTTGAAATATGTATTTCCTGTTAGTCAAAATATAATCCAATTCTGCTGTACCTTCATTTGGATGCTTCCATGTTCATTTCCTTTTAACATTTTTCTCAAAAAATGAATTCATAATATAAAGTTTTTCTTTTTCTGCAAACTCCACAAGTCTATGTCCTCTCTCATTTCTATTACCATAACCAAAATTACCTAAAGCAATTTCATCTTTCATTTGTCTACCAATTCTAGTATTAAAGTCTCCCATAACAATTTTAAAATGTTGTTTACTCTGATCAAAAGCCTTTTGTATATCCATATAAAAATCTTCTACTACTTCATCACTATGAGAACTTGTTGGGGCATAAACCTGAATTATCTGCATTTGGTATCTGCGATTAAGTTGTATAACTAATCTTGCAACTCTGTCCGATACACCATCAATCTCCACAATATTGTTCTTCCACTTTTTATTTATAATGAATCCTACTCCACTTGTATTTCCAATATGTGTGCCTTTATAATAGAGTATATGTCCACTTTTTAAATCAATCGTTTCTTCACCTTTTCTTCTAACTTCACAAAGTCCAATAATGTCCCATTTAATATAAGACAATTCTTTTTCTAATTCTTGCAATCTTCCTTCACTTGAAAGTATCTGCAGTTGTAAGTACCTAAATAAAAAGTCGTCATCAAATGGCAGCCTTGGTCCACAATCAGGGGATTCTTAGCACCCTCTGCCTTCGGCCACCAACCGCTGCCTTGGTTGGTGACTTTACAGCCTCCTGGGAATAAGGGCCATGCTTTATTTTTGTCTGTCATAATTGTATATATGTATTGGAAAAATATTTATCATTTACACAAACATTCATTCTGCCTTATCAGGCACTGAGAAGAAAGACCATGGTGTTTCTTGATCTTAAACTCAGAGGTAAAAAGCCAATAAACTCACCACGCTGGCTAATGCATGTTGGTGAGCAGCCCATCCACGTTCGTATACTATATGAATAATCACATAGTAATAACGGCTGCAACGACAAGAACGTATGGAGTGGACATTAGGAATTTGCCCTGCTTGGTTCCTTTAAGGCCTCCAAGAGGAATCAAAGGGTCTCCTTTCAGTTAATAGCAAACTCCTTTCATTTTACAGATATGTATTTAGATATTTCTGATAATGATATGGCTGATATTAAATTTAATAAAGAGAGTTCTTGGAATATAGATATTAAAAAAATTGAAATTCCTTAAGTGTTTAATGCAATTTCTAAACTTAAAACAAAATCTTCTATGGGATATGAAAATACTCCTAATTTTATTATTAAGGTTGTGCTGAATGTTTGGTAGTATTATTACATTATATTATTAATTTGTCAATTGAGAAATATATTATTCCTGAATATAAGAAGGGGATAGATCTGATCTTGGTAATTATAGGCCTATTTCAATTCTGTCACCTTTTGCTAGAGTTTATGAAAGGTGTATTTACAGTAATATTATTGTAGATATGGTTAGGATATTACCTAATTATCAACATGGTTTTCTGTTGAAACTAATTTAATGGTGATATCTGATGACATTTCTTATGTATTATCTGATCAAAAGCAATTAGATGTTGTATGTTTTTATATGACTCAGGTATTAGATAAAGTTGAATGTTGACTTTTATTTAACTTAAAATGCTGGGAATTAGTCCTTATTAAATTGAGTGGTTTAGCAATTATTTGAGGGATTGTAAGTCTTATGTGAATATGGAGAGAACCAATTCACATCCTTTTAATAATATGATAGCTGTTCCTCAGTATGAAATATTAGCACCTTTACTTTTTAGTGTTTTTATGTGTGATCTTGATCAAAACATAAAAATAGAATGATAATTACTTATGCTAATGATTGTAAATTATTCAAAAGAATTATTACTTGTAATGATCACATTGAGGATCAAAGAGATATGGATTATTTTAAGGCTTGGTGTAACAATATGGAGATTAATATTAATAAAACATTGCATTGTTTCCTATACTAATAAAACTGAAAAATCTGTTTATCAGTATAAAATTGAGAATAGTGTTATTACATATAAAGAGATTGTATCTGATTTGGGAATTACATTGTGTAGTAATTTTACTTTTAATGCACATATTAAATATATTATTAATAAAGCATACAGAAAGATGGGATATATTTTGAGATATGGGGGAGATTTATCTATTTCCACAAAATATAGGTTATTATTTTTTCTTGTAACATTTTTTGAATATGGTTCTTCAATATGAAATTTGAATTTGATTAATATTCAGTCTAGAATTCATAATGTTGAAAAAGATTCAATAAATTAATAATGGGAGAATGTCAAAATGTTAAAATAGTATTGAAATAAGAATGTTGAATGATATGATATTGAATAATGTTAATTGATGGAAAAATTGATGTGAGTGACTGTATATCAAAAATAGAATTGAAAATACCTAGTTGTCTGTTAAGAGAAGTGCACACTTTCAAAGTTAATAAATGTAAAAATACTTTCTTCAACAAGTCAGTTATTAATAGATTGCAAAGAGTATATAATCTACATTTTAATAATATTGATATTTTTTGTGATCAGTTTATTATGAATGTTAGGAAAGAACTAAGCTTATAATTGAATACATATATGTATATATAATCTTATGTATATAATTTGTATTTGCTTATTGTTTTTTTATTTTTTGTTTATTGTGTATTTTTATTAAAGTGTAAATGTTGAAATACACATAATAAATAGATATTGAATTGAAGAAGAAGAGAAGATGATGAAGATTTTTTGTTTATTGTGTACTTCTATTAAAGTGTAAATTTTGAAATACACATAATAAATAGATATTGAAATGAAGAAAAAAAAGGAGGAGGAGGAGAAGAAGAAAAAGAAGAAAGAGGAGGAGAAGAATTATTATTATTATTTTTCTCTACTCATGTTGTAGAGCTAACGTGCTATTTGTCTCAGAATTCTTTGAATTTTTGGCTGTCATGCTTATTCCATTTTCTTTTTATGGTAGTATTATTAAGTAATACTTAGAGATTTGATTGATGTAGTTTAGAATTTATTTTGTTTTATAATCTTTTTATATTTCAAGTTGTTGTTGTTGTTGTTGTTTTTTTTTTTTGCTGATTTCTTTACTAAGTTATTTTGAAGGTAACCATTTTATTCTTTTTAAATTATTTTCTTATCTTAGATTTTTTTTTTTTAAATCTATGTTGGAATTTTGCTTAATTAAACCTATAGATTTTTATTTATTTATTATTGATAAATGGAAATTTTTGCAAAATAGTCCTTCCTTTTGGTGGAAATTTTATAAACTATCAATTGTAATGGCAATTTTCATTTTAAATGTAGTACTGTGGGTGAAAAGACATTTAAAAATATGTCATCTACAAATAAAAGATTACAGAGGTATAAAAATTGTGGAAAAGGAACTACTTTAAACAAGAGTTTAAGTAATGGATCTAATACTGATTTCTTATCTAGTTCTTTTGATAACAATTCTATTTTTGAATTACTTCAGCAGATAAATAGAAAACATAATATGTTGCCTATTTTACAAAATAATAATGATTCCTTATCTCAATATTTTACTAAACTTATTTTAGAACTTGAATTAATTCAAAATAATATGAAAAATTAATTAAAGAATTTAATGAAGTACAATAAAAAATAAAAACATAAGATTCTTTGTTACATGCAAAAAGAAATTTTTGTTTTAAATAGCAAAGATTAGAAACTAATATTGAAACTGTTAGTATTGAATATCCGAAAATAAAGTTTTATTTAATATTATAGAAAATATAGCCAAAAAATTAGAAATGTCAGATTTTAATAAAAATAATATTAAATCTCTATATAGATTAAAATATGGTGGTAGATTTAGGCCTGTAATAAAAATTATTTTTGTTCATAAAATGATGAGATTTATTCTTGTCAGGAAATAAAAGAATTAAATTATATTTATCATGTTTTGACTAATGCTACATCTGAGAAGCATATATATTTAAATGAAGATTTATTGCCTAAAAATACGAAATTATTTTGGAAAGCACATACAGTTTTTAAATAAAATAATTATAGATTTGTTTGGATAAAGATGGTAAGGAAAGATACAGAAGATAAGGCTATTAGGATTACTTCTGATTCTGATTAGTCTCATTTGTGACATGAATTATTTTTTAAAAAATGTTTAACAGTAGACAAAAAATTAGTTATCGAACATTTTGAGATTTTTCATATAAATATATGTAGTGTAAAGAAACACATTGACGAGTTGTTAATTAATTTATATTCATGTGATATAATAGTTTTGTCTGAGATCTGGATTACTGAATATGAAAAAGGATTGCATGAAGTAGAGGGATATACATCAATTATTGAATCTAGAGCAGATAATAGATCAGGTGAAGTTTTAGTTTATTATAAATCAAATCTTTCTGTGATTGATATTAATGAACATTTTGCTTCTTCTGAATATATTTTTTTAAACTTTGTTTCAGGTTCTGATAATAATACTTGTTGCTTTGTATAGGTCATGCCAATATTCAATGGACATTTTTAATGATGTGTTTTTCGATTTACTTACTAAATTAAATGATAAATCCATTATTATTATTTGTGATTTAAATATGGATATTTCTGATGAGATTACTTCTGCTGCTCACTATTATTTAAATATGTCATTTTTGGGATTTATTCAATGTTTATTTCATCCTACATGTCACATCTTTATCATCTTCACTTATTGACCATATCTTTTCTAGATGTCCTAAAAATATTCTTTTGAAAACATCATTTTTGGAATGGTATTTTACAGACCACAGAGGAATCACTATTACTTTTAAAAAGAATTTTCCTTCTAGAAAATTTTTTTTTAGACTTTTATCACGTGAATGTTTGCATTCCTTAATTACTGAATATGACTTGAATCTGATCTTTGAGATGAATAATGTAAATTGTATCTTTTCATTCTTTGTTGACAAAAGAAAAGATTTTATAGAATATTGTTCTTATATAAAAAAGGAAGATTTGAAAAGAAATGATTGGATTATGAATGAATTAATGTCAAAAGTTAACAAAAAGAACAAATTGTATAAGATTTTGAAAAAGTTTCCTTCTAATAAAGAATTTAAAACTCAACTGAAAGTCATCACATGATCACCATTTTTTATGCTTGCTTATAATTGTTATTAAAACAGGCAAAACTCTCTATATGTATCGCCATTCAGTGCAAGCCAGAGTAATCAATGGATACCAGCAGGCTTGTGCATAAAATCCCCATCTAGTGCCTACTCATCCAATATACCTAGACTAGTTTCTGGCTTGTGGCCTTCATCAGTGAGGAATCTTGGATCTGAGAGCACTGCACGTAGTATCATCTGTAAATAAATTCTGTAAATTTTATTAAGGAAATAAATGAATTACATTAACCTGTATGATTCTTATTCTTACACAAAGAATGGGGTGAGCCTGGTAACATTATATGCATGTGTTTTTGCTTAGTATCAATGCCATCAATTGGCTGACACTATAGAATAAAAAACTACTGTTTTTTCTTTGAAAGTATTTATTACTTATTATCTAATTCATTATATATATTGCTAAAACATTGCTGTCATAAGAAGATTAAAGATTCAAGTCTCTAATCTTTGTGTTTACCAGAATTTTATTTTGTATTTTTTACGTGAAATATGTGAAAGTTGTTCTGACCTGATGATAGAAAATAGCAATTAATTTTATAATTTGAGAAAATGTTTTGATATTTACCAACACTTCATTAATATTTCAACTATTTTATTAGATTATAAAAGTTAACAAAGTATTTTTTATAATCCCCAGGTTTATACTAACTTCTCTAAATTCACAGGATTTAATGAAAGTACCATGGATTTTACAAGATCTCTTTTTATGATTTATACTTATATATTGAATATTTTACTAAAGCTATTATCAGTCTTCCTTTAAACCACTTTTATTTATAAAAAAAAAAAAATAGAAAAAACTTAATATCTAAATCTGTGTCAGCGTGCATTTATTTCTTTTACATATTCTAGAAAATAGTCAATTATTTCTATGAATGGTTATTTCAATCTACTAGCTTTGAATATTTCTTTACAAAATCCTTTTTAACACTCAATCTCTTCATATACTCCTCTGTACAATGTTCCTCTCCAAATGAAGTGACAATCTACTTAGACTTTTTCAGAAAATATTTACTCTCTTGAAAAAGCACACTTAGCTACTTTTAATGATTTTGGAAATCCTATTACCTTAGTATTTGGCATATATGTGTTTTTGTACATAATTTCTTCATATTAAAAAAAACTTATGTACCAAGTACATTGATTTCACTATCTTTATATGATCTTTGTCCTCTTTATTATTATTATTATTATTATTTGTTTCTTCATATTGTAGACATCTTTATCCATATTCTTTTTACCAGGAACTTGGATTATTTTGTCTTTTATTTATACAGTTTTAGAATCCATCACATAATTCTGCTATTTTCATTTTTCAATCTTTAAACATGAGCTGAAGACTTATCAATATTTATTTTTATTTGTTTATTACACACAATCAATAATGATTGATATATTCATGCCTATTATGCAATCTTTAGCTTCACTTTCTGTTAAAAGTTTTACCAATAATTCTTCAAGATAAATACCCACTCCCATTCTCTTGCTTAAGAAATTTAGTATTAGTCACTTTAGAAATATTGCATGATAACTGGAATAATTTTATAACATCTGGAACTCCAACATTGTGCATTTTATTAGTTGTTATTTAATTTTGTCAAATATTTCAAAAATTTCAATCCAGCTAAAATTCATCTTTCATATTTTTTAAGCATATGCAATCATTTGCTTACTCATTCAAACTTGGAATAAACTTTTATAATAATTACATATATTATAAGGTGATATATTACATTATAAGGTATCAATACGTTCTAATCAAGGCCAATCAGAGGAGGAGATAGAAGAGGCAGCTTCTCTAGGCCTCACAATATTAGAGACCTCAACTTGGCAATTTAATATGTTAAACAAAAATATAGAAGACAAAGTGATGTCATGGTTCATAGAATGGCCTTAATTTTTCAGTTAAATTCCCCCAAAAATATTCAAGAAAAACTTTTCGAAGCAGGCATACCATGAATTTAGGGGTGAGGTGCCAACTTGATGACTCTGCGATGAAAGTGACTGCAGTGCTCGGTGACCTGCAGAACAAATAGTTTCAGCCCCCTATCAGTCAGTTCTGTGCTAACAGAGTTTTATGATACTAACAGTGCTAGAGTAAATCTACCCTATCCACATGCTATCTAGATCTGATCTGCTTGCTCATTTCTGTGACTCATAACTGCTCCTGGAGTCCTGTTTTCATTCCTGTAAGTAAAAGCTCTCATTTCTTCTCTCTTTCCATGTTCTTATATTAAAATTTTGAAGAACATCTAAATATTAGTTGCCCTGGGTCTCACATTGTCTCTGAAAGGCCCTGGTTCTAATTATCTTTGATAGATATAAACATTTCAAGAAATCAATATCTATGGGGAAAAACTATATTTACAAAAATTATTAAATTAGCATTTTTAAGTTTATCTAAACCAAAGTGTTTTTTTTTTTAAATTTCTGTACATATAATTTTCATATAACATTTGGTTTTTATTAAAAATCTTAATATTTCATCGAAAATGCTTTAGAAAGGGAAATCTTAACTCCCTGGTATAAATTAGTTAGTTATACACTTTTATTAAATTATGGAAATGCAAAATACTTTTTATCCTTTTTCAAGACTATCATAGAATAATAATCTAAGTTGAGATTGATTCTGTTGAATCAACATAACTCATATTGCTTTTACAATATTTTTTCGCTCTTAGACATTAATTTTTTTTTAATTTAAAACTTTTATAATTTCTACAGAAGATTTGGCAATATAGCATTAAGGACTGTTGTAAATAAAAGTGTTGGGTTCTTCATTTTTTGTCTTTTATCAGTTTGTTCAATTATATTTAACATGTCTCTACTAACAAAAATGACAGAATATTACTTTGCAAATATTGGCATACATGTAATTAAGTCTAAAGAATAAAGTTTAACTCAGATCTGTTAATATCAAAAAATATATCTTTAAACTTCCTATATTCTCTCATTGTCTTTTTTATTTGTCATTTCAAAAAGTTTCCTTAAACTTTTTTTAGTCCTCATTTAAATAGCTCCAAAATATTTTTCCGCACATTTATGTTGTTTCTTTAACCACTTTATTATTTACTATTTCTCATTTGATCTTATCTTTTTATTAAACATTTATTTACGTTACAATCTCTGCTTGTTTGTTTGTAAAAACTTTTATTTAAGTTAGAATAAAATTTTACAATTGAGTTTAATATATTTAGTCAATGTACATTTGATACAAATCACTGACAATACAATATAACACTAGCAGTGAATGAAATCTAAAATATTTTTATATCAAATTTAAAATAAGTTATTATCACTACAATAAGTTTTCAGTAATTCATTCAAGAGGATGCTGCATATATTGTACTGCATTTGTGGTACAACTAGCATTGACATTTTAGAATTAAATCAAATTTCTGAAAAGATCAAATAGTATTTTTTATAAATTTGGTTTTGATTTATTTTAGACAATATAAATTATATTTTCTATTTAAAAAAAAGAGAATAAAATTTTATCTTTAGATGAGATACAAATATAAATTATCACCAAACAATTATCATTACTTAAAGTTAAATCACAGCATTCTTTTATCTTTAAGTATTGAAAGGAGGGGGGAGGGGAAGATAACTTTGGAAACAAAAATAAAATAAATTGGCCAAAGTTAAAACAGGGATAAAAAGAAAAGGTGTAAACAGGATGTGTGTGGTAGACTTAAATTAGAAAGGGGAGTATAAAAGAATGGAGTGGGGGGTCTTTTTTTGCCTGGTGTTTTGTGTGACCTCAAATAGCAATTTGCTATTTTTTTTCTATGAGGTCACTATAAAATGCACTAATATATTTTCACCAGCAGATTGAGCCATTATCAAATGTGTGAATAGAGAAGAGTTCATTCACCAACACTTTCTTACTTCTTCAAATCACAATAATGCCACAAATGACATCCATCGCCTACCTGAATCTTAGAATCCCAGACTACCTACAAAGCTGCTATAAGAAAATCATATGATGGATCCCACTAAGGACCAAAGCCATGGATGGTAATTTTCACATATAATTGAACAGTTGAAATTTACTGGTAAGAAACTTTGTTTTGCGTATTATAAGTAATCACCTTCATAAAACAATAATTACTGTTGAATGCTGTATTGTCAGATTACAGAGAATCTGAATTTCAAGAACATTGACTTTTATGAAATAATGTAGTTTGATATTATATTTTATTCTCTTATTATTAATAAACATTTCTTAGTTATGAAATTAATAAATCATATAAATATAATTTACTATGTTGTTGATTTAAATTTATTATTATCATATTATTAAATTTTATTATTAGTCTGCCAAATATAGATGCCAATGCCATATCATAAATTGCAACCCCCCCCCAAGGGCAGTAAAGTCTCATGCAATAGCGATGAATGAAGATAGTGGGGAATGTCAGAAGATTCACATATAGAATCCTGGCACCTAGTAAATAAATTAAAAATTGGTTCTTCTCTGACTATTACTAAACTTTGTTATAATAACCTGGGGTTGTTTAGGAAAAATAGTTATGTTCACAAAAATACCCGACATATTCAAATAAAAGAATTATCAGAGCAAATGTAATTTAGTCAATGAGTACATGTAATTTAAAACATAAATACCTTAAAATATCAAGAAACAGTGCAATGCCACAATAGTGGCACCGACATAGGGTTTGAAACTCATAACCCGAGAGAAAGAGCGGGAAGTTAGAAAGAATAAATTTTGAAATATAATATATAAGTTTTGTCAAATCTTGGTGCAGGATTATATAATTATAATTTTTTTAAAAAAGATAAATTGTGTAGGTAGGTAAGGTAAAAGAACAGGTGGGCAGAATTTAAAAAAATGGGAGAGGAGTTAGGAAAAGTCATAGACAAGAAGATATTAAAGGAAGTATAGGATGTAGAATCAGTTGAAGTAGAATTGGACAAGCAAAGAAAATGTGCCAAGTGCAATTAATCCATTCTTAAAAAAATAAAAATGTTTTACGGCCATGATGGAGAATCACCAATGGACCATTTAAATAGCCTTGGGAGGTACCTCATGATAAACTCGATGTCAGATGTTAACAGAGCCCATTAGGAATTTATAAGGGACAATGCAAGCATGGTGGGAGTCCTTGTTAGTAATTTATAAGGAACAGTGTTAGCATGGTGGAGTTCTTGTTTAAAAAGCCAGACAACTTTACCCAGTATGGACAAGTATTAATTATTATTGGAATGAGAACCACCAAGAAAGGACATGGTGGTAAAAAAATGTAAGGAAGAGCATTATGTGCCACTCTTTTGGAGACAAGTAGCACAACTATGGGCAGTGACAGATGCCAGTTGACAGAGAAACATTAATATTACATGGCAAAATTTTTCCAATCCAGTAGGGTGTCTGTTGATAGGCATGTGATGTGAAATGGTGGAACATATAGCAGAATTACTTAGTGCCTTCAAGAATAACAAAGCTGGAGAAGAGCCGATTTTTGAAATATATGAACAAAATATTGAAACTCAACTTAACAGTATGATGATTACAGATATTTCTGAAAATCAAAGAAAGGATGAGGGGTCCCCAGTTAAAAATCAAGGGAAACAAATTCATGCAAGATTTCCATTGCCAGGTGAATGGTCTATAAATCAAGATAGATACAAGAAAGAAGATCTCAATGTCAAATGTAGAGACTGGTGTGTATGGCATAGGGAAGGAATTCAATCACCATTGCCTGAACCATCTGTATCATATCTAAAAAGATAATATTAGACAATAAATCAGACTGACTTAAACCCTGAGACAATGGATATGTATTAATATTAAACAAGATTGGATTGTCATTAGGTACTAATTTAATTGATATGGGAAGAGGCAGCTGATAATAAACTGAATGTCAGTGGTGATTGGGTAAGCGTGTACTTAAGAGGGGCAAATCATAGCACGATCTCCATACACATCATTAAGTATGATAGGACCATCCTTAAATACCCATCAGTCTAACAGTAGCAGGTCCTGGAAAAAGGGGTGATGGACTGAGTTACCATGAGCCTATGAGTCTCAAAATAGATTGAGCAGTGCTCCAAGGTGGTTAGACTTGTGCTCCTTACTGTTAGATTTATATGGTTGTTGTATGTGTAGAGAAAACATGAAAATATTCCTTGTTCTATGTGCCATGTTATACCCTAAAACATAAGCTTAATAGTCATGTACCACATGTGAACAGTCAGTAAACAGGTAGATCAGCAATAAAAAAAGAGTAAAATGAAGTTATTAAGAATAAAAGAAGCCAAACATCCTATTTTATTCTTTCTCTCAACCACAGAGGTATTGTACTATATTTGTGGTACAACTGACATTGTTATTTTAGAATTAAAGATATTAAATTTCCGAAAAGATAAAATATTTTTTATAAATTCGGTTTGATTTATTTTACAGAATGTAAAATATACTTTCTATTTGAAAAAAAAAAAAAAGAGAATAATAAAATTTTACCTTTTGATTTTTACTGAGATAAGAATATAAATTATTATCATCAAACAATTACCATTACTTAACGTTAAATCGCAGCATTCTTTAACCATTGATTAAGCTGGCCATCAAAGGAGGGGAAAGATAACTTTGGAAACAAAAAAAAATAAAATAAATTTGCCAAAGTTAAAAGAGAGGTAAAAAGAAAAGGTGTAAACAAGATATGCATGGTAGACACAAACTAGGGAGGGGTATAAAAAGGACATTGTGGAGCAAGGGGCTTTTTTGCCTGGTGTTCTGTGATCTCAAATAGCAATTTGCTATAAATTGATTTTTTTTCCGAGGTCACTATAAAATGCACCAATATATTCTCACCAGCTAATTGAGCCATTATCAGATGTGTAAGTAGAGTTCGGTTGCCATCACTTTCTTTCTTCCTCAAGTTACAATAATGTTGTGAGTAAATCTCATCACCTACCTGAATCTTAGAACCCTGGATTACCTACCAAGCTGCTGTAAGAAAATCATATGATGGATCTTACTAAGGACCAAAACCAAGCATAGTAATTCACATATATAATTGAACAGTTGAAACTTACCAGTAAGAAACTTTCTTTCATGTAATATAATCACCTTCATAAAACTATAATTACTGTTGAATGCTGTATTAAATCAGATAACAAAGAATCTGAATTCCAAGAACATTAACTTTTAGTAACCAATGTAGCTTGATATTATATTTTATTCTCTTGTTATTATTAATAAACATTTGTTAGAGTTATGAAATTAATAAATCATATAAATATAATTTTCTTTGTTGTTGATGTAAATTTATTATTCTATTATTAGTTGCAAACTTATTAGTTTGCCAAATATAAATGCTAATGCTGTATCATAAATTGCAATCCTCCTGAGAGCAGTAAATTGCAATAGCAATTAATGAAGATAGGAGGGGGAGAGTCAGCGGATTTGCGTATAGAATCCTAGCACCTAGTAAATAAATTAAAAACTGTTTCTTCTCTGACTAGTACCAAACTTTCTTGTAATAAACTGGGATTATTTGACCAGGAAAAATAGTTACGTTCATGAAAATACCTGGCATATTCAAATAAATGATCATAGTAGACATAATTTGGTCAATGAATATGCATAATTTAAAGAATATAAACCCTGAAAATACCAATAAATGGTACAATATATATATTATTTGCTGGTTTGTTTCACTTAAATAGTTTTATTTAAATTAGAATAAAATTTTAATATATTTGTATTCAATATAATTTGTTCAAATTTGGTACATTACTTATAAATCACTGGCAATGCAATATAACATTAAACTATTCTAAGTATTTTACTTAGTCTCTTAAATACACAGCAGTGAGCAGATGAACAAACCTATATTGTAAACAATTTGATTTAATATTAAGATTTTATTTTCAATCTTAAATACTTAAAATTGAAATAAAAACAAATCTTTGATTACAATCTTAATGCTTAAAACTGAATAATAATGGATTTTTAAAAATGTTTTTAATCAATATTTTTATTTCTTTTGCACTAAAAAATTGTTTCTTCAACCACAATTAAGATTTTTATATTTAACTTGAAATAAAAACATGGTAGGTCCAGAAATCAAACTAGAGATTAACTTAATTGATTTCTGGACCCCTCCCTCATGCTTTTATTTCAAGTTAAATATAAAAATGCCAATTATTGTTGAAGAAAAAAATATTTTTTTAGTGCAGAGTAAATAAAATCATTGATTATAAAAATTTTTTTGATTTTTATTATTTTTAATTTAACTTTTCCATTTATTTGTGTTCTAATTTTTTCCCAATCCTGTCTACTAATAATTAATAATTTTATAGTGCATTTTATTTCTATATTATGCATTAATGTATCTACTTTATCTCTTTAAGCAGTATTTATAATAGTTATTTCAATGCAATCTGGATTTTGATTTATTTATCTTCAAGATATATTCCATTTAAAATGTTGAAAAATTTCCTAGTATTGTATTAATCCTCATGCAATATAATATATAATGAGTTCATTTAATGCCTTATATCTGCCTTATTTGTAAATTTATTATACATTATTTGCTTTCTTTTAATATTTTCATTTTTGTTTCATTCTATATTGATGAATATTCTTATTCATTTCTGAAAAATAAGCTTCTCTTGTGATTTGCAATCACTAAAGGTATATCCTAAATTTATGTTTATTTCTGTAAAGTTCATCTTTTTTGTAAATTATTGTTCATCTTTATTTTATTATGGTTTTTTTTCCATCATTTAATTTCAGTATCCACTCTCTGAAATTTTTTTTTCTGGGATATATTGCCAAAAAACATTTTAAAATAGACTTAAAATATTTTTATCTTTTTTTTTTCTTTGAAATCTTATTTTCCTATAATGTATTTTTATTTTCTATTTATCAATTCCAATTTTACCATTTTAATCTCATCCAATACATATTTTAAAGTCATATCATTGACTATCAGGTTTATATTCTTTTTTCATGTGTCATAGCATTGGCCTGGATGCGAACCCGCGAACCTGGGACAACTGTTTGTGAGGCAGTTGTGCTCGCTTGACAGGCTTATATTCTTGTGTTTTATTATCAATATTGTCTAAAGTAGAAACATATATCAGGTTACTGTAATATTCAGAACAAATCTTTAGGTTTAGTTGCTTTCAAATTTGCACCAACATTTTCATTTTTTTAATGTAGCAAAAACCCCTCATTAATTTTATATTTAAATTATTTCTGAATCAAAATTATTTCATATCCATTTAATTCTTCAGAGTTTTGTTATAATGCCTCAGAAAGACACATTTATAACAGATTTGTTTTTGAAGGCATTGCTCTCATCCATCTACAATATTTCAGATTTTCATTTAAAGCATACGATTTTAAAAAGTGAATTTTTCATCCCAACAACTAGTCAATACAGTTTTGATTGTATTTTTTGAAATTATGGATTTTATTCATTATGGTAAATGTTTGGTCAGTCATGAGATTTACACAATTTGTCTTGAGAAGGTTTTAAAAACAAACTGCCTTTAATAGAGAAAACAGGTGTTTACAGAGGCAGTTTCAGCACCAATAGGTACTAATTGTGCTGTTACTAATTGCTTCAATTCTTAATGACAATTGATAAAGACGATTCATTGGGATTACAAATTTCTTTTTGTCTTCAGAGTCATTAGTCATCCTATTCCTTTCTTTTTTACATCTAGATTTAGAACCAGCAATCATGAAATTAATAAACAACTGGTCAATATTACTAATGGGATAAAGTTTATGTCAAAATGTATCTTGGAAGTTGTTACCTTTTTTTTTTTTTATGGAATCTGTATGACAAAAAAACAGGGAATAAATGCTATTTTATTTGATATGTATGTAAGACCTAGTTCTTGGATTAAATAAACTCACAATCTTCAATTTGATATTAAAATTTGAATTTTGGTGGCAATTTAACCAAAGACAATACAAATTGAGTTGCTGTGTCTGACATAATTTCAAAAGTCTCCCAAGTAGCTGATGATGTCAGGTTTGATCGACAGAAATATGTGTCCTGGAAAAAGTTAGTTGATTTTTCATTAAATGTTGCTATATATGAATGTAAGTTTCTAAAAATATCTGTAAAAGGTGTAAATAAATAACATTAATAGATTACAGATTTATGTGATTATTAAATAATATCTATATTTAAAATAATTATTTGAAGGTAAGATTATATAAAACTGAGCTGGATTATAAATTCTGCTCACTTTATTAATATTATGTTGATACAAAGGTTTTAACTAAATTATCATAAAAACTCACAAACTTTAAAAAGGAGGGTAAATATAGATCAAGAAAGAGTCACATTAATAAATAAATAAATTTATTTTTTAGTGTAATATTAAAATACATATTTATGTTTAATAAATATAATTTCTAAATTTAAAAATAAATATTAATGGTTAATAATAAAATCATTTAAGTCAGCAATTATCTATTAATGTTTGCTAATAAAACAATGCTTATAAATTAATATAATCATTAGATAAATAAAAATACGATGTCAAGGACAATAGGATATATATGATGATTTGGACCAACTGCCAAGACATGATTTATGTGAAAATACATCTTAGGAGTTGTTTTTCTTTGGCTTCGATCATATACTAAAACAAATAACACGAATTTTAAAAAATGAAGACATAAAGTCATGTACTAATATATTAAGTTGCTATTTTATTCTTTAGTATATTAAAATATATATTTGGATTAGAACTATAAAAATGTCCCTACTTAAAATTTATGACTAATGGCATTGTTTAAAGAGTGTAATTATCCATAAATGTGTGCTAATAGTGATTTGTAAACTGAGTTGATATTAGTTATTACTATAACACTAATAGTTTAACTCATAGTAGTAATTAATTGAAATGGTGACATATATTTCCTATACTCTATTCTTCTTGCAGGGCCACTTTAATGTATTCTATTATTGATCACATTTTGCAATTTATTATGGTACACTGTATAATTTGATTTTTGTTATTGTTGATATTATTGTCAAATGTTACTTTAACTAATGGGAAATTTAATCTAAAGTGCTTATACTATTGTGCTTTTTAAAATGTGCATTAAATTATGCTACTATCAATTATCTCTTGTATCGCTAATACTATTATTCTTGTTTTTTGGGGGGCTCTCTAACAATTATTTAACTATATTATTATTCTTAATATTGTGAATTTTTAAAAATATTTGTATGATTTCTTTTATACTTTCATATATATTTAGTGAGTATGATTTACTATTTTTTTGCTTTATTCTGTACAATTTCATACTTTTTTCCTTTGATATAATTAGCTGAATATAAATATTGCATAGGGAACTCTAGTTATGCTTATCAAAGTCTTTATTGCATTATGTTATACAATGTATATTTTAGAAGCTATCATATACCTATAAACACTTTTTTAATTTATAGAATTAGTGCTGTACTTTTGAAAATCCATGTCTTGTAAATCATTATAATTCAAGTATTACCAATATGTTATGTACAAGATTAACCATTGCAATCCAGATACTGACAATGCATTATCTGTGAGGGATAAGTATATGTTATTATAATTCAGGTATTAACAATGTGTTAGCTATGAGAGAAGAATATTCACCATTGTAATCCAGAGGTAGTAGTGTCAATTATAATAATCCAGGTTTTATAAACCAAGTGCTAAAAATATTTTGTCTCTGAGAAAGAAATGTCAATCATTATAATCTAGACATTAACAATGTGATATTGTAAAGAAGAAGTGATAACCATTATAATCTATGTACTAATAAAGTATTAGCCATAAAAAGTATTAACCATTATAATCTAGGTATTAACAATATGTTATGTGTGAGGAAGAAGTGACATTCATTATAATCCAGGTTCTAACAGTGGAGAAATGAATTAGCTATTAACTAAAAGGAGACCATTTGATTCCTCTTTGGGTTCTTAAAGAACTGAGCTGGGAAAATTCCTAATGCCCATTATTTACATTTTTGTCATTGCAGCTGTTGTTTCTATGTGATTACTCATATAGGGCTTCTATTAAAGACAAGATTTCTTGAGGAACAAAAAAGAGGTCCAAGAGATATCAGAAAAAAAGAGCATATTTTAAAGCTTTTCATGATTTTTAAAATAATATTTTACTAAAATTTTCCTCAAGAATGTGTGCTATTGGATATTTCATTTATAAAATGCCAACAGTGATATATATATATATATATATATATATATATATATATATATATATATATATAATAACCAGATCATAGTGATCAGTTAAATTAAGTCTTTCCCTTCCTTTCTATTCATAAAAATGCTATTACAAATAACAAATTGGATCCCATAATAATTGTTAGCATTATGACAAACCACATTGGTTCAATAGAAAACACTTTTCAGATTAACAGTTTATTGACAAACACTTTTTATATATTTATTAAAGTTTATTTTCCTCTATTGATATGACCAATAGATTATTTATATATTATTGTATGTTATTTCTCATGACCAAATTTTATTGTATTGATCTATTAACAGAGAAAGTATACTTTAGTTAAATAAATTATATAATAGAAGTGTGTATTAGACTTCTAAAATTAACCTAACATGATGAATGTTTATATATATTGAAATATATTTTATCATGGCTATACATTTTATTACATATATAATTTTATCTACATCATATAACTGTGAAAACATTAAATATTATATATAGATAGATAGGTTTATTTTCTAATGCTTCATAAACTAGAAAGAAATCATATTAAAGTTATGGGCATTCAATTAAAAATGGCAATTTCAAACTTTAATAAAATTTTAGGTAATATATTTAAATAAGATAAATATATCTAATTGCAAAATAGATAAAAACAATTATAAGTATAAGCATATATGTGAACAATAATATTTATATATGTTGATTGAATCTTCTATAGAGAATTATTATTATTTAAAATTATACACGATGATGTTATCATTGATATAAAATTTTATCAAAAAAGCACAATACTATCAAATAACATGCATTGATGAGATAAAGAAATTTTACATAAGATGAATAAGTTTTAACATTATGCAGAGTAAACTAAATATTCTTAGTTTATCTCTTATAGATGGACACCTATCACTACACAAATTCATACATTACATCTATAAACTATTAGCTTTGATATTAATTCATGTGCTTTTCTTAATGTACACTATATAGAAAGTAAGCATCTACATATAAGGAGTACATAAATCTCATCACAAATAAATATCAACATAATGTTTTTCAATCATCCCAGTAAATAATATGAATTGATTAGCTATTTTAAAATGTTATATTGTCAACAAAATATTTTATAATTGTTTAGGAGATGAATATAAAACTTTGTGATTAATATTTTATTTGTCATGATGCGCAGTATCTTTTTTTTTTTTCTAATTTATATTGGCAGGATAATCATAATATTAATTAATGAGTATTCTGAATATATGTCAATTGAATAGTAAAGAAACAAATAAAACATTGTATGAATCTAGGAAAACACAAGATGTGAAACTTGGGATGTGCTTGATCTTTCTGATCTTAGGTAAAATTGTAATTATTAAGCTGTGGTAATAGTTGAAGACCCTAGTCTGTATGGAGTGTTGTGGTAAATGGTAATGTTGGATTCTTTTACATTACTTGAAGTTGACTAAATATACATGCATACAAACTGAACCTTACCATGTGAAATTGAATTATTTATTCAAAACATGATTTAAAATCATATCAAAAACTCAATCTATATTTTAAGTTCAATTTTAGCTTGATGTTGCCATGTGTGAGTATTAAATACTTTCTCCAAAGTAGAAATATTCTTCATAAATGCATACATTCCTACATACAAAATGTTATGTGGTGTTGAACATTATTATAAATGTATGCTCACACAAATTTTAGAATATTATTAATAAATTATTTCTAAGGGTTATTTAAAGACTTTACATATACACCAATAATGCAGAAGTATTCCACAATCAGTAATTGAATAAAACTTACTCTAAATTATCACATGTCGTATAGACATTCCAAAGCATCTGTAATATATCACAAACTATTTAATAATAATAGCATTACAATATATAATTATTTGTGTTTCATAGATTAGTTTTTAAAGACATAATAAACTTTTTTCTTCTGAGGCTCTTTCTTTCTTTCTAATTTTTCCTTTTTTAAATGTAGCAAGGCTACACTAAATTTTGACTTGTTTTTAATAATGGTAATAAATAGTATAAAGTTGTGTCATAATGAAATGCTGCATAATCTTCAATTATTAATTATAAAATGGCTGTTTTAAAATTATCATAAATAACAATTTTCAAGTTTAGTTGTATTCAAACAAACTATTTTGATAAAAAACCTCATTTCAAAACAAATATATTATTTTTAAGTATTCCAAAAATTCATATGTCTTCAGCATCAAATCTAGAATACTAGATATTTCACTTGCATAATGCTTATAATTTAACTTTTATGTTGAAGACTGTCTGATGCATCAGATATTTATCTTTGTGAGAAATGTTGGTAGCCAGTTATTTCTAAAGGAACATCGGATATCGATTGCTTCCAGTTTCACTAGTTGTAAAATGTCATAATTTACCAAGTTAAATCTCTTGTATTAGTGTTTTCTTAGATAATTCTTTAACCATTGTTGTGTTAATTTCACCCTAATGGTGTAATTGAATGCTATTTATAAACTACTTAAATATTTGTCTCTCTGGGATCTTTATCTTTTCTTTTGTAAATGTTCATGATGTTTTCTTATTTAAATGTAAATTATTTCAACTTATATGAAATCATTTTTAACAAATATGTATTCCTAATATAATAAAGTTTTGCTTAACAACAAAATAAGGAAACAACAACAACAAAAAAAACTTTTAAAAATAATTACAAAATAAAAAATGATTTAGGAAATTAAAAGAACAATACTACATCTGCCATTAACAAAAATATATCTCTTTATATATAATTTTAGTCACATAATTTAGATTACCTTATGCAGCAATAGAATTATGGACTCTTGAACTAAAGTTTTTTGATTCAATTTTTAATTAAAAAACATTATAACAAAAATCCCAAGTTGTTAACTATACAATTATATGTCCAGTTTTAGACACAGAGAGTTTATGTTTTGCCTAAGATTGTAGGGCTGCATTATACAATACTATAGACAATATTTTAAAACTAAATAAAATAAAATCATAGATATTTTTTATACTTGCTAGAAAAAGTTTGAGAAAATCTACTAAGATCATAGATAAATAGGTAAATATAGGGGATTTGAACTCAGACTTTCAAGCAGCCTTCAACTATCTATACTATCTCATACCACTGATACATATGACCATGTACAGTAGAAAAGATTATTATCAATATACGTATTTCATGCTAAACCAGCACTCATCAGTTGGTCCAGATTATCATCTCTCATACATATATATATAATCAGTGCTCAGTTTATATTAAGATAGCAAATCTTCATACTTTAATGGACAGACTTCAATCCACTCCAACCTCCAATTCTTCAGCCAACCATACCATTGAAAATCTGATAATGGAATAAAACTTTTTCAGGGGAGAAATATATAAAATAATCTGATTTTTAAATTTCAAAGCTATTCGCTCTCTTCCAATACTGAAATAAAATTTTAAAAAATAACAATGTAAATTATTTAATATACAATAATATAATCAATCATCTCAGATAATTGGAAAATCTTTACATTGAGCATTGAAGTGACAAATTAAGACTAATAATTTATTCATTTGATCAAATTGAAATATTTGTTTTTATTTTTCTGCTAGCAATCAATCCAGAAGTCTTTAGTTTTTGAATCTGTTATTCAACACCATGGAATCAAACAAGTTTTGAAATAGTTTGTTATTCAGCATGAATAAAAATCAAGTTGGTTACTAAATGTATCCAAATTAAATTAGATTTTAAAAAACCCTCAATGATATCTAGTGTTTACCTTTATTGAATTTTCATATCAAAAGCTAGTTGAAGTATCTGGATTAGTGATTCCCAATCTGAGGTAAATATATCTCCAGGTTACAAGCCAGAACATTACAGTGGAACACAAAAAATGTAAATAGTAACAAAAAATGGCTGTTAATTGATTAATGTAATGTAGTTTTTTAATATAATTTGTGATGTATTTATTTGAATTCATTATATCTTTTGAATGCAAGCATATATACTTTATTTCACTGCTTTTCAACCACATTATTAAGTTATTCATTTACAATTACTACAGATAAATTTGAAATAATAGCAATTACATTAATTATCTATTTTGTTAATATGAAGGATACAATTTGGCTGCCAAAGAGAAAAAGTTGGTCAATGCTTATCTAGCTAATGCTGTTTTACAACCAAGCAATATTTGTTTATAGTAGTTTATCATTGTTTGCCACTGCTTAACTCAATTTTTTCCGTTACCTCATATTTAAAATTATATAACAAACTTAAATATGTTCATATATTTAAAGCTATCTTATAAAGTACAGTAAATCTTAGACATATGCCGCTTACCCAGATTTAATCATTAAATAATAATAAACAATAGAAGCCTATTTTTGGGCTTTAATACAGAAGTCGATCAAAGTAGTAATTAGCAACTAAAAATAAATAGAAAAAGCGTACGAATATTATTAAGTTTTTATCTCCAAATATTTAAAAAAAAAAAAAAAACGATTAGTTTACTTCTACCTGACTTGGTTTAAATTATTTTGAAATTTTTTTTAGTTTATCTTATTTTTCATTACTCGTGTTTTTGAATTTGTATATTTTAAATACAATCATAGTCAAATTATCTGGCCTACTTTATTATTTTTACATTTTCGAACAAATTACTCTATTTATTAATTTAAATCTCTTGTATTTTTTTTTTCACACTCGGAGAAACAAGTTTATTTATAGCCTACACTTAAATTTTAGTATTTTTTACACATGAATACAATTCATTTACATTTAATTATAACAATTCCTAATATTAAACTTATATGGAAAAAGAAAGTTTAGTGTACTAGCAATATTTTAACTGGTTTACATGTTAGTTTCCGCTTATTAAACCCACGTGACAACATAGTGACGCAAAATACTCTTAATACAGAAATAAACTTGTGTATGATTCCGCAATTCGTATATTATATTTATTAACTAAAAACATTTGTACTTTTTAATTTCATTCACATTTTCAAAAATGTTTATTTGCTTTTAAACTTTATTTTTTAATCAAAATAGTAAAATATGCGTGCAAATTTATTTATCGCAGACGTAGGTTTGCGCAGGAATATTTGTTGAAGGAAGCAATAGTAAACAGATACTTTTATGTATATAAGTTATGCTTTAACAAGGTGGCTGTTTCGTGCTGTTCTACATTATTGTTACATTGATGATTTAAGTTGCGTTTTAAGTTACTAGGACATTGTACATAGATTTTTCTCATATCGTTTTATGATCTTAAATTATTCGGGAAAAAATTACTTCAAAATGTAGAGACGATTCATGATGGAGGGAATGCTGTGCTGTACTCCGGGCAACGACAGTTTTATCACTGTTTTAGGAGCTATTTTCTCATGTCTGGACTAATATTTTGATGTCATAATTTCATGGATATGTGTATCTTAAACTAGACATTATGTCATTATCCAACGCAAATAGGTAAGTTATTAGCCATTTAAATATTAGATTACTCTTGGGAGTAACAAAGCTGTAGGGGTTTTACGGCGGACGGCCATAATGCAAATTTAACATACTGACTTTAAAAAAAAATAGCAAAAATATTTTAATATTTTTTTAGTTTAGTGTGAATGTCATATTTCAGGTAAGCTTGCGATATTTTAAAAATGAAATAAAATTAAGTTAGAACATAATTGTGAAACTGTTAAATTTTAGTCATTACTTTAAAAAAAAAAAAACAGGTAGGCCCAAAGCAGCTTTGTCGTAGTAATTCGTATTACGTTTTATTTGAAATGAAACAATCTTGCTATAAAAAGTTATATTTTAAAACTTAAACTCTGTAATTAATTTTGTTTAAATAGAAGAAAATGTTTTTTAATATATTTTAGTAACTATTTAGAAAGTTGGGTTATATATATTATTTTTTTTACATTATTTATCTGTAGTTGCCATTACTTGTATTTACTGACATCTAACGTCAAAAATTAAAACAAAAAAAATGCACTTTGGTCTTTAATTTGTAAATTTAAGTAAAAAGTTATTAAAGTCTTTGTTAAAAATATTTTCATAATTAACTATATGCGTAATGTTGTCTTTCTCACATTCTAAGAGTTGTAAATATTCATTAAAAAAAAAAAACATTTAAGTCGGTGGCTAAGCAATCTGTACTAAAATATCTTCAATGATTTTTTGATAGAATTGCCCAATCACCTGACTTCCGATAGGATTGATCAAATATATTAATTCTAATACAACTGATATATTAAATTTCGATGTTTTTTGAGTATATGTATATATAGATACATGTAAATATGCGCGTGTTTAACCATATGCTTAAATATGTATGACGTACTTAGATAACGTTTTTTTTTTTAATTTAAAAATTATAAGTAGTATATTCCGTTTATTGTGTAAAATAGTTTTTTCCATGTGTAAGCGGTTTTTTTTTATTATTTTGGTTTAAAAAAATGAATGAATGAATCTTCATTATATGGATTCCTTGGTCTAGACTCTACATTCCTTTCAGAATCGGTAACTAAATAAGGAAACGTTTGTTAGATATCTTTTGGCAGAAACATATTCCCTTACTGTCTTCCTTAAGGATTAGTATATTGAATAATAATAAAAAAACACTATTTTACCTAATGTTGTAGAAGTACGAATTGGTGAAAATTTTCTTTTAATATTAAATTTACTCAGCTTTTGGCATTTAACCTTTTTTTTTCATTGTTCTAAGAAAAAAAAATTGGCAGTGTTGTTGTATTTCTCAACTGTAATTCAGTACACTAGATTTGTACGTTAATGCCTGTGAATCCGTTTGTTGTTGACTAGAAATGAACTGATCTTTAATAATGAAATATTGTTTAGTTCAAATTTCTTTTGTTTTTCTAATCTGTAACTAGAGAAATTCTTTTTTTTTGCATTTATTTGTATATTTTATATTAAATATTTTTCAAAAAAATTAACTCATGTTAAACATTTTAACACACACACCTTATTTTAAAAATGTTCACAAATTCAAAAAATATTAAAATAAACTTAGATTTAAAAAGCTTCTTTAAAAAGATGTTTGAAATAAACTTAAACAATAATAAAATAAGATATGTAAAAACCAACAGGTAGATAATAAAAAATATAAATTAATAGTGAAAATGAAATATTTCTAGAAATAACAATCAAAGCATATGACAGAATACATCGAGTTTGGGGGTGGAAGGGTGGGGTGCTAAATGCTAATGGTTTCTAAGATTCATTTTGTGCAACCAGGTCTCTTCAATTCAATCAAAGCCATACATTGATTTTCAAATGCCACACATTATTTTGTACTTACTGATGTACTTTACATAATTTTGTTTGATTAATTTTTCAAACATTTTATCTTGATTATTAGTCTTTCTGCCATTTCTATTTGTGCATCACAATTTTATGTTTCAAACGTTGAAGTGGGGACATACTAATAGTTTTTAAGGTAAAAAGTGATTGTTATTAATAAGTGCTTACTGGAAAAAAAAATGGCACAAGTATACTTATATATAATTGAAACAACCATAAACTTAAGGTAACATTCAGGTAGTTTCTAAATATACTAAGATGATAGTCAAGATTAATGTAGAATATAGGTTCATAGTAATAGAATAGAGAATTGCCCTGAGCAATTTTTCCCAATAGTGATAGTGATAGCTTCCTAATCTTAAAGTTCTTGGATTGATTCCTATCTGAAAAAATCTGTTTGATCAACTAGTAATAGAACTAATGTGTTCAGCTTAACACTTTGATGCTTCGTCACTTAACCTACGCAACTGAATATATGATAGTTTAGTGCCCAGTACCTTTAATCCACCAACAAAGAAGATAAGTATTAGCATATGGAGCATATTTACGAATAAATTTAAAAAACATTGCAACAAGGTATGTTAGTCTTAAGTTTTTTATTTTTTTAAATATATCAAATGTTTATAATACAGATTTATTGTCATCTAGTCGTTTTAGAACCTTATTTGAAATTTAGAAATTCATCCAATAAGTATATAACATGTTCTCAGTATATTTTTCATAATAATTTTTATTAAGGAACCAACAATGATGCAAAATAGCATTCAATATTTTTACCTTTGAGATGGTTATCTATTTTACTGGAACTTTTAAAATATGAGTTATCAAAGAAAAAAACATTCTTTTTATTAGATTAAATTGAGTATAACGGATGTAAACAATATAAATGATACGAATGATTTGAAATTATAATTCACACACATATATTTCATAAAATATTTCTACTACAAGCAAAAATTCTGTCTATAGAGTTGTATTTGCTGCAAATCACTATTCATTTTCATGTGAGAAAATTATAATGAAAAAGAAAATTAATATAGCAAGAAAAATGTGTTTAGCATTTGAAATAATATTATAAATATTAGTTTTTAATAAGTGAACCCATTCATTGATTTTTAATCTTTTCATAAGTAATGCTGATATAGCTCTAAATTCAAGATGCTAGAATAAATTGTGTTAAGGGCTATCTTTATCTGCCTTTGGGCAAAATACAAACATATTAGTGAAAACTGTCATCTAGAAATCATATCAAATAGTTTCATAAAATTAAAAACTGCAAACGTACATCATTTTCTTTTTGCAAGGTAAAGTTAACTTATAAAGTTTATTATATTTTGTTAAAATGATCTGAATGCTTTTTAAAAGCATTATTGAAATGATGAGTCCAATATATTTTAGTGATTATCAAACATGCCATTTTTATAAATAATATCTTGCTCTATGATAATAAATATGGCACTTTGGAGAAGATTTTTTTTTTATAAGAGCTTTTAGTTGAATAAATATGGGATAATATTTTTATGGATCTAGAAGTTTTATTCAAATTAATAAATTAAAGGAGTATTGTGTATTTGTCTGCCTTCATTTTCAAATTGTCACTAGCAACCACAGTATTCTTAATACTTTGATAAAAAAAAAACTTTTTAAAATTATGCCTTAACCACTTCAGTGCTCTTTTTTTCTTTTTTCTATTGATTGATATTGTAATATATAAGAATATTCTTTGTCATAAGCCAGTAACAAATTAATAATGTAATAGTAAAATAACTGTTGACAATTCCACAACTTTTACATAATAATTTGTATTATTTCATAATCAAGTGATCCAATTGAAAAACTAGACTGTTTTCAATTTTTTTAGCAAATTCTCCATCAATATGTGATCTTTCTTTTTGAGTTTTTATCTTAGAAATGTGATAACTAGTTTTGCCAGTTGCAATATTTTGATTTGAGATTTTTTTGTGTTCGTTTTGATTATTCTTTATGTTTTTCATTATGTTTCAAATAGTATCTACTAGTAGTAAAATGGGGATCACCTCTCTGCTTCTGTGCTAAATTTGCTATTGAGTTAGACCCTTTTTTAAATTTATGAGTGCATAATGATAATCATAACTTTCTATAGTATTATTTTATCAATACAATTAATTCAACACTTAAAATGTTTTAAAATAAAATATTACAGTATTGTAACTAAATGTTAGCTCCACAATTTTTTGATTCAGACAAAACAGTTGACCATCTTCAATTTTATTATAACAAAAAAATTTAAATTTAACATTTTTTTATGATAACAATTCTGAAGTTATAGCTGTTTGAAATCTCCGGAAAATTGCAATTTTGTGTTCATATGCAATTATGCAAGGATGACTCTAGCTAGAAAGCTACAAAATATCAAATTATAGCATATTTTTAAGACTTTTATACAATATGTAACTTCACTAGCTTGGGAAGGGGAAGGTATTTCCAGTTTTTAATATCAAGATCATTTATTAAACTGTTGGAAAAAAAAAAAAATCTTGGAGGTCATATTTTTTGTTATATTTGAAATTTTAATGCATATTATTAATTTGGGAAGAAAACTATTTCTATTTTATAACAATGAAGAATGCTGTAATATTATTATAGCAAAGTTAAACAAATTAATGGGATGTTGGACTGAGGTGAGAATTTGGGAAAAACAAAAACCTTTACGATATAACATTCACATATTTATTTTTTCTTATTCCAACTCTTGTTTTAAATATTATTTATTTCGGAAAAATCTTAATTGTATAAATTTATGAATATTAGCATCATCATAAATCATTCTACATGCTCAATCTTAACTATCCTTTGCAAGATTATTTTAGAAAAAATATACTTGCTGCAGTCATTTCTTTTTGCAGACAAATAAGTATAATTGGAAGGGGAGGGAAAGGCATGTGGTTTTCAATTTGGCATAGGTATTTTAAATTTATTATTAAAGTCTCTTGGATACTTAAAAGTAAGGGTAGGAGCTTTAGGTTGGAGTAATTTCATTTGCATCAACTCAGTTAATCTTGTTCTTAATCAAAACCACTCCCAAGCGGTCAGTGATAAGCATGTTACATACTCTTTTACTCCTCCCATTGTGAGAATTTGTTTCAAAGTTTATCCTGAAAAAAAAAAAAAACATAATTCCCTAGTCTTTGAAAATACTTTTATCAATAATATTTCATCTGATACATGGAGAAAACAATGAAATTTTGGGGAGCTGATAAAAATGCTTTTCAAGTTATTTTTTGCTTATATGCTATTTTTTATTAATGAAAAAATTCCTTTAAGTCAGTATTGATTTCCTCTTTATAAAAAGCTGAAAAGAAGCCACAATTTTCACTTTGTAGAATCATTGGAGATTTACCTTTATAATCTTTCATGATTTGGTCCAGATCCCATATTCCTTTACCACGGACTTGTAAATAGAAGTGGCATTCAATATTGATTCCAAAGTCAGTTATATACTGATATGTTTTTGAGAAATTCTGTTTTTCCATCTGAAAAAGATATTTTTAAATCTGCTATTAGTCTGATCTTAAGTAAGAGAAATTTCGTTTGAAAAAAAAAAATGAGCAGAAACATGTTTAAAATTATTTAGATGCAAGCAATTATAAAGAGACAATCTCATCTTCTACAACAAAACCACATTTTTTTTGCATTATAAAAAGGTACCATCCCCTCCCCCCCCCCCCCGTTTTTTTGACATTTTCCTTGTAATGAACAAACTATTTTTGTTGATATGCAGAATGTTTCAAATGTATATATCAACAGAATCCCTTTGCTTTTAGCTAGTGTCATCTAGCATTTCATTTTCTCCATTTATGAATTATATTTATTGAGATTGGCATATCACATATTTAAATTTATTCAAGAATATTATTGAATCTATAGTAGGTATCAGCATTAGGCTCAGGCAATAAGGTGACATTCATTTTCAGTATTTATAACTTATTTCAAGGATATTTTTGTTATTTATAATTCTGGTTTTTGAGATTTTTTTTTTTGTTTTATAAAAAAAAATTCTACATCATGGTTAATAAGGTGATTTCTTTAAAAAAATAATCAAGATTGTATAATTATTTAAAGCACTAAATCACATAATTCTAGCTTAATGAAAAAATTGTTTCAAACACTCGTTTAATCTGCTATGTTAGTGATACCTAGGCTTAATTGTTTGCCAATTTATCAAATGCAAAATATTTCTGTCTAGAGAAGTAATTGCTCCTAAAAGTGTGTCTTTAATTCTTTTATAACATTCTAAAATGATTATTTCTTTAATCCTCCAAGTTGCTCATATATAGATTAGAAATCATATCTATGGGAACCACTGGAAAAGAAATTGAGAAGCTATACTCTTAATGCTTTTGCAAATATTTGTTCAAAACATTTCATATTAGAACATTGTTTAATAATAAAAAATGGGTTTCCTTTTTTTGGCTTATGTGTGATTTTCAATCAAGAGAATAATTGTGATATTGTTGCATTTGATTCAGGCTACACTATTCGAGTTTGTTTAGGATAGAAAAATGAATTAAACCAACATTTATAGTATCATCATGCAATGTGCATTTCAAAAATGCATTAATATTTTTCTGTACAAATGAATATTTTATTGATTTTAAATATGTCTATACAACATAAAAGTATTTCTGATTATGCCATTTATTTGCTCAGTCCTTTTTTCTAGAATTTACTATAAAGGTTACTTAAATCCACTTTACAAAATGAGGAGAAAGAAGATTCCACAGACCAGGATGTCTTCTTAATAAAAAAATTTGACTATTCTCACCTTTATCAGATGCTAGGTGGTTGTTTACTATATCAGAGTTGAATTCCTACATAGCCAAAATTTTTGATAAACAGAATAAGCTGTGAAATACATTCAAACTATGAAAGTTTTCAAATGAATTGTTTTCAAAAAGGAGATAGATGTTAAAATATTCATTTTTCTATTCTGACATTTAAAAAATTGTCAAATATTTATGCAAATTGAAATATCTTTCTTGGTATTCAAGTAGAAACAATATACAGTACATGTGTATTTTTAAGTATGTTTATATAATGAATAAAGTATGCAAATATAGATATTTTTATTACAAATAATTGTTTGTATATTTGTATGTGTGTGTTGCCATTATTATTATTTTATCAAATTTAAAATATGTTCTTATAAACTTTTAATAACTTTAATATTATTTTAATTTGTTGTAATATTTTATTCAAATTATGTGCAAAAAGTACAATAGAATATTAAACCTAACTTAAGCACAAAGGCGAATTTAATTAATTTTTCAAATAAGTGAATTTAAGAAGGAATTGAATTAAATATGGTTTTATGAGAATTTATTTTGTTGAAATTTTATCCAATTCTCTATAGATTTAAATCTTTTTACAATATCTGATTTTATTTAATGCAAAAACAAAAAAATTGTAATAAATTTAGGTTAATGATACTTCATAAATTTCAAATTTATAATAATTTTTAAATACTGAAACATAATCAAAATAAAAATAACCTTATCTAAATGTGTGTGTGTTGAAATTTTTATAATTGAATAATTCTGTAATTATCAAACATAACAAAACTTTATGAGCTAGTAAGGAAGAAAAATTCTTGCTTTGCTAGATTTTTTTATACATGTATAATAGATTTAATGTGTGGGTGGGTAGGGGGGGGTGATATAATATTTTTAGATGCTCATCCAAAAAAAAGAAAAAAATACATTTGCAACTGTCTGCATTTTTTTAAATTGAAAATCATAAAGAAAACAAAAATCAAATACGAATTTTGTTTCATATTAGAAAATTTAGAGAAAATTTTTATGATTTCTGAAGTAGTGCAAGCCATTTGCAGATAAGATTGTATTAAAAATTTCTGAAAAAATATTAAATCTTAATGAATGGTGTTTTTTCCCTTACTTATCAGCAGAGGAAAACCTCAAATATTTTCATTAGATAAAATTAATGCATATGAAAAAATAGATATTGAATTTTCTGTGTTATGTGTCAGAAATATTTCTAAAATGAATCTATGTTATGTCAACACTGTATTAATCAATAATAATAAATCAACAGCCAAAGTAAAATATTTTCTTAGATGTTTTTTTTTTTTTTAATTGCCTTTTTAAAGAATTATGAAATATCATCTTTTTTTTTCATTCTTTTTATGTTATTTTAAATGTAGAATTAATTAGTATATTGATAAATAGTAAATTATTATTAGAGACCCATTCATTACGAAAAAAATTATTCCATCAAGCATGATAGAATTTTTTCCCTTCACTAATAACTAATGAAATTAGATAAAAGTATATTGTTATTAAAATGTCTTTCTGTCCTATAAAATAACATTTTGAATGTGAGCACTTAAAATGCTACCATTCATAGTATTATAAAATAATCTTACTTAAAATGATTATAAAGATGTAATAAAAATCTTAAGAATTACTGATAAGTAGGAAGTGTAATTTTATTATTCCTCTCAACTTTGAAAAATTTGTCACTTAACAATAAAATTCAAGAATTTCTACTAATACTCATCATAATTCCTTTTCCAATTTAGCTTAATAATCATTCTTCAAGAAAAAAGTCTATCTCACAAACATTCTAAAGTGGTTATGAGTATCATATGAGAATAGAATATTTATGTACTAATGATTATTTGAAGAACAAAGAGTAGGATTGAAGTAAACATACCATAATGTGATCAGGATTATTATGATTACCAAATTAATACAAAACCAGATTTTTACCTTGATTCCTATCTGTATTTGGCTAAAACAGCAATACAAATTTCTAAAACAAATATCACTAAATATTTGTATGCTTTTTTTAAAATAATTACCTTCTCTCTTTAGACCAGCATTTTTCAATCTTGTATTTACCTCATCTAGTTTGGTGATCTCTCATTATGTAGATAATGGGCATTTTTACATTGAGATATTTATAATAAAAGTCAATATAATTTATTTAAGTAATAAATTTTTCATGTGTGTGTGTTTTTTAAAGATAATGAAAAATATCTGAATAAGATTTTGTGTCCCAGATTTTTAAAATTTACTGTACCAAATTTTTCACATAAATAAAAATACTATACAACAGCTAAATCAATACATATTGATTAAATATATTTGTTGTTATTTTCATTATTAATTCAAAATATTTTATGGCCACCATGTTGAGACATGCTTATATAAACAACCATTTATCAATCATTAGAAAATATTCAAATCCAGATATGAAAAACAGTTTGATTGCACAATGCAATACAAATAATTTACATATTTATTTCATTAAATAGTAAATAAAATGTCATGTATCACATGGCCCAATTTTTTAAGCTTATAAATAAAAATAATTGCTCTAATAAGTTTTATTGATAAATGCTGCACAAAAGAAAGCATTTAAAAATCTCTATCTAGAAATTATTCACCAATCCTCAGACCACTGGTTTTATGCTTTGGCAATTCTCAATGAGGCACAATTGTTTAGTTGCTGCTCAGATTTTTTTTTATAAGTTAAAACACTTCGTCTGTCACTAATCATCACATCCTGCATCTTGGTATTCACATTATTGGATGTACATCTTACACTAGTATATAATGCAGTAGTTAGAATGATTAAAATTTCATTATTTAAATCAATTTTGTTTAAACTAGTTATTAAAGTTTCAATAGTAGAAAATTCTTCATGAGCTCCAAAACTTGTTTTTAAGATTGATTTCTCAGATCTTATTTCCTTTTTATGGAGTACTATAAATTATTTCAGTTAAGTGGGAACTTAAACAGATTGTGAAGATTTATTAAATATGAAGAAAGATTACTAAATCACTTGTCAATTTTAGTAACCATGCTCTTTATTAATTTCTTCTAATGGAATAAATATTCCTTAACTTTTCTCAGTCTGTAAATATTAAAATCTTAATCTTTATTAATTAATAAATAAAAATTGTACATTAATTTCTTTACCCCCCCCCCCCAAATTCATTCAGTTTATAAATACAATATCTTTTTTTTTTTTTTTACACATTTCGTCTACATTTCAACCTTATTTTAAAACTATTAATTATCTGGAAAAATAAAATATAAATCAAATTTTTAAAATCATATATTAACAAATGATATGTCATTACCATAAAAGTAATATATTACCCATTCTTTTTCTTATGCTGCTTCAGTATTTTTTGTTTGTTTTTATTATTACATTTATATATTTTTCATCTTTTCAGATAGATAATATATAATTTTTGATTAAAACAACAAAATATGTTTGAAATGTAAGGAAAAATTTGTTAAATAAAATTATCTCAATATAAAATAAAAACAATTTTTTGGAACAAGAAAAAGAAAAATTCTTATCTGATATTTATTAATGTATATTATTAAATTGACAAGCAGCCATTGGTATTTTATATGCTTGTCTTATTATTTAAACACATTCAGAGTAAAGATATCTTAAAATGCTGTATCTAAATAATGTGGAGTCTCATAAATAGTAATGGTTAGTTAGCATGTTGACAAGAATGAATTTTTCTCTTGCCTATAACATAACTTGTTATATAGGAAGCTAATCTAGATATGCCAATTCATACTTTATATTATATATATAAATTGTCATCATAACTGATGATTAGACTTAAAAGGATTACATATTTCAATAATCCAACATCAAAATCCTACTATAAATAAGTAGGAAATTGAAATCCACTTCCTCCTAATCTGTGATTTTAAATAGACTATAAATTCTAGAAATGACAGACAACAGTTTGAAATTCAAACTGCTAAGCTAATGTAGCTAGCTTTTGGCAGGTTGCTGCCAGAATCATAGTGCTAAAACTAACTGTGTCATTAAAAATATGTATATATAATGATGAAGATCAATATGCAAATAAAGTGCAGTATGTAAATTAGGTGTTTCATTTTGTTGACAATGGTATGCAGGAATCTTTTTTATTAATAAAATGAGAATCCCTAACAATAGCCCACACTTTATATTTTCCTATCATCCCTCTCTGTGCATACATTAGAGGAGAAAAAAGATATGTCCTGTAGCCTGCTCATGATAAAAAAAGATTGATTTATATTCATGATTTGACTTTGCTTTATTATGTAAATATGTGTGTTGGGTGACTCGATCTATTAGCGTGAGATTTCCCATAATAAACTTAGTTACAAGCTGGGGCAGGGCATGAAATTTTATATACAATCTGAGGGGCATGTTCAAACTGAATTCTGTCCTTAGAATTGTTTAAAAGGTTGAATCTTATTGTATTTATCTTTTCATATTAACTTGAACAGTACAAGTTTTGTATGATTATACTATTGTACAGTATTATAATAAATATAGAATTCTATTAAATGACCGGTCAATTGTATATAAATTATTTCACCATAGTTTTTGTGCATGAACTTAAACCAATGAATATTTTGGCAATCCATTGCCAATGCAACACTACAAATAGGTAGGAAATGAAATTAACTTCTTAACCTTGTCTATAATTTTAAATAGTCCATAAATACTAGTCTTTGTAAATAATGGATTGAAATTCAAACTATACTAAGAAGTTTATATATAAATCAGTCAAGATATAATCAATCTCATTTTTAAATTTAAACAAATTAATCATAGACATAGATTAAAAAAAAAATATTGCTATTAAAAGTGAAAAATGAATATTGTTCAGAATTTTTTTTATTGATCATTGCTGTTGAAGCAGCTAAATAAATTATTGCAAAATTAAATAATTATTAGTTTCTGCAACTTATTTGAGACATTTTGCAGAATTTTCTGTTTGATTTTTAGGATGCTCAAGCTCAAAGACACATTGAATATTATAGTGATTAATTCATCTACTTTATTGCTATCATACTAGATACATGCATTCGGATTTTTTTAATGAGTTAAATCATCTCATTATATGATCTGAATAGGATACTTTTAACTAGGCCATTTGTCTTTTAAGTCTTAATATCATGGTATTTTTAAAGCGGTTGCCAGCATCACAGTTTAAAAGCATTACTACTACTACTATTGTTTTTATTGTCCAACTTTCATATCCATAATTGCAGAAAATGTATACCATATTTTAAATAATTTTGATCTTTGTTTTTAAAAATATTTTTTTTTATATTTAAAAATATTTTTGTCTTTTCATCACATACCTGGTATTATTCTGTGATGAATTTCTTGATCACTGTATCTTTTATTGTTGGCAAATGATCGAAAGAGACAATTGAAATCAATTGCAAATGCTATCATTATAAACTGTGCTTTATTCATATTTAACCATGACTCATGCTTTCACTCTGTTCTTTAATTTTTGTAGGTGTCTTGTCATTTTCTATTTTCAATTTAAGTGTAACGTCATTAACTTGTTAAAATTGCTGACATTTGCTTCACCAGTTCTGAATACATTCATCTAATCTTGCTTCTATCATTAAATTTCAGTATATAAATTGAACAGATATTGTGTCAATATATAGTCCTAATACTTTAGCTAATGTAAAACAAATCTTATTCACCAAAGTTTTAATCATAGCTTGTAGTCCATATAAAAATAATGAAATATTTTGATTTAACCACTTTTTTATGAACATTTAATAATTTCATATAATTCAGCTGAATCAAAATTCTTATAATGAGTAAAACATATTTGTTATTTTATGGCTTTTACAATATTACCATCTTAAAATTCAGTGTAGATCAATACATCCATGAATAAGCAAAGGTTCTTTTTGCTGATATATATCATTAATATGATTTTTTTTTTTTCTCTCTTCTTTAAGGATGAGAATTTCAAGTATTTGCTTTTATGAGAAAATAGCTGTCCATAAGCCGTATTTTTGAAAATGCCAAACGAAAATATTTTTGATTAAATTAAAATTTTGCAAGCCAGTGGTTTCACTTTATAATTTATATTGAGAATGAAAGTTGTCATAGGCATCGATAATGTTGTAATAGTACTGATGAAGTTTTTGAATAAAACTCAAATTTATTTATTAAATTCCATTTTCGTGTACTATTATTGAATGTCTTTGGTATCAATTCTTTGGATTATATGAATAGCATTTCTGCATCTATCATTCAATTTGGTTTTTTATTCTGATTAAAGCTGGTCTCTATTATAGTAATGGAATCTATCTTTTTATAGTGCCATTCATTCCAAGCATTACATATATTTTTAAATAAATAGATTGTCTCATAATATGATCAAAATAAATGTTATTTAGATAAGTTTTAATTAATTATATAATGATTCAAGCTAGAGATTTAAAAACTTAAATAATTTAAATCTTTCTTTCTCTTTAGTTTTAATAATATTGCCATCATTGAACCAAGGAATTTGTAAGTGAAATCATGTTATCATATGACATCAAAATTTAAGCTTAAAAATGCAAGACACTTTCTACAATGTTATTGGTTAAATATTAAAAAGACATTTGATAATTAAGCATGTACAAAATTATTTTTGCACTGCAACTTTGTTCATAAATTTACCATTAGACAAATCTTACAGAACAAATTTCAGTTTTTATCTGCGATGATGCAGAAAATTTAAGTCATTCAGTGTGAGTACTTTAGTCACTTGCTAAATATTTATATATATTTACACTTGCAATATATGGTATAGCATATACCCTTTCATTCCTAAGAATATTCATCATCAAAGTATTGTATATAATCTTTTGATAAATCCCCTAAGAAAAAAGTTATAATGTACAATTATCCTTCAAACTTGATATCTAGTGGTACTTAAAAAAAAAACTTAATTGGGAATATGATGCTTTTCCAATATTTCTATAACTTCATTTAGTTTGGATCTCTTTAAGTTTGTAATGTGTTGTTGTTTTTTATATAAAAGATTGAAGCATGTGATTAATCATACTTTTTTTACAAGTGCCTATATTCTTATTTGTATTATATATTGTAAATTTGATTTAATGTTGATTTTCATTTCTTCTGCCACTACATTAAATTATCTTGTCAATGAATTTACTATTCTCGTCACATATTAACTGAATAATTATGTATTATAAATATTTTCTTAACATGGGTGTGAATATAAATTCAAGCATTAATATTAATTCATAATTATTAAAACACTGCTTTACACAGATATTGCCCCGTTATATAGGAACAAACAGACGAGCAATACATTATATGGATAAGGGGACAAAATTCTATTAGAGCAGTCAATACCCACATCCATAAAATGTCATTACAGATTGTTCGTAGGATGCTTGTAAAAAGCAGCATACTACTGGTAAAAATTGAATTAGCCATGTGACTGGGTGATATTTAATCTGAGAAATTATCTAATGCTGAAACTTTGTTCATAGTACATCATAAATTTGAATCAGTATAATCATCATGTATGTACTCTTTTACAATGAATTGCTTGTACACAAGATTGTTTGTTATTCTTTAAACTGAGATCCAATCTCAGATCTTTATCTTGATGATTGTTTAAATGATCTATATATTGAAACAAAAATGATATAGCTCATGTTAAAGCCTTGATTTCAAATATCAAATGCAAAGGCCAAGTTTGTCCTAGTTATAGGTATTCTATTCATGGTCTTCATAGTTTTTGAATAATACTTTGATTTCAAACATAAGATTGAATCAGCCATCATTGTCTGTCAATTTATTTAATATAAACTCCTAGACAGGGCAAATTCATAATTTTTCACACCATATGTTCTTGTCATTGCAGCTATTATTACTATGTGATTTTTCACATTGTATATGAACATGAATGGGCTGTTTACCAACAACATTAGCCAGCATGTGAGTTTATTGGCTTTTTACCTTTGAATTTAAAATCAAGAAACACCATGATCTGTCTTCTCAATTTCCTGAAAGCTCTTGACTGAAATATCAGCTGTTTTATTGAAGGCAGAATGAATATATATGTGAATCTAAAAAAAAAAATTATAATAGATATTGACCATCATTTCAGACTAAAATAAATCATGTTCCTTATTTCCACGAGATTGTAAAGTCACCAGCCAAAGCAGTAGTTGGTGGCTGAAAGCAGAGGGTGCTAAGAATCCCCTGGTTGCAGACCCAAGCTGCCATTTGATGGCAACCTTTTATTTAGGTATTTACAATTGCAGATCACTTCCAAGTGAAGGAAGATTGCAAGAATTGGAAAAACTGTTTCATATGAAATAGGATATTATTGGACTTTGTGAAATTAGAAGAAAAAGTGAAAAAACAATTGATTTAAAAAATGGACATGTACTGTTCTACAAAGGCACAAATATTGGAAGTACAAGTGGAGTAGGATTCATTATAAATAAAAAGTGAAAGAACAATATTGTGGAAATTGGTGTATCAGACAGTGGTAAGATTAGTTATTCAACTTAATAGCAGATAATTTAGGGTTACACCTCAACAAGTTCTCATAGTGATGATGTAATAGATTTTTATATGGATGTACAAAGGCTTTTGATCAGACTGAACATTTTAAAAATTTTTTGGGAGACTAATGCTAGAATTGATAAACAATCAAAAGATGAAAGTGCTATAGATAAATTTGATTGTGATATAAATGAGAAAAGTCATAGACCTGTGAAGTTTGCAGAGAAAGAAAAACTTTATTATTCTTTTTTTTGATAAAATTGTTAAAAGGAAATGGATATGGAATCATCAAAATGAAGGTGTACAGCAGAATTGGTATTTTGACTAACAGAAAATACATATTAATAAATCTAACACAGGAAATGATCATCGATTAGTGAGATGTAAGATACTTATTAATGTAAAACTAGAGACAAAAATTATTAAGAAAAACAATGTTCACAATTGGTATTCCTAATCTTCAGAAACATTCCAATAAATTTTAATGATGAACTTGCAAATTGTTTTCAATTATTAACAGATTTTGATAATTCAAATTTGAATTAATTCAATAGGAAGATAACTGATACACTTTTAAAATGTACAATGAAGATAGCTGATACAAAAAATTGCTATTGACCAATAAAATTTCTTCCAAGATGACAATTTATAAAGAAAAGAAAGAATATGAAAATATATAAAAATGATGCATTAAGAAGAATTGAATATCCTGAATTTTGTAAAATGGTACGAAAAAGAGTTGATAATGATATAAGAAAATATAATTGTGAACTAACAAGGAAAGATATAGAAAAGAATATCTCAAAAGTGTAAAACAACATCTTTGGTATTGGTATGAAATGTATTTCTGCAATAGGCAGGCAAAAAAGATGGCTCTATTATTAAAAAGAGTGATGACATGAAATATCTCCTACAACTACTATATCTTCTGAATTACCCTGGATTATTAAATAAAGAATTGAGACATGCAATTAAATTTATGAAGAAGGGAAAAGCTCCCGGTAATGATAAAGTTATAATCGATATCTTAAAAGAAACATGGGAAGAAATACAAAAATTTTTGGCAAAGTTATATACCAAATGTCTAAATGATAAAGATGCTTCAGATACTTGGAAGAATGCAGTATTAATATTGATATTTAAAAAAGGTGATAAAGAAGATAGTAGAAATTGCAGACCTATCAGTCTTTTATCAGTTTTATACAAAATTTTTACAAGATAATTACAACTTGTCTACAGAAAACCTTGGATTTCAACCAACCAAAAATACAAGCTAGATTTAAAAGTGATTTTAATACAGTGGATCATATTCAAATATTGAGAGAAGTTATAGAAAGGATCAGTGAACATGAATTGCTATTATGCTTTGGATTTGTAGATTATGAAAAGGCATTGATTCTATAAGCATTCTTATTGTCATATTCTGAAAAATATTTATAAAAATGCAACAATTAGATTACATAATGATGCCAGGAAGATTAACATTGAGAAGGAAGTACAATAGCATGCCTCCATATCTGCCAAACTTTTTATAGTAATGCTGCAAGAAGCATTTTGTGGATTAAAATGGGAAGGTAAAGGAATAAAAGTAAATGGAGATTATTTAAATCATCTATATTTTGCAAATAATATAATTGTTTTTGCAAATAATGTTCCAGAGCTTCAGGAAATATTGCAAGAGTTATCAAATGAAAATAAGAAAGTAGGACTAAAGGAAGGTAAATGTTAAAAAGACTAAAGTAATGTCCAATGGATTTTCTCAAAGGTTAAAAATAATGATTGATAATAGTAAGTTAGAAGAAGTAAACAACTACAGATATCTTGGTCAAATTATTAATACAGATATAAACATAATGAATGAAATTAATCATAGAATTAAACTTGGTTGGAGTACTTTTGGTGGAAATAACAATATTGAAAGAAAATATGCCTATGTATTTGAAAAAATATTTTTAATAAGTATACTTTACCTGTTCTTACTTGTGGATCCGAGACTTGGACACTTAACAGAAGAGCAATACAGAGACTTCAGACCACTGAAAGAATTATAGAGAGATGCATGTTAGAAGTAACATGAAGAGATCAAAAACGAAACATGGGTAAGAGAACAAACAGATGTAATTGTCATCTCTACAATATTGTTCTTCCACTTTTTATTTATAATGAATCATACTCCATTTGTACTTCCAATATTTGTGCCTTTGTAGAAGAGTATATGCCCACTTTTTAAATCATCTCTTCACCTTCTAACTTCACAAAGTCCAATAATATCCTATTTCATATGAGACAATTTTTCCAATTCTTGCAATCTTCCTTCACTTGGAAGTGATCTGCAATAGAGATGTTAATAGATGGACAGTTGAAATCTTAAACTGGATTCCAAGAGAATGTAAAAGACCTTGAAAGAGATCATAGTAAGTTTGCTGGAATGATAAGAGAGGCTAGAAATCAGAAATGGATTCAATTTGTTCCAACAATATAGGTGACTGTCGGTGAACCAATTTCTATGTGGATGGGTACCTTCTTCTGACAAGTGCATTTTTTGTAATTCCAGGAAATTCACAAACCAAAGTTGAGCTTCATTTTATGATTTCTTTGACACACATCCTAGCTAGCTAGCAGTATTACTTTTGCAAGAATGCCACAGCATCTCTTTCAGTAAAAGGCAGAATGAATAGATTTATTTTTAAATGGGAGTAGGAAGCAGAGTAAATAAATTATTTAATGAAAAATTTAACAAATTAATTAATATTTTTTTTATTTAGAAATATTTCTCGACTTTTATTAACATGTTTTTTTTATTTTATAAATCTTCATGTAAAATATTAATTTAAAATAGATGTGTATCTTAAATTAGCTGAGTTGAAAACCCGATGGTTCCAGAAATTGATAACAGGAACACAGCTGCATTTGAAGTCATATTTGACCAAATTCATTTGAAGACTGGAAGGTCTGAGACAATAAATTAATGTATAAAAAAAACTGGCTCCAAATAACAGTAAAGTACAAGTCTCTTGTGTCTATTTTAGAACCAATTCTCAAAACTTGAGCATGTAATAAATCTATGTAAGTAATGTAGATTCAGAACATTGTTTTTATACTGTACTTATTCTGTGATTACTTTTTATTCATGTTATTCAAGCCACCAGTTTAAAGTTTAAATCTGAACCTGTTTGATGTCTAGTTATATAGATCAGCAACTGACATAATATAAGATCTGTTATAACTTAACTACAGGCATATTTGATCTATAATAAGAGTGATATAAACCAATCAGAATATTACAATTTTTTTTTTGCTTTATTTTATCTACATTTTACAAAGTTTGTTCTAAAGTGCAAAAAGATTCGTTATTATTAAAAACAATATATTTACAAGCATTTTTTTTTTAAAAGAAATCAATCATCACATTAGAAAAATTAGTCATGCATTTTGTGATTTACTTTATTGATCTTGTCAATAAATAATCAAAATGTTTTTTCTTCATTGCTAACTTTTTATATTGACCACTTCTGATTTTGTTATTGTGAGTTCATTTTTCTATTTTGTCTCATGCTTTATGATGAATATGTATTAAAAATTAAAATGTCATTTCTTATATAATGCTCTTCTGTGTTATCAAATTATACTGATAAGTATCTAAAAGAAATGTCTGCTACATTGTTTTTAAACATATTCCTTTTCATATATTGATCTACATTGAATGATTATTAATTCATATGTTATGCTAGTTACATAGATAAAATGTCTAAGCTTTGTGATATTTGAAATTAATGCTTAACATTCATTAACACCATTTTCAACCATTATTGATCTACTGCCAGTTGAAGATCTTTTCAAGTTTAATTCAGTTTCTCCTATTCAGTGTCTCTTTTTCACAAGGCACCAGTAAACTTTTTTATTTCAGCCATCCATTTCAGATATGGTTACATCTTGAATGCAGTTTAAAACTGCTATTCATTTCTTATAGTGTTATATCCAGCCCAGTTCTACTTTGTTCTCGGAATTCTTTCAATAATCTCAATCATACCTATTTGTTCTCTCATCCATATATTTTGTTTTCAGTCTCTACTTGTTACTAAATACATTTCTCTATACTTCATTGAATGGTCTGAATCTCTGAATTGCTCTTTTATTAAATATCCAAGTTTATTTTTCAAAGACATAAGCATATTTTCTTTTAATATTAAATTATTTCTACCCAAAGCTCTCAAAGTGTAATTCTGTAGTAATTTCACTTACTATATATTTCCATCTGTATTAATAATCTGATCGAAGATGTTTGTAGTTTAAACTGCTAATTCATCATTATCAGTCTTTATTTTTTTCTCAGAAAATCTATTCAGTTTTTTTAGCATTTATTTAGTCCTAGTTTCTTACATTCATCAGATAACTCTTGAAACATCTTCTGAAACTCTGAAAGATCATTGGCAAAAATAACTATTTCATCTAAATGGCTTAAAAATCTCTATTTACTTTTATTCTCTTAACTTTCTATTTCAATCCAGAAAATACTTCTTGGGAAAACTTCTGAAATCTTTTTAGTATTAATATTACTCTAATCATTGTTATTGCATTTTGATAAATATTCTTCACAGTATGACAATATCTAAAGTCTATATCTTAATGATTCATTGCTTTAATCATTGTAAACATGCTTATAGAATCAAATGCCTTTTTATAATCTTCAAATCCAAAGCATAGTGGCAAGTCAAATCCCGTGATCCATTTTATAATATTTGCTCAATATTTGGATATGATCTACTATGCTAAAACCACTTTTAAGTTCAGACTGTACTTTCGATTGGTTAAATCTAAAGTTCATTGTAGTAAAGTTATAATTATTTTGTTTTGATAAAAGATTGTTATTATGTCTTTTATCATTTAGTTATTTGGTGCATATGTCTTTTATCATTTAGTTATTTGGTGCATAAGTTGGGCAACAATTTTTTTTTCATCTGATTTTTTTAAATATATTGATTATAATTCTATTATTACCTGGAGCTTTTTTTCTTAAAAAATTAATTGCATGACTCACTCCTTCATTTAAAATGCTGAGTAATACTAATGTAATAACTGTAGAAGATACTTTGTTTTCATATCTTTTTTACTATATATCATTTTACAAATCTCTAAATATTCCGTATTAATAATTTTTATTAGTCATTTATTAGACTAGAAATTATCCAATAATGAATAGTATTTCTGTAGTGTAATTTTCACCACACTACTCTCACTGAAGGTAGGGACTTATTTTTATCTGCTTTTAACACCTTGTGGAGAAATGTAATTTATAAACATGACCAAAGACATGTGAAAAAGATCTGTGAGCCCTAAGATGTACATTTCATGCTGAAACAGCACTCATTAGTTGCCCCAAATCACACTCTCTTACAGATATCTTTATCATTGTTCAGTATATATATATAGATCACAAATTACTACAGTTTCATTGATAAATGTCAGACGTGCTGCCCTTACAACCTTGACACAAATCAATTACTTAATGAAAATATATTCATATTTTTTATTAGTCATTCATTAGATTAGAGATTATCCAATAATGAATAATATTTCTGTAGTGTAATTTTCATTACATCACTTTCCTGCAAGGTTGGGACTGTTTTTTATCTGCTTTTAACGGTGTTGATAATGTTTGTGTTCAATGCGGATAGAAACCAGTACCTACCTACCTTGCATGAGAGTGGTGTAGTGAAAATTACATTACAGAAATATTATTCATTATTAAGATACTCTCTAGTCTAATGAATGACTAATAAAAATTATTAATATACTATCATTAAATGATTTGTGTCACAGTTGTGAGGGCAGCATGTTTGTCGTATCAATTAAATTGTAGTAATTGGTTATCTTTATATATATAGTGAACAATGATAAAGATGTGTGCAAGAGATTGAGATCTGGACCAACTGATGAGTGCTAGTTCAGCACAAAATGTGTAGCTTAGGGATCATAGAGTTTTTTCACGTCTTTGGTCATGTACATCCCTCCACATGGTATTAAAAGTGAATAGAAACCATTTCCTACCTTGTGTGGGAGTGGTGTAGTGAAAATTATAGAAATATTCATTTCTAGATTTTCCATTATATGCTGTCTTGTCTCAGTAGAAAATTGTTAGTAAAACGCTACTTTTTACAGTTATCTTATTGATTTCATTCAAATCTGAACCATCTCCAAAATCTGTTAGTAATTTAAATACATTGGAATGTTTCTGAAGTTTAGGAATAATTACTGTTAATTTTGTTTTTCTTAATACTTTTTCTCTCTAGTTTTGCAGTAACACATATCTTAAATCTCTCTAATTGATGATTACTTCCTATGTTGAATCTATTAAAAATAATATATAAAAAGTTCAAATCAGTCTCCCAAACATTGTTTTTTTCAGCAACACCCTCTATGAATAAGTATAAAGTCTAAATTTCAAACAGCATGAACTGAAAAGGGTATCTTTTAAGTCATGCTGTTTGAAGTTTAGATTTTGTATTTATTCACAGAGGGCATTGCTGATAAAACATAGCATTTGGAACGGTGATTTGAATATTTTGTATTTGAATTTTCAGCTAGTGATATGCATTGGGATAATCTCAAATATATATTTTCTGTTAGTCAAAATATAATCCATTCCAATGCTCCCATTTTTATTTTACTTTTCTCAAAGCAAGAATTCGTATTGTTTTTTTCAAACTCCACAAATCTGTTATTACTCTTTTCTATCGCCATTACCAAAGTTTTTCAGCGCTTGTATATTTTAGTTATTTTTGTATTCTAGCATTAAAGTCTCCCATGACCATTTCAATATGTTGAATTTGATCAAAAGCATTTTGTATATCCACATAAATATCTTCTACTTTTGCATTACATTAAGAACTTGGAGCGTAAATGTGAAATGTCTGCATTTGTTATGTTTCATTAATTTCAATAATTAATCTTGCCACTGTGTCTGATATTCCATCAACTTCTGCATTGTTCTTAACTTTTTATTTACAATGAATTCCACTCACATTTGTTTCTTTGTAGTAAAGTGCATGCCCACTTTTTAAAAGATATTATCTCTTCACCGTTTAACTTTACAAAGTCCAACAGTGTTCCATTTAGTACTTTCCAATTCATGCTTTTTTTTTTTTTCTGGTCTGCAACTCTAAGTAAATAAGTAAAAGATCATTATCAAATGGCAGTCCATATCTTTAAAAACTAAATTTTGGCCCTTATTTCCAGGAAGCTAAGGCTGAATTGCTAAGAATGTTCTGATTGTAGTAGACCCAAGAGCTTTAACATTGCATTACATCATTATTGTACTTGTGTAATCATAAACTATTGTATTTATTGCTTAATGAATACTGGTTAGTGCTTTAATATTCTGATACTTTGTTCTATCAATCAATTTAAATTATAACCATTTTTCAAAATTGTGTTCATGTACTTAGCTTTTTTCATTCAATCTAAATACAAATCATTATAAAGTATTTTTTTGAAATTATTTGCTTATGTTATTCAAATGCTATTAACACTGAATATTTGTTATTTCATAAACAATATCAGTATACTTAATAGTATGCTTTTGTAGTCATGTTTGTAAATATTGTAGCTAGTTCAACTTTCTTGTTTTGAATTTCTTTATTATTAAAAATATACTTGAATAATCAACAAATTAAATAGAAATGTAGATAATTTAAAATGAAATTTGGAAAATTTTAAAATTTATTTGTTCAGTCAGAGATAGATTGAAGGTAGTTTAATATAATTTTTGTACTTTGATATACGCATTCATAATACATTTTTTTCTGGGGAAGTACTAAAGATAAAAAAATCTAATAGGTTTTCACTTTGCAAAATAAATTTGAACAAATATCAAAACTTAATTGCTAGAAGTATAAAAACACTATGCCAATGCATACATATTATGCTCTTTAGAAAGCTATATGATTTAATTGACATGATGAAAAAAGTTTTACACATATATGATTCAAGTAGAAATCGGTCTTAATTTTTTTTTGAAATTGAAGTCTTGCCCAGGATAACTATTCCATGAAATAAACATTAGGAAAAAAAGGAATCATTAAAAAAGTTTATTATTAAAAATAAAACAGAGCTTGTTTAATAACTCTGAAAAAAGGTCTCATTTATGCAATAAAGAATTCAGAGAGGGACAACTGCTGCAAAAACTTCCATCAGAGTTTGGAATGAAAAATTCGTGTTTAGATTTAAATCTGCCAAAGATAAGCTGACTGTTTCTAGAAGCTAATGCAGCTGATAATTATTACCTAAGAACTAAGATAAAGATCATCCTAAAGTAAAAATTTTGTAGTCTAATCCCCTGTCAAAAAAAAAAGTCTGAGAGACAATGATATTTTTATAACTTAATTCAGTGATTATCTCGTGCCAGCAATTGACTATATTATAAACACAGTAAAGCCCACAAAGAAAATAAAGTTGTGTTTCTTATCTCATGCCCAACTGATTTTTTCTGCCTATAGATTAAGAGGTTATTTTATTGTTCAAATATTAGAATATTTGCAAAGACTGTTGTGCTAGAAATGTAAATGAGAAGTACGCAAAATAGAAAAGCATTTTGGAAAAGTTTTAAAAGTCTAAGTAGAAACAAAACTGTCAGAGATACATGGGATTAAATATAAGAAATCAATGTGAAAAAGTTTTAAAAACCATTTATTCCTTTGTTTTTGGACAATTTCATAGGTTTTAAAAATGGAGGCAATCACTTGAAATTTACTTAAACTATCAGATAGACAGGATATAGTAAAAGAGATCCATGTGAGATATAGAAGATACTAATTCTTTTATTTTTGGACAATTTTGTAAAGTTTGAGGGAGTACTGGCAGCAATCATTTCAAATGTTGTGGACAATAGTTCATCAGTTGAAATTACAGATAAAGACTGAAAATATTATGCTTGAGTCACATAGTCACCTCTAATTGATGAGGATTTCTAATAGAGAAAATTGTTTAACGAACATGTCGATCTGAAGATATAGAAAGAGTACACTAATGCAATAGATTACCTTGATTTTCGTTTTTTTAATAAATAATCCCACACATCAGTCATCTATTTTTCTAACTTTTTAGATTCTAAGCTATGAACCCAGTCCCTGTTAAATCTCTATCAATATCCTCCAATAAGAAAGACAGTAATTTCTGCTTTTGATCATAAACTTTATTTTAATTTATAAATGTAAATCTTTTTGCTGTGCTTTGACATTTGATCCATTTTAAATTTTTTTAGCAATATTCTAGCCCCTATCTTATTGAAAGAGTATATTTACCCAGCAATTATTATTGTCATAGTCTTTTCTTTTTAATTTTATATGCCAGTTAATGTAAATTTATTGTTTTTACATTGCATAGGACATCTGCCTGTGTAATATATATATAAGATATTTTTAGTGTTAACTTCATTATACTTTTTTAATCATCATTTAATTATTTACTTGTAAATGTATATTTATGCTTTCATTATATTTGAGACAATTGAAGTGGGGTTTTTTTCTCTCACATTTGAAAATTTGGCTGGAAGGCTAGATCTTTCAAGGAATAACTACACGGGTTATTGTGAAAAACATTTTTGTTTTTTTTGCAATAATGTAACATATGTATCAAGCTTTATCGGTGTAAATATATTATTATTAATAATGGTGACAAAAGTCAAAAATTAAATTGTTTGGTAGATTTGTATTGCATGAACTGTTAGCTATAAAATAAATGAAAATTGTCAGACTATTTGAATTTCTCTCAAAACTAAGTATGACCAGCATTTTTGTAATGTAAAAACATCCATAATATACTACTGCTAATGAATTAAATCACTAGTGATATCAGCAATATACAGTACTCACGTTTTAGGCAGGCAACATATTAGACCTGCTATGTCTTTTCACTTTTTTATCAATCTGCCAATAACTTTGTAATCATGTGATCTGACCAAATCGTGTGTAAACTGGAAACTTGTAAAATTTAAATGATAAATTCATCAAAACGGACCAATATACATGATATTTTTGCAAGATTTATAAAAATTCATCAACAGGTTGAATATGTATGTGAAAAGATGTAGCAGGTCTAATATGTGACCCTAATTGCACCAGACTAAATCTGAAAAAGTATATTTTTAACAATACTAAAAATATAAATTTCTCACAAAAAATATTAAATATGACACTGCATTATACAATTCCTAAATGTTACTTTAAATATGGATATTTAAGCTGGTCATAAAATTTCAAAACAATCACTAATTAAAATCAAAAAAAAATAAAATAATACTAAAGTATTACTACATCTAAAATATTAGCATGTCTAAATATTATACCTAAAATATATCTACATCTGGCATGAAATTGCAAAACACTTAAAATGAAAACATAATGTGTAATATATATAACAGCAATTGTCATGATGATGAAACAATCATTTGTCTGTTCTAGTTTATTGTAAGTGGATAAAATTATGTTCCAAAATAGAGGCTTAAAATAATTTTTTTTTTTCAAAATGGAGACTTATTTAACACATAATTCACACGAAAATGGTCGTAACTGGCAACTCTTAATTCAGCAGTTTTATAGTCTCCAGCAGTCTGAATAAATTGTCGATTCCTCTTTCACATTTTGTTTGATGGCTTCCATCAGAATTGCCACTGTTCTATCATGAATTCTCATGATGAAACACTCATCATTCTCCCTGCACAAGCCATCAGACATCCATTATTCCAGAAGAATTCATCTGGCTTGGTTTTTTTCTTTTTGCGCAAAAGTCTTTCGTCAATTTTAACAATTTTGTTAGGACCTCCAATTTTATATTTTCTTGCACTATCATTATAGTGGCACAAACTTCCCACATATAGTTATTCCAGTCTATTATAGTTTTGCTGCTAAACCAACTCTCATTTCCTCCATTCTATGAATGTTAATTTGTGAGCCCAGTTGTAAATAAATCAAATAACCATAAAAAATGGAATTCTGGAACCCTCCAGCCATATTCCCATACAAAGGCCTATTTTATTATTACATCCTTGAATGTTACAACTCCATTGCTTGTCTGAAGTGTACTTGACCACTTTGATCTCAGTAGTGGGTCAACTCCAAGTTTTCATCATTTTGTACTGTTAAAAAAAAAATTGTATTAGAAAATGGAAAAGTAAATCAGCACTGAAGTAAAAAATACTTTGAGAAGAACTTGTCCAAACAAAATCTACACAATAAATAAAAGTTAAATTTATCGTGTTATTGAAGTATATCGGATAAGATCTCGGGATTTATTTGACAGGTTCATAAGGTTAGACATTTATTATGAATGTGAAAAGGCATAGCATGCCTCCTGCATTGCAGGTCTAATACGTAAGTACCCATACTTACATTCAAACAGTATTTGATAATGAGATATAGATAATGATTTTCAGTTTATGATCTATGGCACATTATTAGGTGGTTTCCATTTGTGTTGTCAATTTAGTATTTGCTGCTTTGATTTTTCTCTGGTCCTTCATCTATTTTTAATGATTCTAAATGTAATGTTTTGTTTTTAAAAAAAGATAAATTATTTTGGTAGTTTTCCATTTTTACTCTTTTTTTCCAAATTATTTCTCGACACACTCTTTTTTTCCAAATTATTTCTCGACACACTAACACGGATGACTTGAAAACTTTGTATCATATTCCAATCACTATGGTACACTCATGAATTATTGTTAGTAATTTTTAAAATTTATTACCTTAATGTTATTTTATTATAGATGAGAGAATTGGTTTTCGACATTTCACTTTATAGAATGTTGCATTATTTAATAAGGTTTTTTATTATTAACTTGTGGATCATTAAAATGCAACATTTAATAAACATTTCTCCAATTTTCTAAAACATTTTGATATTTTTGAATATTTTTTAAAAATAAATTTATCAGCGTAATCTCTTAAAGTATATATTTCTTTAAATTTATGAATATATATTAAGACATCTGAAGGTAGTAATATGACCAAATGATAACACTTGATCTTTCATCATTGGTTATAGTTTGCTTTTGCTTGTTACTTTGTTAACGTAATTTAGACTAACATCTTAATTTTACAAATGCCCCATAAATTTTAAGTCATTATTCATCAGGTTCTATATATCATTAAATAAATAAATGGAGGCAGGTGATTTAAACAGCAAGAATAGTACTTTTAACAATCACATTCTGTGAATACGTGTTGTAATTATTTGAGAAAAGGGGCAAATAGGATGTTGACATTCTTGAGCAAAAAATGATCACTTAAGAATATCTTTTCATTTCGTTCTAGAATATTCTTCTTTTCATTTCGTTCTTTATAGAGTCCCCTCTCCTCTCCAAATATATATATATATATTCTGCCCTTTTTTTTTTTTCAGTACACGCCTTAATCCTTCTTTATTTCAATAAACATTTTGTTTAATAAAGATGAATAAAAGAAAATTCCTTGAAAGTATTAAAATCAGAATTACAGATACAGGCAGTTTCAAATTACAAAAATTTCCAAAGAAATATATATATTACAAGAATAAAAAGGTAGTTTGTTGGTCATGATTAAATCATATTTAACAATTGCATTATGCATGACATCATCAAAAATTGAAAGATCATGATTTTTAAAAGTACAGAGATTTTATGTACATATATATGATTTAATATCAAGCATACATTAATTGATAAAGTTGGGACTGTTTATATTTGATTTTGAAAAAGGTATGATTGTTGGTCTTCATTTTTATATCTGTTCAAGAAGATTGTAAACATTTTTGGGTCTTCTATTACTAAATATTGATAATGATTCAAGAAAATATTTATCTGCGTAGATTATTTTATGATGAGAATGGCTACAGAAGATTAAATTAGAAACTTAACATTTAAGCAATGAAACAATGATGCTGAAGATTTGGAAAGATCTATTTTAAGCAGGACTAATAAAATAAAATGATGCCATTACCAAAGTTAATAATGGATTGGATTTTTTTTTTTTGTGAAACAAGATGTTATTTAGATAGTAGTGATAACAGTAACAAAAATATTATGAAACCTGCATTATAACTCTGCAAAAATTATCCCAACACAATGCTTTCAGACTCTAGGATGCTTGTGAAACATATTTAAAGTGTCTACTTTTAACTGCTAATGTGGTAGTTTACGATATGATTTCAAGTATTTTCAAAACATATACATTGGGGGGAGTCAGCACTTGCAATTGTAGCAATTTGTTTATATATTGGCTTTAGTTAATTTGTAAAGTATTTGGTATGTTGTGATAGTTTTATTATTATGGTTATAACCCATGAGAAAATAATAAAAAAATAAATAAATAAAAGGCATATAATTTATTTATTTTTTTCTATTTTAAAGGAAAATTATATTTTTTATTCAGTTAAGTGTTGGGATTATCTAAATTTGAAAATTGAGGTAGATATTTTGTCATAGATCTGCTATTTTCTCTTTTTAATATAATTGTTGTTAACTTCTATGTTAATTAATAAGACTTTGAGAGCAGTTAGCCATGATTCAAGAATCCCATTAATTTTTATTTTTGACATATTTATTTCTCAATGTTTGTTGTTGAAATTCTTAATCATCTTTTCTTTCTAATATTTGAGGCATTTTCATTAAGATATTTTATGTTAAATCATTAAACATCACATGATCATCATTTCTTATGCTTGCTTATAACTGTTATTATAACAGGCAAAACTCTCCACATAGTAGTTGCCACTTAGTGCAAGCCAGAATAACAATGGATGCCAAAAAGCTTGTGCATAAAATCCCTATCTAGTGCCTACTCATCCAACATCCCCAGATTAGTTTCTAGCTTGTAGCTTTCGTCAGTGACTTGGATCTGAGAGCACTGTACCTAGATCTTAGAATCCAATGCAACCCTCCAGCAGCCATCTTTTATCTCTACTTTACTACAAAACTATGAGAAAATTGAAAACAATATCTTCAATCCAAGCTCATTAGCTTATATAGTCATATAGGTCTGAATTCATTTCAGTACCCATACATTTTGGTGTCTTTGGTTCTTTAATAGCCATAGCCACCAATACCTATTAGGCAGGATTGGTATTAAACCACTAAACATCACATGATTACTGTTTCTTATGCTTGCTCGTAACGTTATTAAAACAGGCAACAGTAGTGCCACTCAGTGCAAGTGGAACATTTTATTAAAATGCTAGTTTCAAGACATAATACTTTCATAGCTAACTAATAATTTTATTTTATTGATCGTGTCTAGAGTATGGTTAAATGGTACTTTGTCCTCATTGAATAACCATGTCAAAAATCTATGTTTGCCAGTTTATTAAGTTGAAATATTCTATTATGTACTTAGATATTATGATTTGAAATACTGAAATATTAGATATCATATTAGTTAATTCTTCATTTCCATCCATTTCTCAATGAAAATTTTTGAGTTTAAATCTGATTACTCAATCCATAGTTTATTTTCTCCATATTTATCCATCTGTTTCTCATATGGTCTATCTTGAAAATCATTTATACTTAGATTCTTTCTCATCCATGTATTTTTTCTTATTACTTAGTGTATAAAATCTCAGAACTTATAAACAAGCACTCATAGAATAACACATTTATTAAAATTGTTTTCAGATGCATAGGAATATTTATTTTTAATGTTATTTTTGTTGAAAGCAATTCATTTAAGTTTTAATTCTATAGTAAATTTCATCCACTTATCTATATTAATTGTATCAACTATATGGTTGGTAGATTCTTTCTAATTCATTGCTATCAATTTTTAATTTTTTTGAAAAGCCTTTACATATTGATTTAGTCTTATTTTAATATTTTTTATCCTTTTTTCCTTTTATCTTCTAACTCTTAACATTTTCTATAGCTCTGAAGGATTATTTATGAAAACAATTGTATTATCTTTAAAATCTAAATGACTTAAGTACAATTTTCTTTTGCTTATATCTCCTTTGTTTTTCATATATAGAATTATATTTAAAGACATAATAATATTATTCTGACATATATCCTTATTTATGTTAATCTTAACATCATCATATTGGTTTGAGTCCAAAGTTCTAATGTTTTTTTGTAATTTCTGATAGTATTTCTTCAATTTTGTTTATTGTCAACATCTAGTATATTCATGTCATTTAGGCATTTAATTATAGTTTTGCCAGCAATTTCTTTATTTTTTTACTCTTAAAATATTTATAATGATTATGTTTTATTTCATGCAATTTAATTGCATATTTTATTTCTTCACTTAAAATGAGAGACATTACAAATGACGTTATATGAGTAGTAAGATAAATTATTAGAATTAATTGAAGATAGCAAATTCTGTACTTCTTTGTAGAGATATCTTGACATTTCATGATATTACATTTAATGTTGTGTATCTTTTTTTTTTGTAATGCTAAAATTACTTTCTTACAAGATCAAGATGTAATTAAATCATTTAGAGATTTATTATCTTCTATAGCATTTCTTGGCATCTGGTTATAATTCCTATATATCTTAAACTCATTTCCTTATTTTTCATTTTATTTTTTAATTATTTTCATATTCCTTTCATTGTTTATATTTTATCTTGTATAATTGTTTTATTAGAATAAATCTTTTTTAATGATCTTAGGTATGTCTAACCCATTTTTAATTTAAATTCATTTCTGAATCTTATGAATATCACTTGTGAATATATTTTCGTAATATTCTATCTACATTATCAATTCACCAATGAAGTATTCTCCATATTGAATTAAGTACCCATGCTTATAATGTATCCTTTCTGTTAATTAAGATACAGTCCAATTCTGCTGTACATTCATTTTGATGCTTCCATTTCTGTTTCTTTTTTGCATTTTTCTCAGAAAGAAAATTCAGTTTATATTGCATAGTTTGTTTTATTTACAAATTTCATATCTATTTTCAGGGGATAAAGTTCAGTATGTTCACTTAAGTCTAATAACTAATTTTAATAGTCTGAGATAACGTAATTAGTTTGAGATACCATCACCTTTTAAAATGGTATTTTTTCATCTTTTAATTATAATGAATCCTATTTCATGTTTGCTTTCAGTATTCATGCATTTATTATTAGGAATATGTCCACTTTTCAAAACAATTCTTAATTTTTCTTATAGTTTGGTAACAATCTTTTATTTAATATTTTTTTAAAGTTTTTTTTGTTTTTCAGAAACATTTATTTGGTTGATGTGAATGTTGAAATGGATTCATATGAATTTTTAAAATGGGATGTCCTTTCTATTATTAACAATTTGCTCATGATTTAATAATGAGACAATTATGATTTATCTATTTCATTTATATTTGAATTTATATAGTGTAGGTTTTCAGCTGACAGTCTCAAAAGTTGTAATTATTAACTTGTTTATTTTTGCTCCGAAGTTAAGTCACAATCCATTATATTCCACATTTGTTTTAGTTTAATTTCTTAATGTTTTTTTTTTTTTTGTTAGTTTTTTTTTTTTTATATAATAGTTAGGAAATGATATTTTTATAACAGTTATAATGAATGAATCTTTCATAAATAAAAAAACCCAAATCAAAGAAATAGTCTTGAAGCTGTTTTATTTAATTAACAAGTGCTATTAATTATAGAAAACATTATTTAAAAAATATGAATAGCTAAATTGCTAGATTTTTAATTTATTATTTATAACTGATTTGTTAGATAAGAGATTTCCAGGTGAGTGAATGCTTTGCTTCAGGAATAGAGTTGAAAGCTAGGTCATTCACTCACAACTCATTATTATTATTAATATTTTTTGCTCATGCTTTGTCAAGAATTTGTTTCAATCTATATGACATTTAAAAATAAATATTTAGTTGTGAAATGATGGTTCACATAAAAGTAAAATATTTTTTTTAAAAATGAGCACATGATATAATTTTATTAGTTTTTCAATATTTAGCTTTTTATTTAAAAGTTTAATACATAATTTTTATTTGGGTTCATATTTTTTGCATATATATTTTTTCATTCATATTTGAGATTATAAACAGCAGAATAAATTCATCCTAGTGTGATGGTGACTGATAATGATCAAACCCTCATCATAAGATTTGGTCATCTGGCATTGTATTCAAGTATTAGTTGACTCATAAAATGTAAAAGTACGAATATAATTTAAAAACCAAATGGGTTGTCTGTGGGTAATATATATACATATATATATATATAACACATTATCAGATAGATAGTAAAATATTTGCAAATTGTAATTTTTTTGTGTGTGTTATTAATTTTTGTTAATAAATTTTCTTTAATGTGTTTTACATTTGCTTGTGTCTGAGATAAGGGAAGAAAAACATTAAAATGTATGTTCATTTGTTTAATTAAATTAGTAGATAAAGAAAGAATATATATATATACTAAAAAGATTTCTTAATTGTCTTTGGAATAGATATTTTGTAGAAAATGTTTTTAATGATGTTATATTGCAAAATAATTAGATACCTTGTGATAAAACTTGTTGGTAAGAATTTATCTCTTTGATAAAGATTTTTTTTTTAATGTACCAAGTGATTGTATCAAAATTTAATTCATAAAGTGTTGATAAAATTCTTGAATTTTTTTTTTTGTAAAAATACAAAGACTCATCTGTAAGCTGATTATAAAAATAAATTAATGGAAATCAAAGATAAAAAATTACAACATTCTGTTCTTTTGTGTGGGTGTGATATAAAAAACCCAAGCCGATCCTGTAGTCAGTCAGTGAACAGTTCAGCCATCATCGGTCCAAAATCAGAATTCAGAAGAAAAAATTGAGCTGGCAGTCAGTGAGTGGTTGGTTAGTGATTACATTAGTGCAGAAACAAGAAAAAAAAATCCTGGGGAACTGTTGGAATCCATTTTTGAAAAATTCAACAAAACAAGTGTTAATGCAGTCAGAAGAACTAAGTAGACTAAAGAAAATGGAGTAAGTTTATCAAGTGTACCATTTTTAATCATCAAATAATCACCATGTGAGCTCTATTGTTATGCTGAAACTCTGCCTAGCAAGAAAAGTGGCAGAATCAAAATCATCTGTTTCTCCTGATTGTTACTGCACCTTTGAACAGAGTTTTGTAAGTGGGAGGGTACTTAATATTAGTCCTGCAATGTATTAGATCTGCCACGCCTTTTCACATTCCTATCAATCTGCTGCTAACTTTGTAAAATCTTATGATCTGACCAAATTTGTCAAAACAGACCCACATGTACATGATTTTTTTTACAAGATTTACAGTTATCGGCAGTTTGAATATGTATGTGAAAAGGCATAGCAGTTCTAAGATATGACAGAAATTGCATCAGACTAAATGTAACCTTTTCATAGTTTAATTTTTTTTTCAAAAAGTGGCCAAAATTGTACATTTTATATATTTTTTTATAAAACATTTACTCTCAAAAAAAAAAAGTGGTTGATTTTTTTTTTGACAAAATATTTTGTCACTTATATGTGTCACTAGAAAACATACATAATTGCCCATTTTATCAGGAATACTTATAAAACAGTAGTTTTACAATTATGAAAAAACAATTTTTGTGAAATTTAGAAACTCTAAATTCAAAATACTTATAAAAATAGTTATAAAAGTAATAAATCTTACAAAAACTTTATAAAAAATTATAGGGGTTTGAACTTGGAACTGTTCAAATCAAACATTTTTATTAGACTTTTTATAATGTTCTAAAATTTTGTAAAAATTGTTTTTTATGCATTTTACAATACAATTCAACATGTATATATTGTAAACATATTATAACACAATGTTCCTTATATATTTAGGGTTCAAACTTGGTAAAATTTATGTCAACACTATAATAGATATAAAAACAATTGTTTGTATAAAATTTTCAATGTCTATATTCAAAGTTCTTATGAAAATAGTGATAGAAGTGATTAATTTTACAAAATTTTTATAGAAACATTGTAAGGATTCAAACTTGGAATGGTTATCAAACAATTGTTATAAATTTTACAATAAAATACAATGACTACATACTACCTGACAACATATAAAACATGAAGAAATGATGTCAGAAGTAATTATTTACTGGGCTTGTCACACTGATGATGTCAGAAGTAATTGCTCACTGGGCTGGTCACACCTAAAATGTAAAATAGACAAAGTTACAACTATCAAAATATATTTCTATAAATTTACTAAGTGTAAGCAATACTTATCTTTATAGTAATTATAGTTGTTTGATGATTTACTATATCCATTCTTCTGTCCACCTAACCCTGAAATAGTTTATCAAGCAGTTGGAACAAATTTATATATATAAACTTATAAAATTCATAAATGGGAACAATACATACCTTTAGTAATTCTTCTGTGTGTGAAAAATTTCAAAACAAGGATCCACACACAGCCCAATCTTGCACTGTTCACACCAATATCTGGATTCTCTCCGGATACGTTTTCCATTAGAGTCTTTCCTTGTTGAACAAACTTTGCAGACTCTGCAAGGTGACTTTTTTATAGGATTAGGTGGAAGAAGACGTGGAAAGTGGTGAGCTGTGAGCCTAATAGGTGGAGGGTCAAGAGAAGGTCTACTTCGTGAATTTCTAAACTCAGGGTCCGTATATAATTCAAAAGACTCTTCAACGATCTGCGCTTTGAATTCCAGAAGCTCAATTTGAATGGGTTTACATTTGTTATAAAGAATACAAGAATTCAAAAGCGCTTGATCAATGTCGAAATATTTTTTTATAATATTTCTTTTGACAAGCCCTGGTTGTATGGTAAAAAGACAACTCTTGATCACAACGATCAACACCGCCCATAGTGTTATTATAATCACACACCACAGTCGGTTTCACCACATTTTCCCCAGTTCTAATTCTTACAATTTGGGATGACGCATTATGAATGGTACTCAAAAGACAGACTGGTTTTTTGTCTTGCCATTTCAAGGCCATAACCTTTCCACGCTGAAAAGCTTGGATAGTGCCTTGTTTCAGCTTACTCTTTATCATTTCAGCTGGCAGACCCTTTCTTCTGACATTGACAGTGCCATAGATATCTGTATCATTATTTAGAAGGATGTCTATTAGCTCTATTGACATATACCAATTGTCAACAGTCACACAGTACCCTTGTCCCAAATAATTGTGCATAAGGTGAAGGACACTTTTAGTAGTTACTGGAAGTGCATCATGCGTTTTATTGTATGCTGTTGCTTTTCCAGTATACAAGAGAAAGTCACAGATATATCCAGTATTGCATTCACATATAACAAAAAATTTCAGACCAAAACGGGCTCTCTTTTTCATGTTGAACACTACCCATGATAGACGGCCCTTGTAGAGCAACATGCTCTCATCTACACTAACATTTTGGTCTGGAATATATAAGGTACTAAAGCGTCCTCTCAAATGCTTCATTACGTCATAAAACTTAATGAGCTTTGAATTTGGGTGGGCATCTAAATCAACAGCAGTTTCATTGTCACAAAAATGAAGAAACTTCATGAGCAATGTAAACCTAGCACCTGTCATCACTTCAGAAAAAATGGGTACATGAAATATCCTTTTTGTCCACGACCATTCCTGATGCGGCAGTTTGACAAGGCCCTGAAGCATCATCACTGCAAAAAATAACCTCATCTCTTTCACTGAGGTGGGTGTCCATTTTCTAGCTCTGGACAATCTTTTGAACATGCTCTTTCCAATACATTGGGCAGCATACAGATTAGTTTCCCTTACAACAATTTCCAGCATTTTATCATCAAAAACCAATTCAAAGAATTGTAATGCTGTGGCAGCTGGTGCCATTGTTATGATCATGCCTGGTGTGGCAGTAAAGAGAAACCTTGGGGGTGGTGGAGAAATATTATCCATATCCATGGGTAGCCAAGAAGCAGACCCTCCAACATCATCATCAGATCCATCTTCAGTGCTGCTGGTATTAGATTCCTCATCATGTGAGTCTTCTTCATTTCACTGACATCACTCAGCAGTGGTACCTCATCAGCTTCAGACTCATCAGAAGAATCACGGTGGCTAGGCCCAGCAATCGCTTTGAATATGGATGCCATTATCTAAATACATATACAAAAAAGCAATCAAAATTTTCAAGATATATTTTATGTAGCACATATTTACATACTAATAATTATTTATCAGTCATATGAAAAAACATGTCTAAAATATTTTTTCTCAACCCCCCACCCAATGGATAAGCTGGGGAAAATGAATGCAAACATATATATATATATATGATATCATGTGACTCAAAATATATTGAACAAAAATGCGGCTTATGTATTTATTGAAATCAAAAGTTTTGGATCATATACATTCCAAAACGTAAATTATATTTTATATTAAAAAAACAACACATATTTATATATTTTTTATTCAAAAAACTCGATGGATATAATGAGGTACAAAAAATGAATAGATATATACATATATGCTATCACGTGACTCAAAATATATGAAAAAGAAGTGCTGTTTATTTTATTTATTGAAATACATTTTTATATAAATCAAAAGTTTTGGATCATATACATTCTAAAGCGTAAATTATATTTTATATGAAAAAAACCACATATTTATATATTTTTCCAAAAAACCCGATGGATATAATGAGGCGCAAAAAATGAATAGGTATATACATATATGTTATCACGTGACTCAAAATATATGAAAAAAAAATGCTGTTTATTTTATTTATAATTGAAATACATTATTATAAAATATATATATAAATCAAGTTTTGATTCACATATTTTCTAAAAGCTAAAATATTTTGTAAAAAAATATAATAGATATTCAAACATTTATAGATAAGAAAACATCACATGATGTTGAAAATTTTCAATAGACAAAATGATGCTGCATATAAAATGTACGAAGAAAATACCCTTTATTTATTTCAGAAAATATAATTATAATTTTTTGAAGAAAAAAAAATACTTGTAAGAATAATGCTTGTAAGAATAAATATCAAAAAATGCATGCAAGAATAAATATCAAAAAATGCGTGCAAGAATAAATATCAAAAAATGTGTGCAAGAAAATGAAAGATGAAAAATTATCACAGATTCTAGATATCTAAATAGAAAGTCAAATAGCTTATTTTCATAGAAATATTTTTTTAAAAAAGAAAAATAAATCATAAATAATTATTATAACTTACCAATTGAAAGAATAAACAAATTTTATTGGAATTACTTTATAGAAAGCTCAGATGGTCTTATCTCCAGACAAGCAGGAAAAAGAGTGAATATGGGGTCTCAATTATCTTCCACGGAATGACGTATAAATCATTACTTATAACTGCCATCTATGTGAAACTTTACAAACTAATACCTGAACAGTATACGCATGTGCTAGAATCGAAAAAACGAGATTTTTCGCTCAAAATTGCTTATGGTTGTCAAAGGAAAATTGAAACGCGATATCGCGGGGCGTACAAAATGAAATAGGGGGCGCTTCAAATGCGACTTTTCAGATAGTCCTATTTAAAGGTTAACAATACTAAAAATATTAATTTTTAACAGTACTTAAAATACGAGTTTCATACAAAAAATATAACATGACATGAAATACTAACTTCTAACAATACTAAAATTATGAATTTCAGCCAAAAATCAATCTTAAAAAGTACATTTTTAACAATAGTAAAAATTATGATTTGACAAAAAATGTCAAATATGACACGCCATTATGAAATTCCCAAATGTTATTTTGGTAGTTATTTTTTGACCATACAAGTCACTTGATGGCGCTTTATACTCTTTAATACACATTAATATTATGTTACCTGGCCTTTTCGACTTTATTAAATTTCAATATTTAGAAATAAATATTTGATTGACTTTTTTTTATTTTCTTTATTTTGGATTGACTTTTTTTTTTTTTTGATTGACTTCTTTTTACAATTTCTTTTTTCGTAATTTATTTTTTTTTAAAATATCAGATGTGATTCTTTACTTTTTTTTTTTAATACTTATTTTGTCATAATTACATTTTTTCTTTTTTTTTAAAAAAGGGTGTAATTTGCTTCTTGTTGCTGCATAATTTACATTTTTTATTGACTTCTTTTTAGGACTTTTTTAGTTGATTGACTTTTTTTTTTAACAACTTCTTTTTGCGTGATTTACTTTTTTTAAAAAATATCAGATGTCATTATAAAAATAGTCTGTCAATTTTTGATAACCACATGTCTTTAATACATTAAAAAAAAGGGGGAAATAATAGAAATGAACATTTTGACAAAAAAAGTAAAACTTTTTTCCCTTTAAATAAACATTAATTTCAATATTTACAAACATTTGAATAACACATTTTAAGTTCAAAGATTAACAAATAATCTTCGAACTTGGGGGAAGTATTGTTATGTATGTGTATAATTAAAATATATACAAGCAAAATAATAATAGTAAATCTTATATTAATTCTTATTAAGTGCTTCTAACCTTATATAAGTAATAGTAACCATATAATTCTACAATTAAAACACTTCTTTTTTTTTTCAAAAACTTTATTTGTTGTATATATATATCCACTTGTTCCAACATTTCAACTATTTTTACTTTATAGTCATTTTCAAGGATCTAGAAAAAACATTACATTATAACAAATTTCACATAATAAAACCAAAAAGACCAAAAAAATATCAAAACAATATAAAAAAACAAAACAACACACAAAAAAATATATAAACCCCATAAAAATTAAAATAAATTACATTAAAATCAATTAAATAAAAAACATAAAATAGACACCACACTTACTTGACTCCCTTCTCAAAAAACTTTCCCTTTTTACATTTTCTTTATCCTAAATGACTATAAAGTAAAAATAGTTGAAATGTTGGAACAAGTGGATATATTTATACAACAAATAAAGTTATTCATTATGTAATTAAAAACAAATAAAGTTTTTGAAAAGAAAAGAGGAAGTGTTTTAATTATAGAATTATATGGTTATATGTAATGTATATTTTGAAAAGAAAAATGGATTGAGTGGTGATTAGAAACAGAAGTAATAGTAAATGTTGTAAATGGGGATTTAATATTTAAACGTATGTATGTGTATAATTTATTGCACATACATATGTAATTTATATTAAACTTTAATAGTTGTGTTATTTTTTAAAACATCAAGAAAACAAATCCCTTAGATGAGAAGTTTAGTTGACGAATGAACTTTGCTGATAAACAAGATGTGTAATTAAAAAGTAATCAGGCTGCAACTAAGACTTAAGTCTAAATCTGCTGCTGCTAGTGAACTGGGAGGGATTGATCTGACCAGGTGGACAAAATGTGACCAATCAAATCCAGAAAATCAGGACTGGGGAAATGAGGGCAACTGGAAGCTCTACCGATGCAGATGAACTTAGAAAGGTGACTAGCGTCGATTATTTAGCATGGTAGCTCCAAAGTGATCACTGGCTTCCGAACGTCCAAGAGTCAGCATAAGGACTGTAAAGTAGGTCGTATTCGATCTTTTATTATTGTTTTGGTATGCCTTCGGGTTTATTTCACCTAAACATATAATTATGTTAATGTATTCGTGTAAATATATATATATATATTAATGTATAACTAATATATTCTTTCCACACATGTATTATAATTAAATTTGCTTTTACTAATTCTACCGGCATTAGTCTTTATTGAATATAATTATTGTATGCCTATATAGGCAGGGCAGGGTTAGTTCCCTGCACAAATTGTTCGTCAGCAGGTACTGTAACTAGCGGACATAACATTTAATGCCAAAAAAATTTTATTTCCAAGAAAAGTATGTAACAACTCTCAAAATCATTAATTAACAGCCGTTGAAACATGTCTGGTTGTGGCAAGGAACACTTTCGATGGCAGGATGTCGACTCACATTCAAAGGTGTAGGTTTGCAATTTTCTTAACCACATGGCTCATCTGCAAATGCATTTTTGAGCATCGGATATAATTTTTTTATAATGAAAAAATAACACTCCTTTTCTGTCATTGGCAATTGGCTAAACTTAACACTGTCATGGGCAGAATATGCCATTTTGTCAAACAATACTGTGTCCTCGAAAAGAGCGTGAATAGTCGCGAGATATAGTACAAATCGTGTTTCACCTGACCCTTCCCTAAAAAATTTTCAACATTACTAACTCTCTTCAAAAAAACTAAACTCATTCCAATTATTGCAAACTAATTCTCTGTCACTTCATGTGTAAGACAATCAATTTAAAATACAGATTTAAAATTAACAATGCCATTTAAAAACAGATACTCGTAAATGATACCATAAAAAATGTACTAATTCAATTATTCGCAGAAACAATGAAACAAGACGTCGTAAGACGTATAACTCTAGCCAAATGAGAATTGCGATAAATTTGCAGCGTAACCGCATTAAACTAGCTGTTTTACTAGGCCACTTAAAGGCTACTCGTAAAGCAGTTTTACAGGGCAAACTTAAAAGCCCTCATAAAAGCGGTTTTACAGGCTAACTTAAATAACCTCAGAAACGGCATGTTAAAGTGGTATTGGCTAGCAACAATGCCATCAAGCAGCTTGTATAGTCAAGAAGTAAATATTATTTTAAATACGGTCAAAACAATCACTAAATTACAAAATATCCTAAAATATTATAAACAAAAAAAATGTAAAATATACACATACAGTACTTACTATGTAATATATAACAGGAATTGTCACGATGAAACGATCAATTTGTCTGTTCTTTATTTTAAGTGAATTTTTTCCCCCCGAAATGGAGACTAAAAGTAAAATTTTAATTTTCTCAAAATGCACACTTACTTAACATGTAATTGTATTTGTGGTTCACACAAAAATGATCATAACCAGCATTTCGTAATTCAGTACTTTCATAGGCCTTCCAACAGTCAGAATAACTCGTCTATCCCTCTTCTACATTTTGTTTGACAGCTTCCATGAGATGTACCGCTAGCGGTTCTATCATTAATTGTTATGATAAAGCACTCGTCGGTCTCTCTGAAGAAGCCACCAAACATCCACTGTTCGGGAAGAATTTGTCCAGCTTTGTTTTTCCTTTTTGTGAAAAGGCTCTCGTCAATTTCAATGATTTTGTATAATCAGGAAATTATGAAAATGAAATCAAAATGAACAGTACTTGTACTCACTTAAAACTACGAATACAAATGTAAGTAAAAATCATTGAATCAAAACTATGAATACAAATGAAGTCAAAAATAGTTTTAAAATGCAATTGGCAGCACTCTAAAGATCTTGTCAGAATGAAATTTGGATAATAACAGAGTGTAAAATTATCACAAAAAAACATGTTATTGGACGAGATCGCAGGGTTTATTTGATGTGATCGCAGAGTTACACATTTATTATGGATGTAAAAAGGTGTACGATCTTTACGTTGCAGGACTAATTGAAAAGGCTCTCGTCAATTTCAATGATTTTGTATAATCAGGGAATTATGAAAATGAAATCAAAATGAACAGTACTTGTACTCACTTAAAACTACGAATACAAATGTAAGTAAAAATCATTGAATCAAAACTATGAATACAAATGAAGTCAAAAATAGTTTTAAAATGCAATTGGCAGCACTCTAAAGATCTTGTCAGAATGAAATTTGGATAATAACAGAGTGTAAAATTATCACAAAAAAACTTGTTATTGGACGAGATCGCAGGGTTTATTTGATGTGATCGCAGAGTTACACATTTATCATGGATGTAAAAAGGTGTACCATCTTTACGTTGCAGGACTAATACAGAAGTACCATTGGGAGCATGCAAGGGAAGCTTTGCTTTAGCTAAGAATTGGGAGGAGATAGCCATCATAGAAAACAGCATCATGTAATGTCATCTATAAATAATTATTGCAGATGAGTCTGAAATATTTAGAGAGAGCAGAATGAAATATGTACCCCCTTCCCTCCCCATTTGATATAAATAAGAACATTTAAAATTATTATGATTATTTTAAGTTTCTTTTGATTGAAATATACCATTAAGAAATTAATATTTTATGAAAATTAAGCTATATGTATACAAGTGTATATATACATATAAAATTAGATAAAGATATATATAATTTTTTATTTATTTGTTAATATGGAGGAAACATGAATTGAAATATAATCTATCTTGCTGATATATATATATTTCTTTTTGGTGTAATATCACTGATCAGTGTGGGTATTATACATTATAATGGATGTTAAGACACCATTACAAAAATTATACTTTTATAGGGGTAAAGAAAATAAAATAGATTTTTATTTAGGATTTCATTTGTAAAACTTGATTAAAGGTTTTTTTAATGCTTGTACTAATATATATGTATGTGCATGGGAATTATATTTTAATACCACAGTTATATTTGGTTTTTAATTTTGATTTTAAAAAAAGAAAACTAAGATTACTTTTTTTGTTAAATTTATGTAAAAGTAAAGTGTACAAATAGATTGCTTTACAGATTTTGGATTTATATTGATAAGAATAATTAAAAAAGAAAGAAAACAAAAAGAAAAGAATTTTTTCATTAGTTGGTTCCTGGATCTGTAAAGGGCAATTTATTTCGTTAATTAAATAACTATTGTTAGCTAGATAGAGAATTTTTAAATTTTAATTAAAAAGAAAAAGTTTTGTAATTAGGAGATATGATTCAGATAACAAGTTCTAGTCAGGCCTTCGGATTATCTGGGAAAAGCTAGAATATTTGCATCAGCTAGTATACTTGCACCAGCGCAAAGAGACAGACACCAATTCTGACAGGAGAATTGCACGATTCCTGCCAAAATACTTGGAAAGAACGATTCCTGCATATTCTGAAAGCTGATCCAGTAATTATTCTACCTAGAATGAACATTAAACCTACAGCGAGAATATTTTCTTTACCATGATGTGCTAAGCTTCTCGCCAGGACAGGTTCGGACATCCTATGTCTCCATTAACTGCCTACAATGCCATAAGAACCGGCTCCAAAGAAACCACTAACCAACTCGTCCAAGCCTACCGTCAGTGAATCCAGAGCAACGGACTAACCTAAGAAGTCTAGTGCACTAGCATTGAAATAAATTATTAAGGTACCTTACATTTTTGCAATTTAAATAATGTTGTCTTAGATTTGTTCCCTTCTGTTTTTAAATATAAATGTTTTTCAAGTTATATCTTATGTAATTCGATTTCTGTGTGCTTGATATTTTTTTTTTTTTTTAACGAGTGCTAGTTTCAAACCTATTACTGTCCGTCCTATTTAAGTCTTAGTACGTAAGATAGTAGTTTATTTATAATCTCACATCCCTTTTATTATGGAAAGCTGTCTGGATATTACAGACTATTTTAATTGACTTCTGGCTCGTGACCCATTTTATTATTAGTTCTACTTATGTCGTGAAACTTTATTTATAATAAACTATTAAGAAATATAATAGTTCTTAGTTTTATTTCTTCAAGCTTCCAATTCATTTATTAGGGGCACATACGATCGTTTTAACCCTCTCAATAGGTAGATCATGAGCTCCTAGCCTGTCTCACTCAGGGGGAGGTCAATCGATTGAAAGTAATAACTTTCAACACTCTTTTTATTATTATTAATGTTTTGGAAGCTACTTTCTTATTTCTTAGACTATTAAGAAATATAATAGTTCTTAATTTTATTTCTTCAAGCTTCCACTTCGTTTATTAGGGGCACGTACGATCGTTTTAACCCTCTCAATAGGTAGATCGTGAGCTCCTAGCCTGTCTCACTCAGAGGGAGGTCAATCGATTGAAAGTAATAACTTTCAACACTCTTTTATTATTATTATTAATGTTTTGGAAGCTACCTTCGTATTTCTTCTGTTTCGACATAAATCTCTTGTCCTAACTATGGGTTATAAGCAGGAAGCTAACCTCCCTTGTCTGGCGTGAGATCACTGTATACTTACTAATACTTCTGCTACTGCCAGTATTTTGCACTCTTTCACGCACAGGAAATCGCTCTCAAAGCCATATAAATATTTTAGTTCAATTTTGACCAATGTACGTGTAATACATATTTTAAGTGTGCTTTAACGATTATTATTTAGATTTATGTTTATTTAATCATACTTTTAATAAAATTATTTTATTCATTTACTTAGTTGATTTTGTTTTCTGTTGCTACCTTTCCAACTCACTGAACAAAACATAGATCTCATTTGCTTGATTGAGCTAGTCCGGCGCATTCGATTCGCATATCCTGTAACCCCTTAAAAGTAAATGTCTAGTTCCAAATTTCGGACTAGTGGCGCCCTGGCAGTCAGTTTATGCGAGTCTAAAGCTTTTGTCCGGTATAATATATATATATATATGTGTTTGTTATTTTATATGTGTATTTATATGCCTACAATTTGTTGTATGAGTCTATACTGTAAGAAACTAATAGAAAAGCGGGGAGGGGTGCTTTTATTGCTAGGTAATGTATTACAGATTAGATCTTTTTTCTTTTGTGTCATCTTTATTATAATTTTTATTTCTAATTAAGATTAATAAAATAAATTATTCATTGTAGTTAATATAGGATTGGTGTTCCATCTTTCACTCGTCTCACTCCATACTTCATATGGATGATATGGTGTATTTAAATGTAAGATAGGCTATTCACGTTGCAAGAGTAATAAAAGCTAGCATTTGGCATAACCTGCAAGGGAATGTTGGGTATATCTTTATAAGTGGCTTGTAGGACACGTTTCTATAAAAGTGGCACTTAAAGCTTTTAGACTTTATAAAATGCTTTACTTTGGCTAAGCTTGGCCGACCCTGGTGGAGATGGTTATTCAAATAAGGTGATTAGGAAATAAAACTAATAGTTGTCAATTTAATCATCATTTTAACAATAATAATTATTGGAATTAGTTATTTTGCTCTGCCTTATCTGTTAGTTGAGTTACAGGGTTTGAACTCAGTAGTGATGGAAAGGATAGTCCCCCTTACAATATTTCCATATTGAAAATTACATTAAATGGTATTCTTTCATCATAATTCAAAATTTCATAAATATGCATGTACAATAGATTCTTAGAGAAAAATTTAATGAAACTTATACTATTATCCTAGCATTCAGATATATGTGTTTTGCTATGGGGTGCATAATTGATTTACATTTATCTTAAATGTACAATTTTTATGGTACATTCATTTTCTCATGAAAATTAAAATCTTCAAAAAAATAAAAATGAATGTACCATAAAAATTGTACATTTAAGATAAATGTAAATCAATTATGCACCCCATAGCAAAACACATATATCTGAATGCTAGGATAATAGTATAAGTTTCATTAAATTTTTCTCTAAGAATCTATTGTACATGCATATTTATGAAATTTTGAATTATCATTTTGAAAAGTTAGTTGATAACAAGTATACTAAAAGTATACAATTTATTAATATTCCTCTTTTCTCTATTTAACTATGATTTTGCCAGCAGTAAAAATTGTGATCATTAATAAGGTCAAAGAAAAAATATATATTTCTCATAATAATAAGATGAAAAAAAAAAAACTAAACATATAACATGTTTTATTCTCAACTGTATAAATTTATAAGGTCCCTCTCATTCATACTTAATTATACCATAACTTAACTATAAAACAAAACTTTCCTCTATAATAGAAATATTACTTATATAGCTATATTTTGTACATTAACATAAAGCAAATTACATAAATATAGCTTAAATCAGATTCATTAATAAGACAGTATACATATTTGATAATTAAAAAAAAAACTAATATCACTCTAGGCTTATTGTGTTATGATAAAAAAAAATTCACGTAATTCACTGAAAGTCCGTGATGGGTAGCAAAAATTTTTTCTATATAAGTTAAGAAATGAGTACATACTCTTTGTGTATAGTTCAATCATAATTCTCATTGCAGATACTGTAAGATTTATCCCTGGCGAGATTGGTATTTGGTCAGTGCAGGTAGTCAGTTTTCTAATGAGTTGGCTTCATGTGAAGACTGAGCTTATTGCTCGAAGAGAGAAGTTGATTTTTAAAAGCTTAGGAATGCATATTGGCTAACAAGAACGCTAAAGTCATCTTTAAGTGCAATCATCTTTAGGTGCATTCTTGATTAATTTATATATAACTGTAGGAATAACATGGGTAACAAATTTCAAAACACTTTAATGAACTAAAAGAAATTGTAGTCTCATTGTTCTTCCTCTTCTTTTTTGATGTAAATAATAATTATTCTTTTTATAAAATTCGAGGGCTTTTATAGAGCTATCATTGTTCTCCCTTAAATTTCTAGAATCTTTCAGCAACCATTTATTTACCAAGATAGTTACAGATAAACCAACATTTTTGCACTATAATTATCAAATTCCAATATAATTAATTTAAATTAAAATATTTATGACAATGCCCAAAGCAAGGAAATTGCATATTCCTTAGATTCATTATTATTAAATAGATTAAAACCACTTTACTTGGCTGCCTTTTGATCTTTCAATATTTATATCAAAAGATTAGAAAAAAATATCACCCATGTGAAATAAAATTAAATAGTAAGTAAAATATAAAATAATTAAAATTTTAACATTACCTCACCAATGTCAAAAAAAAAATAATTTGAGACCCGTCAAGCTTCTCACTATTCACTTATAATAATTTTCTAATCATCTAACCACAACACCATCCATTAAAAAGTTTTAAACCATTTAATAATATAACTATCAATTTGAGATGTAATTCATTTAGTTTTTATTTATGCAATATATATATATAGTGTTAATTCATTACTTCACAATAAGTAAATGATAAAACAAATTTTTAATATATAAGAATTGTATTTGGTAAGTGAATCTTGCAAGGTAATGCATGTGTTTGCATATATATTTATTATTCTTTGTATTTTATATTATATAAATGTGCACTTGTATATAATTATTATATTTCAGACAATTAGGGGTAAAATTGTTATTGCTATTTCAGAATGATTGATTATACATTACAATATTTTAGTGATCTTTTTAAATGATAAACATTATTTATTTGTGTGTGTTTTTAAGATTAAAAGTTTCATGTAGTTAATTTTAAAGATGCCATTTCTTTTAAAAAATGAAAATTATGCATTATTCTTACTTCATTCATTATGAGAATTATACTTCGATTTGATGGATTTTAATTTGACTTTTAAAAATATTTAAAACTTTTTATAATTTTTTTAAATATTTTCTATTAAAATTATTTTCAAAGTGAAATTATTTTTTTTCTTAATTCTAAAAAAAATATTTTATTAATCTGGCCATATATATCTATTTTACTATCCTTTTTTTATTATTATTTATTTAGCTTTTCATGATTATTCTTTTGTGTTTGTGTGTAATATATGCATTATATTATTAATAATCTGTTGAACTTTTTTTTTCATAATATTTGGACTGACATATGATTTATGAATATTAATTTGAGTACACCTGGGTCTCGTTTTATGTGGATTTTTTAAATGCGATTTTGAAGTTATGCGATTCATGTTTCTTCTTAATATCTTTTTATGCGGTTTTCTTTTATGCAATAAAGAAGTTCATATTTCATTTAAAATCGGGATTTCTCTGTTTTATATACAGGCATTACATTTTACATACTTTAAATGCCTGTTGGAAAAAGGTTTGGCACTAAATTTATATACAATAAAAGATTTAGAAAATGATAATAAACAGAAATGAACCTGTTCATTTCACAGCAAAAATGATTTAAGTAAGTCTTCAACTTTCTAATCAATTGGAAAATCATTTTCTTGTTAAAGACACGACTTATGAACTAAATTCCAATGAGAGCTAAATAATTGTATATCTGTGTTATGTATGTGTATATTTTCTTTTATACACATATACACATGGAGAAACTTTTAGACAGAAAAAAATTACAAGTAAAAATATAGTTAAGAACTTTTAATTTCTACTTAAAAAGTTTTTAAATATTTTTACTCGTAATTTTTTTTTTGACTTAAAAAAAAAAAAAATTACAAGTAAAAATATTTAACAACTTTTAATTTCTACTCTTAAAAAAAGATATCTTTAAAAGTTATAAAATATTTTTACTTGTAACTTTTTTCTGTCTAAAAGTTTCTACATGTATATATGTGTATAAAAGAAAATTTAACAGTCATTATTAACACACTCGTGGAAGCGTGTTATATATATAGTTGCACTCATGGAAGTGCATTCTCTAACAGCTAGACATAGCACTCTGGATATCATGAGCTTCATAAACAATTAGTAAAATCATCATCTCAAAGTTTAATTACGATTACATTGTCGACAGAAAACCAATAACACAGCACAAGAGTGAAGTTGGCGCTAATTGTATTTCGTCTTGCAACAAATCTGATGTCTTACCAATTCATAAATCAACCGCATATTGTCAAATAGCGATAATGATTAAAATATGTAAAAAAATGTAAAATAAATTACACATAAAAACATATTGTTTTGAATAAAATTAAATAGTTAATAAAAAAAAGTAAAAAAAGTTTGCCTTGTATCAATTTTTTTTAAATATTTGAAATTTTTTATTAGTCATACTTTATTTCCTTATTTACTTATTTTTAATGCGAATTTTAAAATAATTTTACGTTGTTGCTTTGCTTTTATGCGATTTTTGAAAAATTTGGAGCCTATCCCACCTTTTTCAAGGTAAGTTGTCTATTTTTATGCGATTTTTTTAATGCGGGTTTTCTGTGGAACCTATCTACCACATAAAACAAGACCCAGGTGTAATTACAATTTAATGCATATTTTTTATATATCTTACATTTTTTTATTTTTCTAATTTGGGGTATGGTTTTTCTTTCAGTTTGTGGCTTGATCTTGACATTTAAAAGTTTTATTTTGTTGTTTTATAAATATGATTCAGGTTTGGTTTCATATGATTATATAACAATGAAAGAGAAATTCTCTTCACTGATTTTATGCCTAGAAATTTTTATTCTGAACGCAATCTATAGTTGTGTTTTGAATAATTAAAAAGTTCTGCAGAATATTCTGAATTGTTTTATTAATCTAACAGTTAATGATTTTAAAATGAGATTTTTCTTTAATAAAAAAAAAGTGAGATAAAAATATATAGTAATCAAAGAACCAAATATCAGTAAGTATGCTAAAATGTTACAGTAATTCCAACTACTAGCAGAACAGTCAAGCTTAAAAAACAAAATATTTTCAAGAATTCATTGTTATAACAAAGTGGATCTACTATATATTTATTACACAAATTATTTATTTGTCCAAAGCTTTTATAAAATTTATAAACTTTATAGAGAGGAAGAAAATAGAATAAAAACAAATTTCATATTATAAAATTCATTATTAGCAATGTCTCTTCCTCCTATTAAATAATAATTTAAATTCATATAATAAAATATTTTTAAAATTTTAATAATAAGAAAATATGTGTTGTATTTTCTTAAGAATTCTATACAGCATTTGTAAAAATATTGTTTATTTTTGTTGTAGTGGACTTTATACATAACAGATGAGAGAGGTCTTTATCAATTATTAAAATGTTATCAAAGGGACTAGTGTTTGCCAGGAGGACATTCATATATATGTATTTTGCTTGGATCATTTTGATATCTGAGAAGTTTTTACTCCAAACCTATTAGTAATCAATGCTTTAACAGATTGTGTGTAATTTTAGCACTTTTAAATTATATATTTAGCACATATGACTACTAAAAACAAAATAGTTCAATATATCTAAAGTAATATCATTCTTTTCTTACATTTAGCACTATTATCGTAGATTTTAAATAATAAAAATGTGTACACTTTTGACCTGATTCATAAGTCAATTTCATATGCACTAAATAAACATCTAACGTTATTTATCTTGTCATTAGATGGCAACATAAATGTCTATAGTTTGCAGCTAAATGTATATCATTGTAGGAAATATTTATATTATTCAAACTTTGAGTTTCAATTTTCATATTTTATATTCATGCCACTTTGAATGATAAGCTATAAATGTTTGAAACTATTTCAGCTACTATATATTTTGATGTCTTCATTTACAAACTATCTGCAGATATTTGGCAAAAAGATAGTATAATACCAAAATTATATATGATCTTATTATTTTAGTATGCACTTATAGTATCTCTAGTCATCTAACCAACTACTGAAATTATTATTTGAGTGTGTATATTTGTGAAATTAAATTAAACAGCACTAAATAATATAATATTGAAAACATAAACTTCTAACTTCTGATAATATTATGTATTATTTAATACTGTTTAAAATAATGACATATTTATATTCTCTATTAGTGTCACTTTATAGCAGATGTTTGGATCAATGCAACATAGTATCTTCTGTTTTGTAGAGAGAGAGTCTATTCAATTCCCCTGTAATGTTTTGGCTGTTTGATATGCAGTGGATTAAAGGGAAAATAGTGTTGCACTGTCTAAAGCAAATTTCAATGTTATATGGATTTATTTTCATTTTAACTATCAATTTTTTTTAGTCATTTATATAAAGTCCTGAATAAGAAATAGTAAATAATGGAAGTTTTTACTTAGGTAAAAGAATTGAGAAATCTCTTTAGTACATATAAATTTTTATCTAAAGTAAATGTAATCAGTTCTGTCTATAGTTAATTTTTAATTTGTCCAGATTTCTTACTAAATCTTTTTTCAAACAGACTATATTTTATAATTTTTAATTACATTCCAACAAGTAATTATAATTCAAAATTAATCAATTGTTTTAGATTTGAAATTTTTCCTGCTTTCAAATTAAAGCTTTTAAAGTACTGTACAGAAAAATTTGCTATTCTAGTGTTAATGGTCTTCTTATACATTGAGATAATAATCACTTCAATGTTTTATAATAGCATGTTGAAACCGCCAAAGGGCGTGGTTTGTTTGTAAACAAAGATAAATATAATGTTGCCGGGGCGGACTTCTTTCTTTTTTTTTTTTTTTTTGGCTTTGTTTTTTTTGTTTATCACATTTATAAAAGTAATATCAAATCAAATTTTTTAAACACAACCAAAAAAGCAAACGCATAAAAAAAATTACAAATAAATGAATTTACAAAGAAGTACTTAATTTTTTTTTTTATTCTTTTCATTATTTATATTTTCAAAGGGGCCGGGTTTTTTTTTTTTTTTCGGTCTATGTATTTTTTTTTGTTGTTGTTTATCACATTTAAAAAGTACGGCGGCTATCAAATCGATTTTGGCAACACGAAAAAAAAAAAAAATCAATTAAAAATGAATTTTAAAAAGTAGTTACCAATTTTTTGTTTGTTTTTATTCTTCTCATTAAACCCTTATATTTTCGGTTCGGTATTGTACGACAAAAAAATCAGCCGATTCTTCTTTTTTTTTTGTTTGTTTGTTTTATTTTTATAAATTATAAATAAATCTATTGTCCATTTAACGGTAACATTTACAAGCCAAAGTCCAACTTTGGGAGAGGGGGAAAAGGGGGGGGAGGGTGTTTCCAATTGCTAACAGAACGGAACGCCAAAAACTCGAAGGTTGACAAAGTTTTGACGGTAATTCCCAAAAACATCAATATATACGGCAATTAAAAGCAACTTTTTGGGCTCTTCAGGAAAAAAATAACAGCAGGCATGCAGCTTCAAGCTGTTTTGTTTGATAACCCAGTTCCAGCAGTCAGAGAAGAATCCTTCTTTCTTTGACATTCGGAAAGTTTTCCTATTTCAGCCATTTGATTAATCAGTTCGCAGTTGTTCTCGCACGAAACGTGACTTAGAGCGTGATTTGATAGGAATCGCGCTTTTACCTACACTTAGCCCATTTTTTCAGCAGGAAATGGGGGCTAGGGAAGCATGAGACTCTGCTCATAATTGTTAGTAGACCTTCCTAAAACATGGGAGATAGAGGGGGAGGTGGTCTTAATGAATATTAAAATAGTTTTGACAATCGGAATTCCAGCCACCCTCAGACAATACTGTAGCCAAAAGTGAAATGTGATCGCACATCCAAAATGCTTAGCCCAAATCTGAGCTGTAAGCTGACACGATAGCTTCTGCGGCAGATTGGCTAAATGTCATGTTTCTGTGCATTAGCATAGAAATAAACACAGCAGCCGGTCCCCCTCCCCCCGTATCAACGGACTATTTCTAGGTTTATGCATTAGAAATAGAACGTTCGATAGCGGCGGAGACCACCTAAATTGCATATTTCTGTGTGCTATTATAGAAATAACACCCTCCGGCGGTTTCAACACGCTATTGTAAAACAACCGTCGCTCATTAGATTAGAGATTATCCAATGATGAATAATATTTCTGTAGAGTTATTTTCATTACTCCGCTCTCACGCATGGTAGGGAATGTTTTTTATCCACTTTTAATATCTTGTAGAGGAATGTAATCATAAACATATGATCAAAGACGTGTGAAAAAGATCTTATGATCTCCAGCATGCTGAACCAGCTTTTTTCAGTTGGCCCAGACCACAATCTCTTACATATATATTTATCATTGTTCAGTATATATAGATAGCAAAGTACTACAGTTTAATTGTTGTGTCAAACATGCAGTCCTCCCAACTTTAACAAAAATCACTTATTGAAAGAATATTAATAATTTTTATTGGTCACTTGTTAGACTAGAGATCCAATAATGAATACTATTTCTGTAGTATTATTTTCATTACACCACTCTCACGCAATGTAGGGATGTAATCATAAACATATGATCAAAGACGTGAGAGCAGTGTAATGAAAATAGCACTACCGAAATATTCATTATTGGATAATGTCTAGTCTAATGAGTGACTAATAAAAATTATGAATATACTTTCAATAAGATATTTGTATTAAAGTTGTGAGGGCTAGACATTTGACACTTATACTGAACAATGATAAATACTTATGTAAGACTGTGATCTGGGCCAACTGATGAGTGCTGGTTTAGCACGAAATGTGCATCTTGTAAACCATAGATCTTTTTCACATGTCTTTGATCGGATGTTTATGATTGCATCCCTCCCCAAGATATTAAAAATGAATAATCACTTGCTTTTGCGATTGTTTGAAGAGAATGACTGGCTAGAAGAAACAAATTCTGAGAAATTAAAAGTGCTTTGTAATGAAATAAAACCAATTATGGTGTAATTTAAAGTATTATTTCATTTCTTGTGATTAAATAAAATAGAAAATTCATTAGAAATTATAAAATAAAAAAAAATCCAGCCTAATTTAAAATGTTTTCAGTTGAGGGGGGTAAAAAAAAATATTATTATTATTAAACTAATTAGAATTGTAGAATAATCTTCATCAAAAAAATTTTTAAATGATAAATGCACCTAGTATATGTCTGAGGGCGTCTAATTAAAAGCTCAGTTGTTTTTTCTTTTGTAAAGAGAATACTTTTGAGAATATTTAAAACTTAATGATATCAAATCAGAAAGATTGATTTAATTCTTTGATTAAATCTTATTGTTATATAAATACTAAAGTGTTTAAAGAATTTTCAAAAAAAAAATACTGATTTTTTTTGTTGCTACATAAAAATTATTACAAATTAATGTGAAGAATTTGTATATTTAAAATTGATTTTATCAAATAACTAATGTATTTTCTAAACTCTAACTAAGTAAATATTTACTGCAACATTTTCATTGTACCAATAACAAGTCATACTTTAGAAATTAGTAGTAATCTAGTTTATAAAAACTAAATGTAGTACAATCAAGTTCCCTCTCTTGTAATGAATATTCACCTATCTCATATTCCTCTTTCATATATATAAAATAATTATTATTTCACAAAAAAATGCATTAAAAAAATTAATATTGTCAGTAATTCTAAAGATAGTTTCATTGTCTAACTCATGATCAAAGTCAAAATCTTTTTTCTAGACATTCAACTGGAAAATTTTGGGAGCACAAGCTACAGTCAGGCCACGATCTATCTAAAGTAGACATTATATGCACTAAAAGAGACGACAGAAAGAGAAAGATAAAAGAGGCATGGACTATAGCCAAAGACAAACATGCATCAAATAAAAAAATCTAGCATCCCTCTATTCAAAAAATGGCCTTTATAAAACTTTTAGATAGTTTTGAATATAAATAAAACAAATTCAATTTTATGCAAATCCTATAATCAATAAACAAATACATATAAGATGAGTTTTTAACAAAATTAACTGTATGAAGCTATGACTATATACTTATAGTATTGAAAGTACTAAACTGAATTGGAATAATGGCTACTGATATATTATATATGATAGTCATAAAATTTACAAATTTTAACATTTTTATTTTTTATATTGATTCAATGCATACCATAGCCTCACTATATATTTAAAAATATGCAAGAGTGATAAGTAGTGAATATTGTCACTGATTAAAATATGCAGTCATTTCCTACAAAAAGAAAATAGGGTGCAAATTTAGTACGCGATCTCTGCCATTTTGAATTTCAAAAATAGCCAAAAACATCGTCTGATACATCTAAGTGATAAAAAACTACAGGGAAAACAGAAAAAATTTAGAACTTGGGTCACATGACTTGGAAAACCCCACCAAAACGCACAGTTAAAAAAAAAAGCCAAAACACAAAAAATTAACATTTTCTCATTTTAAATTATAAATCAAATAATTTATATATAGAGAGAGCAAGATTACTATACTTAAATCTTAATCAATAAATGCTAGTTATCACTGCCTAAAAAAGTACATAATAATAATACATTTTCTCATTTTAAATTTTGCTAGGGGTTACATTTTCTAATTTGACTTAATGGATTTCGAATGCATTATTTTTATTACAGTACTCTTTGCTCTTTACTTCCTCACACCTACTACTACTGGTTGACCATTTGGCTTCCTGCTCTTTGTTTTATTTTACATTTGACACCTTTGAACATCCAAAGGTGTTTGACTGTAGCTATTTTCAAGATTGCCTTTGTGGATAAAGATGCACTGCACTTATATTTCTTCCCCTCTTCCATTGTCTACTTTTACATTCTTATTTAATGGTTTTCAGTTTTTATATATGTTTCTTTTAACTGTAAAATGCTTAACTTAAATAATTTAGATTTTAGCTTTAGAAAGATGCCATAATATTATATATACACACACACACACCTATTGCAAATGTATGCGGATTTTAATATTACATTTTATATACCATGGGAGATAGTTTGGTTTTAAGTAAAATGAAGCAAGTATATCTGCGTACAGATGATATTCACCACTTCCATATATAAAATCATACCTCAACAAATAATTTTAAAAATGTTTAGAAAAATACGCAAACCACTCTATAATTATTTTGTATAAATTAAAAAGTAACTTTCTTGATATGATGGGGAGAACCGAATAAGGCGTATTATGTCTCTTACTATGTGCGGATGTACATATAAATATTACCCCGGTCACTATTAAAGTTAGTTATATACAGCTTACTTGTATACAAACATATATACTCGTTAAAATATAAGAAGATAAAACTCATTAAAGTCTTCATTTGCATTTCATCTATATCAGATCTACTCTTGATTATGTCACTATAATCTGTATATTTATTAACATTGAAATGAGTTTTACTACCAACAAAGGAAAACAAAAACATATTTTAAATAAATGTAAATATTTTATTTTATTTTTTTTAAAAAATATTTATTTTAATTAATAATCACTTTGTGTCTGTGTTTGTAATGAGGAATATATATTAGATATATATTTCACACAAATAAAATTATGAGTGCGTAAAGAAAACAAATAAATGAAATGTGATAGATAAATAAATAAATGGCTATTGGGTTTATTTACCTTCATGATCAAAGCTGTGTGCTAAATTTGCACACACTTTGCATTTCTTATAGCAACAGTTTTACTTTGCAATTCATTTAGCCACAGATTTGATAATGAAGGTATTCCTTCAAAAATACTAGCCATTTATTTATTTATCATATTTCATTTACTTGTTTATTTTACAAACTCATAATTTTATTTGTGTGAAATATATATATATTACTTTAATTTGTATAAGGGGGGAGGGGGTACCTTAGATATCACATATCAGCCACATCAAAATGCTACCAAGTACTTTTTTAGGCAATGATAACTAGCATTTATTGATTAAGATTTAAATAATAGTAATCTTGCTCTCTCAATATATAAATTATTTGATTTATAATGAGAAAATGTTAATTTTTCATGCTTTGGCTTTTTTTTTTTTTTTTTAACTGTGCATTTTGGCGGGTTTTTCCAAGTCACGTGACCCAAGTTCTACATTTTTTCCTGTTTTCGCATAGTTTTTTATCAATTAGATGTGTCAGACGATGTTTTTGGCTATTTTTGAAATTCAGAATGGCAGAGATCGCGTACTAAATTTGCACCGAAAATAGTATATTGTGAATTCATCTTCTTATCAAGACAATAATTACAAGGGATCCTTTTAAATTTTTATGACTACCAGATTTATTTCAGCAAGAGTTATGATTTACTCATATATATATATATTATTTAATCTTGAATACCCATAGTAAAAAACACAGTATAGTAAATACTTATAGCCACACATTCTTAAATGCAATTAATCAAAAACATACTTATATAAATACTTGGCAAATTCATAAATAAATCATGTGACACTATGTTTCTATTTTGTTTTTATGACATTAAAAAAAAGTGATTCTATGGCATATGTTAACAAAACTAGTTTTTCTGAAGAGTGGATTTGGAAGGTGTACATGGGAGGAGGAGGGGGGGTAGTTATAAATCAACTAAGCAACAGATATTAAATTCCTATTTTAATGAATTTTTTTAAAAAAAGGCTGATTAACTAATTAGCATTTTTTATTATGTAAAAATTAAATACATTGCAATGTATGTGTGTACAATATATATTAATATTCTAGCAGAATTTGGCTGTTTTAAAGATTCAGGATGTGTATAATAAAATGAGAAGTACATGTATTGTTGAATTATTCTTATCTAGAAAAATCATTAATTTGCAAATGATCAGGAAGATAGAATGCCAGATAATTAGTAGCATATTTTTTCCTCTTTTATAGTTATTTTATCTTTTTAGTGCTTTTATTAGCAGCTATTTGCAAGCAAGTATAGCCATTTCTAACACCATGAAAGGAAAAAATATCTTAATGAAAGAGTTAAAGTTCATAAGAGTAGAGTTAAAAGTAAATACAATAACTCTGGCTTTCTATATGCATGAACTGAATACAGGATATAAAATATTATTCAACAATGCAGAGATTATCTTTTATGAAAAAAGTGAATTGAAAATAAGAGTAAAACAAACTGATGATACAATTTTTTGAATCTGAAACCATTGATCTCTTGAAGACATTCTCTGATGTTAAAGGAAGTTGGTTGTGAATGATGGAAAGGCTATTTTGTTTGGTATATATAAGTTGTATGTTTAATTCAATTTCACTTGGTCTATTTGTTAATAGATGAAACCATGGTTATGGAAGAATTTTAGTATTCGTTTTTTTGGCTAGTATTGTAATGTTATATGAATTTTTATTTTATTTTATATTTTCTTGTATATGGAAAGGAGAAAAGTTTGGAGTCAGAATTGTGCAATTAATAATGTAGGGAAATGTTCAAACCGCATGAGAAATAAAAGCATGATGTCCTATACCAACTTAAGTGGATAAATATATTAGGTAAAAAAAAAATGAATGCAGAGAGAAGACTGAAAAAATTATCAAAAACAGCACCTACATTCTACCTGCTTGCATGCAGGGGGGGGTCATTGCGGTACTTGAGTACTAAACCTGCAACATAAGGGAGACAGGACCCTTTCACACCCACAATCAATGTGCGATGTTGTGATGACATCATATTGAAAAAAATAGTCCTATAACAATGACGTCACAGTTGACGTCATATTGGACATTTCTATTTTTGGAGTGAATAATTTCTTTGTAAAAAAAAATTGTTGTTTATTTAGCAGTTTTTTGGTTTAATTTCTTTATATAAAAAAATTACGTTTATTACCAGTTTTATGAAAATCCTAGCATTCTTTGCAATCAAGTGGTTTCATTTTTGGAGTGAAAATTTTTACTGAAGATCTCCATTTTGTTGTTAATGTACTTAACATATTTTTATACAAATTAGTAGAAGTTTTTGCTTTACTTTATATATATAAAAATGGCATTTAAAAGTCTAAATCATTTACTGTTCGTTTCATGTAAAAAAAATTTTAAAGTCAAAATCATTTACTGTTCGTTTGGTGAGTCTTTTTTCATAGTTTTTGCTTTAATTTCTTTATAAAAAAAATATAAAAAAAGACGTTTAAAAGTCAAAATCATTTATTTTTTGTAGTTTTTGCTCTAATTTTTTTATAAAAAAGAAATCGACGTTTATTTAGCAGTTATTGCTTTAATTTCTTTATATACAAAAATAGACGTTTATTAGCAGTTATTGCTTTAATTTTTTTATTAAAAAAATAAATTAACATTTATTACCAGTTTTATGAGGAAAAAAGTGATATTTATTAGCATTTTTATGGAAATCCCAGCATCTTTTGCAATCAAGAAGTTTCATTTTTGGTGTATATTTAAACTATATTGAATTTTATAATTATTTTAAAATCATGTTTGATGTATTTTGAAATCATTTATTGTTTGTTTGATGTATATTCATTTATTTTTAGTTCTGCAACACAGAGGATGTATTAGACCTACTGTGGCTGTTGGCATTTATATCACGGTTTGTTTGTTTTTTGTGCTAGAAAAATCCGTGTGCACATTTTGTTTTTTTGCGCAAGAAAGATTGCGCAAGAAAGATCCGTATACATGTTGTTGTTTTTTGTTATTTTGGTCACATCACAAGTGGCGCATTAATAAGAATGTGAACAGGCACATAAAAGTCTAATACATCCTCCGTGTTGCAGGTTTAATACTCAAGTACTGTACTTGCTAATACCTTTAAACCTGAAATAGTAGCTCTTTTTTTCTATCATTCTTTTATAATTGTCCATTTTTCAACCTGTTTGTCAATCTAATATCTGAATAATTTGATTATTTAAAAATATCTTGAGTAAAGAGTTTCTGAAAAGTAGAGGAATATTGTCTGATTCACTGTTCTGCATGTCACATTGCACATATATAACTTTTGATTATGTCTGCATTATTAAGTACTTTTTTTATTACATGATTTCATCTCCTATCTGAACTAAGATATCTATTTGCTCTTCATTGTTTAACCTTAACTAAATAAAATTTAAAAAAATAACTTTTTTAGTTGTCATGATTAAAAAATTTTATATTTTCACCTTGACTTTTTTTTAAAATCAATTCTCTCATAATCATTTAATTTCTTCTATATATTATACCATTTTCAACTTCCTTAAACACTTTAACAATACTATTTTTTATATGAAAAAACTTTATTCTAACAGTTTCGAACTTATTAAATTTTTTATATTCTCTAGAATTGTATTTTTTCCCCATCATTTTGAAATACCTCTATTACAATACATTTCAGTTACAGGTTTATCATAAAAAGTTTAGATGAATTTGCAATTGTCTTGCTACAAATTGCATAAAAGTCACACTAATCAAATTCTTTACATCTATTTAGTGAAAATAGCAATATTTTTATCTGCACAGAAATAGAAAGTATCTATTCATCATCTAATACACATAAACTATTTTTATGAGACTATATTATGAATTTTATTTTATTTTTAGCTTATAATTTGAAATATCTGAACATAGTCACAGTTATTAATTTTATACTGATAATAGAATATATCAACATTGTGTGACAATTCTTGGTCCAGCAATCATATTAAATGTGTGTATGTGAATGTATAATTTTCTTTCAAAGGCAAGTTGAGTAACAGGATAATAGAGTAAATATTATGTCAAAATAAAAATCTGTAAAATATATTCATCTTTCCTGTAAAGTTTTCGTAGTTGTGATTACAATAAACTATTTAATAATACTTCTAAAAATTGTTTAAATCAGTGTTCATAATCCTTTTTTTTTTTTTTTCAATTTGAAGACTATTTTTTCAAATATGTAAAAGTTGCAGATCACTAATGATCTAAATGAGAGTAATATATATTTATGTTTAAGTGTATTTTTTAATTTAAATGATTTCTATAACCTATAACTCTTTGAGTATGCCATTCTGGCTCTCCACCAAATATTTAAACAATATTCATAGAGAATAACAAGAGATTATTCTTTGAAAGTTCTGCACACGCTTCAGTTCATACACCACAATTCGTTGTCGCTGATGTTGAGTGAGTAACAATGAACGAGTTAATTTTACCATCGCAAAATTTGTTACTCATTTTGTTGTTTTATGTTGCTGTCATTTCGAATATTTAATAATTAAATTTTATATGCTCTTTATTTAGAAATATCCAAATAATATCAAATAAAATTATCTAAATTTTCTTATTGTTTATTTATTTAAAGGAAAGTATAGGGATGATTTTGGGGTGGGTTGTGTAACATCAGTGGGAGATAACTGCAATTTGATTGGAAATAAATGATAGAGACAGGTACTTTGAATTTTATTATTTAATGGAATTAAGGAAATGATTTATTTATATTTAAATTTTAAGATGGAATTTTTTTTTTTTAATATTTTTATTTTATTATTTGTAGATTACTATTATTAAATTTTGTGTCAATTCATTTTGATATTTTAAATAATAATTTTATTTTTAAAATATTCATCTTTGTTTTGCAGTTTCTCTCTTTCTAATTTAGTGCTTGTTAAGCTCTTCAAACGGCACTAATGAACATCATGTTACAAAATTGTCATCATAAAAGTGAAAAATATGACAATGAAAGTAATTTAGAGTAATATTTTCTCATAAAACATGTTTTCCGAAGATTTTCCAGCAGAAAATGAACGAAAAACCTTGTATGAGTTAAATAAAAGAAATCAGCAATCAGCACCTATATTCAATAATTGGATAAAATCGTCAAATGATACAATGGTAGCCAGTTTCATGGTAGATCATGTTATGAAATGAGGCAAGCCATTCATGGATGGCAAATATATATATATATGTAGGAATGCTTCATAAATATGTCTGAAAAACTTGAATGATTTTAGAAATCAAAAAGACATTTAAAAAAATTTAAGACATTCTCCTTTCTGCTAAAGTAGTCAGACAGATCATTAAAAATGGCAAAAGATATAACTGAACAACAAAATAACATTGTAAAAGTATCACCAATCATTTCTATTGTTTTGGATGAATCTATTGATTTAAGTGATATGGTGCAAATAATTCTTTTTTGAAAAATATATTACATCAGAAGGGCCTTGAAAAAAATTATTAGCACTACTCCCACTTAAAGGGAAAACTCTAGAAGATATTCCATTATCTGTCATTCAATGTTTGCAAAATAAAGGTATCGATTTCAGTAAGTTAATTTCAATTAGTACAGATGGTGCAGCCAATATGACTGGCAAAGATAAGGGTTTTATTAATCGTATTAAACAATGTTGGGCATAATATAACTTTTCATTGTATAATTCATCAGAAATCTTTGTGTGTACAAATATTTGCGGAAGAGAATCATGAAGTTATGAATTTGGTAATAAAAATTGTAAATTGTATTGTATCAAAATCACTGAATCATTGGCAATTCCAAGAATTTTTCTATGAAATAAAGTCAGTATTCAGATTTAGTATTGCATAATAAAGTGTGATGGCTTTATTTTAAAATGATTTGTAGCCTGTTGAAGTGAAATTGAAATTTTTTTTACATGAGAAAAACAATAATTATGCTGAATTACACAACCGCCAATGGTTGAAAAAATTTTACTTTATGATAGACATGACACAAGATTTCAATCAGCTAAATGTAAGATTACAGGTAAAGAGTAATATCGCTGTACAATTGTTGGAAGGAGTATTATTGAGTGTTGAGAGGAAATTAATTTTGTTCACAGATGATTTTTACAAAAAATCATTAACACATTTTATTCATTTGAAATATTATCAACAAAATAATAATATCAATTTTGAATATTTTATAAAATGTTTGAAAAATATTCAAAATTCATTTGCTAGTCATTTTCATGATTTCAGCAAATACAGACTCACTTTATTATTTTTAATTCATCCAATTTTTTATGATCTGAATTTTACAAATTCTCCTATGATAACCGTGCCGAAAGTGAGTTATAAATAATAGTTCTCAAATCAAAAGAAATGTGGAGCTCAAAATTCAGAAAACTTGCCAGTAATTTAAAATATAGAGGCATTAATTTCTCAACATAAATGGTCTATATGAAATTCATTTAATGCAGTTGAAAAATTTGTATTTAATACTTGGAATTCTCTTCCAGAATCATTTCATCATGAAAAAATATGTCTTTGCAATTTTAACTATTTTCAATGTGTCTTATTGTTGTGAACAATCATTCTCCAATATGAATCTGATCAAATGCAAATTGAGAAGTTCATTAAATGATGAAAGTTTGGAATCATGCTTATGATTAAAAGTTACAAATTATTTAAAAAATATTGATAAAGTATCAAAAAAAGTGCAAATATTAGAGATCGCATTAAGAAATTTATTATTTTATTCATTTTATTAATATTCATTATTACTAGAATAAATGTTGAATAAAAGATATTTTCCTGTAATTTTGTATTTAGTGTTCTACAATTTTGTAAAATAATTGTTGATTATATGGCTCGATTGTTTAAATAGAAATTATATTTTTCATCTATTTGATTCTTCCCTTATAAGGTTGTAGACTACCACTAAGAATGATTTCTCCAACTTCCATTTATGGACAATGATAACATTTCCATTCTGTAAATCAAAATTTAAGCATTGAATAAAATGAGCACTAGATGGCATTACAATCCAATTTTTTGAATGCAAAAAGTAAAATGAAAATGTTAGGTAGGTTGCAGTTTATGGATAATAAAAGAATAGCCAAAATAGTATTTAATTGGATTATGTGTAAAGGACAGGCAACAAGATGGGTGAGAAAGATAATCTGGTATGCAAAGGAATTGGATAAAGAATTTATATCAGTATACTTGTATAAAAGGTGGGATGATTGTGTTAGGAGGATTGTTGAGTGTTATAGTAGTAAGGACTGGTATAAAAGAATAGACGCATTAATAAATAATAGGGAGTTGGAGAGATGGAGAACTAGTATGGAGAGTAAAAAGAGTTTAAATATATATAGAAGTAAACGGAACATTGGGTGCGAGTTAATTTATGATAATAGTATGGAAAGTAGCTTATTGTTTAAGGCTCGAAGATCTTTAGCAACAAGAGAATATACATGTAAATGGGAAAAATGGGGTGATTTAGTCTGCAAATTGTGTAAGGAAGTTATAGAAAATATTAGGCATCTGTTGATTGAATGTAAATGCTTGAAAGCAGAAAGGGTACAAATAATAAAGTTATGGGAGAATAAATATGAACAAAGTGATTATACAAAAAGTGGGTTTGGGAAAAGATAAGGGGGATTTAGATATAAAGGCCATAGAGTTGACAAAGATTATGTTGTGGAAATGGGATGAAGCAGATTATGGGAAAATTTAGGGTGGTGAATGGAAGGGTAGGTAAAGTGGCAAACAAGTTTCTTTGGGCATAGTTGCTGAGAGATTCCTGCCTCCGTTTAAGGTGAAATTATGGTACATCACATCACTATACATTAAATTAAAGATGGACAATTTGCTGATCAACTTAAACTTATCTTATGTAGACAAGACCATAATTTTTAGAAGTTCAAAATAAAAGAATGTAAAAATGATATAAAATTATTTATTTTGATATTTATTATATTTGTTTATCGTAGCAAAATCACAATTATTATCATTGTTATTATATTATTTATTATTTGTATATAATTATACAACTACAAACAAAATTAAGAAAAATACAGTGTTAATACAAAAATTTAATGATATATTCACTAGTACATCTGGGTCTTGTTTTATGCGGATTATTTTAATGCGATTTTGAAGTTATGCATTCATGTTTCTTAATATCTTACATATTTCATTATATTTATTAGATATCAAGAAATTTAAATTATTAATAACTTATTTTCATTTGATTAGCAGGAAATTGAATATGGCCTGAAGCTGTATGTAAATAACCCATTTATACTAATGAGTAAGTAATAATAATAGATTTATACTTACATATAAAAATATCGCACTAAATATTCAAAAAAAAAAAAAACTTTTAAAATGTATTTTGTTATATATAACAGAAATAAATAATCTTTTAGATTTTTGAAATAAAAAACGAAGATATTATAAACTGAAAATAATATTTTTTCTAATGATAATTTATAATCTTTTTGTTTTGATTGAGATCACATTTTTTTAATATAGAAACAGAAAACCATTAAGCACAAGACTGAAAGTGGCGCTAGTTGTAAATTACACATGAATAAAGTGGCTAAAAGGTTTCTCTGGGCATAATTGCTGAGAAATTCTTGACTTCGTTTAAGGAGAAGCCACAATACATTACATCACTTCGAATCTGATTTTTTACCAGTTTACATATGAATACTAGTGGTAATGATTAAAATATTTATGAAAAATATAAAATTAAATACTGTAGTTAATAAAAAAGTAAAAAAAGTTTGTCTTGTATTAATTTTTTTCAAATATTTGAAATTTTTTATTAGTCATACTTTATTTGCTTATTTTTTTAATGCGAATTTTAAAATATTTTTTTTTTGTTGCTTTGCTTTTATGCGAATTCCGAAAATTACAGCACCTATCCCCCGTTTTTCAAGGTAAATTAAGTCTATTTTTGTGCGATTTTTTTTAATGCAAGTTTTCTGTGGAACCTATCTACCGCATAAAACGAGACCCAGGTGTACTTATTTTTTATCTATGAATTTTTATCCATTGCAATTTTAGTAGTGGCAACAAAAAAAGTGCTCCAGATTTTTATCAATTATTCAGAATCTATTTTCTGATTTAGTGAATGTCATTTTACAAAAAAAAATGTGTGCACTTGTTTCAAATGACATTACTTTCTTGATTTTCAATCAAATAAATAAATTTTTAAGTCTAATGTTTATAAAATTCATGATTAGATAGTTCCAAAAAGTTAACAAATTTCCATCTGGAATTTTTGAGATTTTTTATTTATTTCAGATATTCTGAATGGAAATGAATAATATTTCTAAATACATTTCTTTGTTTCCAAAATCAATTAATCTTTATATGAATTCATTGTGCATTTTTATTAAAATATTGATATATTTGTATTTTCTATAAGTATTGTTAAAAAAAGTATGAAATGTTGGAAAATGAATAAAATTGCTGTTAATTGATTTTGAAATAGTTTTAGTTTATTTTGAAAGGCACAAATGTTTCCATTCAGTTTGGTGATTATTTGGTTTTTTTTTTTTGTAATTTTGCACAACAGCTCTTTTTTGTTTATTTCTGGTACAGACCTTTTAACTTCCATGAAAAGCTTTATCTTGGGTTTAATTCAAAAATAAAGGCCATTGAACTTTACAATATTATGTTAAATCTTTATATTTGGATTCAATATGTTTAAGGAATTCCAAGAATTTTTGAAGGACGAACATGAATCTAAATATAACTTCATTTACGTACTTAACAACAACTTTTATCACACTTTCCATATTCACAATTTTGAAACACAAGTTTTCTTGGTGAATTATACAATGGAAAACAAATCTTGCATTGAATTCATTTTTTTTTTTTTTTGAGGTATACTAAAAACCCTTGTTTTTTCGGCAATGATTTGGCGCCATCAGGGAATATTCTGGACAAGATTGAACTGCTGCATTACTTCATTTAGTTTATTGAATATGTCATCACCTGTTTCATTGTCCTATGCTGGGTAAGAGACATTTCTTTGGGTATATTGAAATTTTAATCATTTCCACAAATAAAAATTAAAACATCCAATTTTTTCTTCCAATGATTGGAACATACTTGTAGTCTTTTATTTATTCTTATGTTCGGGGCATATTGATTCTATTGCAGTCAAGATATAGTCCTTAATGAATTTCTCTTCTGAAAATGGTTTCAAATTTTGTGCCATTTTTGTTGCAATAATATAACTTGCTTTCACAGAATTTTTTGATTTGTTTATACTTTCAAAAACATATCTGTGGTTTTATTAAGATTTTCATTAATTTTTTCACTTAGGAAATATTTTCTTTCTTAACAAAACTTGTTGTAATCAGGATAGTGGATTGATGGTACCTCTTATCTTTATGTTTCTGATTAACAAATGCTTTCCAAAGAAGTCAGACACATTTGCTTACTATTTTATTACAATAAAATATATATTGATTCACTTTTTTGACATGTATGATTTTTATGTTGACTTTTTTTATAATGCTGATCGTAATCATCCTAATAAATAAAATTAAATGTAAAATAAAATAAAAAAAAGTTTTGCTTTTGTTTATTGTCAATAATGGATCCAGAATTATCATTACTTGACTATATAAGTACTTGCATAACAAATATATAAAATTAACTACACTCATCGATGTATTATGAATATTATTGAGGAAATATGATTATCTGCAGTTTTGAGTACTCTAGTCTGAATCACTGGAGTTGTAGAATGGCTTTGCTTTAACTATGTAGGCTTGTTAGCTTCCACCAATGATAAATAAACAGTTGAAACTTTTAAGAATTGCAAACTTCATCATAACTGGAATGAAGTCATTGTGAATAGAAGTTTTATCAATGGGAATTATAAACAACACATTTTAAAAAATAAAAATGAATAAACATATTCTATTGAAGACCATTTTTCTATATATATATTGAAATGGGCCAGATTACAAATTTTGAGAGCCAAAAAGAGTAGTCTTTTTCTAATAGGAAATAGTGTTTCTCATGTATTAGTCGTATTATGTTTAGTTTTGTCCAGTTATTCTAACTACTCGATTGAAGTTTTTATTGAACATAATGTTAAAGATTTTTCGCTGTTATTTTCAAATATATATTTCTTTCATTTTACCACTTATACTCTAATCACATAAATAATGACTTCTGAAAAAGTTAAATGATTCCCAAAATGCATTTTATTAAAATTTAAAGTGTATATATATGAGCTATAATGATATGATAATTTTTAGTCTAAAATATTGATTATTAAGATGTTTTTCTGGAGAAGATATTATTCATAGTTGAGGGTACAATAAGTTTGGCATCTACAATAAATTTTGATAATTTAATTTTCAAATGTGTTTTTTAAACTTTCTTTAAATTCCCTATATATATTTGAAATATAATAATATTAGATTTTCATGAATGAAAGATGTGAATACAATTATAACATAGCTTTTATTAATATTTAAAGCTGAATTTCACCTATCTAAATGAAGTGAGCATTAATAAATTTATAAATTAAACTATATTTAAGATTAATATTAAGTGATTGTATTTATAATTTTCAAAAAATGGTGCATGCTTCATTAATGTGAAAAATGCTCTATGTGATTTAATGCAATGGTAATGTCAGACTCTGGAGCAATCAATTCAAGTTCTGTCACGTCTGGCCCTCAAATTTCTTATGAACTCTGAGGAACAAAACCATGCAATTATTTTTTTTTTATAATGTGAAAAATTATGGTCCAAATATGCAACTTTACTTATATTTTAGACAATTAATATTTACATTGAAATAATATATTTATACTTATTTATTGATAATAGGAAAATTTATTCCTCTTTTCATGCATTTTCATTCAAGAAATGATACATATATATAGAAATCATTTGAGCACATTTATATTAGTTGCGTGCATCATTTGGAAAAGATATTCATAAAAACAAAACGATCAAGTTCTGTTTATTTTTTGGCTTAAAATGAAATTAATTTGTTTTAAGCATATTGGCAAAATAATAATATTGCTATTCATTTTTGTTAAAAAAAAAGTAGTATTAAGTGTTATAATTATAAATTTATTAAACGCACATTGATTACGTAAGTAATATTTACTGAGGCTGTAACCTCGAGAATATGCGTGTAAAATGTGATAGTAGGGACCTCTACAGGTGTTTAACCACAAGCTTACGCTATGGAAGAAAAGAGGGGAACCCTTCTTTACTTCAACCTACTTTCTATTTAAATAGGTGAAGCTGAAGCGGTTAGATCTGCGAGCGTGAAGCTATTCAATACTTCACTGATTAAGTCCACATTTCTTATTACACATTAATACTCGCGAAATCTTTCGATTTACAACGAGTCAATGGAAAGATTTTATAGTTAGAAATCCATTGACTCGTTGTAAATCGAAAGATTTTGCGAGTATTAATGTGTAATAAGAAATGTGGACTTAATCAGTGAAGTATTGAATAGCTTCACGCTCGCAGATCTAACCGCTTCAGCTTCACCTATTTAAATAGAAAGTAGTTTGAAATAAAGAAGGGTTCCCCTCCTTTCTTCCATAGCGTAAGCTTGTGGTTAAACACCTGTAGAGGTCCCTACTATCGCATTTTACATGCATATTCTCGAGGTTACAGCCTCAGTAAAAAATATTAAGTGTTATGAAAAACTATCTGTTTTGATTAAGAACATGGGAGGATTTGACTCTTTACTGTTTAGGGATGGAAATAAGTTTTTTAAATATTTCTAAGCTCAAATGATTTGTTTATAAAACAATCTTTTTTTTTTTAGATGGATATTAGTAAAATAAAATCAAAGTTGTATTGAATATAGATTTACCACTATTAATTTAAAAATTGTGATTCCCTTTTCCAGATTAATTTTTTTTTTTTCTGGATATAGAGAGGTTCTCACAATAATATTGATAAAAATGAATTGTAGAATCTTAACACTTTTACCTTAAAAAAAGAATTATATTTAAGTTTGTGTTTTGCTTACATGAATGATTATTGCTTCTTTTTTTTTTGAAAAAAGAAAAAAAAATTTCATCAAAAAACTATTTCATGGATTTTGAACTTTTCTGATGTAATTCTCTTTGCATATAAAAATTCATTTTCTAATTTATTATCATTAGTCCTATTTTCATTATTCAGACTTACATCATCATTCCGATATGTATAATTTTTTAATTAAGGAAAGGATGCATAATGAATATTTTATAATGTACAGTTATAGGTGTTTTTCATTAAAATTAATTGCTATATTTTCAAAAGCATATTCTCCAGCACTTATTGCAAAAGCAAGAAAATCATTAGCATTTTTTTTTATTTAGAACATGACACTCAGCGTAATCAATTTTTTTTTTTTTTCCGGCTTATTATCAAACAATTAGGCAAGCTGCAAATTATACCAACTATGCTTTAACATTGAATTTTCTTCTTTCACTTACTCAAGGGAATGAATCAAAGAATATTTTTGTGTTAAATCTTTTTTTAAATGTCTATATTGAAATTCCAAAAGTAACCATATCTAACTAATATTTCAGGAAAAATATGATAGATGTGGCCCATAAATTAGAGTTAATATTCTTTGCTATTGGGATTGGGTAAGTAATGTTTTGGTTTTCTGCTAAATAACCTATGAAATTAATGTCTCTGTTTTGGGATGATGTGAATTCTTATCCAAAATAATTTTGCAGTATTCATGTAATCTTTCAGATATGTTCTGATTTTGGGGGTAAAAGAATTTTCAAAGCACTCTTAATATTATATTCTTGGGTAATCTAACTATTCTCATTTGTATGATATATGTTAGAGTAAATTTTAATGCCTGTCAAAATCCAGGATATTTATTTTTATAAATCAATATATTACCTACAAATGTATTCATTTTTTTAATGCTAGCGAAACAATCATGCTTACTGCTTTTACAGTGTCTTTTAGCTTTTCTAATACTTAATTTATCAAAAGTCAATAATACAAAGTATATTATTATTTATTTGTTGTCTGTGTGTGCTTGTGTTTTTTTTACATATATATCATGAACAGTTGAACACTTATCAATTTTACAAATCTCTGCTTACACACAGAAATGCCTTGATCCAATTTTCAATAATTTGCATTATTATTATTATTTTTTTGGATTGATATAACTGATATTTATGTGTGACACCATCTTTGATATTTACATCTACATAATAATTCACAACTAAAATTAGTTGTATATTTAATAGAAATATAAATATTGTTCTATAAATGACACAACACAATCACACTTTTATCATAGCTCATGCACTACACTAATTATATTCTTAGCATCTAATGGCAACTATCATAATTTTAGCTGGATTTCCGATGTGTATGGTTTATTATATTTTGTAATAATCTTGGTTGATCTGTTGACTTACAGAAAATTGAAGATAATTTGAAATTCAATTAAATATTTTAAATTTTAGTAGTAATCAAAATAAATTAGTTGTGATATAGTTTATTATCAATTATTTTATATAGTTATGAAAGATCTAAAAGAATGATAGCATTATGTAAAGAATCAAGCTTGATATTGCAAAAAAAAAATCAAACCAGACGTTTTAAATGATTATATAGTTTATGATCTTATAAGTGAGTAAGATATGTAAAGTGCTCTTAAACAAAAGTAGTTGACTGAAAGCATTAGGGTGAATATGATCAAGTGGATAATATAATTTATCATCTCTTAATATTCTTTGAGATCTCAAGACTTCAAACTACATCATAAGTTTCAATGAACTCTAAATGAATGAGAAATAATTGAATATGAAAGACCATTGGTCTACATATATAGAAAGGAATGCATTTCTAAGTTGTGAAAATTTTGATTAAAATAAGAAAAACTCTTGAGTAAACTATAAATTACTGATAGATGATAATATATACATTTAGTATTCTTATCTCTTAATAATCTATCAGAATTCTAAAAATAAATTTTGATTAATTTTCAAATATAATTTAGTCCTTTTTTTTTATTTTTTTATTTTTTTTTTTTTAGCAAAGAGCGTGATTTCCTAAGGGAGAAGGAAAGGCAGGCTCGCCATAATATGCTGGAAGTACAGGCAGAGACACAGCCTATTTTTGGTGATCCAATCAAGGTAAATCACTACGAATATTTTAGCGACTATTCTTTAAGAATATATTTACAGCATTTATATAATTAAAATTAGATTTAAACTGGGTGTTAGTTTTATGCCACAGAAAAGAGAACTGAAAGCAACCACGAAATACCTGTACTCCAATGAGCTTGTCATGATTTGAATCATTCCGACACAGGTCTCTGTGATTTATTAGCAGAGTCTTCTCTATGATTTATTAGCAGAAAGTCATCTAAATACAACTTCCATAATATGATGCATATCTCTGAATTTTTACATTCTGATGCCAGACATTTTCTCATCTTAAAACTATATAAATGCTTAAAAAATATCTTATGATGGTCCCATTTCTTCACTTTCATAAAATGATTAGTGTATATATTAGATCAATTATTTACCTGTTGTTAGTTATTTCTTTCCTATAGTATGCGTATATATTTTAGTTTTAGACTAGATAAGAATGCCAAGTTTGCGATAACATGTTAGTTGAGCTATGAGCTATGATTTCTAGGTGCTATTTTTCTTCATTATGTGGATAATTTTATGTATACTATGTACACATATTTACATTTGTAGCTTTTTTGTTAATAATTGTTAAATTGATTCATTGCAGAGGTGTAGCTACCATAGATAAATTAGATAAAGTTTTAGAGACTGTTCCAATAAGATCGATAAACAAATGCCCTCCTATGAGGCCAAAAATAATTTATTGCTTAAGGATTCAAAAAAACTTGGCTATGATATTGATTCATTATAAATTATTTTTTAGTAAATAATAATTAATATTTAATTAACAAAAACTTTCAATATTTGTCTGGGAAATATTTTATTGCCAATAATTATCAGCTGAGAATTACAAAATGACATATGTATGTTTGAAAGCAGGTTGGAATAAGTGGTGTTAAATTTTTTAAATATAATTTACTCACTGATGAGTTATATAAAGATAAATGTATCAGATACTGATTGATTATATGTACAGTACATATACATCTAGTTTTTAAACATTTGATTTCCTAATGAATTAATATAGAAAGATAAAAACCTTTTAATCAATTTTCATCATATCTTTAGAGTTATGTCAATATTCATCCACTCTTTCAACTTATACTACTATTAATAAAAAAATCTGTTGGTGTTAGCAGGTACAAGATTAGTTCCAGGAATATACAGCCTCTTTTAGTCACATGATTAATTGTACCACCTTCTTTATATATATGAATGCTTTTAAGTTGTTTGAAAATTATTAATGGAAATTATTGAATCTAAATATATAAAAGTAATCATTACTAAAACAATTTAAAGCAAAATTTATCTGGATTTTAATAAATGGCCCAGTGAATTTTTTAATCTTTTAATGGGATTTGCTCTTTTTTTTCTTCAATCATTCACTTATGTCTTTAAATAATATTGAATAATTGCATTTTAATTTTTTTTGGTAATTACTGGGTGAATTTAAATAAGATATCTGTATTGTTTTTTAAAAACAAATAGATCTTTTACTTGTTTTATTTTTTATTTGATAAACATATAATTAAAAAATAATCTACAAAAGCAAATACTGTATTTAAAATTTTATGAAAGGATAGTAAGACTAATACTGGATGCAAAAATATAATTTCTGACCATCAGGAATGAGAACAATTATAATTTATTAGAATAGCCATTGCGTTATTAATATAAAAAGTTATAAATTTTACTAATACTGACACTGATTTGAAATTTTTCATATCTTTATTTTCACAAGGCTGTTGATACTTATAAAGAAATGCAAGCATTTTAATAAAAACGAGGACATTTTTATTTGGAATGTTTTAAAATTTGAGATTTTTTTTGTACTTATTTATTAATGTATTATAGTTTTGACAATTAAGGGCAAATTAGATAATATTGCATGTATATTATTAAATGTGTGTTTTATATACAAATTATTTAGTCCTTTGTATTTCTGTTTGTTTTTTTTATGAGGAAACAAATGGAATTGTTGTGTACAAATATTTTACACACATACTACAAACATGCACATATCTTATTATTTTTCAAGCCAATGTCTTATCTATAAATTTTAATAAACTATTATATAACAAATCCATTATACAAACATGACAGACTTGCTATCATTGTGAATTCGATAATCTGACATAAAATAAAATTTTCAACATAGTATATGAGTAATTTGACTTCTTTTTTATGTGTTGTCTGCAGTGATGTTTTGTTGTTAATATAACTTGATATCAGCATTCTACATCACACTGTCACCCAGATCTTATGGTATCAAAGGCCATTATCTCTTCATCAACTAATTTTGATCAATTCAGCAGTAACCATATATATATAGAATTTTTTTCTTCATTTAGATTTAATTAATGAAAAATTTTCCTGAAGAAGGATATTTGGATCTACCATTTATTATTGATGTGGTGAATTGGGGAGGGGAGGGGGTAGGAAATCACAGTTATCTGTATTTCTTGTATATTTTAAACTTCTATCACTCAATCAGATTAGGAATTTAGAAAATTAGAAAATATAATTTATAATATTGCTTCATGTTTAGTTTCATATGTATATATTTTTAACAGCTATAAATGAAAAATTCTTCAGCGATCAAAATTTTGATGAATGCAATACATGTTTCAGATAGGTCAGATAATCATTTATTGTCTTGATAAATTTAGTTGAAGTCCAATCTAATTAACTTGTTTAGTTTGTTGGTAAAAGCAAAGAATTTACATCTTGGTGATATTTGTCAAATGAAAGATCTATTCTGCTGATGAAATCTATATCCATTTTTAGAGAAGCAGATAGAAATATTTATCTATTGCACAAATACTTTTATTTAAAACAAAAATTAAACACAATATGCCTATGATTTGTGATTATATATTCTATTTGAAATAATGTAAAGCTGAACCATGTGAATATAATTCTTTGTTACAAAGAAGTCAATAAACTCTGACATTTTCTTACATAGTCAAAACTTTTCAAATTAAAGATAAGCAGTAAGAAAAACGGTAGATGCCGCTCGATGGAGCTGGATATTTTTTTTTTCCAGTTAACCAGAATCATAATCACAAATCTAACCCAAAAATTGGTAAATGAATATAAATATTTGTAATTTTGGGAATCCGACTTCTTCATCAGTAAAAGTATCAGATTATTAAAAAAGGACTTAACTCCAAATCTAACTTTGAAGTTAGTGGAAGTGAATACATACTTTATTATATGTTCTTATTATCCCCAGAAGCTTGGTTGTTTTTTTTTGGGGTGACGGGGTAATAAGTCAATGTGCCTATATTTTTATCATCTTCAGAAAGTTTATCTTGGAAATATAGCAGAAATATATTGTAGTTAGTGGTTTAATATAGCTAAATTATATTCTAAATTGAAACCTATCTAATGTCAGTTGCTATGATAATAATATAATTAAGTTGAACTATAAAATCATTTAAATATATCATGATATTTATAGAAAATATAAAAAGCAAAATGTTTGTGCAATAATTTTGTTGTTTGATAACACTATATTGATACTGAATTTTATTTCATTTATCAGCCAGGAGTTAATGTTTTGATGGATCAAAATAATAATTTAATTCAATTAAAGATTGTTCACTTTATCAACAAAAATTTTGGATGATGATAATGCAAAAAGGACAATTATGATATTAAAAATTATATATATAGATAGTGTAATATAGTGCTTTGTGTTTAGTAACAGTGAATTTGTTAAAATAAATTATATCAAATACTTTTATGCTTTTGCTGTGAATAAGAATTTTATATGATCAGTAATTTAAATTTTATCGTGTAAGAATAACAATCAAAGTTAAAATTTGTTTGAGCTTTTAAAGGCTGTATAAGCCTCTTACATAGGTTTAAAACTTGTTGGCTAGAATATTTAACTTCTAAATTATATTAATTCTGAATGGTGTTTTTGTCTGTAATTTCTGGCATAAATTTTTCTTTCATTAAACAATTTTTTTTTTTTGCTTGTTGGAAACTATGCCAAAATATTTAGCATCAAGTTGATATTAAGATTTTAAATTTTTTTAAAGTTGGATGATATATATATTGATTTTTTAAAAAAATAACAATTACTATTGTCATATGTAGTATACAAGCTAATTTGTTTTTATTAAGGATAAAAAGAAACCTATTTATACATTTTTACTAATAATTTGTTGTTTTTTTGTTTTAAATATTAATTATTTTTTTTATTTTCCTTTGATGAAGGTAAATTACCATAGAAATGATTCTTATATATATATTGAGTGTGTTTTTAATTGATTCGTCAACACCATCTTTAAACCAATGCATGTGTTATGCAGCAGCATAGTTTAATTATTCACCACAAAAATTTTAAGGTGTAGCATATCTGGATCACAAGTTACAACGTGAAATGTGACATTATGTTTTATATCTTTGTAGATGGTTTTTAGACCTCTTTCTGCCATTATGAAATCTTCCAAATTATTTTAAAACATTCTTGCATCTTTTATGACTTTACTACCATACACAGTTTGAATCTTTTCAAACATTCAATAATAGTTTTGCTCAATTTAAGCAAAATTTAATATTAGTGCTGTATCCCTTTATAGGTTATGGTATAAAACATACTATGACAGACATTTCATGTTGTAATTTATGATTTAGACATAATAGTGCTTTAAAATTTTCATGATGCATAGCTAAACTATGCCATTATGTAGCATAGGTTGAGTCAGATGGCAGTGTGGTCAGCTTGGAGAAAGAACCAGTTATTTTTCATCAGAACACCCTGTATAATTTGATATTTCATTTTTGTTCTATTGAAAATGTAATTTATAGAACATTTTTTTTTTTTTTTATTATCTTAACTTCCGACTAATTTTTCAATAGTCAAATGCTTTTCTAAAAAAACTTATTAGGCAAGATTCAGTATTTTTAAACATTTAACACATTCATTTATTTTTATATTTTTTGTTGTTTCAAATGTATATATTTTTTTCTGACTTGTAATTTGTATTTATTTTAAAAATTAATTGTAAATTTTTATTTCTGCTCATTATTTTATTAGTTTGGAGATTAGTGCTAAAAATTCCAATTACAGTTTTTACACTTTACAATGTAATAAATACAGATATTGGAAAAATGTAACAAGCATCTAATATGCATTTTGACTAATTATATTTCTTCAGTTAGATCAAATTACATCTTTCCAAATGTTTTATGCTACTACTATATATTTACGTGAAAAACATTTTTTTTTCTAGTACCATACTTTTAACAAACACTTAAACTAATCCTTCAATAATCATATAAATAATTATTATCTTGGGTTTATTGTTGTTATTATTAAATTTAATATTGCCTTTTAAAAAAAAAATCAGCTATATAATATATCATTTCTGCATTATTCCACATGCAGTTTTATAATTTTGTTTCTGCTTTTTGGATAGAATTAGAATCTATATATAAAGTATCATGAAATAAATTCAAATAAAGATAAATTTTAAAATAAATTCCACTGAAAAGGGACTTACTTTATAAATAGTATGTTTTGAACTGTAAAATAGCTAAAAGGTATTGTGGAGAGATTAATATTATTGATACTAAATAAAATAAAATCAAAATTTAACAATAAAACATATGAAGTTTAAAATAGATATCTAGAAAAATTGCAATGGGAAGATTGAGTTTGGATTAAGAAATGGAATAAAGACATGCTTGAAAAAAAAAAAAAAAATACAAAATCCTTAATTATTAATTCATCAAATAATTATATTAAGATTAGAAAAAGTGACTAATTGATTTATTTGATAGACATAAGTGATGAAATAAATTGTTTCTAATGAAAAAAGAGATTGAAAAAATGATAATAGAGATGTATAAAAAAGAGATATAAGTGATAGAGTGATTTAGAAAAGTAATTATTTTAATAGATATTTTGAAAAGGAATGATAGAGATTGAAAGTAAATTTTATATATGTAAAAGGGTATTTTTAAACTTTTATTATATGGTAAGGGAATTGATAGTGGCATAAGATAAGGGTGTTTAGCTTCTATAATACTTATTTACACAAGATAGTAAATGAATGTTATTTTGAAGGAATGAAACTCACTTGTGTCATATTGTTGATTATATCACATTAATATTATGAATAGGATTAATAAAATTTTTAAATGTGGGATGAGATAAAATGAGAATAAAATTATAAGAATGGATATGCTAGAAGGATAAAAGGTTAAAGTGATAATTATTAGATAAGATGTCTGAAAATTTGGGGATTTTAAATATTTGGAAAGCTAGTTAAATGAGTTCAGTGGTAAAGGAAAAAAAACTTAAAATTGTTTTAGTTAAACATTCTTTATTAATAGAGGTACGTGGATATTAAGTGTTAAATTTAAGGAAAAGATTCCTAAATGATTAATTTAAATACTTGACAATTTGCATCATTAAGAAGAGAGAAGAAAAATATTTGGAAGTATTTGAAATCTATATTTGAGGTGATGTAAAAGTATTGGAACAGTAATGTTGTTTTATTGATGTAATTAAGAAAATTAGAAGGAATTGTGTATTTTCTCATGAAATTAAAGAATTTTGAAAAAGAAGCTATAGGGAACTGAAGACTGGAAAAAAGACACAAAATTCATTCAGATATTCTAATTGCCTTAAGCAACATTATTTGATTACTATGTATGTCATCTTCTTAACACCATTTATTTAGTATCTTAATATTTAAATTTTATCATAATCTTTGTAACGGTCCATATTCCCTTAAAGAATGGGGGTGAAGGTATTTAACTATAATCAGAACTAGGGTCTTCATGTAGGATGTTATGAAAGATGCGATAAATATCTAATCCATGATCGCATCTATTTCAAATATGATAATTTAATATTTAAACATTCAATACGGATACAACTTATACCAATTCATCACTTCTCTTTATTATTTCATTATGCTCAGTATTTGAACTCGGGGGTTAATTTTACACTTAACTCTTCGGGGATCAATTGATATCCTGTCGCAATAATAATACTTTTATATAAGTTGGATAGATTCTCAAAATCCCTTCCAACCAAGTTATCATGATGTTAAGTCAGGATGATATGTATATGTGGGTATATGTATTCAATTTTATTTATTATGAAAATAAAATAATTTAAATAAATCAGAGACCTCCTTAAATTTAAAATAAATTTAACAATATTTATTAATTGAAAAACAATTTAAATTTATCTTTATATAACAAAATTTTTAATTACAAGTGTTTAAATACATTTTTACTATATTAGTATATACATTTAAAAATTATCCCTTCCCATATTCCATAGTAGATATGTATTATAGCATAAATAATATTTAATAGATTGCAAAAAATAAATAACATTTTATAATTCCAAAGATTGTGATAACACTAGCTAACTTAATTTAAATTAAACAATATAAGTATAAATGAAAACTTTTGTAATATCGAATTCTTTTGAGGGAATTCCATTTTTATAAGAACTCTCATCTATGTATGGTCCCTATCATTGAAAGAAAAGATCTTTCATCCAAGGATATTAGTCATTTATACCGAATAATAAATAAACAAATATTAATAAATTAATTAACTTAATAATAAACAAGAATTCTGTCATGTCATAAGTGAAAGAATTTAATATGAAGAACAATAAAAGACCTTCATATTAAGTTTACTTATTAACCTGGTCTAGTAGCTGCATAAGGAAGATCTAAATTTTATTAAATAAAAAAATTTAACCCAATTCCTATTTTTTCATCTAACAATTTTCCAAAATGGATTATTCCAAAGTAGGCAGGTTTTAAAGGCAAAGGAAATAAAATTAAATATTTATAGATGTTGATATGCAAAGATAATATGATATATTTAAAGTTTATGGTATTGTCCTATTCATTTCCCCAAATTTTAAATAGCAGTGTTCATTAGGAATAAAGTTCTTTTATTTCCAGGCATATTCTCTATTGTTTCATAAAATTTCCTCTTGCATGATGTTGACATCCCTTTTCATAAATTTATCTTGCTATAAATTGAAATTGGATATTGAATTATATAGTTGATATATATATTAGGGATTTCAGTAGGAATGAATAGTTACACTGCTTTAGGTTAGAACAATAGCATTTGATCCTATGGCAAAATGTCTTTACTCACGATGCATTTTCTATAACTTTAAATCTTAAAATAAATGTATTTAGATATATATAAATGTATTTGATGATATTTATTTTCCTTGAAATCCAAGTTTAGAATGATATCATTAAGTATTTCTCTAATTATTATATTAAAGATAATTTCTCTTTTGAAATTATTATTAATGCTATTAAAGAGTAATTTATTTACTCTTTACTTTTGTGATATTAAAGTTATCTGATTACAAAGATTTTATAAACAAGGAAAATTCACCGAAACTATTGATTCATCTTTCTGATGTGTTCAGTATTCAAACACAGGAAAATAAATATACTAACCTGTTGCTGTGATATTACTAACAGTTAGTGCATGTACTAACCTGTTTGCTATGATATTACTAACAGTTAGTGCATATATTAACCTGTTTGCTAATATTACTAATAGTTGGTGCATATACTAACTTGTTTGCTGTGCTATTACTAACAGTTGGTGCATATACTAACCTGTTTGCTGTGATATTACTAATAGTTAAATATATTTGGAATATTTAAATAAAATTAAATTGTTCTAAAGACATTCAACACACATATTAGATGGTGGAAATAGTCCAATATAAAAATACAACTAGAACACCATCATCACAAACCTTCAGAAATACATAATGACTAGTTCATTTGTCAAAGATGGAACTGATTTGGAAATTAGTTGATTTAGTTTTTATAATGGAATCGACTTCCGGTAATTAGCATGTGTTAAATTACTATTTCATTTCACAATTTTATATTCGATTATTGTTGAATGCATCGTGATTAATAATTGTGTAATTGAATTCTAATTTTATTTCCTTCGCATTTAGTTGCTAAGATATGACTTGACCTTAGGTTATCTTTACGTTTTGAGTCTTTATTAGGGATACTAGTTAAAATAAATAATTTTATACATATATATATATGAATGATTGCAATCTAATTTTAATATTTGATTTCATTAAAATAATTATTTATTTGACTTGACTTTTATTATTAAAATTTTATAACGTTTGTTATGTATATGGGCATATGGGTGTTTTAACATAAAAGGATAACATTTACTGTTTATTAATTAAAAATTATATTTTTATGTTTATGGTTTGATGTTGTACATAAACAAGTGGCCTTAATAAGATTGTAAGTTACCCTTACAACTCCCCAATCTAACAGGGTTAAAAATTGTTAATATAAGAAATTTTCAACACTATAAAGTGTATGTGTTCTAGCATTATATGTATATTTATTAATTTAGGTTTATAAAAGATTGTTATATTAACCTGGGTGCTCTCATCATTGAAATGATTAGCCCTAGGTTTTTATTTAGTGTTGTCTCACTTCTTTTTCTCCTTCTGTAATCTGCATGTGATATTTATCTGAACTTTGTGTTTGATCACAATATGATTTCAGAATGTGGGCATTATATGTACCTTTCATTTTCCCATCTATATATCCAAAATGCATGTGGACCTGTTTGCTTTATTATAGTAAATGGTTTTTATTATAGAATTGTTTGCTAAAGTTATGGGTTTTTATAAAAATTTTGTCTCCTATTTTGAATTGGTAGTTATTTTTCTTTGTATTTTTATTTTTCAGCTCTGATTTATTTATTAATCTTTGATATGCCTTTTGTGTATCATATTTTATATCGGTCTGATTGGATTTAATTGAAGGTTGGTAATTTTTAAATAAATTTGGAATTGCTTTATTGAAATGTAGTTTAATAGGTGTGAATTCAGTAGATTCATTCACACTCCAGTTAATATAATTTCCTACATGTTTCGTTTTTTTTACCCATCCTCTATGCTCATTCTCCAGATAAGTCCTAAACAAACATCCAAGCTCCGGCATTACATGTTCACAAGGATTCGATTGTGGATTTTTAATGGATGTGAGTATGTTTTTTTTATGATTTTTCTACCCAGTTCTTCGAATTTTTAGATAGGAAAGGTGTGTTAATATCATTTTAGGTTTTCCTATTAATATGAAATGGAAGGTGTCTAATACTTTGACAGTATGTCTAGCATTAGCTTGAGGTATTGGATAGGTTGAAACATGTTTGAAAAAGAGATCATAAGTAACTAATAAGTATTTTTGATTATTAAATGGTGACAATGGTTCATAATCTGTCGCTAAGATCTCATTTGGTTTTTCAGGGATAATAGGTTTTAATGTATTACTGAAATCTTGATTCACTGGTTTGGTTCTTAAGCATATAAGACAATGATGAAGTGATTTTAAGATATCTTTATACATTTTCGGCCAGTAAAACCAATTTTTCAAAGTGTGTTCTGTTTTGTGGGCGTTGAAATATCCATATAAACAGTGGCTATATTTTATAAGTGGGTACATAAAGTTTTAGGTATTATTACGCTCATCTATATCAGTTTTTGAGAAGTAAGATCAAAATTTCTTGAGATCTTTCGGTGCACTCAAAACTTTCTTTTTAAAATTCTAATGATGGGGTTCAAAATAGGATCATTGAATTGTATTTCAGGTACTTTTTTTAAATCGTTCTCTACACTACTATCAATCATCATGCTGATATTTGTAATGTAGGCATTCTCTATTGATAGATGGTATTATTTTGACTTACATGGATTTCAACTCAGCACATCGGCCACAATATTCTCAGATCCTTTACAGTATTGTACTGTATAGTTGAATTGCTGTAATAATAGACTCCATCTGACTAATCACTGTGATTCAGGAATTCGAGGCTTTTGTGTTCTGTGATCACTATAATCTCTGATCTGAGAAGCGTCTGTTGAAACTTCTGGAAGGACCACACTATTGCTAGTTCTTTCTTCTCAGTGACTATATAGTTTATTTCTGGACCTTTCAGTCGATGGCTAATAAAGTATAGGACTCCAGGTTGGCCAATCTTCTGGATTTGGGATAGCGTTACCCCTAATCTGTAACCACTATTATCTGTTTGATCATAAATGGTTTATTAAAATCAGGGAAAGCTAGCAGTTAGCTCTAAGAGCCCTGTTTTAATATTTGTAAATGCTTCTTCCTGTTCTTGAGTCCAATTCCATCACTCATCTTTCCTAATGAGCCTCGACAATGGTTCCATATAGTCAGAGAACTTTTGATAAAAACGATTATAAAAATGACATAAGGCTAAAAATGATCGAATTTGTTTTTTGTTGGTGGGTTTAGGAAAGTTTTGAATGACACTGATCTTATCTGGGTGAGGCCATATCCCATTGCAACCAACGATGTGACCTAAAAAGACCATCTGGTTACAAACTAAAGTGCTTTTCTTGAAATTGATCTTAATCCCTTTACTGTGGCACTCTTCAAAAAAAATGCAGTTAAATATTGAAAATATTCTTCAGTTATGATAGATGCAATTATCACATCATCCACATAAATGATAAATAATCTGTTTATTCTCAGGAGATAGAGTTTTATCTACCTCTATTTATCAATCCAAAGGGCATCCTATTAAATTGATAAGTAAGACCTTCATATCGGAATGCAGTGTATTGGCGATCTTCTGGATGAAGTTCAATTTGCCAATAACTAGAGGTTAAGTCAAAGGTGGAAAACACTTTTTATTTCCAAATTTTCACGAATAATTCATGTATGGGCAGTGGTATATTCTTGTCAGGAATAGTAATTTTATTTAGTTGATGAGCATCTTAAAAAAAATCTCATCGACCCAGCTTTCTTCACAGTTGCAACTGGATTGCAGTAGGGTGAAGAGCATTTGGAAATTTACCCATTCCAACATTTTATTAATTTGTTTGAATATTTCTGCATGATATTGGAATGGAATAGGATATGATCTGGATTGAAATGGTCAGTCATATCTGAGAAAACTAGGTTGAATTTATAGCTTCTCTTTTAAGTGCTTCACACACTTTTAGTTTTATATATTAATAATAGATCATAAATTTATAGCATTTTCATTTCCAAGTAAATTGGATTTGCTATTTTATCATCTATGAGTGCCTCTGGGATGGTAGATATTATACAATCAACTTCAAATAAATCATATCTTGGAAGCAATGTCATTTTCCAAGACCTCATCGCTTACCCTAACTGATTTATCAGAAATCAATGATGTGTTCAGATGTAGGAAGTCTGCCCCAAAAATAACATCGTGTATCAAACCATTCAATATTAGGAATACATGATAGAGTATTGTTTGGCCAATTTCAATTTGAAATCCAAATCTGGGTACTGGTTAATTATCCACTGTACATTGTTTGGTGGCGCTGTCTGTGCAAAAACATTAATATAACGTTTTTGGACACACCCCCCCCCATTTACATTATTATTATCATTCTATAAATGTTTAATCGAAAGTCCAAAAAACAAAAAAAAAAAACAACACTTTTTTAATTTTATTTCCAAATTTACGTTATTGTTCTAAGAATAAATTAAACATTTAAACAAAATTGAAAAACAAACAAAAACACTTCATTAAAAAAGTAATCAACTCGACTTTGTTTTTTATGCCGATGAAAAGTCAAAATACAAAACCAAAGACTTTATTCTAAACAAAATTAAATAACAAATCCAAAAAAATCATTGAAAAAGTAATCAGATGGTTGATTTTGTATTTTATCGGCCGACTTTTTTTTAAAATATGTAATACAAGTGGGACAAAAAAGGTTTCGAATTGATTATGTTTCAAAGAAATCACAACATCAAGTATTGATTCCAACAACAACAACTTTATTTTCAAATTTCAATAATACTTAAAATACGTTATTATGCTAATAATAAATTAAACGTTTAAACAAAATTAAAAAACAAACAAACACTTCATTAAAAAAGTAATTAGCCCGATCGTTTTTTGGATACCGATCAAAAGTCAAAACCAAACACTTTAGAATAAATTAAATAACAAATGCAAAAAATTCACATCAGCCCACTTTGTTTCTAAATATATAATACAAGTGGGACAATGAAGGAGTCGGACTGATTATGTTTCATAGAAATCACAAGAACAACAACAACTTTATTTCCAAAAACAACAATAACTCAATAATACAACCTTCAATAACACTAAATTTTTTTTTGAAAGTGAGTCGTTTGTCAGTAATACACGAATCGCAACTCTTTGAGGAAGGGCAGCCTCCAACTTAAATGTTCACTGTTGCCTTCAGTTATTTTATTTATCTTGTCGAGAATGTGAAATTTCGCGTGAACCCACCATATCATTATCTGCAAAAGACTTTCCATATTTCTACTAGCTTTCAAAATGCACAGGGAAATGCGCTGACAGGATGATAATTATCACTATGGAATACTATTCAGTTGGTGGGCGAGACAATGATTTTGAAAACAGATTTCAAGAGTTCTGTGAAATTAAACAAATATCCTCATATCAAATGGTAGCGAATTGCCATACTGAACATACGCATGAAAGCGTGGCTACACATAACTAGGCATATGATTTCTGTGCGTTTGCATAGAGAACAATGTCATCGCACGGCACAGAATGGCTATTACGAAGGCATTTTTGTAGTAGACATAGGTTCAGCCGCATAAACTGCATATTTCTGTGTTTTGCACAGAAGCAGAGCCATCGAGTGACATACAGTGGCTAATTAACCAGTACCCAAAATTGTTTGTGTTTGGCTTTTCTACTATTATCCATGGTAATCTGAATTGATCTGAGTAATAATGTTTTAATATTAGGATTCTTAATCAATATTTCTTGATATAATTGAGATTTGGCTACCAGAATCCTATCATAAGGCAGCTTTGTAAGGCAAAATTAGGATCCTTATCTTCCCATGAACACATTAAATTGGTTTCTCTATCTGGAATTTGATTTATACTTTTGTTCCTCAATGTCAATATAGTCTCTTGAAGTGAGGAATATTCCCTCAAGTACCTTTTTAGTTTGATTTTGACTGGATTTTGGGAGAGTGATCACTACATCCTGGTTTGGGGGATTTCTTTAAGCTATGTGGAGGATTTAATATATGTTAATCGTTATGATTCCGGTTTTTATTATTTGACTGGTTGTCCATAGAGTTAGGTCATAAGGTTTTTCTTTTCCAATGTTTCAGATCATTATTTTTCTTTCTTTTTTTAAAAATAGCATTAACTGTAACTTCTTTTGTTATTTTCAATTGTTCTTGTCGATAAATTTGAAGTATTTATATCAATACTGGCTAATAACTCTGCGACTTGTTCTATAGTTTTAACATTAGTATATAAACGTGATTGTTCAATTTTCAAAGGTAAATTCCTTTTCACAATTCTTATCATCTCAGTTTCACTGAAGTGGTAAATATTTAGGGTTCTCAGTTTAGTGATTTGACGTCGGAAAAATTTTGTGGACGTCTCCTCTGGTATAGCTGTATATTTCTTGGAATAATTGGCATAACAAAGACTCTTGTTTATCTCTATTCCAAAATTTTTTTATTAATAGGGTTTGGTAATTGTTAAAAGTAGATGGAGTTTGGAATAACGATTTCCACCATATTAAAACATCTCTTTGGAGGTGGCCATATGCAATAATCACTTTCTCTCCAGATAAGTTGTGATTTACTGCGAAATAAAGTTCAAACTTCTTAAATGTTCTATTGCTTCATTATTAGATCCTTTGAATATTTTCAATCTCACAAATTGATTTATGGCACTGAATGGTGTCATGTTTGTCTCTGATTGGTTTATTTGTGTAGAATCTATATGATCAACAGAATTATTAGGATATGCATTCAGAATTATTCCTTCTATGTTGAAATTTAAGTAGTAGTTTTCCATTTTAGATTGTGTTCGGTTGATTATTGTTGATTCTATATTGGAATCAATTAATCTTTGTGGATTTTTAAAAGCGAGCTCTATTTAATCTTCTCTAGTATTTCCTTCTTTATCTGTGTTTTATGTTGGATATCATTATGTTGTGGTCGACATGCAAGTGTATTTTGAGATATCTGTAATTTAATAAACTTGAATTTTTATTTAAATGCTTCATTCATACAATTTACTTTATCATGTATTTCTGTTGTGCCTTCCATCAATTTTTCTTTTGTGGTGTTTTCTGATATTCTATCATTTTCTATACAAATTATTTTAATTTCTAGCTGTTTGAAATTTTTATCGAACTTTTAATGATTGTTCATTAATGTCTGAATCATTAATTTGTTTTGTATAGATTTGACCAATTTTATTATTTACTTCTCATAATTCTTTTTTGCATTTCTGTTTGCATTTTCTCCTGCTTCTCATTTATTTTATTTTTAAAAATTTCTCTGCTTCTATACAATTCATTGCATTGAATATTCAGTTGATCAATAATATTAGTCTGAAATTCTTTGAATCTCTGTTGACGTCTGGTATCTTTTTCTTCAACATCTTTTTTATTTATTCTAAGGCTTGTCTCATCTCATGTAACCTTGGTTTGAGAAATCGATTCATCAGGAATGGGCGTTTGTGTAGAGTTGTTACTCTCAGTCATACGATTCCTGATAATTGGATCAGTGAAGATCTTCAATATTCCTAATATCTTTTATTTCTTCATTAATATTATTTTGTCCTTTATCAACATATTTTATTATTGTATTGACTTACGTTTTTTCCACTTCTTGTAATCATGAATTACGTTTTATCTTGATTATAAATTTGTTTGTACCTATTTTCTAAAAGAGATTGGCATAAGATTTTATGCTATATCTTTCCTTTTTAGTGATTTTAAAACTTTTCCTACCTAATAATTTTTTTTTTTTAGATGTTATTAATTTAATGCCTAATTTAAAATTATCCTTTTAAACGCCTGACTCATCCATTTAATCATTTATATTTTATTTGAAGGTCTCTATTTATTTTATTATTTTAAGAGTTCACACGAAAATTATCTCATCCTTTGATGGTTGAAGTTATCAATCAATTGATCAAGGTTATAGTCCATAAAAATTATATATATATATTTTATGAATATAGTTGATTGGAAATTTGGCACGATATGTAACGGTCTGTATTCTTTTAAGGAATAAGGGTAAAAGCATCTAACTAGTCGGATCCTATGATCTTCATGTAGGATGCCATGAATGATGTAATAAAAATCTAATTCATGATTGCATCTATTTCAAATACGATAATTTAATATTTAAACATTCAATACAGATACAACTTAGATCAGTTCATCTAATCTTCACCTCTATTATTTCGTTGTGCTCAGTATTCGAACTCGGCTAATTTTACACATTTCTCTTCAGAGGTCACTTGATATCCTGTAGCAATAATAATATTTTTATATAAGTTAGATAGATTCTCAAAATTCCTTCCAACCAAGTTATCATGATATTAACTCAAGATGATATGTATATGTGGGTATATGTGTATTCAATTTTATTTATTATGAAAATAAAATAAATAATTTAAATAAATCAGAGAACTCCTTAACTTTAAAATAAATTTAACAATATTTATTAATTGAAAAACAATTAAAATTTGTCTTTATATAACAAAATTTTTAATTACAAGTGTTTAAATACATTTCTACTATATTAATATATACATTTATATATTATACCTTCCCATATCCCATAGTAGATATGTGTCATAGCACAAACAATATTTAATAGATTGCAAAATTCCAAAGATTATGATAATACTAGCTAACTAAATTTAAATTAAACAATATAAGTATAAATACTTTTGTAATATCGAACCCTTTTGAGGGAAATCCATTTTTATAAGACCTCTCATCTATGTATGGTTCCTATCGTTGAAAGGAAAGACCTTTCATCCAAGGACATTGGTCATTTATACCGAATAATAAATAAACAAGAATTCAGATATGGCATAAGTGAATGAATTTAATATGAACAATAAAATCTTAAGTTCATATTAAGTTTACTTATTAACTTGGTCAATCGCTGCTTAAGAAAGACCTAAATTTTATTAAATAAATAAAAAAATTTTTAACCCAATGAGAATTTCATTTAATGATTTTCCAAAATGGATTATTCCAAAGTAGGCAGGTTTTAAAGGAAATAAAATTAAATATTTATAGATGTTGATACACAAAGATCATATGATGTATTTAAAGTTTATTGTATTGTCCTATTCATTTTCCAAAAGTTTAAGTAGTAATGTTTTTCTGAAGGTTTGTGATTCTGGTGTTAAGTAGTAATGTTCATTAGGAATAAAGTTCTTTTATTCCTGATCATCAATCATCGGTGAGATAATCAATATACTCCATTGTCTCATAAAATTTCCTCTTGCATGATGTTGGTTATCCCTTTCCATAAATTTATCTCACTATAAATCAAAGTTGGATATTGAATTATATAGATGATATATATATATTAGGCATTTCAGTAGGAATGAATAGTTACACTGCTTTAGTTAGAACAATAGCATTTGGTCTATGGCAAAATGTCTTTACTCACAATGCAATTTCTATAACTTTAAATCTTCTTAAAATAAATTTATTTAGATATATATAAATGTGTTTGATAATATTTATTTTCATTGAAATCCAAGTTTTGAACAATATCGTTAAGAATTTCTCTAATTATTATATTGTAACAATCAGATTTGTACATTCACATAACAGAGTCCAGGCAAAATATACCAAAGTTGACCGAAATAAAATGGTGAGGTCTCGAATCTAACCAAACTTCAACTCATTTGCTAGTACTCTGTGATTTTAACACCTTATGACATTTCTGAGGTTACACATGGGTTTTAATTTAATCTGCGAGCCAGCTCCGAACATGGAGAAACATGAGACTTCAGGACTGGCTAACAATTAGACTACTTATCATACTAATTAACTTTAACTAAAACACGACATATTAGACATGTAAAATCATTAAGGAATTTGAAATAAGACAATATGGATTGGATTGAAATAGAAATACAAGCAAGAAAGCTATGGAACAAGTTTTATATTTTAAACGTTTATTAAAACAATAACATAAAATCAAGTAAAAGGAACTGACAAAGATTATATAGGGTTAAGTATGTGAGATCTATGCATGCAGGCAATTACATTGTGATGAGACTCGTCTTAATATATGTGCGGTTAATAAATCATGCCTATAACCATTTAATATGCTCATCCTATTGTGCATGGTTTGCTAATGCTACACGATAATAGCCTAGCTGAGATGATGACTACATTCAGCTCTAAGATGGCTGTTATATATATTAACAGTGTGAGCGAATAAATAAGCTCAAGATAATGCAGATACAATCTGGTAACCAAGATTTGAGTTTGTTTAATGCTGAATAGTTAATTAATAAGGAGGAAAAGAACTAGGTACTTTTAGATTCGCATATATATACTATGGCACTACATAGAATACTAAGAAATAAGTCTGCAGTGCGAGTGAGTAATTATTCAAGAGCTTCCGCATCAAATGCTCGTTGACCTAAGACTGGATGGTTTGCTACAATTAATATATGAACAGATAAGTTCAGGAACTCAGATTGGCTTTATAAATATGGTCTAAACCTTCGTATTCCAGTTCTAATAAAGATAGCCATATCCGAACTAATGCAAGGGACGGCTAGTCACCGTGAACCCATTTTAAAAGGTACACCAAAACGTAAATGTACAAATGAGTACTTCATAAAGACACACTCACAACACACAAGCAAAATACCTAGATGTATGCTTATAATTAAATAATTGCGCCTAAAAACAGATAGCTTCTAACTGCCAAACTAACATAACCTAGACTGGCATTATAATTATGCTAACTAAAAGGGCTTAAATTAAATTATAACCTAAGTTAAAATACTGAATCTGCATATATATTTGTAATTAAGGAGGGAACATATATTTGATCAGCATTAATAAACATTAACAAATATACTGTAATATCATCTCTAGCTAGCATATCACTTCTAACCAACAGATCTCAAAAGTCATAAGTTATAATAACCGACTGAGCAAACCCTCGCGAAATATAATGCAGCTATTTATAGATTTGAAGAATAAATTATTTTACTTTGTAATGATTTTATAAACAAGAAAAATTCATCAAAGTATTGATCCATTTTTCTGATGTCTTCAGTATTCGAACACAGCAAAATAAATATGCGTACTGACTAGTTCATTTGTCAAAGATGGAATTGATTTGGAAATTAGTTGATTTAGCTTTTATAGTGAAATCGACTTCCAGTAATTAGCATGTGATAAATTACTATTTCATTTCATGATTTTGTATTCAATTAGTGTTAATGCATCATAATTAATAATTGTGTAATTGAGTTCTAATTTTATTTCCTTCATATTAAGTTGCTAGGTTATCTCTATATTTTGAGTCTTGATTAGTGACATTAGTTAAAATAAATAATTATTTTATACATATATGAATGATTGAAATCTAATTATTTTAATATTTGATTTCATTAAAATAACTATTTGACTTGACTTTTATTATTAACATTTTATAATATAATGTTTAAGTTGTATATGTATGCATATGGGTGTTTTAACATAAAAGGATAATATATTTACTGTTTATTAATTAAAATTATATTTTTATGTGTATAGTTTGATATTGCACATAAACGAATGGGCTTAATAAGATTGTAAGTTACCCTTACAACTTTATTGAATTAATTATTAAAATGCATGTGTTAATTTTCTAGATAATCTTAGAAAATAAATATTCCAAGTTGTGTAAAAATCTGTTTATTTATAAATAGCTATTAATGATGTAAAAATTATATATTTTTTATGATTATGGAATAAATGTATTTTTTATTTTTTTTTATTTACATTAGCCTTAACAAATTATAATTGATTTACAATTGTTAAAGCATTTGATACTTTATACATATTTTTTATTTTTTGCAGGTAGAACCATCGTATGAAGATGAGGTCAGAAAGCGGATTCGTGATACTTTAGGTGATTACAGTAAGGTGAAGCATATGATAGCTACTAATAGTAGTCACCTTATCGGAGTGTCGTATGGACATCAGACTTCAGTATCTCAGAAAATTAGAATAGATGGTTCTCATGAAACTACTGATCAAGCCAAAAATAAAGTTATGAATGGAAGGCATCACAACAAGAATAAGAGCACTTGGCCCAGTAGTCAGCAATCTGTTGAACGTGTTGATAAAGAAAAACAGTGGCATAGTGAATCTAGAAAACATTTGTCTAAAGAAAAGAACAAACCTCCTCATAAACATTTAAGGCATCCTTCTGAATTAAACCGTGATTTACCCAGTAGAGATTTGCATCAGCCCTCATCTCGTGGCAATTCACGAGAACGTCCACAGATTGTATCCTCTGCAGAGAAGTGTCCCATTCCAACTGCCCGTATTAAACCATTTCAAGTAGAAGGTAACAGTAATGGAGGATTAACAGGTTCTGTAACTACTACAGCATCTACCTCGCCTTCCAGTAATAAGTTAAAAGGCATGGTGATGAATGGTGAGACGAAAGAAAGCAAGTTGGCAAATAAATACAATTTACCCAAACTCAGTATGCTTGATGAGGTATGATATTTTAATCTTTTGACATTTGTTAGATATTATAAATCTAATATTAATTATTTCAAACTAAAATTGTTATTATTACCTTTATTACAATTTATGTTCATTAATATTGTAGTTTATTATCTGGAATAAAATTTTCCTGTTCTCATTTTATTTATTTATTTAGATATTACATTTTTCATATTTTATCATAAGAGTTTGTCCTATAAGCTTTTTTGTATTATATATATATGAATATTACATATTGTAACCAATGCTTAAACAAACCAATAGAATATTACTGTGTTGTCTAGGCAACCCTTTTTTTAGATAATAAATAAGAATTTATTCATTACACTAGATGTATGTGGCCTATGAAAAAGGATGTGGTTTTTTTAAATTGGTTGCTTTAATAAATTAGTTTTAAGACTTAATGTAAATTAAACAAAAGATTTTAATATTATATAACTAAATGTGAGACATTCCCAATTGAAACAAAATGTTTGGAACAATCCAGCCTGTTTGGTATACTTCAGAAATGTATCTGGCAAGATATTAATAAAGTTAAACTAAACTAAATTTTTTTAGATATATCTGTTATATTTGATATGTGAATTTTACTGCATTACAGACTGCTGTTTTGTAAAAAAATATTAATGATGAACTTCCTTTGCATAAAATATGCTTCATAATAAAAATTATGGATTATTAAATTTAAAGAGTGGAATTACTTCCCTTGCATAAAATGCTCATAATATAAATTACAGTTAGTTAGAGTAGTTATTCATTTATAAAAACAAATTTAAAGTTTTTTATTTTCCAGTTGTTAATTTAACAGCGTTCCGGCAAACATAATTAGTTTTTTTTTAATTGATTGTGAATTTGACACGTGATAGCCTTAAGGACAGATATACATACATTCACATGGATTTTATATATAGATAAAAAATGAGTGTTATCTTGACAAAAAATTGTTGATTGTTGATGTTCTATTGGTTTGTTTAAGCATTGGCTGCTGTGATGTGATTTACATATGATAACCAGTTAATTATTGGCATTTATAAATTAATTTATATATATTTATTTCAGTCTAAAATTAAGCATGAAAGTCAGTATGAAGTTGAAAATATTCTTAAGGTAAGATATTACATATGCATTCTTATATTTTTATAAAAAAGAAAAAGAAAATGTAGCATCCATTATTAATTTGTATATAAAGGATTTCTTTTATTTGATTTTTCATTATCAGATTCCATACAGATATATTGCTAAATATTAAAATATATAATACAAATTTCCAACATGGAAACTAAGGAAAATTTGTGAGAAATAACATGATAAATTCTCTAATAGAATAGTCTATCATTACTATTAACTGTAATAGTATTGTTAATTTTTAAACAAACAAAAATAAAAGTGGAGTATTTATTTTAACATTTTTAATACTTGAAACTTCACATGAAGTAATCCAAAAATAAAACTTTTTTTTGAAGATCACTGAATAGGTTGTAAAGTTAAAATTGTTATTATCAGAATATGAATTAATTTGTAACTTTACTTATTTTTCTCCATTGATCAAAATGATTTTTTTTCTAATAAAATCAAGCAATAATTTACAATATGCAATCAATTAAAAACAATTGTTATGATTTCATGTTGTAAAATATGTATCAATGAGTGGCGTCATTATTATTTTGTTTAAATATCTTTTGCATTCTAATGAACAAAAGAATTAAAGAAGTTCTCCTTTACTAATTCAATATAGCATTTAAAAACTTGATTTGGCTTGCTATAATTTAACAACCTCTGTCATCCGGATTAAATCAGTGACATTTAATTTTGATTATCTTAGCATGAGCTATGGTTTATTTAAGTAACAATTTTTATTTAGCCTTGAATGTATATACATTTAAAAATAGGTAATTATCACTACGTTAAATAAATTAATATATATATATTTTAAAATAGGTTAAAGAAGTAAATACTTGTAAATTAATTCTTAATAGATATGAACATCATGCTTTTATTTTTGCAATTGATTTTAATTTTTCTTGACTAAAATAATAATTATGTAGCAAAATGAGAATTTCTTAATTATTATAGAACTAATACAATTTTTTTTTATTATTTGATAGAAGATAAAATTTTTACAATAACTTCAGTTAGTATGATACAGCAATAAAATATATATTACCATAAAGTTAACATATCATCCAAAAGAAAAATAAAAAAGTTTGACATACTTTAAGTTATTTTATATTTCTTTATAAATTGTGAATTTTGATAGATAAAATTTAACTTTTCTAAGTATGGACCACACTGATGCGTTGTCCATATGTTCATGGCTTTAGCTTGCTCTTTAATCACTATTTTTAATGTTACCATACCAATTTTTCTGAGGAAAAACTGTTGAATAATGCTGTCATTTTAAGAATTTTTTTATAATTAATAAACCAATAATATTTAAATTTAGCATTATAACAATGAGATAAATCTCACCTTCCAAGATGCTAATTGGTTATTTTTTGTTTTCTCCACAAGAGAGCATCTGCCAACAATTTTGATATTTCAATTTTTTGGGTTTGATTTTTAAAGTGAAAACGTATGTTTTAGAACCTTTTATACATTTATTTATTTTTTTCACAAAATATTTGTGAAATATTAATTATTTTAGAATATATTAGTAGAAAATATTTACTTTTACGTTAAGGTAAATTGACTATAATGTACAGCTGCAATTTATAACTGGATGACAAACATATATTTTATGTTTATTGCTATAGATTGTTTTCATCAATTATAAATAGAAATTCATTTTTAAATAAACTTTAGTTTACTTTAATAATCTAACTAATTACTAATTTGCATTTTAGAAACTAAACTAAAATGAATATATATAAATAAGCATTTATTTTTATAGCGTCTGTATACAATTGTAATTACATTCGAATATCGGCCTTTCAAGCCAATTGTGCAAACGCTTTGCGAGTGTTAAATAATAAATGAATACCCTCTGACCACTACAAGATATAGAATTTATGCAGGAATAAAAAGAATCCCTCTTATTCCTATGACTCAAATATTTATATATGAGCAAATCTGAAGTACTGGCACAGAAGGTATTCATTTATTATTTAACACTCGCAAAGCATTTGCACAATTAGCTTGAAAGGCCGATATTCGAATGTAATTAAAATGAATATAGTTTTAAAAGATAAATATATTTTTACTGCTGATTCTGTAATTGACCGATCAAAAGTTTGGAATTTTAATTCAATCTGCTATAGGGATTTTGTACTAAGAAAGGTTTAAAATATACATTTTAACAGCAGTTTAATTTTCATAAAATTATGATTAAAATACTATCAAAAATGAAAATAAAGAAAATCCATTATGTTGGTTGTTTTTTTCCAAATAAATATATAACAATGATTACAAAAAATATATATTTATTATTGTATATACACTGTTTTATATTAGAAAGAAAAATAATAATAATTAATAAATAAATATAATAATTACAAAAAATAAATGAAAATATGATAAAGCAATCTAAATTGCTAGAAATTTAATAAAGATAGAAATAAATTAATTAGAGAACATAAGAAATATAGAGCGTGGATAAAAATCACACTTGATATATATATATAGAGTTTGCTATTAACTGAAAGGAGACCCTTTGATTCCTCTTGGAGGCCTTAAAGGAACCGAGCAGGGCAAATTCCTAATGTCCACTCCATACGTTCTTGTCGTTGCAGCTGTTATTACTATGTGATTATTCATATAGTATACGAACATGGATGGGCTGCTCACCAACACGCATTAGCCAGCGTGGTGAGTTTATTGGCTTTTTAACTCAGAGTTTAAGATCAAGAAACACCATGGTCTTTCTTTTCAGTGCCTGATAAGGCAGAATGAATGTTTGTGTAAATGATAAATATTTTTCCAATACATATATACAATTATGACAGACAAAAATAAAGCATGGCCCTTATTCCCAGGAGGCTGTAAAGTCACCAAGCAAGGCAGCGGTTGGTGGCCGAAGGCGGAGGGTACTAAGAATCCCCTGATTGCGGACCCAGGCTGCCATTTGATGACAACTTTTTATTTAGGTACTTACAAGATTGCAAAAATTAGAAGAAGAGCTGTCTTATATTAAATGGGACATTATTGGACTTTGTGAAGTTAGAAGAAAAGGAGACGAAACAATTGATTTAAAAAGTGGACATATACTCTATTATAAAGGCGCACATATTGGAAATACAAGTGGAGTAGGATTCATTATAAATAAAAAGTGGAAGAACAATATTGTGGAGATTGATGGTGTATCAGAGAGAGTGGCAAGATTAGTTATACAACTTAATAGCAGATACCAAATGCAGATAATTCAGGTTTATGCCCCAACAAGTTCTCATAATGATGAAGTAATAGAAGATTTTTATATGGATGTACAAAAGGCTTTTGATCAGAGTAAACAATATTTTAAAATTGTTATGGGAGACTTTAATGCTAGAATTGGTAGACAAATGAAAGATGAAATTGCTGTAGGTAATTTTGGTTATGGTAATATAAATGAGAGAGGACATAGACTTGTGGAGTTTGCAGAAAAAGAAAAACTTTATATTATGAATTCATTTTTTGAGAAAAATGTTAAAAGGAAATGGACATGGAAGCATCCAAATGAAGGTGCAGCAGAATTGGATTATATTTTGACTAACAGAAAATACATATTTCAAGATTGTAATGTTCTTAATAAATTTAACACAGGAAGTGATCATCAATTAGTAAGGTGTAAGTTACGTGTTAATGTAAAACTAGAGAGACAAAAATTATTAAGAAAAACAATATTTACAGTTGATATTCCTAATCTTCAGAAACATTCTAATGAATTTAAATTAGAACTTACAAATAGGTTTCAAGTGTTAGGAGATTTTGAACATAATTCAGATTTGAATGAAATTAATATGAAAATAACTGATACACTTTTAAAAACTGCAACAAACATAGCTGATAGAAAAAAGCAGCAATTGACTAATAAAATTTCTACTGAGACTAGAGAATTTATGAAGAAAAGAAGGAATATGAAGATATACAAAAATGATGTATTAAAAAGAATTGAATATCTCGAATTTTGTAAAATGGTACGGAAAAGAGTTGAAAATGATATAAGAAAGTATAACTGTGAAATAGCAAGGAAAGCTGTAGAAGAAAATAAAAGTCTCAAAAATGTTAAACAACATTTTGGTATTGGTAGGAAATTTATATCTGCAATAAGAAAAAAAGATGGAATTATTACTAAAAAGAGAGATGACATCATGAAATTGGTAGAAGATTTTTATCAAGAATTATATAGTAATAAAGAATAAGTACCTCCTATATCTATTACATCTTCCGAATTGCCCAGAATTTTAAATGAAGAAGTGAGACATGCAATTAAGTGTATGAAGAAAGGAAAGGCTCCAGGAAATGATGGAATTATAATTGATATATTAAAAGAAGTAGGTAAAGAAATAGAAACAATTTTAGCAAAGTTATATACCAAATGTCTAAATGATAAAGATGTACCGGAAGATTGGAAGAATGCAGTAATAATATTAATATTTAAAAAAGGTGATAAAGAAGATATTAGAAATTACAGACCTATCAGCCTTTTATCAGTTTTATATAAAATTTTTACCAAGATAATTACAACTTGTCTACAGAGAATTTTGGATTTCCACCAACCAAGAGAACAAGCTGGATTTAAAAGTGGTTTTAGTACAATAGATCATATCCAGGTATTGAGAGCAGTCATAGAAAGGACAAACAAATATGAGTTGTCATTATGTTTTGGATTTGTAGATTATAAAAAGGCATTGGATCATCAAGGTATAGATCCAGGATATTGTCATATTTTAAAGAATATTTATAAAAATGCAACAGCAACAATTAGATTACATAATGATCTGGAAAAATCAACATTGAGAAAGGTGTAAGACAAGGTGACTCCATATCTCCAAAACTCTTTACCGCAATGCTGCAAGAAGTATTTTGTGGATTAAAATGGGAAACTAAAGGAGTGAAAGTAAATTAAGAGTATTTAAGTCATTTAGATTTCGCAGATGATGTAGTTGTTTTTGCAAATAATGCTTCAGAGCTGCAGGAAATGTTGCAGGAGTTAGCGGATGAAAGTAGAAAAGTAGGACTAAAGATAAATGTTAAAAAGACTAAAGTAATGTTTAATCGATTTGCTCAAAATATGAAAATAAAGATTGATTATGAAGAATTAGAAGAAGTTAACAGTTACAAATACCTTGGTCAGATTATTAATACAGATGGAAACATAATGGAGGAAATTAATCATAGAATTAAACTTGGTTGGAGTGCTTTTGGTAGAAATAACTTGATACTAAAAGGAAATATGCCTATGTGTTTGAAAAGAATGTTTTTTAACAAATGTGTTTTACCAGTTCTTACTTATGGATCTGAGACTTGGACACTTAATAGAAGAGCAATACAGAGACTTCAGACCACTCAAAGGAGTATGGAGAGATGTATGTTGGGAATAACAAGAAGAGATCGAAAACGCAATGTATGGGTAAGACAACAAACAGGTGTTACTGACCTTATTGAAAAAATTAAAAGATTGAAATGGAGTTGGGCTGGACATATTGCTAGAAGAAATGATAATAGATGGACAATTGAAATTTTAAACTGGATTCCAAGAGATTGTAAAAGACCCAGAAAGAGACCACATGTGAGATGGATGGATGAAATAAGAAAATGTGCAGGGGTGTTGTGGAGAAGAGAAGCTAAAGATCGGAGAAGATGGATTAAACTTGGAGAGACCTTCATCCTGCAGTGGATTGATAATGGTTGATGATGATGATGATTATATAATTTTCCATTCCTTTTTAATTGGCCAGTTGTTAATTAAATTTATTGAAGTATTATATAGATTCATATAATTATCTTTATTATGCTTAATATAATTTATTTTATATATTATGTATTTTTGGATCTTTAATGTAATATAAAGATTTACTATTTTTTATAGCATCTATTTTATGTCCATATGTTAAATAATGAATGTATAGAGCAAATTTATCATTTTTTTTATCTAATTGTCTGTATACCCATAGGATAAATCATATTACAAATGTCACAATTTCATATACGATTCCTTTTTTATTTTTTATATTATCTTTCATTTTATAATTATATTTTAATTTTTCTAGACTTTTACCATTTGACCATTCAATATGTATACCTTTATCAATATAACTTGTTTTTTTTTATTAAAGTATTATAAATTTTAGGATAATATGAAAGTTTGATGTATTTTTACTTGAATTGTTATTATAATTATAACTATTTTGCATAGAAATATTATTTAATATAGATTTTTTTACAATTAGAAGATATATTTTAATATTTTTAGGATTATATTCACTTCTTATATAATTCAATAAAATGTTTCTTCTGTAAATTAGCTAAATTTTTAGTTAGTCCTGAAATAATTCATTATTCTAGATATGTGGATGATATTTAATAATAATATATATATAATATTACATTTACAAAAATAGAATTTGAAGATAAAATTATTTAGATGTATAAATTCACATAGATAATGAGAACAAAATTATATGAAAACATTTCATTTTAAAGAAGATAAATTAAGGAAAATAATTCCTGTAGATTTATAACCAACATTGGGGGGGGGGGGGCAAGAGATGACAGATATCAAAAATTTTAAATATAGAAATGATATATAATACAAATAAAAATGTAGCTATTTTACAAAAGAAATAGTTTATGAAACTATATAAAGATTATGAATGTAACCCTAAAAAATATTAAAATATACTTTTTAATTGTAAAAAGTTTCTATTAAATAATATTTCTATGCAAAATTATTATAATGTTGATGGTAACAATAGTTTGGATTAAAAAATGTATCAAACTCTCCTATTATCCCAAAATGAAAATTATATTGATGAACATTTTTGTTGGATGGTCAAATAAGTATGGAAAAATTAATATATAATTATAAATTGAAAATTAATATAAAAAAGGAATTGGGCATAAAATTTATTGTGACATTGTAATATGATTTATTATAGACATATAGGCAGTTAGATGAAAGAACTAAAGAAAATTATATAGAAAGATTGATAAATCTACTTTATACATTCACTATTTAATATATGGACATAAAATAGATGCTATAAAAAATATTAAGCCTTTAGATTACATTAAGAATCCAAAAAGAAGGCAAATATATGAAACAAATTACATTAAGATAATTATATGAATATTTATAAAACTTTAATAAAAATAATTGGTTAATTAAAAATGAATGGAAAATTATATAATAAGGTAAGTATATATAAAGTTAAATATATAAATGTTAGTCCAGAAAGATAATTATTCTAGTTATATATAAACTTATATAAAATATGATTTTATCCATACATATATTTCTGATGTTATATAATTAATTTATTTTAATCTTTATTGAATTTTTAACAATTTGGATTGCTATATCATTTTATTTTAATTCACTTTTATTTATATTATTTATTATTTTTCTATTATAAAACAATAGATGTCATTCTGTATGCAATTATATATTAACAGCTAAAACAGATAATATTTAATATTGAAAAGGGCATAAAATTATTTGCTGAAAAAGTTTTTCTGTATAATTATAAATATGTATTTTTTGTAATCGCTGTTATATATTGATATTTAATATTACTTTATTATAAATTAAAATAATATATGAAAATGTTTGAAATTTCATTTTTAAATGCAGTACACATAGTATGTAAAATATGTGAATGAATATATTATTTTTTTTCTAACAAAATAAAAGAAATGTTAGACAATTGATAAATTATAAAAGTACAAATATACATTATTGCATATGAGAGCAATTTATATGCATGTAGATATGTATATGGGAGTAATTACTTCATATACTGCTGACAAACTTTTAATTTTTTTTATTAATGTAATAACAATGTAATAATTTTGCTTCATAAAAAATAATTTTGAAATAATAATTCATTGGAATTTTTATTAAATTTTATTTTAGATTTCACAATATTTTCATTATTTAATTTTTGTAGTTAAAAAAATCTAAAAATATGAAATTAAAAGAAAAAAGAATCATAAAAGAAAAGTGAAAAAGATATAATAGTGCAATTGATGTCAATCAGGAGAAAATTGAATCCATTTGTATGATGTTATGATAAGCGCAAGTTTATTACATACTGTATCCTGCCAATATAAGCAAATGATAAAGAAACATTATGCATTCCAGTATAAGAAAAAAGTTGAAAGAAAGCTTAGGTCTGTATGTGTGGAGTCCCTCTTAATCAGTTTGCAGCATGAATCTTGCATTAATTTTTGAAAAAAATTTAATTGATGAACATATGAATAAAAAATAAAACACATTTTAATTAAACAAAAATAGAAATAGAACATTTTATAGATATATTTTATTTCAAAAATAGCAAGAAAATGTCATTTAATTAGGAGGAAAAAGATCTACTTTTTTTTCTTTATGAATTTATCATTTGATTTTTAAGAGACACCATTAGGATTTCTTCCTATAATTAATTTTAAAATTTAGTTCTCATATACAAATAATGTGCTGTTTGTTGTTACTAATTGTACTATGTTTTACCGCAGTATTATACAATCAATTCAAAATTAGCTTATATCATTACTCTCATTTATTGCATTTTTAAATCATAGGGTTTTTTTTTATTATGTATGTGTGCGATATTCATGATCCTGCAAATACTTATTGCTCATTCCTCAATTATTCGATTATGAAAGAGTATATTCATGTTAAATGAATGACTTGGTAACTGAAAGATTTCTTGAATTGTATGATGAGTTGCTTGTAAGTCATGTTATGTGTGATTATGAAATGATGAGTTGAACATACTGAGTAAAATGTAAATGACTAATTGAAAATATGTACAAGTTTATTGTCATGTTATCAGAACTTAAATGGACTTTACATTTTTGTGGGTTTTTTCAATGTTTTAATATAAAAAATTTTGTTGTTTATATAAAATAAGTTTTTATTGCAGTCCTAATTAATATTATTCATTATTCTTATATGAATTTGATCTCTTTGTTGTCATTCTTTTTTTTTTAATGTTGTCAATAATAAACAATGGAGACTTTTTGTATGAATGGAATATGTGGTTAAATATATTTTATTAATTAAAATGTAGACATTGTCTAAATTATAAATATATCAGCATTTATACATTTATGTATGTATCTGCATATTCTTATTTAATAAATTTGTTCATATAAAATTCTACGGTCAATGCATTTTTTGTATAATGATAAAAAAAGTCTCTATTATTGATTATTATTTATTAACAGTAATTCACAAAAGGACGTTCATTAATTCAAGAAAATGAATAAGCAACATATATAAATTGGTTATTGGGTGGCAAGCATTTTATATAGAATGAACATAAAAAAATTTTCAGGATAGAGTCCTGCATTTTTTATGCTGTTAAATTAGAGTATTTTATGGCTCAAAATAGCTAAAATACCATTCACAAAAAAATTATCAGTTTTCTGTACTTTATTAAGATTAACTTTGTTCTTTTAAATATAATTTTAAAATCTTAATTTTATCTTTTAATTGAAAAGTGATCATATTGGTTTTATTTAATTATGATAATTGCTTTTAAAACTTTTTGATTGTCTTTAAAATTGATGCATTTGATTTCATTTTTTAGGTTAAATTTTCATTTAAATTTTATAGTTTATTCATCTTGGCAAGTTGATTTTATTATTTATATCATACTAAAAATATCATTCAAAATCTTAAGAAATTTTATATGAAAAATATATAAAATCTTTTAATTCTGTTTTTACAAAGTTGAAAACAGACCTAAAATAAATTGTTTAGTAGTATTTCATCAAATATCTTATTAACATATTTAAAAAATATTTAATGTGACAAAAAAGGAAAAAGTAACAATTGGTTATAAAAAGGAATTTTTAAGATGCTTATTCAAATAAAACAAAAAATTCAAAGATGAAATTACAAACAAATGGTTTTTTAAATGAAAAATATTAATAATAATAAAAATTATAATATTGATAAGACAGTTTTGTTTTTAAGCTCATTTTTGACAAATTTTTGTTTTAAACCCAAACAATATTTTATAAGAAATATAAGAATTTCTCATTTGAGGTCTATGCCTATCTTGTTAGTTCAGAAAAGGTTTTTTTGTGTATGTTTTTGCTTATAAATATTAAAACATTTTAATTCATTCAAAAATTGTTATTATGTATATAGTGATTTCATGAATAATTTTTGATTAACAATCATGGAAATTAATTGATAAAGAAAGAAAAAATCTAATTTGGTATTTAGATTTACTGGATTTTTTCTTTTGCTTTTACCCACTTGAAATTAAAAATGTTTATTAATAATGTAAAGAAAGGAAGAAAAAAAACAAATAGAAGAAACAAAGAGAAATATTGTTTTTGAAATATTAAATAATAAAAGAAAAAGAGAAGACAAAGAATTTTGATATAAATGGTAAGAAAAAAACAATTTGAGTAGAATTTTTATTAAAACAGGTAAAACTCTCCATTCAGTATTGCCACTCAGTGCAAGCCAAGCAAGCATAAGAAATGGTGATAATGTGATGTTTATTGGCTTAGAATTTTTATTAATGTAATATACTAGGTCATGCTTTGGCATATAGAAGTTTTAGATGTCAGCCTGGGGGGATCACCAGACATATTTGGCACATAGTTTTTTTAAAATCTTATGAATTTTATTCTTGTTGGAAGACCTGCAAGTTAATAATAATAGCAGCTTGATGCCTAAAAAATGATACAGCTCTGATAATATATAACATAATGAACAATAGAAAATTGTTGAGGAAAAGATAAATCAACTGCAAGATTAAACTTTTAAGTTTCATAGTAAACGAATAAATTGAAATGAAAAAAAAATAAGTTAGCTCTAAATATAAAATCAGATCTAAAGAATGAAAAGAATTTGATTTAATTGAATTAGCTTTATGCCATTTTTTTTTATTATATGGTTAATTTTTTAAAGTTTGTTCATTCGGTGTCATGATAAAATTTAACTTGGAATAGATACAAAGACAGCATTTTATTGAAGTGTTAAAAGTAAAATTTTAAAAAGTTCAAATATAGAATACCATTCGTAATAAAAATATGAACTTAATTACATGTATTATAAATATTATTTATGTTTATTTAGAATAAGCTTAGGTTAAAGAGGAGTTGTGATATTTATTTTATAATATATTTTATTCTTTTGCCAAAAGTTCAGAGATGTTTACAGTTTGTTAAATAAATAAAATAATCAAATGGTTTATTGCTCAGTTTCATTTGTTAGCTTTAAATTTAGTGCATTTGTAAAGCGGTTGGTCTATTTTAAGCCACCACCATTTTTTTTTGTAACATGGATGGAGTTCTGTTTTGTGGGCATGGGTCTGCACTCCCCCCTTTTCTTCAGGGGTGACTGGTTGTAGACATTAGGTATCTGGTTTATGGTGTGGGCTGATAACAATTTTGCCACTGCCCAGAACACTTGCTGGGGGGCTACACAGTCAAAGTTGATGCTATTCCTGCTCTGGTTGGCTGCTGTGTCCCTGATAGGCTGGTTTTGGGCAGTGGCGATCTGGTTCTTTGCTTATTACTTCTTAATTTTTACCCAAGTTGGCTTTCCAATTTTGGGCAGGTAGACCGATTGTGGTCCCTGCTCATTTGGACTGCTAATTGGGAGGCAGAGGTATTCAGAATTGTCTTGACATGGCTCGGCTGTGTATCGAGTCTATTGCTTGGTGAACTTGGACCTTTGACCTCGCTGCCTGTTATGGTGGTTGGGACAATGCTGGACTTCACTCATTCAGCTGAAGCATTTGAGTCTTCGCTTTGGGGCCCCAGGGGTGAGACCATTGGGTGATGGTTAACTTCTCGATGGCTGGGCCATGTGGATCCACATACAGATAGACATTAATCACATTACAGCAATTTTTATGGATGTAATTATTTTTGAACATATGTACATTTTACCTTGTTACATTGAATCACTGTGTAATCCTCAATGGGTAAGTGTACCCAAAATTTTTGTAGTCTTTTATTAATAAAGGTTACTTTGAGAAAAAAAAAAGTTTGAGCATAATCCATAATAGATGAACTTTGACCTCCCGAGTTCACCATTCTACCATTAGTTTGACTATTCTAATACAGATAAAAGACAGTCATCTGAAGAATATCAATTATCTAGATCTGGTCATGAGAATTGAAGCTGTCTGAGTTTAAAAATTTAATGTTTAAAATTATATTTCATTTATTTGTAATGTGGCCATTTAATTCTAAAATGAAACAAATTGTAAATGGCACAAAGAAGAATAAAAATGATTTATGTCATGAAGAACAAAGATGTGTACTATTCCTAACTGGTATTGTTATTATAATAAAAGTTAAAAAAACTTAAATGAAAATAGACTGACATGTAACTAAACTATTGGTAGACTAGTGGATACCAAAAATTAAACAAGAGATGTAATTTGAGTTGGGATGATATGATCAGAAATTTTCTGTGTATCATGAAAAAATGCTTATGGAAAAGCCGTTGTCTTGTATTGGATTGTCAATATCTGATGGTAGTAAAAGATATATTAATTATATAAAAATGTTTTGAATTTTTTTTCTATCTTGCATTGTTTATTCACATATTAACCTCAATGCATGCAAGTTGAAAATATTATGGTTATGGTAATGTAACTTACAGTTTGTGACTTTGATTTTTGGAGTATTAATCACCCCTAGATTTGTGTGTATAAAATTATACTAAAATATTAGTATGTAATATCCAGTGTTTTGTTATATCTTTGTAAGCTAATTCATTTTAGCAATATGTGAAGTCAGAATACTGAGATAGCAGCATGGTTGATAAGAATTTTTTTAACTTTGCAGTAAGGAATCTATCCAAAAATTTTTACAATCAGCTGCCATTAATGACTGACTGCTCAGGATATCTGCTCGTTACTATTGCTAAATTTATATCCATATAGAAAAATAATTAGTATAGTAATTAATTTAATTTGAATTCACTTTCATTGTATTTTATATAAATATATTATGTGTATATTATCAGTCTTCTTAATAATAAAATTATATATAAGTAATTCCATGTTATAGCATGCATAAGCATGTTACTATAGCTCACATTAGAAAATTTTCAAACTTTTTCTATGATTATAGAGAAATATCAATATTCCAAAAATTAAAGAATTGTGTTGGCTTGAAACAATTTATTTTTCTAACCTGAACATACTGTTTTTTATTTTACATTTAACTTTAATATTTCAAACTATTTTCAAAAATTAAAACACAGATACTGAAGATTATAGACATATTTGAATTGCTCATATTTCAAGTATCCAGAAATTAAGTCAAATGTAATTTTTAATTTTGAATAATTTTTAACAACAAAAAAAATTCCCATTTATGTATAATATACCTGTATGTGCATATATCACATGACACACGCATTCCAAGATTTGTCTTTTGTGCATTTATAAATATGTGCTATTTATATATATTTCTATTTATGTGCCTAAGAGTATTATTTTACTTTATTACCTCTTATTGAAATGGAACTTATTTATGATATAGGTTTTAAATTGAGATGCTAGAATAAATTATAAGATGATGGCAAGGCCCCACTATCATTGATCTATGATAAAATGTTTATCACTTGTTTATATTTATCTCAGTTTGCTTTTGGGCAGAAAATGTAACATATATACCTACTAATATGTTTACATATTAAATTTTATTTTTATATTTGCTCATAAAATCAATAAAATTAACAATCAGAACAGTTTAAAAAATATTTGCATTATTAACTAATAGCAAATTATTCTGTAAATTGGAAAGATATTTGCATGATATTTTAGAATTGACTTGTGTTTTTAATATTTTAGTTACGATGTACAGATTGCAATATATTTTTGTTCTACTGTATTTCATTATGAGAAAGTATAATGATGATAATTGTTATATGTTTTTGAACAGAAATGTATTTGTTTAAGGGATTTTGTAGATATTGTAAATAACTGTTAACTTTAAAAATATCAATAAATCTTGGCTTATATTTTTTGAAAGTTTTTTCAAAATTTAAACTAAGTTTCTAGTCATGTAATCTGAGTTAGACCATATTTCATATAACTGTATATGCTTCAGATTTAAAAAATTGAATTAATTCAATTCATATTATATAGTAAATTAATGTGATGTTTATTCTTATGCTGTTAGGTTATTTTATTTGCTGCTTTTTTAAAAAACTTAGTTGTCGTAAGAAATTATTTGATATAGAATGAAGGAAATTGTGTTAAGGAAAACCATATAAAAATTATTCCTAACCTTATTTTTAAGATTTATCAGTGATATATTAGGTATCTGAAATGTTGGGGGGGGGGGGGATTTGAATTTTAGATTGCTGTTATTAAAAAGATAGTAGATAGTTTGAAAGTACTCTACAAATGGCAGAATCATAAACTATTGAATACTCTTGGTTTACTTTAAAAGTCATAAAAACATGATAGATGGATAAGTTTACATGTTATTTTAATATTGTTATCAGACATGATAAATCAAAAGCAGCTCCCCATTCTGATCCTATGCAAAGCAAATATTTACCAGATGATATTGCATTTAAATCTCTATCCCTACATTGGTTTCTGGCATTTACTTTTCTCAGCATTTGAGTTCTAAGACTCATTAATAAAAGCAAAAACCAAACTGGGATGTGGGCTTAATTGCATTATAATCTGGTAATAACTAATTACTCAACTTCACTGGAGTTGCTCTTGACTTTTCACATACAGTATTATGTAATGTAAAGAATTAAGTTATTTGTTATTATCATATGCTATCAAATAGTTGATAGTGTAGAAAATTAGAAATTAAAATTGTAGTTATAGTAATGAAATGAAAATTGAGCAAAATAATCGATTGGGTAGGTAATAAGGAATAAGAAAATAATAAGTTTTTTAAAAAAAAAATCACATTATTTTACAATCATTATAATTTGATTTACAAATGTCAAACTTTTTGCATTCACAACTTTAACAGCATCCACGTAGATAAATATGTTAATGATTATTATTCATTTATTAGTCTAGCGATAAATGATTAGTAATAATCATTAATGTATTTTTGATGGTGGTAAAATTATGAGAGTGGATAATTTGACATTTATAAATCGTATTGTAATAATTTGGTATTTATAAATACTGAATAAATGATAAAGACATGATGAAAGATTATGATCTGAGTCAAATGAAAGAGTGTTGGTTTAGCATGAATAGATTTTAAAAAGGTCATTTATCTTTTTCAGATGTCTTTATTCTCACGTGTGTTGGAGAGAAAGTTTTAAATGTATATATTAAAAATTATATAAAAGATTTATACTTGGAAAATCTTATGTCATAGAAGTAAATATATTTACTTAAGACAGATTTTTTTTTATGAAAATAGTTTATTTTTAAATAATTTTTGCTGGTTTTTAAACAAAATTATGTCTCATGAATTGTTTCTCAGTGCAATATGATTTGCTCTTATTAATCTAGTAATCACTATTTTTAATCCACTTTATATATATCATGCTTTTCAGGTAATTTTTTTTTAGCACTAATTGACAGTTTGGACAAAGTGAAAAGTAGCTACTTATTTTAACTGCACAAAGATTAACAAATATTTTCACCATATGATGCTTATAAATATTTTTTTTTATCAGATGACAAATAATGAAAATATATCACATTATTTTTGGTTTGCTTGTTTTTTTAATTATTGCTGCTTTGTCAAAAATAAGTTTTTGTTAAAAAAATTGAATAATGAAATATATGTTAGAAATAGAATTTGAGATGGAATCTTCCATGTAACATCTTGATAAGACTTCTTGATATGAGTATCAATATGATAAAGCTATGATAGATTGTGGCATCATTTGGGTTAGTAGAACTACTTGTTTAAAATATAAAAAAAAAAATCTGTTTAAAAAAAAAAACTTGTGTGAATTATTTTATCTTTAGATAAATTCATATTGCTTTCTTAAATAATAATCCACAGATATTTGTTTCTAGATTTCCATCATAAAATTAATAAAAATTAAATTTCATCAGTTTATGTTTTTATAAATGTATTGAAGAATAAATAAATATAGAAAATATATATATTAATTTTGGAAATTTTCATTCAATGCAAAATTTGTATCTTCCATAAAAGTAATTGTAAAAAAAAGTGATAAATATTAATAATATAAATGTATAAATGAAAAATAAAAAAAAGTGTCTTGATTTTAGAAATACAGTAACCATTTGTTGTATGACAGTAGAAGCTAGATTTTAATTTTATTGTAGTTCTCTAATAAAATATAATAAATATTGTACTGCATGTGCATATATTCATTTTAAAATTAATTAAGAAATTTTAATTCCATCTTTTAATATAAGCCAATAAATATATAAAAGATAAAATAGATTTTCACTTTAATACCTTTTTTAAAAAAAATACTGGTTTTTTTCTGTTTTGTTAAAACCTGTTTAATCTTTTTTTTTTTTAATCTGTTGAAAGCAGATAAACTATAAACTTTTATCTTCTAAATCTAAAGACTTTGTATTTTATAATGCATTATATTTGCTTACATGCATAGATTTTAAACTATGTAAATGCATATACCTTCATTTTTTTTTTTTTTTTAAAAATGCTAATTTATAAACATCAGGCAGCAATTTTACTAAGCTGTAATCGTAATTAAATGTTGTCAATGTTTTCTGTGAGAGTCACAAATTCAGTTTCAATTTTTCTGGAATTAATTGAATGCAATTAATGAAGAACCCCTGCATGACATTATAGTAATTAATACAATAATGTAGTTATGAAAAAGATAATGGAATGCTAAATTGAGAGAACACATATTTACATATATATATACACTTTTGTGTGTATATATAATCACATACCTCTACAGAAAAATAAAACTTATTCTATCTTTCTTTATTTTTGCATTGAAAATGAATAATGTTGAAATGTTAGATATTGGCCTTGAGGCTATCAATGTGTTGAGTTATTTGCTTCAAAATTTTTTTAAAAAAATACCTTGTTATCAAAAAATTCAGTCTTTCCAATAATTTTATGATTTTTTTTTTTTTTTAAGTCTTTTTGTGGATTCTTGGTTAATTTTTCTTAAAATATGAAACTTTCTGATGCAACACAAGGCTATCTTCTGGGATACTTTTCCAATCATGTCTTTTCTCTCCAGATTTAGTGCCTTTTCAATTTTAAATAAAATTAATCATTTTATGGGCATAAGTTTTAATAGCACAGATTTGTTTATCTTTTTAAATTACTTCATGATTGGGCAATTTGTTTTTTTAATAAAGGCTGATTTTGGAATACAATTATTTTTCACTGTTGTATTAATAATTTTCATTTAATCATTTAAAGGAAGCACTTCATAAATTCTCTTAGGTTTAAGGAATTGCTATGATCACTAGGTTTATATTTTGAAGCTATTTTAAATGAAATTATACATTGGGGGGGGGGGGAGAATAGTAATGAAAAGATAAAACATATCTCTGCCTGATCTTATGGTTCACTTATATGCTATCAAAAAAAAAAAAAAAAAAAGGATCATTAAAAAATATAAACATTAAAAATTATTTATTTAAAAAGAGATATTTTTATTATTATTATATCATTCATTATATATAATTTCTTTTTAATTTATTTGTAAAATTTATCACTAGTTTTAATTAATTTATGATTTAATATTTATAAGAAATAGTCTATTTATATAGTGCTAACTACATATGTAATTTAAATAAAGTGACAAACCTCGATCACATATGCTTTTATGAATTTATGTGCACTCACTTGTGAGCATTATTTTAAAAAGCATAAGTGGACCCCTTACACCTAGATCTTATCATTATGTAAGCTAAGTCTCACCATACTGAAATCAGGACTTTAACCTATTGTGTGCTTGAATTATAATTTAATAAATGAATTGTACAAACTTATTCTGTGATAGGAGAGAGATAGAATCTCATTTTTAACTACCTACAATTAGAAATAAATAATGAATTTTGAATTTTTACTATAATAAATAGTCTATATAGCACTGACTATGTATTTAATTTAAATAAATTAACAAATCTCCAATCTTGTGCTTTTATGAATTTATGTATACTCAACCATGAACATTAGTTTATTCCCCTTCTTTTTTAGTAGCATATAAGGGAAATAATAGATATGATATCCCCATTGCATGTGCATTATACATTCATTATATATATATATTTCAGTGATAAAAAAGTTTTATATCATATTTGTCTGAAGGTGTGATATGTTGGACTATTTCCATCATTTATGAGTGAATGTTGAATGTATAGAAAATTTTAAACTTTATTTAAACTTTCCAAATACAAACAACTTGTTAGTAATAACACACAAATAGACAATACAGTTTAGTAATTACACAATGTTTCAAATAGTATTATTCTTCACTCTTCTTCAGGTGTTGCTGGCTTATTTAAAAAAAAAAAAAAACACATCAATAGCTACTCCAGAAAAAAAAAATTTATAAAAGAATTGCTGTGTATATAATTTAACCTTTTAATTGATATAAATGATGGATACTTTGTAATATGTGATGATGTTACTATGCATCATCGCTGCTGTTTTTTGTTTTTAGTGCTATTTTTGTTCATTTTATATTCATTTGACATCGTTATTAGAACTATCTATCTATAGCTTTGAAAATGAAGACATCGTTCCTTCGAAAGCACTAAGTATAGAAATAAATAGAATAATATAAATATATTGAGTTTTTTAGTGTGGAGATATTACCGTAAAATATCTGATCTTATTCATTTGACAATAAAAACTGGAATTAAAATAATATTGCTTTAAATCAAACAAAAAATTTTAAGAAGTATTTTATTGAGAAATTTTTTTGCAAATGAGCTGTTAGCTTATTTGGTAATTTGTAGTTTTCTCTGGTAATATTTATTTTCTAGGAGAATAATGTGATTAGATTCAGATTGTATTCAAAAATATTTACATTTACTGTAAAACAAATCAAGAGAAATCAATAATGTATGGCCCAACTTGTAATTGGTAGAAAAAATTATGAATGGTATTTTAAATAGAATTTTGTTAGTCTTAGTCTAAACAATAATTTGTTAGGAAATTACAAATTATATTAAAATAATTTGATTTTTTTTTTAGTTTAACTCTTTAATTGGGTATGGGTTTTTTTAGCATTTTTGTTCCAAATAATAGGATTTTTTAAAGCATCTACATACTAAATAGTTATGTAATTGAAATTCTAACATTTTAAATATTTGTATTTATGAAATAAATACTATATTTATGTAGAATTATAAACATTATATTTCAAAATATAAATGAAAAAAATTGAGATTTGTAAAATATTAGACCTACTAAATTATAAGGTGTCAAAATAGCCTAGTTTTTTAATAGGAATTATAGTTAAGTTACAATTATTAAACTTAGCAAAAGATTTGCATTCTTTAAATGATCATTTGACTAATTTAAGATATTTTACAAAATATTAATATTTGATGTGTATTAGGGAAAGCAGTTAAAGAAAGAGAGGAAATATAAAATAAAAAAATAGTAATATTTTTTTCCTCTTTTCAGTAATTTTATTATTTTGCTTTTTGAAAAAAAAAAAGAACAATAAGTAGAATCTTTAAAAAGAGTGTTTATCGATTAATTAAAAAAACAAATAAGCAAACAATGTATTAAGTTTTTTAATCTTTGAAAAAATGAAATGTATTTTCTAAATTAATGTATAAATAGATTCTTATGTTTTAAGTAATTAAGAAAGAAGAAAGACAATTTTGGTTTTATCTGGGATGAAGTCTGTTTTCAAATAGATATAGATTTTTTTAATTAAAAAGGAAAAGATATTTTTTTTTGAAAAAGATCAATTTGTCATGGCTTAATACTGTCATTTCTGAGATAGTCCTATGATTGAATAGAATATTGATAGGTACTTATATAGTTTGCCTGCTAAAAGCTTGCCATCCATTTTTTTTAAATAATCCATTTTCAAGAGCTTCCAACAAATGGTATAAATAATATGGCTGACTCTAAATTATCATATTCAATATTTAGGTTCCAAATTGTGATTATATTTAAAAAACTAATTAAGCAAAAAAAAAAGGAATTTAAAAAAAATTTCTATAATTTTACACACAGGATACCAAATGCTAAAAGAAAATGACAATTTTAACGTCACATGTTATCGTTTGGACATTATGTTCTAAATGTAATTTATTTAAAAAAATTGGGATTAGCCCTGCCATAAATTCCATTCACAAGATAAAATCAAAATGTTACACACCCGGTGAACACTTAACACAAGGCTAACAGATAACATGTGACTAAAATTATCATAATTTTTTTAACATTGTTTTACATGTGATTTTTTTTAATCTTCCTTCTTTACTGTATCATTTTCGGAAATATGATTTAAATTTGGAATATTTCTTCGACAGAACAAGATGCAGTGAAATATTTTCAAAATTACAGGATAGTGCCCACCTAAACAGTATGTAATAATAAACATGAAATTACACTTTACATGCAGATGGAGATGCAATGTTGTACATGTTCTAAACTCCTGTTTGGAAAGGAAGATGGTTATAAGACTCCAAAACAAAGTTTGTGACTGCACTGACATTACTCTACAGCTGGTGTAGTGAATTTACATTTTAAAAAAATGTTAATTATAACCTTTTGGATTTTTGTATGTTTTAGTGGAATATTTTCAAAATTATGGGATAGGGCACTCCTGAAAAGTGATGTCTTTGTCTATTATAGTCTACTAAATGTTGTTTCTTTTTTAAAATTGTATTTATTGTATTTATATTAAAAAGTTTTTTAATTACAACTATATTTCATTAACATTTGAAGAAATAAAAAAAGCCTAAATATTGTTTACAATAACTTAAGAGTCAGCCATGTTGTTTAAACCATATATTGTAAGCCCCCGAAAATGGATTATTTGGAAAAAAACATTGCAAGATTCTACCTATTGATATATCAAGATTTTTTAAAAAAAGATGAGTTAGGCAGGAAAAGATAGTAGACTTCACTGTCAAGTTAGTATCAGTTTGGCCATGGTGTGGTAAAGAATGAGATAGTCTGAAATTAAACAGATCTCATTACTAGTTACAAAAAAGATTTTTGAAATGGAGTTTATAAGATACCATGTGCTTAGCTTTAACTAAAAGTTGAACATTATTAATTCAACAAATAACCAATTTCATCAAAAGAATATAGAAGAAAATATGCCTGGAATAAATTTTTAACAAGCCTTATATATTAGTTCATCCAAAATCATAATTGTCAATTTATGTTAACCTGCATAGCTTATAAAACAAAAGAAAAAGAAATAGAAGCCTTGAAATGAAAATAATTATTAAACTAAATTTGGAGTCCCAAAAAAAAGACTAACCTGAAAGGAATTAATTGCTGAACTGAAACCTGAAACTACAAAAAAATTAAAAGAAAGAAAATCTATGGTAAAAAACAAATATGAGGTATTGTGCACCTTTGTAGCTACAAATATTATTTTATAAAGTATTAATTTGGGAATTTAATAATTTTTTTATAGTCTTGTTGAAATATATATATATATATTTTCATTAGATAAGTGCTTGGGACATCCTTATTACCAGAAGGAAATTTTTTTTTATTGTGAAATATTTTTGGTAGAGGTTTGATTATTGTAGAGAAATAACTCATTTAAATTTGAAATGATTTTATTATCTAAAAGAATCGTAAACAAATAGTAATTATATGTGTTATATGATATTATTTATAAGGTCAATAAATGTGCAAAATTTCGAATGTCACATTAATTTTTAAGTTTTCATTCTTTTATTCATTAATTAACTTTATTAAATAATTGTTTGAAAAAATTATAATTGCTGAAATTCTTCTTTTTTTTTTTGTTAATGTCTTTATTCTTCTAGTCATATGTTTTTGAATTAGCAAGTGATTGATTTTATCATAGAGCTGTGCTTTAAGGAATTTGTAGGTTATCTCAAATAAAGTTAGAATAGATTTTCTCTTATTCATAATTACAAGTATTATGGTCTTTGTGATTCTAAGCTAGTTTCAGACAATAATAGGATGACACAAAGGTATAGATCATTTTTAAAGTTAACTCCACTTTATTTTAGATATTTGAAATTAGTTTATAAATAATCAGTACACTCATGGTACCATTGGTAATGATTAGCATGCTATCAAGATCCTAGAATTTTTTTAATGTTTATTGTAGATGTTTTAGATAAAATATTGACTATTTCTTTACATTATGCCCTAAGTTTGGCATTGGCCAGAAGATGATTAGCCTCAGATTTTATAATATCACTTTTAAATCCAATCACAAGGGTTGACCATTAATGATTAACTTTGGTACTATTAAATTTATAACATAAATTATTTATTATTTACTTCCAATGCAGATTTTTTACTCATGTTCATGGATTTTCATACTGGAGGTTGATGATTTTTATCATCTCTGGTACATTCTTCATTCTCATATCTTTATGTAATTAAAATTATAACATTTTAGAATATTTGTACTTTATGAAATAAATCATTTTCATATAGAATAAAAAATATTGTAATATTTCAAAATATGAATAAAAAATGGAGATTAGTAAAATATTTGACCTAGTAAATTATTGATATGTAATTGAAATTTTAATACTTTTAAATATTTGGACTTATGAAATAAATAATGCATATGGAATAAAAATATAGTATCATAATTGTAAGATATTGTAATATTTCAAAATAATGGAATAAATAATTAATTCATATGGAATAAAAAATATAGTAATATTTCAAAATGTGGAAGAAAAAAAATAGAGGCTGATATTTTGTTCTTTTATTATGTGACATTTATAACAATCAAATAAACAGAAAAATAAAAATATTTATTACTTGCCTAATTATATTATACTATAACAAAATAATGTTGAAAGTAAAAGGTTTTTTTTTTTAAAAAAAAAAAAAACTTTCTGGAAGAAGTATCATTTCTTCTGAAGCTGGAAGAAAATGGAAATTTTTTTTATCAGTTTTAAATATATTAATTAGAAAAGACATAAATATTAAGATTGCTCTCTGATTGCAGCTTTCACCTATAGAAAATTATTGAAACAACAAAGTACTATAAACACATTAATGAATAAACCTCTAAAAAGTCTTGATCAGAACTAAACATTAGGAAGAAAAATGTTAGTTTTCATAGAAACAAACCATTAATAGCAGACAATGTTCATCCATGACACAATGAGGCTCTTTGGCTATATTTAAATAAAAGTTAATATTTTTATCAGCAATATATTAGTTTTCTATTGCTTCTTCATAATCTTACTATTTATTTCAAATCAAAACTTTTTATTTTTATATTTACAAAATTGAAATAATATTTTTATGAATAATTTTCATTTGTAAACATATATAACAAATATTTAAAAATTTCTGAAAATATAATAAAGAATAAAGGTAAATTTAATCAAATAAAAAGTTGTAAATTTAATTCAACTTGGTGGATTCTCAAAAAAAGTGCAAACAACTAAAGGGTTAAAGAATGGTATTAGGATTGCACAAACATACTTTCCCATTGTCATAAGGCCCATAGTAATCAGATCTCTTCTAACTTAAGCAATTGAAGAATTTAAGATGAAAGATAAATAAACAATGAAAGAAAATGAAGAGAGAATTAATGAAAAAGTAATGTTGATTAATTTTATTATAGATATTGATAATTATTAGTGAATCAAATTAAGGAAATGCTAACTTTTAATTTGGTCATTTTCTTATTACACATAATTTGAAAATTAAATATAGTCCCTCTTTTTTTTTCAATAAAATTAATCATTTGCATTCAGTTTTTAAGAAAAATATTAATGTATAAATGTGTATAAAAGGGAAATATTCTCATATTTAACTTCAAACAAAAATAAGAAGTTGACCTTCTATAAAGAGATCAATTTGGGTACAAAATACTATTGAAAATCTAAGATATTATTTCACTGGGGAAAGGTAGTGAATAATATTTGAATATATATTAAGAAATATTATACTTGTTATAGGGTTAACATGACTGGGAGATGCAAAGAATAGATGTCCTTTTGGAAAAGAATGAACTCTCATAGAGCCAAGTCTGAAGAATGAATGAATACTTAAGGACAGCGATTTTTTTTTTGTTATTGTTTAATGTTAATTCATTCACTTTTGTAATTCCTATATTTCAACATATCTTCATTTGATTGAATTAAGCAATCAAGATAAACTGTGTCATTTATTGTGCAGTTACCAAACATTATCTATGGGAAATTGAAAAGTAAAAAAAAAAATTCTTTTTTAAAGGTATTTGATAGTAGTAGTTAAATCATCTAAATCCATTATGTCTCCACGAAAGCTCTTCAATATGAATAAGAGTTATTCATAAACTTTTTATGTCATTAATCTTTCTAAAGTAGCACCAAATCGTATTGCAATAAAGTGAGTTGTGCTAAGTTCCATTACTTTTGCTTCTAATATTTTCTTTAATAAAAATTTATTATTTACAGAAAATATTTTCTTTAAATATCTTATTAAATTCATTGGATTCTATTTCATTCCCCAATGCTCTAACTATTGATTCTTTCATCATCTTAATTCTTTTTCATATAAGCTATTATAGGGTATATGAGCACAGACTTTTACACCACCCACCTCTCTCCACTCTATCTAATAACACTGATACACCTAAACACATATAATCTCGGCCTCAGGGTGGCCTTTGAGCATTCCATCATCAGATTTTCTATTGGATGGACGGTTGAGAGTTGGAGTGTGGAGTGGATTGAAGCCTGTCCATTAAACTATGAGGATAGTCTATCTTAATATATATCTGAGCACTTATACTATATATATGTGTAAAGATGATAGTCTGGACCAACTGATGATTGCTGGTTTAGCATGAAATACGTATATTGGTGATTATTTATCTTTTCAGCATATATGTGTTTAGGTGTATCAGTGTTATTAGATAGAGTGGAGTGGGTGGTGTAAAAGTCTGTGCTCATATACCCTATATTACATATATATAGCCACAGGTATATAACAAGCCTGTGTTTCAGTTATGATATAAGCTATTGTTAAATACATCATCAAAGCTTGAGTGGTGCAGTTAAATGCTACTTTCTTTTCATTTTTAATATACATTTTAATATTAATTATTATCATTAATAAAAGATCTCTAAAAACATTAACATATTATATTTTCATTTGTTCTATATTTTTCTCCTTTATGATGTAATTTTTTGATGCATCTGTTTCACTTTAAGATTCCTCCTCATTCAAGATTATTAAATCATATTATACTCTCAAGTCTTTCTATAAAAATGTAATATTTATCTTTGGCCTTAATTTCTTGTGAACAATCATTCAAATATTTATATAACTAAATTTCAAGACATTTTGCCAATTGATATTCCACAATCTTTTTGGTTTTTATAATCAAAACTGCCTATTCAAATTTTATAACTTTGTATTCTTAGGATGTATGTTATTCTAAGGTGGCAATACTAGTCTCAAGCTCATACTTTTTTTTTTTTATTTCCTACATATAAGTTGATTATTCTTTTCCGGTTGACAAAATTACACAAAGCAAAGATATTAAATTAATTACCAGTTAGTCCAGAAAGTGAAATGGTTTTTATAACGTAATCAGGCTTGGCCACTTGATGGCGTTCTGGCTCACCAAAACACCTATCAAATGCCATTTACAAGGCCTGACTTACGGCTATAGAAAACATCTATGTTTGTCTTAGCCATTTGAAGGCCGTTGATGATGATGTAACGCAGAAATAATACGGCCTATTTCTGCTTCGCGATAGTTATTGTGAATCCACACTTATCTTTCGTATACAGTTTGATAGTTTGATTAGTCAAATTTTTACAATATACGTTACACAATATTTGTATTTGTAATGAAATTAAGAAACCTGACTTTATAGTAATTTTCCAAATGGCCACACCCTTGTTTAGAGAAGGTATAATGTGTAAAAGCTTGCCGAGGGTACGTCAAAACGAATTCGGCCAAGTTTGCATGCGAAATCTCGTTTTCACATGAAATACCACATAGTTCATAAAATGGCTGGCAAACACGTAAATTTTTCCGCAGAAGCCGAGTATTTCTGCTGTCCAATAAAAATATACACGATTTTTTTGTAAATTTCATAGAAAGCAAATATTATAAACATGTTTAATAAGTAAAGAAGACATTTATATGTGTAAAAAAGTTTGAGTTTCTTTCTTTTGTCCGACTACGGTTACGATTTTGATATTTTTTATTTTAGCATTACAAACAACAGAACCCTAACCCTACACAGTTGTCTTGTTATGTAGAAAGCAATAATTAAGCGAAAGACATTGCTAAATAGACATCGCAGAGTAGCTGCAATCAATGAATCGATCTCCTAAACCCACCCCTCCCCCCAAAAAAGTTTAAATGTATGTTTAAAAAATGCAAAAAGCTTGTTGTTTTGTAAAGACAAAATTAAAATTAAACGTTTTATTTTTAAAAAAGACAGGGGAAAAAAAAAGTTCTATCAATCATCAAATTAATAACTAAAAAGGAGGAATGATGATAATTTGTCCAAAACCAGCGATTTAAAAATAAGGTTGTCGTTTACTAAATACAAAATTAAAATTAAAAAGGCATGAAAAAAAAAAGTTATAGCAATCAATAAATTAATAACCAAAAAAAAAACAGCGATTTAAAAATCACACGGCCCCGAAAACTGTACATTGTATTGTTTTTGACTGGCAACAACGCCTTCAAGTGGCAAGCCCGATTACGTTATAATTACCAGTGAAATTTATGTTTTGTGGATTTAATTGTCTTAGTTTCTTCATACCTGATTTTATAATACTATTGATAATATATTCCCAAATCATGGCACTTCATGAAATTACTTTTTTGTTTGTGAAGTCAAATAAAACATATATTTGGCAAATGCATTCAGTGGGAAAAAAACTGTTAACATTATGGAAATTTGATAAGATTTACATTGTGGAATGCATGGCAAATACAAAGAGAAAATCCCAGGATGCAACATTGGATACTCTACAATGCAAACATTATGTTATAATTTGTCTAATGGATTGTATTGTGAAATTTTAGATAAAAGTTTATTTATTTAACTGTATATTAAAACACATACAAAAAAGATTAAAATGAGATGCAGAATAAGGAAATAATTACAAATAAGCTCTATATTCAAGCTAATGCTACCTTATTTGTATAAGATATATTGCATAAAAATACATGTATTATTTAACTAGTTTAAATATATTTATAAGCACACAGACATAGATGTTCATTGAAATATAGTGTCAGTCTTAAATATATTTTGCCAATCTGTGACAAAAATATACTGTATTTTAAAAGCCAATTTACTAGTAATTTTTAAAACTTTATTTTTATAGAAGGGAATCTTAAAGGCTTTTTAAAGAAAAAGTTTTTTTTTTTTTTCCACTCATGGTCAATACTACTTTTAAAAAAGACAATGTCAAAAGCTTGTAAAGATAAATATGATTAGTAAATGATTTGATGTGGAGGAAAATAAACACATGGTGAATTCTGCTAATACAATTAAATCATTTATTTATAGCATGAAAGTTATAAAAGTAATAGAATATTATTTGTGTGTGTGTGTGATTACTAATTTATTAATTATTAATACAATTATTTGTTACTCATTTGGATATTTGCAATTTTTTTCTAGAAGTATAAGCTCAGATGTTGATGAAGCAACATGAATTATGTTAGAATTTGATTATTTAAGTAGTTGTCAAAAGAAGAATATAAAGATGTTGGCAGATATCTTCAAAAAAATTCTATACTTTTGCATTGTAATTAAAAATTTTGAAGGACCTTTGACAATTAAACCAAATGAAATGAGTGATTTTAAAGATGGCACAGTGTTTTTAAGAAAATGTTTTATTATGCATGCATTAATCCAAGCAGCAATATTTTGTTGAGATGTTCTGAAAGTAAAAGTTTTAAAGTTCATGGTAATATGATTTAATATGTATATCTATAAGTTAAACTTTTTGCAAATATTTTATTATAAGAATAGAAATAAATATCATACAGTTTTAAAATTTAATTAAGTGCTACCCACCCTCAATTGGGAAGAAAAATTTTCTATAGTTATACATCTATTTATAACTCATTATATCCTCCATTAAGCAACTTATTTTTTCTTTCAAGCACCTAATTACAAAGTGAACTAAGCTTTATTTGCTACAGGTATAGTTTATTACTGTAATATTTATTTAATTCAATTTCATTTAAATAAAAATAAATAATTTTACTTCTTATTAATCTACTATAATTGTATCAGATGTTAACTCTGGTTAATAAAAAAATCTCTTTGAAGCATTGTTAAAAAAAATACTAATTAAGTTTTTATCATAATTTTGTTGTTGTTGTTGTTAAAACGAAGTTGTTGTTGTTTTTTTTTAAAATAATAATAATAATAATAATAATAATAATAATAATATTTCAGTTTTAAAATAAATTGGATTTTTTAAAAAAAAAAAAAAACCCCAATCTAAATGCAAAAACACACACATTTCAAAAATTATTTTTTCTTAATGTTTATCATCATAATTAAATTCAATTTTAATGTTCCTTTACAAAATATATTAAAAATCTTATCAATCTTTATTCACCTTGACTAGTTTATTTGCAGAATAAAGTCAAATAAGCCTATGTATATATCTACTAAATATTGTTGATTTGCAAATGATTGAAAGATCAAGAGAATGCATTCCAGAAAAAAAAAAAATTGTACTTTTTATTCAAACTTTTTTTACTTATTTATTTTATTTTTGCAAATAATTTTATTTAGGCTAAACAATGTTACATTGACTCAAAGCATAGATAAATCACCATGCATTACAATTGCATATTAGTTCATATGGTTTGAAGCTGATTAACATATAGATAATCCTTGTTATATAAAGTTCATAGGTGTTTGGAATAGTTTTCATGTCTTCTGATATATGAATCTTGATGACAGTAATTTATCTCTTTGTTTTATTTTTTGCATTGATTTTATAAAGCACAATCTTTCATCAGGAGAAGGTTGCAAATATATTTTCTTGCACCTCGCATACCAGATTGAATATGTGATGAAAATTGACATTCTAATGAGTGGAAATTGTTTTTTTTTTTAATGCAGTCTTGTAATCCATATAATGAGATAATAGTCTACCTTTATGTTTTGATAAATAGTAGATCTTATTGTTCCTAGTCCGTTGATTGATGATATGATAGTATATCTCATCTTTCCTTCTGCAGTTTGGGCATACTGGGTCAACTTTGATGATATGCCATTTAAAGTATAGGAACCACAATGTAGGCATGGCATCCAGGTTTATTTTAATGATAAAGTCCAAACATTTGGGTTCTAGAGCCCAATATTTGAACAACATTGCTATTTTATAATTGGTTATGCCTAATGTTGTATTTTGTGAATTTTGTTCTGGACTCATTAATTTCTGAGCACTTCAAATATTTATTTTGTTGGCAATGACATCTGGCGTAATGTTGACATACTGATGGATGTTTTGTGCTATTTTACATAGCCAGCTACTTTTCTTTGTGGGTGATGTTTTATTTTACTTATTTGAAGAAAAAAATGGTGATAAATACATATTATTTATATTTTAAGTAATATTTATTTGTATATATTTTTTAATTGATGTAATTAAAGTGTTAATTTTTCTAAATTGTAATATAATAGAGATTAATAGTTGAACAAATGTGATATTTAACAAAAAAAGAAAAATAATCAAAAAATTTTAAAAATAAATTGAGAGAATGATTTAAACTAATTTTAAAAAGTTTGAAGCTACTGTAGAAGTTTTAAGAAAACAACTTATTTTATATGACAATATTAAAACAAAATGTGTCAGCAGTGTACTTATTTAAACTAATAAAATATCATATGATTCCAGCTTACATATTGCTATTTTAGCAGCATATATTTATTTAGTAACAGGATATGGATTTAGTAAGCATTATCATCTAGCATCTGTTAGTTAGTAAAGCTTAAGTAAGTGGCAAGAAAAAAATTATCCTGCTAAAACTATGTAATTATTAATCCATATATTCACTAATAATATTAAGCACTTTTTTTTTTTGCTGTGTACTCTACACTAAAAGCTGCATTCTTCAGTTGCAAAATAATATATAAAAAAAATTGCAGATATATTATATGACAGCCATAATCTGGAAATTGTAAAAAATATTCTAAATGAACATTTATTTATTCATTTGCTTTTTGAATGATATCAAAGTGAACTTCATATAAATAAATGTTTTATTCTTTACATATTTTTGTAATTATAGTTGTTTTCAATATTTCTTTTGTCTTGATATTAAACTTCATTAAAACAGGCAAAATTTCTCTATACATATTGCCACTCAGCGCAAGCCAATGGATGCCAGAAAGCTTGTGCATAAAATCCCCATCTAGTGCGTACTCATCCAATATCCCCAGATTATTTTCTGGTTTATGGCTTTTATCAGTGAGGAGCCTTGGAACTGAGAACACGGCTCTAGATGGGGATTTTATGCACAAGCCTTCTGGCATCCATTGATTATTCTGGCCTGCACTGAGTGGCAATACATATAGAGTTTTGCCTGTTTTAATAACAGATATAAGCAAGGATAAGAAATGATGATCATGTGATGTTTATTATATAATTAATATTTTTATTCATTGTACTCTTTAATTTTGAAATAAAGCCTTTCAAATAAATAATGGGGGGAAATGTTGAAATTGTTTTTATATAGGTTCCACAGATAGTTATATTGAAATATGAATTGAGCTGGTAGAATATATACTAAAGGAGTACTGAATATTGTATATGATCAGAATTAGCTTGCAACCCTGATTTTATCCTCAACCTTAGCTGTAAATGCATGAACAACTTTTAATTTAAATGATCCGAGAAATCTTGCAAATAATGCTATGTTCTCAATTTGCCAAAATGAAGCTTTTAATTAAATGAAATATGATTTATCTTTATCTTATGGATACATGCATTTATGTTTGCTAACACTTGTGATGTTTCTAACAGATATCATCTGAATGACCTGTTATCAGCTTGAATGTTTATAATTTCTGATATCTTATTTTTATAGAGCCCATTTTAAATGAGTGCATAAGCAAAATTTTACATGATGGTACTTGAGAATCAATCTTAGGATTCTATTTGAGAACGTTTGAATAAACCTAAATTAATCCAGCCAATTGCAGTGTTTGTACAAACAAAAACATTCTAAGGGATCTTGCTGAAGAATCTAAATTATAGCAAATAAAATGCCTTTATCGTTCATATTTTAAAGTTAAAAGATTCACTTCAAAACAAAATTTTAAAGAGAAAATTGAAGGGGAAGGTGGATATTTATTAGATATAAACTAATAAATATGTAATTTTATTGAAAGTATCTCGAGTGTAAGCTTACTATTTTTCATAGTAAGCACTGACACAAATCGTTTTCAGTGTGAAATATATAAAAACACATTATGCCCTGCGTTTTTTAAAGTGTGCATGGTTATTTTCAATACGCATCACACACCTGCTAAATGTAATGTGAAGTGATTGCACATATGTGCATATATCAATGTGATCACACTTTTTTTTTTATATGTTAGGGAATTGTTTTTTTTTTTTTTTATATATTTATTTATTCATTACTTTCAAATATATATATATCCATTATATATAAAAGTATACAAACGCTTCACAAAACATAAAATAAGGCTGTTGTCTTTGTTATAAAAATGTAATTTTTTTTTTCATTAGGAAATGAAATACATTGCTCCTCCTCTAACTGGTATACATACCCCCAGAAAAGAAGAACATCCTAAATTTCCTTTTCCAGTTAATTTAAAGGTAGGTCACTTATATTATGCATAATTACTGAAGGGGGGAAGGAATTGGAGATAGGAGTTGTAAATGTTTGCTCCCTCTCTTTGCAGCTGCAGGCTGCTGAGCTGAATCTCTAGCAAGCAGTAATCTATTGAAAACTAGCCAAGCAGAAAATGTGACCAACTCAGCAGTGCTTTTGTTTAAAAAATGAGTAGAATAATACTTATATAGATGGCTTTGCCACTTCATTAAAATTCAGGATTAACTGAAGAGGTTTAGGTTTCTACTCACCACCCCTCTATCTTTTTTATTTATTTATTTTTTTGCGCAAAGATGTAATGAAATTTAAATTTATTAAAATATTGTATTATTGATTACATGCTTTTATATACTGTATAAAAGATATTAATAGAATTGCAGTTTATAAATTTTGATAGAAATATTTTTAATTTTGTCAATTCAGTTGCTGCTTGTTAGATTATTAATTGAACCCTAATCGTGGATATCCCCTCCCCCCTTCAAATATAATAGATTAATCTAAATTATGCATACACACACACAGGGAAATATTCTTCTCATAGGGGTAATGTTTTTGTTTTTATAATATATAAAATATACACACAACATAGATTACGCATATACTTATATCCTTTTATGTAAATATAAAATTTATTTGTGAGAGCGTCCTAATATAGCTTATATATAAATGCCTGGAAAAAATAAAAGAATTATGACAGAAAGTTTGTCATAACAGTAAAAAATATATACCATTGAGATCTAGACAGATTTGTCAACATTCCAAAGAAATACCATTGTATGTTATCATTTACACATACATTCATTCTGCTTTATCAGGCAACTGAGAAGAAAGACCATGGTGTTTCTTGATTTTAAACTCAGAGGTAAAAAGACAATAAACTCACCACATGTGAGATGGATGGATGAAATAAGAAAAGGTGCAGGGGTGATGCGGAGAAGAGAAGCTAAAGATCAGAGAAGATGGATCGAACTTGGAGAAACCTTCATCCTGCAGTGGATTGATAATGGTTGATGATGATGATGTTATCATTAAGCATTATCATTAATTTAATTTACTTAATCTAATCTAAAATCTGATTGAGTTTGAATTATAAAAAATCAATTAGCAATAATTCGTTCATTTTTTTTTTTTTTTTTTGTAAATAGCTACAATAATTTCATGACTTTTTACTATTCTTAGATATATCTTACAAAAAGAAAGAAAAAAAGGGAATAGTTTGGTTTTTTTAGTCATCATGTAACAATAAAATTTTGACTAACAAAAATTATATTCAGATGTATAATATAGAATGATTTGTAGCAGTAGCTAAAATTGAGAGATATTTTTTGCAACTGTAAAAACAATCATTTCCAAAAATGAATGCAAAACCCAAAATATTTTAAACATTTTGAAATTAAAACTTTTAAAAAGAGAAAAATTGTAATTGCTAGCTATTTACCTAATTGGTTATAAATAACTAAAATATACTATTTTGCTTGCATACTTTTTGCATATAAATTTATAGTAACAAATCAATTATTAAATATTATTATCAGTGTTTTATTTTTTGCATTAATATTAAAAAAGTTACATCAGAGAGAAATAACAAAGCTTGGTTTTTAACTCTACTAGACGTTTAGTTGAATGCCTAATTGAACACAAATCATATTTGGGCATTTAAATTATTAATTTTACTATATGAAGTGATTGATGGTAGAAGTTTCTACCCTTTAAAAGATTTTAAATCTGATGCATCAGTCATGATCATATTAATATACAATACAATCTATACAGAAATAGATGGGAAAAAATTAACTGAGCTAAAACATACCTTTTGTTATACATTGTGACATAATAATATTTATTATTCAAAGACATTTTGAAAATACTATTTGTACTGTACTAGAATGTTAGAATCATTTGTTTTTTAAAGATATTCATAATCATCTAAAAATATTAGTTTTTCATCTCAATTCTTCAAAATATTCAAGGATTATTTTATTAGCTGCTGAACATTGTTGACAACTGATGCAAGAAAGCAGGAATGCTAATCTTAATGTTATAATCAGTATTTTCAAATTAGTTTCCAATTTTGGGTCTGTTCTCAAATGTTAGATTTCTAAGTCTTACTTGATGATAATGTCATTTTGATAATGGATGAGATGAACCATTTCAATTTATTAAAGTATAATATATCTACAATTGCAAATGAGCATGATTTATTTTTCTTTCTTTAAATTTTGATATAAATTCAAAATTAAAATAGATTCTTGAAATATTTTAAAATTAATTTCTTTGTTGAATGGAAAGCAAGTATTGGTTTAGAGTCAAATCAATTTATAGAGAGAGTTAAAGCATAAAAGTGTATATTAGTAGAATTCACTTTGGTTGTTTTGTAATTTTAATGTATATTCATTTGAAAATGAAGAAATAGTTTATATGTTTTTAAAGAAGATACTATTTTGTCAAACTTAAATAGGTAATACTATCATTCTTTTCAGTTGTATAATGCAATATAGATTATTATGCAAATTGGAAAAATTTTAATTTAAACTCAGAACTGAAATTTATTAGTCATTAAAAAGATTATGTATATATATATTTTCCATATGTCACAGCATCGGCTGGGACGCGAACCCATAACCGTCTGCAACCAACTACTTGCTTGCAAGGCAGTTGCGATGACCTCTCAGCTAACAACACTTGACAAGATTATGTATATTGGAAGTAAGTTGTTGACTACAAAAAATTATTTGAGTAAATTCTTCTCACAGGCTAACTTGTAAATCTTTATCTTACCAAAGTAAAAAGTAACTCCGTAATTTCTATCCTGTTTTTTTATTTTTTATAAATGGATTTGTAACATTTATAAATAAAAGATTTATGTGTTTTAACATGAATAGAAAAGAAAATATGAACTAACTGTACTATTTATCTTATATATGAGCATCAGTAAAAGATTTTTTTCCCCCCAGAAGCTGAAATACTAGATAATTTGATATCTATGATGAATAATTTATTTTTCTGTAATTTACATACATGCAATCTGTAACTGAAACTGATTATTTTTAAGTGATTAAATAATTGAATAATGCACATTTGGTACTTACGTAGTTTGCTTGCCAGAAGCTTGCTATTTATTTTTTTAAAATAGTCCATTTTTAGGGGCTTATAACACATAGTATAAAGAATATGACCGACTCTTAAATTATCGGGTTTTTTTAGTAAAATGATAAACACAAAATCAAAAATTTTTTAATGTAAATACAGTAAATAAAAAAAACAACATCATTTAATAGACTATAACAAATATTTCAGACAGACATCACTTTTTGGGTGGATACTATCTTGTAATTTTGAAAATATTCTGCCAAGTTGTAAATAACATGTAAATGCAAAAAGAAAATAAAAAACATGATTAAGCAAAGTATAACAAACTTGTAGGCAGACATCACTTTTTGGGCAAGCACTATTCTGTAATTTTGAAAACACCACTGCATCTTGTTCTGCCGATGAAATATTCCAAATTTTAATCATATCTTCAGTTTTTTCAATGAAATATTTTAAATTTGAATCATTTTTCAAGTTTTGTCAATGAAATATTGCAGATTTTAATCATATTTTCAAAAATGATACAGTAAAGGAATGTTAAAAAAATGTGTAATCTTATGCTCAAAAAAATTACAATAATTTATCACCTGTATCTTAGCCTCATGTTAATAATTTTGATATTTCAGTTCATCTTGTTCCGCCAAAGAATTATTTCAAATGTTAATCATATTTCCAATAATGATACAGTAAAAAAGAAATGGTTAAAAAACTACATGTAAACTAATGTTTAAAAAAATTACCATAATTTTTTGTCACATGTTATCTATTAGCCTCGTGTTATGTGTTCACTTAGTGTTAACATTTTGATGTTATCTTGTGAATGGAATTTATGGCAAGGTTTAATCCCAATTTTTTAAATAAATTCCATTCACAATTCTAAATTGATTGTTAATTTTAAAAAAATTTGAAAACATTTTTCAATAAATTCCATTTAGACCATAACGTTAACACATGCTCAACACTTAACACATGGTGCTAAAACCAAATTAGAACTTACAAATCGATTTCAAGTATTAGTAGATTTTGAACATGATTCAGATTTGAATGAAATTAATATGAAAATAACTGATACACTTTTAAAAACTGCAACAAAGATAGCTGGTAGACAAAAGCAGCAATTGACCAACAAAATTTCTATTGAAACTAGAGAATTTATGAAGAAAAGAAGAAATATGAAGATATACAAAAATGATGCACTAAAAAGAATTGAATATCTCGAATTTTGTAAAATGGTGCGGAAAAGAGTTGAAAATGATATAAGAAAATATAACTGTGAACTAGCAAGAAAAGCTGTAGAAGAAAATAAAAGTCTTAAGAATGTAAAACAACATTTTGGTATTGGTAGGAAATTTATATTTGCAATAAGGAAAAAAGATGGAATTATTACTAAAAAGAGAGATGACATCATGAAATTGGTAGAAAATTTTTATCAAGAATTATATAGTAATAAAGATCAAGTACCTCCTATATCTATTACATCTTCCGAATTGCCCAGAAGTATGAAGAAAGGAAAGGCTCTAGGTAATGATGGAATTATAATTGATATATTAAAAGAAGCAGGTGAAGAAACAGAAAAAATTTTAGCAAAGTTATATACCAAATGTCTAAATGATAAAGATGTACCGGATGATTGGAAGAATGCAGTAATAATATTAATATTTAAAAAAGGTGATAAAGAAGATATTAGAAATTACAGACCTATCAGCCTTTTATCAGTTTTATATAAAATTTTTACCAAAATAATTACAACTCGTCTACAGAGAACATTGGATTTCCACCAACCAAGAGAACAAGCTGGATTTAAAAGTGGTTTTAGTACAGTAGATCATATTCAGGTATTGAGAGAAGTTATAGAAAGGACAAATGAATATGAGTTGTCATTATGTTTTGGATTTGTAGATTATGAAAAGGCATTTGATTCTATAAACATTTCTTCAGTGATTAAAGCATTGGATCATCAAGATATAGATCCAGGATATTGTCATATTTTAAAGAATATTTATAAAAATGCAACAGCAACAATTAGATTACATAATGATACTGGGAAAGTCAACATTGAGAAAGGTGTAAGACAAGGTGACTCCATATCTCCAAAACTTTTTACAGCAGTGCTGCAAGAAGTATTTTGTGGATTAAAATGGGAAACTAAAGGAGTGAAAGTAAATGGAGATTATTTAAGTCATTTAGATTTCGCAGATGATGTAGTTGTTTTTGCAAATAATGCTTCAGAGCTGCAGGAAATGTTGCAGGAGTTATCAGATGAAAGTAGGAAAATAGGACTAAAGATAAATGTTAAAAAGACTAAAGTAATGTTTAATCGGTTTGCTCAAAATATGAAAATAAAGATTGATTATGATGAATTAGAAGAAGTTAACAGTTACAACTACCTTGGTCAGATTATTAATACAGATGGAAACATAATGGAGGAAATTAATCATAGAATTAAAATTGGTTGGAGTGCTTTTGGTAGAAATAACTTGATACTAAAAAGAAATATGCCTATGTGTTTGAAAAGGAAGGTTTTTAACAAATGTGTTTTACCAGTTCTTACTTATGGATCTGAGACTTGGACACTCAATAGAAGAGCAATACAGAGACTTCAGACCACTCAAAGAAGTATGGAGAGGTGTATGTTGGCAGTAACAAGAAGAGATCGAAAACGCAATGTATGGGTAAGAGAACAAACAGGTGTTACTGACATCATTGAAAAAATTAAAAGATTGAAGTGGAGTTGGGCTGGACATATTGCTAGAAGAGATGATAATAGATGGACAATTGAAATTTTAAACTGGATTCCAAGAGATTGTAAAAGACCCAGAAAGAGACCACATGTGAGATGGATGGATGAAATAAGAAAGTGTGCAGGGGTGATGTGGAGAAGAGAAGCTAAAGATCGCAGAAGATGGATTAAACTTGGAGAGACCTTCATCCTGCAGTGGATTGATAATGGTTGATAATGATGATGATGATGCTAAAACTGTCATTGTTTGAGCATTCGATAACCCATGTGTAAAATTATAAAATTTGGAATATTTCATTGACAGAACAAGATGCATTAGAATATTTTCAAAATTATTAACATGAGGCTAACAGATAACAAGAGCAAATTATCAAAAAAATTTTAACATTAGTTTACACATGATTTTTTTAACATTCCTTTACTGTATCATTTTTGGAAATATGATTAAAATTTAGAATATTTCATTGGCTGAACAAGATGGAATGGAATATTTTCAAAATTATGGGATAGTGCTCACCTGAAAAGTGACATTTGTCTACATATTTATTATACTTTTCTTAATAATGTTTTAATTATAAATTTATTAAACGCACATTGATTACGTAAGTAATATTTACTGAGGCTATAACCTCGAGAATATGCATGCAAAATGCAATAGTAGGGACCTCTACAGGTGTTTAACCACAAGCTTACACTGTGGAAGAAAAGAGGGGAACTCTTCTTGGTTTTCTCATCCCTGGTGTTCGCCACAGGATAGCGTTGATGCTAATCAAAAACATATACATATAATGATTCCGGGCCGGACCTAAATGATCGATTTGATCTAAAAAGATCTGATTTCTTAGATTTGTAATAAAATATTCTACTAACTAATACTATTATATGATGTTAGTTTTTTTTCATTTTTGTAAATGTTTATTAATCTTATCTTATCTTATCTTGTTTTTGAGTTTATGTGTGTGTGTCTTTAAAGTTACGGTGTTTTTCTAATAATTTTTTGTTTTTACTTTATGTGTGTCTTTTTAAAGTTACGGTCTTTTTTTTTTTTTTGCAAGAGTAAATCAATAATTTTATTCAAACGCAAGACGTAATAAGTAAATGTTTATTAATCTTATCTTGTTTTTGAGTTTGTGGGTGTGTCTTTAAAGTTATGGGGCTTTTTCAAATTTTTTTTTGTGGACTTTATGTGTGTCTTTTTAAAGTTACGGTATTTTTTTTGCAAGAGTAAATCAATAATTTGAATCAAAAGCAAGACGTAACAAGTCAATGTTTATTAATCTTAGATTGTTTTTTAGTTTGTGTGTGTGTGTCTTTAAAGTTACGGGGCTTTTTCTCATTTTTTTTGGACTTCATATGTGTCTTTTTTAAAAGTTACGGTATTTTTGGTCAAGAGTAAATCAATCATTTTATTAAAAAAGCAAGACATAATTCTAAATCTATCAAAAGTAACGTAATTTATATACTACAATTTAGAATTGATACCCGACTACTATTAGTAAGGACTGTCATTGAAAGACTCAATTGAAAAATGATACCCGACTAATTTCCGTTTTCTTTTTTTTTGGGGGGGCAGTAATGGATCAGAAAGTGGGTTGTTTTTGTTAAGTCTGTCTATATAAAAAAGGTACCGTTATTGAAATACTAAATTTAAAAATGATAGCCGACTAATTTGCGTTTCTTTTGACAGTAATTAATCAGAAAGTGGGTTTCTTTTTTTTTTTTTTTTTTGGTAAATCTTGTGTATATATAAAAACAAACAAACCGTAATTCAAAGACTCCATTGAAAAAATCAAACCCCGTTGAATTTGCTTTTTTTTTTTTAAAGACAGTAATTAATCAGGAACTGGGTTGTTTTTGTTAGTGTGTAGATATAAAAACTAATCTTATTTTGAAATAATAAATGTAACAAAAAAAAAAAAATAATGCCTGACTAATTTTATTTTTTGGACAAGTAATTACTAATAATTAGACAGTGGGTTGTTTTTGTTTGTGCGTATATATATAGCAAAAGTAACTGGTCACAGACGAATTCTCGCGAAAACGGTACTTTTCGCGTGATCCTTCAAATTTTTTTCCCTTTCGCATCCTTAAAAGCAATTTTTGAGGGTTACCCATTCGTAATGGAATCTTCAGGACATTATTACTAAATTTACAACAGTAAAGTAAGTTACAACACATTAAAAAAATAGACGTCTTATCAAATTTAAAAAAACTACGACTGCTTTAAATACACACACTCTCACACGAAACTACAGAGAAAATGATGAACAAAATCGACTACTACGGCAGCCAATCAAGGCATTTCTTTCTCTTTGCTTTTAGCATAGAAAAAAAAGCCATAACCGGCTGCCGTCGGGAACTCTTTCTGTGTTTTATCATAGAAAGAAGTGTCTTTGTGTTGGCTTCTGTTGCCGCCTCCTCCGTCCAACATAACGTGAGGACTTTTCTGCGTTTATAATGTAGAAAAATTCCTCTTTTATTGGATGAAGGCCGATGAAACGGTATATTTCTAGGAATTGACCTAGATATAGCGACATCTTGAGGCGAACACCAGGGATGAGAAAACAACCCTCTTCTTTACTTCAACCTACTTTCTATTTAAATAGGTGAAGCTGAAGCGGTTAGATTTTCTTTATTGCATTTACATTTTAGTTATAATTCTTTTGATTTTTGTTTGTTACAGTGGAATATTTTCAAAATTACGAGATAATGCCCACCCAAAAAGTGTTGATGATCTGCAAATTTGTTATATAGTATACTAAATGATGTTTTTTTTTTAAAAAAAATGTATTTACTGTATTTACATAAAAAAAAATATTGAATGTGATAACTTAAGAGTAAGCCATATTGTTTATACCATGTGTTGTAATCGTCTGAGTCCCTAAAAATGGATTATTAAAAAAAAAAAAAGGATGGCAAGCTTCTGGCCGGCTACTATGTAAGTACTGCACATTTTTTTCTCTAATGTAACAGATGAAAATTCTGAACTATTGATTCAGTGATTTAATAAAATGGCTGTAATATTTATTTTTTTTGATACATTCTATATTTCATTCCGATGAATAAATGCGTAGTTTTCAGATGCCAGTTTGATTTTATTATTAAACAAGCAAGATATCAACATTTCCATCTAGTTTGTATTAATAGATTTGAAATTAGTATTTAATGATTAATATGTCGTAGCTAAACCCATTATTAAATAATTCATAGTAGACATCTTAGAAAAAAAATCATGTCTTCTGAGTTATCTTATAATTGGCAGACAATTACATAATTTATTTTAATCTCTTTATCAAACTATACTGTAAACTTTAACTAGATCTAATTTTAGATCTACCTCAAAAAATATGCTAATCCTTGAAATATTATTAAAAACATATTCAAAGCCTTTTATTGAGTTTCCGTTCTCTTTCTTAAAGTCTCAATATTCAATAAGTTCAAAATATCGTAATATTTAATAATATTTCAAAAATTTTTATTATTAAAAAAGGGTTCGTTATTGTCTGTTTGTTGCAAGTAATACTGAAATGAAAAAATAAAATTGAATGAAACAGCTTCTATAAAAAATATTTTTAATAAGATAAAAACTAAAAAAGAATGGAAACCAATGTATAGTAGATTAATTTTTTTCAAATTAATAGCTAGTAAAGATTTTTCGAAAATAATAAATAAGGCAAGTTATGAATATTAAATATTAGATATTTTTAAATTACCTCCAGAAAATTTTAAAATTTCCAAAAAATCCTTGTCTGGGCATGGTTCTAAATGACATTGTGGAAAACAATAAGTAACAGATCAAAATTGCTGTATTCATTTTTAAAGTCTACAGTCCAAATTAGATTATAGAAGTGAAATCTGACTTCAGTCTATACAATGATTATTAGCATGAATTATTATTATTTTTCCATATGTCAAAGCATCGACCGGGTTAGCGAACCCGCAACAAGCAACTGCTTGCTTGCAATGCCGCTGCACTGACCTCTCGGCTACCAATGCTTGACTAGCCTGAATTATTTATATCTTGAGAATTTTCATTTTATTATTGTAAACTGACATTTCTAGCATATTTTTGAGAAAAGTGTGTAGTTATTGAAATTCAACTCAACTGAATAGATTTGAAACATGAATGTTTCAATTCATTATTATAAAATATCTCTAAATATATTTTTCTACATAAACACATAAATAAAACAAAAAATCTGGTAATTTATAAGCTCACACATACACTGAATAAAATTTAATAAAAGCAAGAGAGTTTATTACAGAAGTATACTTGTTCCGACTATGGTTATTTATTCTTTACTTGTAAATTTTCTTCTCAGTTACATTCTTCCCATTACTTTGATATTATTTTAAAAATACAATATATAATCAATCTTGTATTATATGTTATCAGTAATGTCACAAAATTTTAATTTTGTTTACAAAGCTGCCATTTCCCTTATTGTTATTCATTGCCATAATAAAATATTTTAGTACTAGCAATAAATTTAATAAAATTGCAACCTCTCTATACTATTATTTGTTATGAATTATGTAGGAGATAGTAGAATGAAAAAATAAAAGCAATAAAAAATGTTTGATTTAGTTTTTTTTTTAATTTTCATTAAAATTTTAAAAAGGTGAATGTAAGATCAAAGTATATGTTTGCAATTTGCTTTTTTGTAATTAATCTTTAAAATTGTTTGCATGATATGCAGTTCAAGAATTTTCAGCTGTAGTGATGAATGAAACTTGTAATTTACCATTAGTTAGCAAAAGTTAAGAATAAATGTTTTGAACTAGAAAAAAACTTGAAATCTCATTTAGAAACTAAAATTGACATGCCAGTTTTGGAAAAAAAAAAGTATATATTGTGCAAGATGCAAGGATTGAAGAATTCATTAGTTACAGCTTATCAAAAATATTGCTGGTATATGCATAGAAACAATTTATCTTGATGCCTGGAGGGAATTATTCCATAAATCTGATGGTTGGCAGTGACACCTTATATAGAAATTGCTTCATTTATTTTGGTCTGTAATTAAAAATAAGAAAAAAAGAAAAACTTAAATAAATAATTGATTTATTGTAATAATTAATTTACAATATTTAAATCTATTTATGTCTTAAATGTTGTGTGATTTTCAAATTATCATTCCAGTGTAACTTGGTAGGAAATTTAAAGTATTTTTTTTTTTAAAGTTTATTATAGAAATTTTGATCATATTTATTTCTGAAATGCTTGCTGATGTGATTATGCATGTCGGCTAATACAGAGATTGAATATATCATAATGCATATAATTTCCTCTATGTATCCATTTTGGTTTGCCTTTTTTTTTTTATTCTATTTATTTTTATAATTAAAGCAATCCCAAACTAAACAATAAAAGAATTATCAACAAATATTTTAGTTTTATGTAATAGTTTTATTTGTTTTGAGTGTTTATTCATATAGTAATACAAAAATTTGTATTTTTTCCAGGATGGTTCAGGGTTATTAACTTTTGGCAAAGGTAAGTAATTTTAATTATTTTTTTACTTAAATATATATATATATTTAATGTCATTAATAAAAATAATGTGTTAAATGAATAATATATATACAATATTTTAAGTGTACAAAGTTAAATTGGAAATTATTCTAAACAACTGTACCAAATAATTTCCAAGTTTCTCAAAAAACTTAATCTGGTCATATGAATGAAAGTATTGGGATGAACCTACTATTTATCTACTCAAATATTAGATGATTGTCTATATATATAATCAACTATAACAAATAATTTTAATTAATAGAATATAATATCCACTATTTTCATTTCTAAAGAAAATAGTTTGTTGGGTGCTTCACAAAAAACTTATTTTTTTTTATAATTTTTGGTTTGTTTGAAAAGTTTTTATTTGAAGAACCAGAAAGAATATTTTTTTGAGGCACAGAACTAGCTGCAAATCTCATCTTCCTATTAGTTATTTATATTTTTACTAAAGGCAATTTGTCTTTTGATATCTGGTGGTGAGATATATGAACAGATGGGAAACTACTGCAAAATAATGGACTTAATATTTCATTCCTGAATATGATATGCATGTTTGAAGAGAAGTTTCTTAAACTAATCATCTGAATATGCAATTAAAAACTATAATGAGAAATATTACTGGTCCATAGTCCAGAAGATTAGTGTAAGGATATTTTCTTCAAATATATACAGTGTATTCACAAGTAAAATATTTTCTAGAATTTGTCTTTTAGACTATTTGCATTATAACCTCAAGAAGTTTCTTGCTAGCTTTTTTAGAAGATTGCTCCAGAAATTATTTTAGATCTAATTTTTAGTAAATGAGGGAAATAATTTAGAAGAATGTATGTCATTATTCAGTTAATTCTCTTATTGCAAAAGGTCAAATTTGTTTACAGGATGTTTCTCTATTGTCTAGATAGAAAATAAAATATACTCTATTTGTGATATATGGGATAGATCTTTGTAAAAGATTTTTTAATTTTTCACTTTTTGAGATACTTTTTTATTTTTGGAAAGGATATTTTAGGTCAAGGTAAGACTATCAACTAAATCAATTTCATCATTATAAAGAACATTGCTAATTGTGTTCAATCTAGAATGAATTGCTTTTAGTTTGCTAAAGATTATTAAACTCTTATAATAAGAAGAAATAATTTGGATATTAATATTCCTTTCAAGATATTCAATATATTGATTCCAATTAGCTTTACTTAAATTTCTTTTCTGGATTGGATGGTTTTTACTTATAATGATGTGAATTCCAAGAAGTATGCCATGGTAAATGATGACTATGAGGAAAATAGTGATGTTAATAAGTAGGTCTGCATGTGATAGTGAAATTCTTTTTTACTGAAATTAATCAGAAGTAGACTCTATGTCCAATCCATTTGAATGAAATGTTCTCAAAGATCATGATGAGAATTGAAATCCTTAATGAATAATATAGATGTAAGAATATCTGCAACATCATTTTGGGAAGACAAATAAACATTTGATACACAAAAATTATTTATCCATTGATAATTGTTATATCATTTGAATTATTTTAATAGAGATTGTTTGTTTTGCTAGATAGTTTTGAAATAAAAATGAAGCGAGAGCAGTTTTAGTATACATTTGATCAATAAAAATATGAAAATTTTAAGAAGACAATTCTTCTAAAATGCAATTACAGTTACTTTGTGTTGTATAATTATTTCATAGAGCATATCAATTTTTAATTTTGATAAACTTGCATTTTTTAGTCAAATTAATTTTATTTCTAATTGAAGAGAAAATGCTTTCGTAGAAGATATACTCATCCGTGAGATGTTCATGATTATCAACTCTTTGGAATCATTTTTTTTTATTTCAAGAGTTTAAGATTTTCACAGATACAGCCCTGGCACAAATTATCCTGTTTGATACTATCAATGTTTACATTTATAGTTATGTTGCATTATTTAAGAATATAATGTCTCTTATTTAACAGAAATTCATCATAAGGTGGCATCTGGTTGTCAAATGAAGATATTTCATTTAAATACAAAAAGTATCATTTGCAGGATTTTCCTCAGAAATGTTATATATTCATCCCAATATTTTGTAATGCAAGTTGCCTAATAATTATATATGAACATGCATCAGTGTTATATATATATATATAATGCATTAGTAGCTACTACTGGATTAAATAAAAAGGGACAGAAAGATATAATGAATAATATATAAAAAATGTCACTTTATATTGTTTAAATATATCATGAGGATGGATAGAGAAAGTCTTCCTTTCAGTGTTATTAAATTGCATAGCAATTTGGAGAAATAGAAAAATGTCTTCTAGACAAAGCTGCTGGCATGATAGTATGAATGAAGTTATGAAAAATAGGAATATGAAAGCTGATGTTTATAGGAATAGAAATGATGCTGAATGGGGAGAAGTAACAATTACTTTAAATTTTGCAAGTGAAAGTATGTAAGCATACATATGTGCATAAAGATAGTATAATAAACTACAGTATAAAATATTTTCATAAATTTCATTTGAAAATTACATGATCTTTTAATTAAGTAACAAGGCAATATAATTACGAACTTGCCCAAAATTCAAATTTTTTAAAAATAATATTCTGGTGGATTCTAGAGTATTTAGTCTATGATTAATTATTAATTAACATACATTAGAATATTGGGTCTTAACTGGAATAGAATTTTGAGCAGATATATAATGTTAACATTTAAAATTTTATGTAAAACATTTCGGCTTCTGATGACCAACTGAATAAAGACTAAAATCTATATTTTGTTAGGTAGACTTTTTAATCTTGTATAGTCAATTGTTTCATGTCATCTTAATTGGAAATGTGTTCTTAAAGAAAGTATAAATAATGTCTTTCTTATATCTGAGTAATGAAATTAAGTTCATATGTTTTTAAAATATGCTGCTGCAAGATTTGCTTTGCAAAATATAACAATAGTATTTCCCATAACATAATAATTGAGTCTGGACCCTACTAATTAGTTATAAAATGAATAGTTAATATATTGATTAAAGTTTTACTGCATTGCTGCAATCAGTTTGCAGAAATTATTAGAATAATACTTTAACATCCTTTAATTTTAAATATGCACATATTATGCTAAAACTTAATTGAAACATTGAAGGAAAGCTATAATGATGAGACTAGTTTAAAAAACATTCTCTTGAAATTGTATAGAATTTGATAGTTGTTCACAAGATTTTTTTTTTTTTGCTAAATCTAACATAATTAAAATTGTGTGCAATTAAACTATTTTGTTATAGTCAAAATTAAAGAAATATATATTGTGGAGAAAATATTAGTATAATAAGCTTTCTTTCAAATTCTGATTTATGTTATGACTGTATTAAGTACTCTGCATGGTTTGGTGCAGTTGGTAGAGCATCGGACTTGGGATTAGAAGGTCCCAGGAGTGATTCTGATGCTTGCAGGTCTGGCACTCGAACTTTTTATGAACTCCTGAAGAATAAAGCCATATGTGTTTTTTTTCTTGCTGTTGTTTTTTTTAAAAATCATATGAGATCTCTTTGTTTTTAAATGACTGAATGAATTTATTTGTGATATAATCTTAAAATTTGTGCTATTATTGCTTTAGGAATGTAAAATTGTCATATATTTTATGGATAATTAGTATTTTGCATTATATTTTACACTATTTTATGTGGATTATTCACACCTACTTCAGTTTTTAAATTGATGCATGTTAGATGGCTTATTAATTATTCTGAGTTTTAATAATCATGACAAAACACATATTTGCTGATACTATTTGTGAAAGATTACAAAGATGAATTAATTGTGTTAAGACAAAAAGAAGAGGACCTTCCATAGCATATATATTTTATTTTAAAAAAATTAAGATTTTTTAACAAATTCTAATTGATTTAGAATTTTGGTTATTTCTTTTAAAAAATTATATTTGTGTATTTCTTTTATGTATTTTTTTTTTTCTGTATTAAAGTATAGTTTTTATCTTGGAATATTAATGTGTGAATGCCCTAGTAAAACTTGTTTGATGATTTGAATGATACTGTATTATTTTTCATTATAAAATCACTCTGAATTTATTAACTATTGATCTGTAAGAATATTAACAAGTCTTAGAATTCTTAGTTGTTTTTAAAAATAGAAGACATTCAAGTTGTGTTCGGTGTTCCTTGTACCTTTTAATAATCATAAAAATAATAAATGGTTTATTTTCTGAAGACCTTTTGATAATATAAAATTCTTTTGCTAAATAAATAAATCTGTGTGGATAACTATGATTTGAACCTAACTTGATTATATAAATGCTTCTTTATTATGTTCAGAAAGTTTTGTGTAGGTGCAGGGCTTACTTTTTAAAAAAAAAAAAATATTTTTTTTGTAAGCAAAAAATCAAAGCTTTTTAAATTTTATTCTGTTTTCTAAGAGTAAGTTTTTATAAAGGATAATAAATTGTGCTTCACTTTCTTAGATTTTTTTAAATTTTATTTTGCACTTTATTGTATTTTGAAAAAAATTAGTTTTTAAAGATAAGAGCTGCATGCACTTCAATTGCTTATGCTAGACTTAAAAAGTCATAAATTTAACCATAACATCTTGTAATCTTATAAACGAATTTATTATTAAGTAATACTTTGTTTTTTTTTTTACATTTTATTAGCTAAATAATTTGATTGTTGTGAATGAAATTTTTTATTAAAAACTATCATTTCATATATAATATTTTTTAACATGAGTAATCTACAAAAATTTTATTTACGATTTTTTTGTTTTGTTTACAATTCTACAAGTATGTGTGTTTCTATTTTTATAAATTATTCTGTTAAAAGTTTTATACAATTAAATATATATATATATTAGAAAAAAAGTTCTGTGATAGTCCTCCTGAGTTGATAAGAGAAAAGGTTTTGGATCAAAGTCCGTAAGTATCTCATTTTTGCTCTCTTAATAAAATAAAATAATTAATTTTGCAAAACAAATTATAACATTAATTGGCATATGTTTTTTTTTTAATACAAACTAATTATTATTTTACATGACTGAATCATTATTTATGAATATATGTATGTTAACAGTACCTAACTTCATAAAATATTTTTTTATATAGAATATTTTTAGATTTTTCTGTTTATGGATTTTAAAAACTTTAATTATTGGCCACAAGGTGGCGTGTTTTAATTGGGAATTATTTGCTACTAGAATTGGAAGTTTAAAGACCAGAAGAATGAACTAAGAAATATAGAAGAGATGTAAAGTCTTTGTGGTCTTGTGGAATAGAAAACTTTGAGCATTTATTATTAGAATGTTGCAACAGTTTTGGTCAAAATAAAGAAGAAATGATGAAACTGTGAAATACATTTATTATGGTAAAAAAGAGTTGATTTTTTTTTTAGGGTGGATGAGAAATAATCAAGAAATTAGGAATAAAAAAGAAAAAAAACTAAAATTTTTGAAGAATGATAGAAGAAATAATTGAAAATAAGGATTATCTTAATACAATATAGAAGTCATTAACACCACTGCAATTGTTAGACCGTAAATATTATCATTATACTATATATTAACTCGTGTCAAATATATTATGTAATATAATTTAATCTCTTATTTGTAATAAAATATGCTTTAAAACTAGTCATTAACCCCTATTAAAGTTGGCTACAATACATCACATCATATAATATATATTTCTGGAAATTTATTTATAAAATTTTATATGATTTAATTGCAATCAAGTTTAAGCCCAACAGATTGACAATTATTTATACAAAACAGTTTAAAATATAGCTAAAACATTTTAAATCTTAAATCTTGAAAAAAGAAATGGCAGTCATAGTTAAATATTTATATAAATGTGCTACAACAGACTCTAATGTTATATCTATATTTTTGGAACATGAAATTAAATCTGGACACAATTTTAATCCTATTAGTATTGGTGTTGTTTATACTGAACGTAATAATCAAAAAAGAAAATATAAAGAGGCATGGTTTATAGCAAATAATATCAACACAATAAACAAGAAAGACTCGTGCATTGCATTATCACGTAAATGGCATATTTAATTTTATTGTTCTATGATTATGTCCAACCTGATCAAAAGCAATCCTTAAATATTATTTTTATTAAAATGTTAAACTTTCCTGAATAGTTTTCCATTACTATTATTATTTTGTTCAAATTAAAGAAAGAAAATATTTTTATTAGAATAATAAGTTAACTGAAACTACCAATTAGTTATCAAATGTTGATTATAAATACATAAAAGATAATGCATTTATTTTTTTAACCCTACATTATGAGAATTAATGTAAATAGTAAATAAACCTTTTGATTTCATGATTATAACTTCTTGAAGTAAAGCTTTAATTTCAAAATTCATTTTAAAATAATTAAAAAGTTACTATAATACCAATCAAAAGAATAAATTTAGTTATCAGGCAACTTTATGGCTACTAATTGGCCTCTAACTGTCAGGTTAATATATGATATAAATAAAATAAAAGATTTAAAGTAGCTATTTATTTGAAATTTAAGTACATTAAAGAATATTTTCCTGATATTTTAAATTAATGTTATATTTTGCACTATATATTTTTATTTGAAATAAGTTTTTGTATTTTTTCAAATAATTATTACAAATCTAGAAAAGATTCTTATTAGTTCTGTATACAGATTAAGTTTAAATTAATAAATATTCAAATGGTTTTATTTTATTCAAATAATGGCTTTTAATATTACAAACATGGCATTCCAAGAAAAATTTTAAATAAAAGATTTATTTTTAGAAATTGAAATAAAATATAATGTACTCTCAGAAACATCAATATTTTCATATTTCTGAAATTTATTTATTTATGTGGAGACATTGATTATTTTTAATATAAACAAATTTATATTTTTACTGAAATGAAAATAATTTCATACCGATAATATTATTCATTAAAACCAGTCAACACTTAGACAATATTAATAACAATCAACAATTTCAAATTGTTGTCAGGGGCAACCTCTTTTTAACAATAAAGATGGAGGTTGAAATTATTGATACAAAGAAATTAAATAAACCTCCTTAAATAAATAATCATTTATAATAGCGCTTCTTAAACTTTTTTTATTTATGACCCCTTTTTATCATGGAGATTTTTTTTGTGATGCCGGATATTAAATATAAAATATATATAGAAATAAATATTCCCATAAATAATTTATATTCTTTGGTAAACAATATACATATGAAAATAAGTAGTTTTAGGATTTGTTTTAAGTATACAAAAATAAATGAAAAAAATTATGTTTTAATGAGACTGATATGCTTGTTTTTTGCTGCATAACGAATTAAATCTTGGTGAAATATTTGATACTGCTGGATGTAAAGCATCGTCAACATTTTTCAGCATTGAACAATATTTGGATTTAATATACATTAAAGCTGAAAAAGTCATTTCACATAAGTATGTGGTATTGAATGGCAGAACAACATTTAATGCCATTTCAGAAATTGTAGGAAATTCAGTTCTAACTTTGATCCAGAATTCAGTCAAGGATTTTTGTGGAAAGTCAAGTTTTAAGTTTGAGTCACTCAATAGCTCAGCAAATTCCTCTTGAGCTTTATAATGCAGGTGATTAATATCATTAATGTCAATCAAAAATGGTCTTTGAATCCAAGATAACTTTTTGAAATCTAAATTCAATATAAAGTATTTGCAAAACTGTGTTTCTAGAGTTTTTAAGTGATCTATAATAATTTTTGCAATTAAAGTTTTACAATTATTTCTTTCAATTATAACATTATCGATAGTTGAAAACATTTTCAATGAATCATTTTCCACCCTATTCTTCCAAATGTTGATCTTTTTAATAAAACCTTCAATTTTATCATTTTTTTCCTTGAAGAGACAAGTTAAGATCATTTAGCTTCTCAAAAATATCAGACAATTAGCACAACTTTGATAACCATAAGTCATTTTGAAAAAGAGGAGCAAGATCAGATTTTTGTTTGGTTAAAAATACAATAATTTCTTCTTTTAATAACAATAATCTTCTTAAACTTCACCCTCTTGACATCTATATTACTTTGCACATAATAATAAATTTTTGTATTCAGGGTCCATGTCTTTACAAAAATTTGAAAATAAATGGCTGTTAAGGGTTCGACTTTTAATAAAGTTTATAATTTTGACAGCATCCTGAAGCACATCATTCAATTCTGTTGCTATTTTTTTTGCTGCAAGGGCCTCTCGATGGATCTGGCAATGTGTAAAAATTACATGATTATTACCAGAAGCTTTAACAAAATGATTTAAAACAATATTTTCACCAGTCATTGCTTTTACACCATCTGTGCATATTCCAAAGCAATTTTTCCATTCTAAACCTTCAGTTTTAAAAAATTTGTCTACTTTATTATATATGTCTTCCCTTCTAGTATGACAAAATAATTCTTCCTCAATGTTTTCTTTATAAATGTATCTGACATACTAATAATTGAGCTAATTTTGAAATATCAGTTGTTTCGTCCTTTCTTTAAGTCTAGTAATAAGTTTTTCAAATTGGTCATTGCTAATTTCAGAAATTCTATTAGTGACAGTGTCATTTGACAAAGGAATTTTCTGAATTTCATCACCATATTTACTTCCGTGAAGTATTTCTATTATTTTAATAGCAGCAGGTAATATAAGATCTTCTCCAATGGTGTATGGCTTTTTGTTTTAGCAATCAGATATGAAACTTCATATGATGCGAGTAAATATTTTTAATTAACTGTTATAAATTTCTCAAAATATTGTTTTTCTTTATTTGAAGTTTTTAACAGTTCGAAATATTCTTTTGGTTTATTGACATATGAAGGATGTTTGGATACCAAATGCCTTTTTAATTTTGATAGTTTCATACTCTCCATAGACAAAATATTGCAAATTAAACAAAGTTATATATATAGGTATATGTCTTGTTGACTTTAATTTGAAAAAGTGTATTTGTTAATAGACAATACCATGGTTATGGAAGAATTTTAGTAAAATTTTGCTTTTTTGACTAGTGTTGTAATGTTATATAATTTTCTATTTTATTTTTTACTATATTATATGTACATTTATTTATTATGATATATTTCTATAATTAATTTAAAGAGATTTTAATTTTGATATGTATACTTATTGTATTTTAGACTTCTTTCAAAAATTATTTAATTAATGAACAACTATCTATAATCTCACTATCCAGCAATTGACCGAACTAGTGATGAGTTCCTTCGCTGCCCCTCTATGAAATGCTGTTGAGAAAACTTCTCTGTCCTACAGTAGACTATTTAAAAGCTGTTTGATTTGTATATGTATATATTACTAATCAAATCTTTTAGATTTGTAATTAAACTATTATTCAGGGTATTTTTCACTATACATCCATTTCACTGGAAATCTCATTTCATCGGCTTATTTAGAAAATCTAATACATGAACATGCACATCAAGAAATTCATTTATGTGAATAAGTGTACAATATCCAATCCATGAGAGTTGTTTGCAAGTCATAGAATAGATAGCAAAGCTTGTGGATAGTAATAAAGTTTATTATAAAATATGCATTTTTAATGTATGTCTATAGATATGCGTTATATTGTATATGCACTAGTATGATAAAAAATATATCTGGAAATTAGAAAAACTAATTTTTTAAAAATGTGTCAATATTTTAGATAAGATTCACCATATTCATTGCTTGTTTACATGTCTTATTAATGGTAATATTGTAATAAATAATTTTACTCTATGTAATTGTGAAAAACTTTAGTATTTTTTTTTTTATCTAGTTGCATTCAAGATGATTTGGCTCTTAGTGATGATAGTGAAGATGAACAGGTATGGAAATATTTATGCATAAAAATATTTTTTTCATCAAAGTTTGAAATTTTTTGTTGTCATAAATTATTAGTTTGCAAATTTTAAGTCTCATTGTAGGTATATAGATAGATAACTGAAAATTTAATTGTGTGTCCCAGTGTTTATGCACATGCCTCATCTTGAATTATAATTGTATTTAGCATCATTTTTATAACAGTTTATTAATTGCAAAAATAGTAATATGGGATTTTCTTTTTAAAATAATAAATGATTTAAGTTGTGAGGGTGACTTATAATCACATCCACAACAATCTTAACTACTTGTGATGTTAGGTTTTGTTCAGTCAAGATTTATTAGTTTTGCCAGCATATGAAATATATGTTTCAATTTACTGCTTATCAAAATTGAGTCAAGATATGCACATATACGCTTAATGCATTAATATTTTATATGGCAACTAAATAATGTCACGTATAACAGATCTTATATATATGAAATGTAGAAAATCCCAATTGTTAAAATGAGATTCAACACTAAAAGAATTTCTACAAACTTATATGTATAACAACACTGAATTTGTGCTTAATGTTTATATGTCACTAATATGAATAAAATAACACAGACTAGAATAGGTTAATCATGGTAATGATCTAAAGTCAAGTACTTTGCCAAACAATCTAGTATAAGAATGAAATAATAATATGTTACATAATTTCTTGAATTGATTGTCGTAATACTATCTACACAACAATAGACACATACAGCAAGTAAAAAGGAAATGAAACTAACTATAAAAGAAAATGCAATTCTAATCCTTTCTTCTTCAAAATTATATGTTCACTATAGGAAACTAACTTCATTTAAACAAGAGGTTTCAAACACCAAATAAAATGGATGCCTGATTCTATAAATATAATTTTAGCACGAGATTGGAAGACACTATGAGAACTTTTAACATAAATAGAATGAGCAAGTTAATTTGAATAATAGAATACATTCCTAGAAAATCGTTTTAAACTTCTAAAAGAAAAGGTGAGAAATTAAAGCAAACCTCTAATCAAGTGGGAATCCAGAAGTGTATATATATAGCCAACACAGCAAATGAGTGAATAATTTGATCTTACTACATATAAAGTTTTTTTTCTTTAACTGCGCATTGCAATTAATTTATATATATCGAATTAATACAATGTGGTCTGGCTAAAGGACTTGATTGTCATTGGTGGGATCATTGATCTGCTAACCACGAGAGTTTAAATATCTGTATCTTCTACTTTTAAAATGCGTAATAGACTTTCACCCAGCATGGAATGTTTGTGCAAGGATCGGAAGAAAACAACAGACTGCCGATACAGAGTGGTTCGGAATGCGCCATTCCGAAGCAGCAACAAGCGATCTATATTCACGTGAAGGAAATTGTATGAACTGTAATAATATGAAGGACTCTGTCAACTCACAAAGTTTGATTTAATTGATTTAATGAAATTATGTTTTGTTACATGTTGTGATTTTTATTTTTAAATACCTATGTACATATTGTTATTTTTTTATTATTATTGTTTCAATCTTACCACTTGGGAATGTAAAACCATCCAATTCAATGTTTTGGAATAGTTCACTTTATTAAGAGAGTGCAAGGAGAGCAGGGAAAGAAGGTTTAGTTTAGCTGAATATTTTTTTTAAAAATAAAATTTAGCTTAATCTCCCTCCTTAGTACTTGACTTTCGCTCATTATTATTGTAGAGGATACTTTGACAGAACAAAGTTATGTTATTCATTGTTTGTAACTAACAATGATTATTTTAGATGTTATTCAGTATGAATGGATTAATCCTCTGAATGAATTCTACTTTCCTGTCACATTAGGAATTACATTTGTCTTAGTAAAGGAACTTAAGACAAATCAATTTGCAACTACTGGAACCGGACCGTGATCTGAATCTACATATATCAAACATCAACTTAATTTAGCTAGTCAGATCCAGGTTCACTAAAAACAATTTTTTTTATTTTATTATTATCACCTTGTATATAATGATGTCATCAACATGGATATCTATCATTGGGACATGGATTTGGTAACCGTAAATTATTAAATTCATTGTCATGATAGATGTTCATTATTGACATTTAAATCATATGTATATATTTATTTTATTATTATTATTATCTATATTTGTAAATTAAGTTTAAACTTTTGAATCTATTTTAATTTTTAGTGTTATCATTTTTTTTTTTTACAAAATAAATGTTATAGAATCTGTTGAATTGATATAGTCTCTTTGGTTTATTAAATCAATCGTTGCATTCCCCAATAAAGCCAATGCCTTATGTATATGCACACACACATCACTCTTCTATAATTATATTAGAGAGATCTTAGGTTAATGCAATTCACTAATAATAACTTTTATGGGGTAGTCTAATTATCAGTCTGCATAGGTACATCCCTGTTAATGAAGTCAAAGTCGAATTCTTGCTGATTTCGAATACTGCGGCATAACGGAACCAAAAGAGGGGGTGAGAGGGGGATGAACTAACTCAAATAGCAAGATGAACTATAATTGTAATGGAGAGATGAGTGTAATTGTATATATTTGAAGTATTAAAATTTGATGTTAAATATTTAAATTAGGGTGTCCATTTTTTGGAGCGAGGGAAGGACAAGTCTCTACCGTTAATAGGATTTATATGGTTGTGTAGGATGAGATTAATTGATATCCTGCTGCCTTTTGGTGCTCAAGGAATATAGAGCTATGTTCTGGCTTGTCTGAGGTGTTTAGACAAGAATACTCTTGATTTATCATAATAGATTGGTTGACATCCAATTTCAGGGCATTTAATTTTGTAAATGCTAGGGGTGGTAAGTTCAGGTTCAAGCCTATCTTTGGAGTTATTCAGTAGTTTATTAATTGTAGGGGGAAATGCGGAAAGCAAAGTGATAAGTTGAGAAGTTTTCTATTAAAGGTTTTTGTTAAGATATGTATATGTGGCAGAAGAAGCTATGGTCTATCATCAGCAGGGGGGAGGGGGGCATTTAATTTTCTATAGAATTGTGTTATTTGCCTTTTTCAAAACTATGTTTAAATCCAATTAATGTTAGATCTTTAATATATGTCTACGTCTGCCTTGTGAAATGCTTCATGTTGCTAACATAGAACATGGTTGTGAGATAGAATGGAGGTTAGATCGGCCAATTTATAAGATTTAGGCATTGGGTCTGGGTGGATAAACCCATGAATTTCAAGTGGCTTGAAATACATAGAATAATCCAGATGAGCTGTGTTTCTTTATATAATCATATCTAAGAATTTGAAGCAATGGCGTGAGTCTTCTTAGTTTATTGTAACCAGTAACGCTGAATGGCTTTGTAGATTTGCTTTAATATTTTGAATTGAAAGTTCAGGTGTTGCAGTGAAAATGTCATCTACATACCATGTATATATGAGATCTGGAGTGTAAATATAGACTGGAAATGATGCCGCTGAGGGGAAGACCCATTGGTCATTCTTCGGTCATGTTATATGATTGTTTGTTGAATGTGGCTATGAATTCTATGACGAAACTATATATGGCTGAGGGTAGTTTTGCTTAATTAATTCAGCTTTGATTATGTTGATAGATAATTTTCTCTTGACTGAACTGTAGTTATATATGCAAATATTTGAGTATACAAAAAAAAAGTGTTAATCTTTGGGCTATGGTTATTTAAAACGCAGTAAATTGTATATATATATATTAATAATTTTAATATCTATTGGTTATAAGATTTGCAATAGATGTTTTGTATTAAAAATATATTTTTTTATCAATATATATATTGTAGTTCTTATTCATTTTTTATTCCACTTCCACAAAACATAACTGTCAAGAAATGTTTTCTTTTTTTTTTTCTATTTAATAGGCAAATCTATACTTAAAGTTATTTATAAATTAAGCAGTAAGATACATAACTTGGAAAATTTTAAGATTATAGTAATAACAAATTATCTACCTAAATGTAAGAATTACCAGTAAAATTTACAGATCACTTTGTATATGATCGTGTTATAAATTAAGTAGTATAAATAGATTCTTTAGTGAGATACAAATTAGAAAAAAAAAAAGTAAACAATATGATAATTCTACAGTATAAATGATAATTTTTTTATGAAAGCATTTTTATTTATCCAACCCCCTCCCCCCGATATTTTTTATTTTTTTTTAATTATTTTAAAAAATGTATTACTATATGTATTTTTTTAGAATTCTAAAACTGCCAGAGATGGTACGGGTCAGAGGAAAAGGTAAGCAGAATGTTAATTTAAGTATTTTATTCATTGTCAAATATTTACAATTTACTAGAAAAAAAAAATGTAAGATTTATATTTGAAATTAAATGATATAAGTTGAAAAAATAACAATTTTTTTTATTTTTAGACAAATCCTCAATACCATTTTTTTTTAATATTCAGTGTATAAAAAGATTTATTATTTATATCTGGCTTTTTTCATTCAGGTTTTTCTGTTCTTTATATCCAATACCAATGAAGAAACCCAATATTTAAAATTCAAGTCTTTTTCTGATCAATTAGAATTTTTCTTTTGTTGCTACAAAACATTGAATTTATATTGGACTTTAAAAAAGTATTCTCATTGTGTGTCATTTCGGTTCTGTGTCAAATAATCTTTCTTATATAAATGAGAGGAAAAATATTAGAAAATGAATTACAGAAAGTACTTTTACATTTATTGAAATTTTCATAAAATATTATTGTGATGGGTATTTCTTCTTTTTTTTTTTTTTTTTACTTAAGCAATTTTATGTGATAAATTCCTCAGCTGAACTCCATTAAGGCTATAGTTAATTTCTTATGTAGTTTATCTATATCATCCATTTTTGTTCTATAAATAAATGAAGTTAAAAGAAAAGTTTACATTTAAAATATTAAATACACAGATATTCTGTTATTTTGTTTTTTAAAGTTTTCATCTTGTTATCGTAGAATTATGTACATAGGAAAAAAAAATTATTTTTTTAATATTAATTAATAATATAATAATGAAAATATATTCTGTGCTAGGAAGTGGTTTCTATGAAGTGGCACTCTTTTATTCTGAATGAATTTGTAGTTTACCAAATTTTTAGAGTCTTAACTGAATAGTTGATTAAGAGCTTCATAAATTGTCTCAGTTTTTATAATTTTAGTTAGAATGATAGCATCACTTGCAATAGTTGTCTAATTAACAGACATTACCATCTCCAGAATATTGTTTGATTTTTTTTTTGAGAATAATCTTGAAGTCGTCCAACAAAAGGGTAAAGTTGCTTTTGTCTCATATTATGTTCTTTATCTGAAGACACAAAATAATTAGATACACATTTGATGCCATCAATAACACTTTGCCATCTCTTAGTATAATTTATTCTTGCATTTCAATTTTAGAGTTACATTTAAAATTTTAAAATATATCATTATTTTGGATCAGTGAAATTAAAATAATTTATAGGCTTCATATCTAAACTAACTATTAATTGAATGACAAATAGTTTGAAATGTGTATAAAACCAAATCAGAACATAAAGCCCAAAACTTAAAAGAATCTCCATTAGGCAGTGACAATTCCCACTATCACTCTAGATGGCCACATAAATCTTCTACATTTCAGTATAATATTCATTGGTTTATCCATTGCTTATACAGTGATATATAGTCGATTCAATTGAATGTGATAATTTTACTATTTAAATGTACATAATTTGAGATATATGGGAGTAGAAAAAAGTACATTTGAAATATGTTTTTTTTTTTGTTTTTGTTTTTTAGCTGGTCTGGTAATGCTGATAATGAAGATGTAGCTCATTCTTCAAGTTCAGATAGCAGTTCCAGTGATTCTGAGGATAGCAGTTCAAGTTCAGACTCTGACTCTTCTTCCAGCAATGCCTCACCACCTCATCAATCTCCAAAAGTAAATAATTATGTGCATCTAAATATGGTGCTTTATAAATTTTGATTTTATGCGTATTTCTGTGTCTGCATATATTGTTAAAAGGAGGTTGCCTTCACTATAGTTTGAAATTGTTGATTGTTAATGATATTTGGATTGTCTGTTGACTGGCTTTTAATGATATATATATATATATGTATGCTCTATGTATGTATAGAAAAAAAATAAAAATCTAATTTATATTTTTATTATCTTAATTCATAGATTTGAAAAATAAAATTTAAATATTTAAGTTACTTTTTTTTTTTCCTTCCTTTAGCAAAACTGGAGTTTGCAGAGTTTTGTAAATAAAATTCAAACTACTTCTCCTGTAGCACCAGTATCTTCAGGTCCTTTGGATACTAGTACTTGTTCTGGGATGGTACCATTAGATAAGAGCAGTCCTAGACTTGATCAGTCTAATGATGCATGCTCGGATTTTATCTTTGGTCAGATACCTAGTCCAAAACTAATGGGATTAACAGATGACTCTAATTCCAGTTCTGATTTGAAAAATGATAGCAAAAATGTTAGTTCATGTGAAATTGGTACAAATGGAACAATTAAAATAAAAATCACCAAATCCACTACTGAAAGTGAGCCTAAGACTTTGCATCCTACAACCGGTAATAAAAAAAATAGTACCCGAGTAATGACTTCACCAAAATGGTCGTCAAAAAAAAGTAGCAGTGAAGAGCATTTAGATGAAGTAGAATCTTCACCACTTGAACCATCTTCATCCAAGATAGAAAGTCTTCCAAATAAATCTCCGGTTCATCAAATTAGTAAATCTGTTTCTAAATCTACTTCTAAATCTGAGCGTAAGCCCATTTGTGAACGTTCTAATAAGAAAATTGTGCCAAAGCCAAATCAATACATAGAGTCTCAAAGTTCTGATGAAGATGTTTATGTTGATGTTGTAGGTATAAGTTCTCCTTATAAATTAGATCATGAATCCCAGTCGTCAAGGTCTTCTTCGAAACATGAAATTAAAAATGAATCTTCAAAATTTGAAAATTCAGTGAAAGCCAAAGCTAGTCCGCACAAACCTAAAATAAAAGATAGACATAAAAGTGATAAAGAAAATAAAAGTAAAGATAATAAAAAGGAAAGTAAAAATAAAGAATCTAAAAATAATAGTGGTATTTCTGATATGTTAAAAATAATTGGAGGTTCTTCGCAAGAATTCATTACTCAACAAGAACCTTTGTTGTCACCTATTCCAAACAGAGAAATATGTCAGCAAAAGCTGCCACCTCTTATTTATAAAAAAAATGGTGATCCTTCTTTAATGATTCACATAGATATTTCACTTATAGATAGAATACCATCTTTAAATTCACAAAAAACTCATGGTGCAGCTTCGTCCAAGTCATCACAATCATTTTCTGCGCCAACAACCATTGCATCTTCATCTGTTAAAAGTAAAGAAATGCAACCACCACAAACTGTAAAAATTAAATCAGATGAAAAATCAACTTCACAGAACTTGGATAAAAATAGGACTCTTAAAAGAAAGTCAGATAATGAACATAAAGTAGAAGAAAAGAAGCAAAAAGTAGTTAAAAACAGTTGTAAACAGCCAAATATTGCAGTGGAACAGAAAGAGTAAGTACATTATATATATATTATAATGGAAATGTTATATTCTTTTATTTTTACTAAAGTCATATTTATTTTTATATTTAACATTATTGAAAATAAAGCTTTCTTTTACTAAAGTCATATTTATTAAGTTTTATATTTAACATTATTGAAAATAAAGCTTTCATAATAAGATAAAAGATTTCAGTAATTGGGTGATCACTTCTTTTTTTTAAAATAAGGCATTTATTTTGCTTTATAAAAGCATATATTTTTATCTTTTTTATTTTTTTATTATTTAATTAAGATAATTTTTTTGATTTTTAATTAATTTGTCTTAAATAGCAGAATAACTATATTCCCATACACTAACTTATCTTGGATAATTAGCAATTCAGGTCTAGTATTGGAAAAAAATCAGTTTGCTAAGAAGACTTTTCGATTATTTAAAAAAATTGTAATTTCACTTTGGCCTTAAATCCTAAATCATGGGCATAGCAGAGTCTATTCAATAGCTACTTCATTATCAAGCTTTTTATTTAAATAATTTTCTCATTTTACATAATGAAACTAAATACATCTTATTTGACATGAGCAAATCATAAAATTACCATCTTTTTTTTTTTTAGAATTATTTGGATAATTAAAAATATACAAATTTTATGCATTATTATAAAAAAAAAATAAGTTGTTTATTGACAGAAGACATTGTTAATTTTTTCTAAATTTATGAACAAGTTGTTAAGTTACAAAAAGTGTAAATTTCAATATCATTTGAACAGTTTACATATTTTAATATAATTAATAAATAGAAACAATTTTTCAAAACAAAAGATAAAAAGTATACTAAATTAATTAGAGTATTTATATTACTGGAAAACAGATAACTTCTTTAGACTTCTCACTGCTTAACAGAATAGAGTCCTGTGAGCTTTGATATTCTGGCTATGCCTATATTTCTATATGCAGGGAGCAGAAATAGTAAAATAAAATGAAGCAATTGATACATTAATATTAAAAATAATGAAAGTATTATTGTTGAAAAGAATAGAAATGGGTTATATTTTTGAACTTCATTAAGATAGTAATGTTTTCTAATAAGATCACAGTAAGAAAAGAGTCTTAAAATTTTTTTAAGTATATTGGATTAGCTATTAAAATAGTCAAATGGTTATTTTTTTACTAAGTCATATGATCTTTAAACACCAGATATGTATATTGAGCTTCATTTCAGGAATCTTTAACTCTCTAGTTCATCATTATACCACTGCATTAATCACACAGCATTTGTCATTAATTTTTTAATATGCCAAATATTTTAATTACCTCGAATAATTTAAAACAGCATTTCAATATATATTAGTTATGATTTTTTTTTTTTTAAATATATTATGTTATGGTATGTAGTTGCTATAACAAAACTACAGTTCTGAAGCAAAAACTTTTCTAATGTATGTTTTTTGGACCTATTAATTAAGATTAAGATCCAGAATTATAGCTTTAAAAATTATAGATATAATATATTTTTGATTATTTTTTGACATTATAAGGCAGCAATTTTTAATAGAAAGTTGGACTTCAGTTAAAGATTTGATCCAAGACCAAGACATAATCAGTGACCATTAACTTTTGCAGTTAATGATAGTAGCAGGGTCCTAAAGCTATTAAAGCTAAAGAAATAGCAAATAGTATACTATAATTGACAGAATCAAAACAACTATTAATAAATTGAAACTGACATTTATATTTATTATGAATGATTGCAAGTTATTTCAAGCTTCAATAATCATATAATACAGAAGGCAGTAAATATATTGCTATATTGGTTAATGGAAAAAAATAAACAAAAGTGATACATTTTTTACAAAGAAGTTCTTTTATTTAACAAGTTGTACCCATATTCTACAAGATTTATCCTAAAATTTCATTTCATAAAACATAGAGCATGAATTACTGGCGAGTGAGTGCAAAGAAATTTATATTTTTAAGATCAATGCATTATCGGAAGTTTATTTCCTCTTCAGCGCTTTATAATAATAGATTTACATTTATAAGTAATATAAATTTAATTACAAGTGATTAAAAATGAGTCTCTTATCTTTCTTCTATGATAAATTAACTAAATTTATATAATTCAATAATTAATTATAACTTGAGGCACGCAATAGACTCAAGTCCTGATATAAGCACTCAGTAAGAGTTGGTGTATATATAAATAAATACGCTCTAAGCTTAAATGATTCAATTAAGCTTTTAAAACTCTTACTGACAGGTGAATGCAAGGAAATTTATAATTTTAAGAAACAGCGCATTATCAGAGGTTTACTTCTTCTTTAATAATTACAAATATTTAATTGAGAAAATCTAAGCACCTTTTTTGTAGTCCAAGGACATCTAGTACATGTTTTAGGATTTCTGTAATTTTATTAAATTCATTTGAATTATACAAATAGTGATCATTAGAATTTGAAAAAGCAAATAAGATCTGGTTTCTTGTTTGATGATTAATATTTGTTAAATTTCTATTGTTCAATTTAACTACTTCATATAGCAAATGTAATAGTTTTTTAGTTTATCACTATTAAGCAATACTTTTATTTATATTATATAAATAAACTTTATTGTATTCATATTTTTTTTTAAATATTTATTAATGATTTACCACATCTGGTTTTTTCTATATGTAAATAATAAACAATTTTTTAAATAAATATATATCTATATTTTTGGAAAGAAAAAACAATTTACAATTTTTTTTACCTTTATCAGAAAATAAATAATAGAAAATTAAGTTGTGGTCCATAATCTAATAAAAATAAAAAAAAATTCAAATTATTAAAAATAAATTTAAATGAAGAGATGTAAAAATGCAAAAAAAAATATTTTATCATGAGTGATGAGATGATTAATAAAATGATGAAAAATAAGAAAAGTAAAAATAGTTGAAGTAGGGATAATAATGAATAAAAATATATTTTTAATAAATAATAGTAGAATTATATTATTTGAAGGGGAGAGTTGACTGTTTGCGAATCAAAGAAAGAATATATCAAAAAGATGAGACAGGTATGCAGTTTATATAATAAATGTTTTTCATTAATAATTGGCTATTGAAAAAAGTGAAATAGATTAGACAGAAATAAATAGTTTATTCAAAATTCAGAGAAAAATTGTATTGATTAAATTGCATAATTCAAATGTTATTTCAATGGAATTGGTATCTGAATTGAGAATATTTAATATCCATAATATAATTTGTGATTTTGGTATGTTAATTTTCTGTCAATGCATTTTGAGTAGCTACTTATTTATGCATTAAATTATTACCAAAGAGCTTGAACAGAAAAATATACTTTAAATAGATTCTTACATAGGAAACAATTTGAATTTTAAAAGAAAGGTGATGGATTTACTTAAAATTGTACAAATTTGTTTATTGTGTGTGTGTGTGGGGGGGGGTATTTTATTGGGAATGTATTTTAAAAGAATAGAATGACTTACTCTTTTTACCTTTTAAATTTGTGATTTCTTGCGTATTTTAGACATGTTGCACATCTTTGAGAAATGAAGCTGTAAAGTAGTGTACTGTGTTTTTCCAAAAATAAGATTCTTAGGTTAATTTTTGCTCAAAAGATGGTTTAGGGCTTATTTTCAGGAAGTCTTATTTTTTCATGTAGAAAAGATATAAAAAAATTTAAGTTCAAAAATCTATTTATTTAAATAAAAAAATCTACATTTATACAATATTATTAATTTCAATAGCGAGTAAATAAACTTTTACTATAGCTTGAATATGGCACATTTAGGATTATAATCTCATATTACAGAACATTCTCATTATATATGAGAATATTAAAAGTTTGTTACATTTTATTGAAATTAGTATTATTTAATTAAAAATAATATATGAAACGTTAGCTTGATTAATTTGTAAACTAGGATTGCCTGCTATTAATAAGTTTCAACCTTTTCGTAAAACATTGTTGATTTATTTACAATATATGCAGTTGGATTTCAGATGGAAGAGGAATTCTTACATCAGACAAATGGAAAATAAAATTGTGTTTGAAAGTTTATTAAAATAATTAATTTTGAGTCTGCCTGCAAAATCTATATTTATATTTATTTATACATTCATTACTTTAATTCAAAATGTTTTGAACATTATATTTGTTACTTTATAATTCAATACATCCATCATGTGTTTCAACAGACGAATGAAATCCATCCATCAGACTGCTGACAATCTTAACTAGATCTTATATTTGAGGTAGGGCTTATATTACCAACATTCTGGAAAAGCATGCTAGGGTTTATTTTCTGATTTGGTCATATTTCGGGGGCAACACAATAAAAGTCTTTTCATGTGAAGGAATGCTTTATGTTCTAATCATTATTGATCCTAATCTTTTCATTATATTTTGAAGTTTGAAGTCATTCTTTTGGAAATTTTGAAAGGAAAAGTTGTGGTTTAGTAAAGTACAGAAAGTTAAATAAAACAGGATTACTATCTCCTGTTTTAATAAACATTTATTAAGAGATAATAGAGTCAATAGATTTGCAGGTAGTGCATTTAATGAGATGATATTTAAAAAGCGATGAACAGTCTTTACAAAATTTGGGATGATGAAAATAAATGTAATATTAAAATTTGAAAATATTCTGGAGTTAACCAATGCTGGTATATGAGAAGGAATTTGTAATGAAAATTACTGTGATTATACAAACTTTTTAAATAAGATTATTTTGTAGAGAATTGAATTTATAGTTTAAAAAAAACAAAACAAATTAACCATGTGTGATAGAAATTTAAAGAAAAACAGCTTCAAATCTGAATGTAGATATATTAGATAGATAAATGCCGAGGTATTAAAAATACCCAATTGACAAAAATGGTTCTATTAAAGAAATTCAAAAGAATTGGATTGGAAATAGAGAAGTAATGTGTTGGATTCAATTGTAACAATAATCATATAATAAATTGTGCAACTTTCATTGATCTAAATCATCACACCTTTTTTAAGACAATATGACTCGTAGTGCTAGTCAACTTCAGCTGTCCACATTTCTCTTTATTATCACCAGTAAAGAATAAAGTCAAAATTATTATCAAAATCGATTTAGAAGCTTTTCCTACTAGTCATTTTTTATCCCAGAGAATGGTGCATGGAGTTTTGCTCTTCCTATCTATAGTAGTATCGTTGAGCCAATCATTACGTCATGCATGTCCTCTAGCTCTACTCTCACTGATAGCATGAAATGGGGCCTTTTCCTTTCAATTAGGATTACTATTTTCTTTTTATTTATTCTTTGGTTTCTAAGATTTCATTTTTGTTTTAACTCTACATCCAGGAAATTATCACAGATATATAATAAAATCTCTATAAGATTAAAAACAAGAGATAGAGTGCTTGCCTCTCCAAACATTGTTGATGCTATGTGGAGCCTTGTCTCTCTTCTGATTCCATTATAAGTAGATAGTTCTTTATCTTTTTACTTTTGTATGCCTTTGCTATATGTATTTATAGTATATCTTTTCGAATTTATATACAATTTTATTTGTCAGTCTCCTTATGATATACTTTATAATGTCAAGATGAATATCAAATCATTGTTTTCAAGTTTGTAAAAAAAATTTTGCCTAATAAAAATCCCCTCTCCCCTCATTAAAAAATAAGTTTTAAATTATTAATTTTTTTTTATTAATTTTAAATTATCCTACATGTAAATGTGATTAAATTAACATATTAAATAATTTTTTAAAAAAGTCATATGATCTTTGAATAATATAATGACAAATTGAGCATTTACTAGTTTTGTTTAATTAATTCAAGTTGATTTTTTTTTTTTTTTAATTATGCTATTTCAGTTCTCAGTTTACTATTCTATCACTATGCTAAGGGTTAGTGGTAAAAGGAGTAAAAAAAAAAAAAATGAATGAAAAGTTTTAGAGTTTAAAAAATAGCAGAAATTGGGGAGGCATAAATCTGGAATAATTTATAAGATTTGCTATATAATCATTTTCATAAAGGATTTTTATTAGTAACATATATTATAATTAATGATGTGTTATTTTATATACTATTCGACTTTTTATAGCCAAGTAGACATTTGAGATAAGTCAGAAATACATTGGAAGAATGAGTGTTAAAAGTATTTATATGTGCTATTTCAGATATTTATTATTTTGAGTTATTTATAATTTTTTTTATTTTTTTTTCAAACTAATTATTATGAAATGGTTAATTTTAATGACCTTTATTAAAATATTATTTTCAGTCAATTGTTAATCATTTTTTTATTTGTTTATTATTAAATCAATACATATTTTGCCATATATTTATTTAAATAGAGGGATAGAATAATCAACTATTGACAAACATAAAGGAGTCTGTAGAGATTTAAACAGGAGATGTCTATAGGTGCAGTCATGAATCTGATTCATGATTTGTGTTTAATCCAAGGTTTATAACATAGGGCACACACTTTTGGGCAGACAATTCGAGAATGAGTTATTAATAGTGAATTTTTTTGGGTTATTAACAGTGAATTTGAAATCTTGTTAATTGTTCTTATATCTTATTATTCATAAATTAAGCTAATACAGAGTGTGTGTCAATAGCTCAAACAAGCTCTTAATTGATAAGTGCGGTAAGAGAAAATATTTAAAATCTCTATTCGAAATATTCTTATCCCCAGACTAATTGGTTTCAAACTTAATGGCTCACCTCAGTGAGGAGCTAGAATATTCAGACACTAAATCTAAAATATCAACTCGAAACCCTGCACTTATTTCATAAGTAATATTTAAGTAGAAACTCTGAAGTTTTCAGACATGAAAATGTCTTTTACTCCAGCTATCTAACTTAAATAGCTATATGGGACTGAACAAATTCAGATCTACCATATATTAATAGTCTCAGCATAGCCAAAGTCATAAAGGTAAAATTATAATTATCAATAAAGCAAGTCATATATAACATGATATTGCTTTTATAAGCTTGTATTTATAAAAATGTAATACAGAGAGCGTATCAATAGCTCAAACAAGCTCTTAATTAATAAGTGCGGTAAGTGAAAATATTTAAAATCTCTATCCGAAATATTTTTAACCCCCAGACCAATTGGTTTCGAGCTTATGGCTCACCTCAGTGAGGAACTAGAATATTCAGACATAAGACAGTTAATAGCTTGTTTGAGCTATTGATGCTCTCTGTATTACATTTTTGTAAATACAAGCTTATAAAAGCAATGTCACGATATATATGACTTGCTTTATTGATAATAAATTAAGCTAAGAATGTTTTTTTCTGATTAGATAACCTTTACTCCTTACCCATCCATTGCTACTTGGAACAAGTTAGCTGTCCTTTTATTAATGGTCTTTTAAGGCTTCCTTCACATGAATAGGACTTCACTTTTTGAATAATAACAATTATATGTCTCAGAAAGAGGCATCAAGATTTTAAAGATGCTTAGATAGGGCATGGCCAAAAAAGATTGGGAACCACTAGTTTAATCACATTTACATACATCAGTGGCTTTTAAATTTAATTTATGAAGCAAATATGCACAATGATAAATGGATTGTTTTGAATTGATTGATGAGATTCTAATAATATCTAGGAAAATCTATTGAATCTAAAAAGTGAAATTTTCTTGGAATCTTATAAGAAATTGTTTTTTATATCATAATTCAATGGTTGCTAGATAAAATTGTAATCAAACATTCAAAAAGGGATTTGAGAAAAGTCTTATATAGTGAAACTATATCTTGAGTTAATTATAAGTCTGGTCTAATTAACAGCTTTTTATATGATCAGTAAACATCACATGATGTACCACTGTGTGGAGAATTTTGTTTGTTTTAGCTTTTTATATGCTTTCTGTGAAGCAATTTTTCTTTTGATAACTAATGGAGAAATGTGGAAAAGAGCAAAGCCATTATAACAGAGTAGACTTGAATGTGCTAGTAATATTTCTCATAGTAATTTTTAATTGAGATTTCAGAAATTTAATGTGGGCTCTTTTTTTTCAAGTTGGGTGTAGTACTCATCATTAAAATTTGTTAGTGGTAAGGAAACTGTTGAACTATTTGCATCACAAACCTAAATAGTGCTTGCCTACTTTCCAAAAAGATGATTTCTATAAATTATTTCTCGGGTAGAAGAAAATATTAAGTCCAAGGTTACTCCTACATAATATGGGTAGAATTCTGTTTGTCTATTGTATTACATTCAGATTGTAAAATATTTTTCTATTTCTGATAAAGATCTATTCTGTGAAGTTAAAACAATGTCATTAGTATAAATTTTCAATATTCTATTTTTTATAAAATCACTTATTAACTATATTAAACAAAATAGATGAGCGAACTGAATTTTGTGACAGATAAGAATGTTAATTTGCCAAATAAACTCAGCACCAGTTTTTAATTTAATGTGGATAGCTTTTTCTGGAATTAAATCAGACTTGTTCTATAAATGGCTCTCAGCTTATTGAAAAATTTTTTGTTGATATGATTTTTTTCAAACAGTTTACAGTGAACACATAATAATGATATTGGAAAATAATTTTTTAGATCATTGCTAAATGTATTTGATTTTATTAGATTGAGATTAGAGAACATTGTGAAAGAAAAAATTGTAGATCTGCTCTAATGATGCTTTTTTTTTTTAATCATCCTATTAATCTTGGATTTAGAAGTTTTATATATAAGATTAACATTATTATTTTTTTTTTTTTTAGAGATGCTTTTATAATCATTCAACTTATATAAAAATAATCATGCTTTTTGATTAAATCTCAAAAGTTTTGTTTTTCTGTCATTTCTCCACTTTTTCTTTCTAGGATCGTCCAATGATTTTATGAGTTGGTCATTAATTTCCTGAACTTTGATAGACCAATTGGGCTATAAACACAATTTTTTTTTCTACTCTGTAATGAATTGCTTTCATTAGCTTAGGAGATGGGTTCGTTTGCAGTTTTCATGGCTGTATTAAACCTGTTATAGCATAGATGGTGGATAGGATTTATTAATTTTCTGTTCGAGATATCTAGTGTATTGACTCTAGTTATGTTTCTGTAAATTCCATCTCTGGATAGATTGATTTCAACTATGGGAAAGTGAATTACATGGATTATTGAATATTAATAGATTAGTTGATGCCTGTGATTTATTTTTTTGTCTAAACTAAACACAAATTTATTTTTTCTTGCTTCTCATTTTCATAAATGGAATATTTCTTCTTGCTTGATATCATAAAAATATCACTTTTCCAGAATGGCATCATCTATTTGGATTTTTTAGGTTCTTCAGTGGCACATTATTGTTATCATTATGGGATCCATCCATCTCATTGTCATATTTTTGTTTCATCTTCAACTTTTACGAGCATTATACTGTTCACATTTTTTAATGAATTGTTAATATCATCACATAATATGACTAAAATAAAGCAATGTCATGATGGTCATTTGTGCATTAAGTAAAAATGTAGATAAGCTTAACAAGTATCCACTTGTTATTTACTTGGCTATCTTTGCTAGCACTACAAGTTCTTATCATCAGTATTTTTTCTGTCATATTTTAGTGTTCCATTTTTATATTCACAGTGAATTTCAGAGAAATTCCATAACTAACAATTCTAACCTTCATTTTTATGAGTATACATAAAATAATAGGCAAAATTTTGAAAGAAAACCATCCATTGTATTGAAATGACTTAAATTAGATTTTTGAATACATTGAACTAATTGTGTATTTAAACACTATTAAATATTTGGGGTTTTTTTTAAAAAAGATTAAGTGTAATGCATATAATTGAATTTATAATATAATTACATTTTTAGAAAATATTACATCTAGTACATAAATCTATTGATGGTTAAATAGGGTTGTTTTTTTTTTTTTAGTAATATATAATTTTTCAGCTTTGATCATAAAATTGTCATATCTGAAACATATTTTTAGGGCAACAAGTCAAGAAGACGATCGGTCATGGGATCGAAAACATCCTCCTCGGTTGCCACAATCCCCAGTATTAAAACCATCTAATTTAAATAAACATAGCAGCACAAATATTAGCAACAAAGTTTTAAAAGATGGGGAGAAAGAAGGCAAGAAAAAAAAAGTGTTACCTCAAGAAGTTAAAGTTGAAGATCGCAGCAGGTCTGCAGATAAAAGTGGTTCAGTAGAACCAAAAAAGACTAGCAGCAGTCATCCATCTAGTCATAAGGCAAGTAGTGTACAAACAGAAAAACACAGTACCCCACAGCCTCAGAAGAGGCCCCATGAGAGACAATCAAATAATACTGACATGGATGAAGGGTATGTATTTATGTTTGGTGCATAAAAAAGTCTTAATTTTGATAGTAATATTATTATTAAATATCTAAGTTTATTTTATTTATATTTTCACTTTTGTAATATTTCATATAATCAGTAATAAGAAATTTTTTTGAAAAAGCAACAGCAGTGTTAACATTATATAAAATTATTTGTGTAAAAATAATTGCATGTATAAATATTTATGAGTTTTCTAACATGAGAAAATCCATCAGAGATTAATAAATGGGCATAAAACCTATGTGGAAAGCTTGATTTTCTTATTGACAGTAATATTTTCATTTTTTATTTAGCTTAAACTTGATATTTCATCAATCCTAACAATATATAGATGAGAAATTTGATTTTTTTTTAAAATGCTGTTATTAGAAATTCTGTTTATTTGGTCAAATTTTGTACACTTATTAATTATCAATGATAATGCAATATGACATTGCAATTTTTTCAGTGTTAACCAGCTAGTTGTCCATCCTAACAATGCTGGCAGACCAAATTTGTCATTGATTTCGGTTCAGTACATTTTCATTGATGCGTAAATGAAGAATAAAATCTTAATTTCTCTTGATTGTTTAACTAAAACTTGCCCTTTTTTAAAATGCTACCTTCATAAACACAAAAATCTTGTAAACATTTTTTAATGCATGTGAATTTCATTTCAAATACTGTAAATACAGCAACATTGTTTAGATTTTAAGTTTGAATATGAATAGTTAGAAATAATCAGTTGCAAAATCTCCAAATACTAAAAAATATATAAAAAATGTTTTATAAAAAACACTTTTTTTAATTTGATGAGTAATGCACTAAAAGGCAAAAAAAAAATTTTTTTCTTCAAACACAATTTTGGTTGTTATATGTATTTGAAATAAAAGCATTGGATGTCCATAAATTTATTATTTCAAATTACATATAACAGCCAAAATTGTGTTTGAAGAAAAAAAATATTTTCTGGTTTTCAGTACATTACTCATCAAATTAAATAAATGTTTTTATAAAATATTTTTTACATATATTATTGCATAATTCTACTTGGAAAATTATAATAGAAGTGAGATTAAAATTTTTAATTTCATTTATTGTACAAAAATCTATTCATATTTTTCTTCAAATAACTCAATATTATACGATTATGCTTCTTTTATTTTCCTTCTCTAGATAATATCAGCTTATATCTTTTTTTTTCTTTCTTATTTTATAAGCTTGTTATCACTTATTTAGTCTAAATATTGTATTTTTTTAGTAATTACATATTTCCAATTTTTTTTTCTGTTGAGGATACTGCTCCTACTCTGTATGAAAAGACTATGCAATTATTTATTATTAATATTATCCAAGAATAGATTCCAAAATAATGAACAAATTTTAGTTTTATTTTGTATAACGTTTGTAATTTTTGTTGTTGTTTCCATTACTTGTCATGTTTAATTACAAGTTTACTACAGTTGATATTTCTAACTCTTACTACCTTATTTACATATTTATTTTACTTTGAATCTAATACTTATTTTATCAGTTATAATTCCACTATTCTATTAGAATTATTATCCATAATTATTATCAAATATTAAACTACATGGAATAGGTAACATGAATGTTAGTTTATCTATTCTGCTTTTTTTGTATGTGCATATTAATTGTCCCCATCCTCTCCTCCAAACATTTAAAGATTTTAAACTTTTTTTTTCTCTTTATATAATCTCATATTTTTTAATCTTATTGTGTAATATTATATAAATATAAAACAGTGTTTGTATAATACTTTTTGGTAATGGTCAATTTAGTAAATGTTTATATTAATATTATGACCTTTTTTTTTTTTTAAATATATATGAGGAGGGGTGGGGGACTATTATAATTTATCATTATCAATCCACTGCAGGATGGTTTCTCCAAGTTTAATCCATCTTCTCCGATCTTTAGCTTCTTTTCTCCACATCACCCCTGCACACTTTCTTATTTTATCCATCCATCTCACATGTGGTCTCTTTCTGGGTCTTTTACAATCTCTTGGAATCCAGTTTAAAATTTCAATTGTCCATCTATTATCATCTTTTCTAGCAATATGTCCAGCCCAACTCCACTTCAATCTTTTAATTTTTTTCATTGAGGTTATTAACACTTGTTTGTTCTCTTACCCATACATTGCGTTTTCGATCTCTTCTTGTTACTCCCAACATACATTTCTCCATACTTCTTGAGTGGTCTGAAGTCTCTATATTGCTCTTTTATTAAGTGTCCAAGTCTCAGATCCATAAGTAAGAACTGGTAAAACACATTTGTTAAAAACCTTCCTTTTCAAACACATAGGCATATTTCCTTTTAGTATTATTTCTACCTTTTAAAAGCACTCCAACCAAGTTTAATTCTATGATTAATTTCCTCCATTATGTTTCCATCTGTATTAATAATCTGACCAAGGTATTAATAATCTGACCAAGGTATTTGAAACTGTTAACTTCTTCTAATTCATCACTTCTTCTAATTCATCATAATCAATCTTTATTTTCATATTTTGAGCAAATCGATTAAACATTACTTTAGTCTTTTTAACATTTATCTTTAGTCCTACTTTCATCTGATAACTTCTGCAACATTTCCTGCAGCTCTGAAGCATTATTTGCAAAAACAACTACATCATCTGCAAAATCTAAATGACTTAAATAATCTCCATTTACTTTCACTCCTTTAGTTTTTCATTTTAATTCACAAAATACTTCTTGCAGCACTGCTGTAAAAAGTTTTGGAGATCACCTTGTCTTACACCTTTCTCAGTGTTGACTTTCCCAGTATCATTTTGTAATCTAATTGTTGCTGTTGCATTTTTATAAATATTTTTTAAAATATGACAATATCCTGGATCTATACCTTGATGATCCAATGCTTTAATCACTGAAGAAATGTTTATAGAATCAAATGCCTTTTTATAATCTACAAATCCAAAACATAATGACAACTCATATTCATTTGTCCTTTCTATAACTTCTCTCAATACATGGACATGATCTACTATACTAAAACCACATTTAAATCCAGCTTGTTCTCTTGATTAGTGGAAATCTAATGTTCTCTGGAGTCGAGTTGTAATTATCTTGGTAAAAATTTTATATAAAACTGATAAAAAGTGCTGTAGGTAATTTTGGTTATGGTAATAGAAATGAGAGAGAACATAGAATTGTGGAGTTTGCAGAAAAAGAAAAACTTTATATTATGATTTTTTGTTTTTGAGAAAAACGTTAAAAGGACATGGACGCATCCAAATGAAGATACAGCAGAATTGGATTATATTTTGACTAACACGAAATACATATTTCAAGATTGTAATGTTCTTAATAAATTTAACACAGGAAGTGATCATCGATTAATAAGGTGTACGATGCATGGTAATGTAAAACTAGAGAGACAAAAATTATTAATAAAAACAATATTTACAGTTGATATTCCTAATCTTCAGAAACATTCTAATAAATTTAAATTAGAACTTAAAAATCGGTTTCAAGTATTAGTAGATTTTGAACATGAATCAGATTTGGATGAAATTAATATGAAAATAACTGATACACTTTTAAAAATTGCAACAAAGATAGCTGGTAGAAAAAAGCAATTGACCAATAAAATTTCTACTGAGACTAGAGAATTTATGAAGAAAAGAAGGAATATGAAGATATACAAAAATGATGCATTAAAAAGAATTGAATATTTCGAATTTTGTAAAATGGTGCAGAAAGGAGTTGAAAATGATATAAGAAAGTATAACTGTGAACTAGCAAGGAAAGCTATAGAAGAAAATAAAAGTCTCAAGAATGTTAAACAACATTTTGGTATTGGTAGGAAATTTATATCTGCAATAAGAAAAAAAAGATGGAATTATTACTAAAAAGAGAGATGACATTATGAAATTGGTAGAAGATTTTTATCAAGAATTATATAGTAATAAAGAACAAGTACCTCCTATATCTATTACATCTTCTGAATTGCCCAGAATTTTAAATGAAGAAGTGAGACATGCAATTAAATGTATGAAGAAATGAAAGGTTCCAGGTAATAATGGAATTATAATTGGTGTATTAAAAGAAGCAGGTGAAGAAATAGAAAAAAAATAGCAAAGTTATATACCAAATGTCTAAATGATAAAGATGTACCAGATGATTGGAAAAATGCAGTAATAATAATGATATTTTAAAAAGGTGATAAAGAAGATATTAGAAATTATAATTTATATAGGAAGATATATTTAATTGTTGAATTTTTAAATAATAATTTGTTTTACACTTGAATTTAAATCATTATTGGAATATGCTAGCTCAAATTATTTTAAAAATATAATTTAGAAATAGTATCAGTATCAATAATTAATTAAGAATTATAGTAGATTTTTGTAATAGAACTATTTTTATGTGCCTTTATATATATAAGCATATTTTAAAAATTTATCATAGTTAAAAATAATTTACTCTTCTTCCAGTCACTTTAAAGCTGATGTATATCTTCAGGAAGCTAAGAGAATGAAACATGAAGCTGATAATGAGGTAACAAATTAGTTTGAATCAAATTATTTGTGTAAAACTTTTTTCTTTTTTTTAAGTTTTATGAGGAGGGGAGGGAACTACTATAATTTATATAGGAAGATATATTTAATTGTTGAATTTTTAAATAATAATTTGCTTACATTTGAATTTAAATCATTGATTGAAATAATTGTGCAGATGATTAATGTGCTTATGGTTTCTTTTCCATTCTTCAAAGAAGATTTTTTTAAATTTTTGCTTGGATTCAACATTTATTTTAATTGTTTTTGACCCAAACTTATTTTCTGATGTCAAATTTATGTATTTTGTTACTCGTTTTTCAAAGCTGTTCTTAATAACTTTATAACTTTCACCCACAATATAATTTACTTGCATATTTGCTTATTTCAGCTATTAGTATCAGATGTTGACTGCCTTTTCTACAACTTCATTGGATTTTGGATGGCATGGAGATGTGCAAGTCAGTTTTATCCTCTAATCTCTAGCAAATACTTGGAATTTGAGTGATGTGAAATCAGTTCTTTTGTGTAGGATCATTAGAGGAAAATATTTTCCATGGTTTAGTTAATTTTCTCAGAACTGATAATTTTAATTACTAGATGGTTCTGATTATCCAGATAATACATCTACAATCACTAAAAATAAGAGTTCCTCATGTGAAACCAACAAAAATATGTGAACACCTTGGCATGGTTTCATTGATTTTGAGCATGCTTCATAGTTTTTCAGGTCATCAGATGTAGCTGTATCCTAATTGCCTCACCATTCTTGGGGATTTTTTATATAGCGATTCTAAAATTTTGTGCTTTTAGATGGAATTGCAACTTGATTTCTCATTAGTATGTAATCTTGCATACTGAATGTTTTTTGCTGCATTATAAAGAGCGTTGTAATTTCAGATTTTTCTTCACTATTAATAATTATGTAAGGTTTAATACGCTTGACGTATATAATGAAATTAAATTCATAAAAAATTACACTAATATTTCTTAAGGCTAAGCGCTTTCAGAGCATTCGACTCCATATTCATAGCCTCCAAATCTAATAATTTATGCAAATCTATGCAAGCTCATTTATATTGTCCATCTCTTTGATATAGAAAAGCATGTATCCTTCCTGTTTATTGCCTTCAAGTCTCTTGCTATATACCATGCTTCTTTCACCTTCCTTTTGATGTCATTTCTCTCAGTGGAAACTATTTCAGCACATGCAGGTTCAAATTCATGATTAGCCTCTTTTTGGTGGTCTACAAATACTGAGCTGCCCTCATTTCTGTTTAATACTCTTTTGTATAAGTATTTGTGTTGAGCTACTCTATTGTTCATAGTGGCCCGGGTCTCACCGTAGTATACTGCTCCGCAGTTAGCCTGAGGGCATGTCATTTTGTACACCACATGTGGAGTAGTTTGTATATCAATCTTATCCTTAGAGTTGTTAATAATTCTATTAGTGTTAGGAGGGGTTTGAAAACCTACTGTGAATTCATTCTGTAATTTTTTGACTAGTTCTTTTGCAATATTAGGTATATATGGCAGACATATAAGTTGTTTTTTGTCCTTTCTTGGTTTATTTATGTTTTCATAAAATGTTTTGATTCTTTTATTGATGGTTACAAAATCGTAACCAACCTTCATTAGATCACTAATATACTTGTTAATATTTATCCTTCTATCCTCTTCATATTTGCATAAATGGTAATTCCTGAACAAGAAGGCAGAAAGCCCTGCCAATTTGTGGGCTTTGGGAGTTTTGGAGTTAGTATGGATGTATCCTCTAATGTTTAGTGGTTTTACTTTCATATTGTAATTAAAACATCTGTGCCTTCTCTTAATTATTAAGTCCAAGTAAGTAATTGTATTCAACTCATTCTCTTCAGTGCAGTTAAATATCAAGTTGGTGTGTGCCTGCATTTCATCCAGAATGGCTGTTATTATTATTTTAGGCGCTGCGATGAATATGTCATCTACATACCTACAATAAATTATTCCATGTACTTGTTCTTGGAACTTCGATATAACCTGTTTTTCAAAATAACTGATAACAATACTAGATACAATGCCACTCATGGGGAGTCCCATGGGCCATCCATTATTCATCCTATACCATTTATATTCAAATGTCGCCAGTATATTCTCATCTAACCATTCCATAAAGTCAATAATAAATTCTATCTTTTGTTCAGGACAGTGATTATTTTGAAGCTCTTCTTTAATTATCCTAATTGAACCTTTTCTATTTATCGATCCATAGAGTTCAGATATATCTATGGCAGCTATTTTGAAATTGTCCTCAATGGCTGCGTCTTTGATTAAATCAACAAACTCAAACGAAGATTTTATAGTATAATTGCCAAATCCTATCAAGTCTATTAACCATGAATTTATTAATTTTGCAGTGTTTGCATAATGTGCGCCTCCAAAATCAAGCATTAGCCTTAATGGAATTCCTTGCTTGTGCATTTTGGCATTTGCAAACATTCGTGGTTGTGATGTGGCAGAAGGATATATTTTATTATATTCATCTTGATTGATCCCTTTATTCTTGTGTTTGCGTAGGACCAAAGAGATAAACTTTTCTCTGTTCATTCTATTGTTAAATTCAGCTGTTAACTCAAAGCCTAATTTTTGAATTTGTATTTTCATCTTTTCTTTATATTCTTCTTCATCCATTATTACAAAACGATTGCCTTTGTCTTCTTTAATACAAATGATTTTATTTTCATTAAAGAACTTTTTTGCATTCTTAACTTTATTGTTCCAGCCATTATTTTCAGTATTCAATTTCTTATCTCTAATAATCTTATTAATCTCATAAACAACAGTATCTCTCATCGGATAATTTATTAGAGCTGCTTCTGTGTCTGCAATTATTTCCATTTTGGGTTGATTCCATCCTCCTCCTACGAATTTAGGTCCAAAATTCAAGATCGATCTAATTTCAGCCGAAGGTCTGACACTAGATAAATTAACATACGTGTCTTCTACATCTATCGTAGTTAAAACAACATTTTGTTTGTTAGCTAAAAACTTCAATTTATTTACGAATTTCTTCTCTAATCTTTTTTCAATATTATTACATCTATTTACAATCCATAGCGGCTCGGGCGTTATTGACGTAATCTTAAACAGACGTTTCTTATTATTATTTAACGCCTTCCTGCAATTGCTAATAATCCAGCTTAATAATTTACGCTGTAAAATACGAGTGACAACATCAACATTATGTATAGATCTATTTACTCTAATTCTACAACAATTAGGTATAATATTCGCTTGCTTACAATTTTGCAAAAAACAAACACGTTGTTGAAAAGTTCTAATTAGCGTGTCTAATTTTAAACAAATTCTCTCGTTATAACGTATATCCATAATATTGTAATTTCAGATTTTTCTTCACTATTAATAATTATGTAAGGTTTAATACGCTTGACGTATATAGTGAAATTAAATTCATAAAAAATTACACTAATATTTCTTAAGGCTAAGCGCTTTCAGAGCATTCGACTCCATATTCATAGCCTCCAAATCTAATAATTTATGCAAATCTATGCAAGCTCATTTATATTGTCCATCTCTTTGATATAGAAAAGCATGTATCCTTCCTGTTTATTGCCTTCAAGTCTCTTGCTATATACCATGCTTCTTTCACCTTCCTTTTGATGTCATTTCTCTCAGTGGAAACTATTTCAGCACATGCAGGTTCAAATTCATGATTAGCCTCTTTTTGGTGGTCTACAAATACTGAGCTGCCCTCATTTCTGTTTAATACTCTTTTGTATAAGTATTTGTGTTGAGCTACTCTATTGTTCATAGTGGCCCGGGTCTCACCGTAGTATACTGCTCCGCAGTTAGCCTGAGGGCATGTCATTTTGTACACCACATGTGGAGTAGTTTGTATATCAATCTTATCCTTAGAGTTGTTAATAATTCTATTAGTGTTAGGAGGGGTTCGAAAACCTACTGTGAATTCAGTCTGTAATTTTTTGACTAATTCTTTTGCAATATTAGGTATATATGGCAGACATATAAGTTGTTTTTTGTCCTTTCTTGGTTTATTTATGTTTTCATAAAATGTTCGTTGTGTGGAATGGTATGCTTTTACTTGGCCAATCTAATTCTGCTTTATCCAATCTATTCATATCTGATAGTCATCATTTTCCTGAGTCTACTTAGTTATTAATTTATTATTTTCTCTGGCTTATTATTTGATTTAGATTTTTTTTTTTTGTAATAATTGATATGATTACATTTTGTCAGCATGTCTGATTATCTAAGCATATGAAGTCTTTAGGTATTAAGGAATTTATTTATTATAAGATAATATTCCTAGTAATAGTTTGTGATCTGCCATATTTTTTAAAAAGTCGCCCATATATAAATACTAGTGAAACTTATTAAAGTGAACAATATTAATACTTCTTTATGTAGTTGGATTATAATAAATTTCATTTTTAAACAAAGTACAGGAATCATAGGCAATAGATTTTTCATCTGTGAATACAGCAAAAACTGCGCATTCTGAACTTAAATGCATTGGTAATTAGCACAATTTCCAAATCACTTTCATAATGCATTGACAGCTTATTTGATATTAGAAAAGATTTAATTTACAGCAACTCTTGCTTTTGTGTTTTTTTCCAGTTCCATTAATGATTCTTTTTCAGCAGATCATACATAATGCAAAGATAGCTTATATGAGACTTAAGCCTAATAAAAATGTCATAATTCATTTACATTTCTTGGACGTAGAACATCCGTTATTGCTTTCACCTTTTCAAGGATCAGGAACTTTGACTTATTTGATATTACATACCTTAGCATTTTAATTTATCTGGTATGCTAAGCTTTCATCTTTTCTAATATTTGATACACTTTTGATAACTGTGAGGTCTCGAATGATCTTTTGATTTCATTATCACCAGAATGTCAACAAAATAGAATATAATACTTTTGATTCTCTGAATGAGAAGCCTCTATTTTTGATTTAAAGGTATTGATTAAATTAGTTATTCCAAATAAAAGATAATAGTGTTAATATTTCCAGATTTCTTTGTCAATCAGGATCTGGTGAAATGCAATATTTAGGTGTAATTTTGAGTCAGGAGATCTCTAAACTGATGTGAGCAATTTTTTGGCATTAGTAAGGACTTCTATTTAACAGATATACAATGTATTGCAAAATCAGATTTGGTCATTGTGCTTGATAATAACTATAAATTGTGTAAGCCAATTTGCTTATAAATTTTATGTTCTTGTCAGCTGATTCATTTATAATTTTTCAATTATCTCTGTGCAAATGGGATCTTACACGATTTTCAAATTACAGTTCTAATGTTTAAAAATGATTCTTATGTTAACTGTGATTATTTCGATTTCACATTGCTTTTCATTAAATAATCCAGGAATTTTTTTTTCCCATTTCAATTTCTACTTTTTAATGAATCTAATTTTAATTCCTAATGATCTAAATCATTTTCCAATTAATGGATATATTTTTGATAGACATTCAACAACTTGTTCACATGGTAAATCTAGTTTATATAATTAACACAGTTTATTTAATAGCGATGCTATCTTTATTTGATCATCCGCAATTTTATTCACATGGAAATGTTGCCCGTTTCTGTAAATACAAAGTGTAGAGGGAACATTTTTCTTCATTGTTACTATTGAATTCAGCAATAACCAGTTTACATAACCCATACACACAATAGCATCCACACCAATTGCTGTTTTCATGACTATCACTGATAAACACAGTGATAGATTTAACTATATTGACAATAAGAACAAATTATACTAAATACTTACATATAGATTTGCCCATAAGTTTTATGTAATTAATATAGATTGATATGGCATTGATTTCTCTAGATCTTTTAACTTTTATGAGCAGATTGTTTCAGGAATTAATTTATTTTGACAAACAAACATATGACAGTGTCCAAATATTTTTATTACATTAGCATGGGATTCCCTTTTCACTAAGACCATGAATCTGATCTATAACTAATATGTAATCCCTTACCTAATGTATGGTTGGTCATACCTTCTCTGAGTTCATTAAGTATAATCCAATTATCTAAGTTTAAAAATTTTAGTCCTCCTATGTTAATTTATTTAATTAATCCACTATTAGTTTTGATTATAAAGCTTTGTTTATACATTTATTATATTTATTTAACCTTATATTTTATGTATTTTCCAATACTATTCTTTATATTTTACATACGTATTATGAAAACTTTAATTAATATAAATATAATTAATTTCAAGAATATATATATAGATATGCTTTATAATGTCTAAAATTGGGAGGGTTTCATTATTTTATACTTCGTAAAGCATATCTATATAAGTATGCTCAAAGTCTATTTTATATTATGAATATATTCCATATATGTGTTTAATGACATGTATAGCACTTTCTTATAAAAAAAAAGTGAGCTAAACATATAACTTATTTTTTAACAGTTGTTTGAAAAAATCCTTAATATTAAATAAATAAATAATACTTCTGTTAATATATAACTATAAATATAATATAACAATTTGTCCATTGTTAAAACAGAGAATCTTTAATATAAATAAAAGAAAAAATAACTAACTATTGCTAAGCGCTTTCAGCTCTTACGAGTCCTTATCAAGGCAATGTAAAAAATTCTATTTTCTCCTAGGCGATAAATTCAACATTTCATTGTATTGGCCAGGAACAACTAATCGGAAAGCTGGTTAATTTTGAATTCATAGCACAAGATGAATTTAATATAAGATATGATTCTTTAATCTTGCGTTTTTTATCATGTGTTTCATGCATTAATATTGTAAAATCCTTTGGACTACATATATGACTTGTACTAATTTGGTAAACATAGTAAGCTGAATAAACTGTATCATCTTCTCTTGCTCTATTATGCGTATATTTATGTTGGTGAAGGTGATATTTAATATTTGTTTTGGTTTCTCTAACATATTATAACGGTCTGGGAAAAGTTTGGCGTTTTACCATATCTGCCGTACAGGGCGCCACCAGACTATTGGAACTTAGAAAATTTGTATAGTAGGCAGATATGTATTATTAAAGTTCCAACTCTATTTTATTATAATTATATATTGACCATTAGCCCTTGCCACTAGCTCAAGGAGTAGCAGAGGTTTAAAATATATTTTTAATAAAGATATAAAAAAAATAAACTAAATCACTGCCAGTACTAATAACACAAAAGATTTTATTTACGTATATATAACAACAAATTTGAAAAATAAATTACTAAAAAAAATGCTTTAGGTTTCACTATTATTTTATTTTTTACTTTAAATTTTAATCTTAGAATGTTGAGCATAGATAGGCAACCTAGACTATGCACTTAAAAGATTTTCGAAACATTTGATTCCAGGCTAAAAGTCCCCAGCCACACCAATGCTAGCTTCATGATATATAGATGCAACCAATGCAATGTGAACATGTTAGCATAAAACCATGCTGACAGGAGCGTCTGCAGTGTGATATTATTTAAAGGACATAATCCTCGTCTAGTACAGGAATGTGCATCTGTCTGGCAAAGGAATCATGTATATAAAATATTAAAGAGAAATTCTACATATGGATGGGAGAGCAGTCTATTTTGTCGACTTATAGTCCCTATCCATAGAGCTAAAAGAGGTCAATGTCGTGGGAAGTACTCCACGTCCATTTCAACGCAATGACTATATCTTTGGTGTCATGCATTCAGTTGGGCACATTGCCCTATATGCTAACAAACTTCACATTACATTGATGTAAACATCCATATATCCCTCCACCAGCATTGACACAACTACGAAACAAATAGTCCGAAATCAAAACCCTTTATATACACTTAAACGAGTCTAAGCAGCCATCTACACCCAACTTATATTTAAGTCAATTTAATTTATTCTTTAAAAAAAAAAAATTTAGTTTTATTAAACTTGTTTTAAAATCACATATGTATCTAACTTATTTTAAAATCAAATAAAGCATTTGACCTATTTTAAATTCCAATAATGCACAAATAATGATATGTCTCGATTTTATCTTTAAAGTTATGTTTGCATTCGCAAACTCCTGCCCTATTACAAACAGATCTTATACTAAGCATAAGTAAAAAAAATATAATACATATTTTAAAAGATTACGTTTAAATTTTAGATAAGTCTTTTAAAATTGCCAAATTTATAAAAATAAAATTCAGATTAGATCAGGAGAGAAAGTTTATAGTTCATATTTAAAGGAAAATAAAGTTTGGAGATTTTAAATTAAAGATAGTTTATAGTTCATTTTTATAATTTATACTTTCATTTCTCCGGGCTCATTCTTTCGCGATGAAGATCTGAATTTACGCAAGAGCCATTTCTTGTGGACGATGACAATTTATGAACATTTACGAAGATTTATGAAGACTGTTCCAGTGGTTCGATCCTAGGATACGTGGAGATGAAAGCTGCCTTCGGCCAGCCGAACCGAGGAAAGCGTGATTAAACAGATTACATTTTTGGTAATGGCGACATTTCTTTTATGACAAACAAATTCAAAAATTCTAATCTATTTCTTTCAAATTTTTCTTTTTATAGTCCTGAAGCATCTTATCTAGGAATGCTCAGATCCATCTGACATATTTCATATATATATTTCATTGGTTCTGTGGTTAAGTAGATTTTTCCTCTAAGGTCTGTGTATATATCTTGGGCATGAAAAGCAAGTCTTTTGTTTCTATTTCTTGACTCCTACCTATTCCATAGTAATCCTTTTAATGATCATTTTGCCCTTCATTATTTTTAAGATTAGTTTTTATTATTGTTTTATTTTAAGATTAGAATCTTTGCTTCGATTCTATAAATTCTTTAAGCTTATTTTATTTTTAATATTTAAATGAAACATAACATATTAATAAATTAATAACTCATTATTTTTGTATGTTGAACATCTGTGCATTTAACTCATTAATATTATTAGATATCTACAAAAAAAAAAAATTTAAATGAAATGTATATAAATATTCCGTTACAATATATTGCACTACAATTTATTTGTGGGCATCTAATAGAATATACAACACTGCGTTTATCCTCCTTATTTATTAGTCTCTTATAATTATTTATTAATCTATTAAGGTTAGGTGGAGTTCTCCATGCTAATCGGAAATCTTGACTTAAAACTTTTATTATATTTTTATTAATGTTGGGAATAAAAGCTAATGACATCCATGGTTTATTATTCATATTTATATGATCACTATTATAACGTTGTTTATAGTGTTTCAGTACAATAGATAATAGCCTTTGTTTATTATAACCCACTTGAATCAAATCTTGCATATAACATTTTATATTATCTTTCTTAAGCATTTCATTTGAACGCAGTCGTTGAGTGTTAAAAAATATCTAAAACCATCTAATTTGTGTACTAAAGGAACATTAGATGTCAGATGAAATAACCACTATAATCTATATGTTTTACAACCATTTTATATACTAATTTATCATCCATACTTGATATTTGCAAATCTAGGTATTTAATATTAGAATTGTCCTCTCTTTCTATTGTCCAAACTAAACCATCCTGGTTCTGCAAACTCTTAAAAATTTGTTTTATAATGTCTGGTTGCCCATATATCAAAATGTGTTCTCACTTCTTACTAATATGGGATTCACAATTCGCTGTTTTATATCCATTAGCCATCCTTTTTCCATTCTATATAAGTAACTACCATGTGCTGCAACAATATCATTGCTTATCCAATTTAAAACATTCACAATGAAAGATATCTTATCCTGTGCCATTTCTTTAACACACAATCTATCTCTTAAAATTGTAATAGATGCAGATCGATCCACTGATCCATATAATTCCACCATATCCAATAAAACTAACTCATACCCCTTAACTACAGCTGTTTTATCAAGTATAGTAACACAATCAAATGACGACTTTAACATATATTCCCAAAACCCAACAAAATCTAAAATTCACTGAACTAAAATTTTTGCAAGCTTTTGATAATATGCTCTTGTAAAATCCAGCATCAGTCTCAAAGGAACATTAATCTTATGTTTTTTACATTTACGGAATAAAAGTCGCCGATGGATAAATTCCCTATATTCTCTATTAGTAAGAAACGTTTTAGTATGTGCTCTTAAAATCTTTGAAAAAACTTATCTTTCATAGCCTTTACATTATAATTTTCAATTCTAATAAAGTTCAATTTCTCTATTTGTTGTCGAAGTTTAATTTCATATGTAGCTTTATCCATTAATACAAATGTATGAGATTTATCCTCCTTAGAACAAATATGCTAATTATTATTTAAAAATAATGTAACATCTTTCAAAGCTTGCTGTATACTATAATTTAATTTATTAGATAATGCATTAATTTGCAGAGGTATAACGTTAATAATATTTTCTTTAGAAACAACACTATAGTATGCCGCTTCCACATCTGCAATTATTTCAGCCTTTGCATTTTTCCATGAACCATATATATATATATCTAGGTCCAAATGATAAAATTTCACTTATGTTATCCGGAACTTCACATTTAGGTAAATTAACCACCTGTTGATTATAGACTGCATATCTTTTTTTAAATTTATTAAACAAAATTTCTGTATATGATGATAATGAATAAAACTGTTATAATACTTTCTCGTTTTTTATTATTGAAAAAAGTTCTTTTCTACTATCCTTCCATAAAAAATGAACTAAAGTTCTTTGTATTTTATTCGTGGCCTCCATTGTGTTACGTATACCATAATTAATTTTAATTTTACAAGAATTCGGAATAATATTATATTCACAACATCTCTTAAAGAAAATAAAATGTTCATTAGCTACAATACACTTTCTTCACAAAGATATTGCTTCTTTAAACTTCCAATTACGTTCCATTGTAAGTCAATAATACTTCTGTTAATATATAACTATAAATATAATATAACAATTTGTCAATTGTTATATTATCCTTTATATTAAGAAATCTAAAAAAAATAATTCATATTTAGTTAAAACAAAATTAAGTTTTCTGTGGTTTGAGAAGAATAAAGATAAGTTTGTAAAGTAATTAAATGAATGACCACAGTGTTTGAAATTTATTACTGTAATATGTCAATCCAGGAAAGTGTGATGACATTCGATCTAGTATTTTGAAAAATTTTGTTTCAGCAGATAGGAAATTAAAAAAACAAAATCAATAAATAATAATTTTGACTAAATAGAACTTGCTAATAATTTGTTGTAAATCAGTGAGGATAATATTTTTTATAAATATATTAATTTATTTTTTTTATTTTTAGTCTAACAAGACAGCTAAGGCAAGAAAGTATTTGGATGCTGTGCTTTACTTCATACTAACTGGTATAGCAATGGAGCAGGATCAGCATACAGATGATGTCAAGGCATTCACAATGTTCAAAGACACACTTAACTTGATCAAGTAAGTTTACTCCTAATTGCCTTTTTATAGGATTTTCATAATAAATTACAGGGGTTTTACAATTATTTAACCAATTCTTTTCAGTTGAGGAATGATCAACTTCTACCAATGTCATCATTATGTAATAGTAGTAATTATATAGCTATTAGTGGGGCAGTAATGGGAAAAAAAAATTAATATAAATTATTTTTCTGATGAATTGTTACACAAAAGAAAGGTAAAACTTGGAATACATTTTAGCATCAAATTAGAGAAAAATATAATTTTTCTGATTTCTACAATATTTTCCAATTTTGTTATGTTGAGGATTATTTTTTGTTAGAAGTGCTTGCTAACAATTACAAATATAGAAAAAAATATTAATAGATATGCTAATTTATGTACACAGAATGTCACTACAAGTGATAATTATATGCAGTTAAACCTAAAAATTAGACCACATGTGAGGTAGATAAATGAGACAAGGAAGTTTCTGGAGTGATGTGGAGAAAATAAGTTATGGATCGGATTAAACTTTGAAATTTAAAGTAATATTTTTTTTATATTAAATTTTTTCTATGATCTTTAATCTTTCTAAATATTATCCCACTTTTGTACATAGTTTTCATTTCCTCTTGATTTCTTGATGTCATTATTAGGATGTAGAGAGATTATCTTCTCAATTTTATATCAAAGTGCCCATTTTTCCAAGTTAAAGAAAAGAATTTCAGATAATAGTCTTCATATTTTGTAACAGATACACTAAAATCACCTAAAATTTTAGATTTCTAGCTTTTATTATGTAAATTGATTCAGAACCTTGATTAAAACATTTCATGATGTTGAAATTTGATTAAGATTAAAAGTAAATTTTTTATTGTGTTATTATTTTTTTATTTATTTATTGAAATAATTTATATAAGAATTTGTAATGATGAATTTGTTGTTTTTTTTTATTGGAAGGTTTTACTTTGTTTTTATATATATTCTGCACATAATATTTTAGCTTAATTTTGTGATATTAGTTGCTATATATATAAGGTTCACTAGTATACATGTCATGCATTGAAAAATTACAAAATGTTAAACTTTTAGAAATTTTAATTTCATATATGTTTTGTATAGATTTTATATATATTATAAAAAATTTTAATCAACATATTTATACATATAATTAGGAATTTCTATTATTGTATGATAAAATTTAAAAAAAATTTATCTTGGTATAATATTTTTTTTGTGTGTGTTATAAAAAAAATTATTACAATTTAAATGTATATTTTTATGTAGATTTTCAATATTATATAGGTACTTTAGGATTAGCACTGCTGTGACTTAATCATCCACCCATAAACTTTGTGAATTATTCTATCATTTTGGGTTGTTTGTTGTTTTTTTTAAAGATTAGCAAACTTTACATTTAAAAAATGAATTCAACTAAATTCTAAAAAATTAGGTCGGTTTATTTAATTCAAATCTTATACTTATATTGTATTCGTGATAATTTTTTTAAATTAACTTTAATTCAAAACTCATTTTTTTAAGTATAATGTTTGCTAAAATTACATCACAGCAGCACTAATCCCAAAGTATCATATACATTTCATATATATTTTTGATATATATATATTATAACGGTCGGAGAAACCTGTGGAGTCGTACCGTATCTGCCGTACAGGGCGCCACCAGGTTATTGTAACCTGGAAAATTTATGTAGTAGGCAGATACATACTGTTAAGATCTAATTTTTACATATATGTTTTATTCCAATCGTCAGCCCATGCCACTAGCTCAGGGAGCAGCAGAGATAATTTATATTCTCAAAATATATTAATATTTAAAAAAATAAAATAAGCCATTGCCATTAATTAACACACAAAACATTTATTGACGCACATATATAAATTCGAGGAATAAATTTAGATATTATTAATTTTAAATTATTATTTAGAAAATCTGCACAGATGGACATTTTAATAATATTTTTATTTAAGAACGTTGTGTGTAGATAGGCTACTTAGATTACTCAATTAAAACTTTTCAAAACAATCATTCAATCTCAAACTAAAAGTTCGCAGCCAAACCAACACCTGCTTCCAGATATATAGTTGCAACCAATGCAATATGAAGATGCTAGCATAAAACCACACTGACAGGAATGTGTATCTGACAGCGTGATATTATTTGAAGGACATGAGTCTCATCCAGTACAGAAATGTGCGTCTGTCTGGCGAAGGAATCATGTATATTGTAATGGATGTTTAAAAACACCATTACAAAATTGAAGTTTTGCAGGGCTAAAAATAAATTTATAAATGTTCGATTTTCTTTATAAAACTTGATTAAAAGTTTTGCTGTTTTTTTTTTTTTTTGTTTATACAAATATATATGTACGTACATGGGAATTATATTTTAATACCACAGCTATATTTGGTTTTTAATTTTGAAAAAAAAAAAAAGAAAACTAAGATTTTTTTTTTTTTAATTTTTGTAAAAGTAAATTGTATAAATAAATTACTTTTCAGATTTGGGATTTATATTGACAAGAATAATTAAAAAGAAAAGAATTTTTCATTAGTTAATTCCTAGATCTGTAAAAGGCAATTTATTTCATTAATGAGATAACTATTGTTAGCTAGATAGAGAATTTTATAAATTTTAATTAAAAAGAAAAAGTTTTGTAATTGGTTCAGATATTAGATATGATTCAACTATAACAGGCTTAATCAGGCCATTGTATTATTCTTTTTTCACTAACTCTGAGATACTTCCACTTACTCCGAGAGATACTTGCACAAAAGATTCCTGCCAAAAATACTTGGAAAGAACGATTTCTGGATATTCTGAAAGCTGATCCGGTAATTATTCTACCTAGAATGAACATTAAACATACCATAGGGATATTTTCTTCAACCATGATGTGCTAAACTTCTCACAAAGGACAGGTTCGGATGCCTTGGGTCTACATTAACTGCCTATAATGCCATAAGAACCGGCTACAAAGAAACCACTAACCGACTCGCCTAAGCCTAACATCAGGGAATCCAGATTAACAGACAATATTCAAGAAGTCTAGTGCACTAGCATTTAAATAAATTATTAAGGTATCTTACGTTTTACAATTTAAATAATTGTGTCTTAAATTTGATTTTTTTTTTTTTTAATATAAATGTGTTTCAAGTTTTATTTTATGTAATTCGTTTCTGTGCATTTGATTTTTTTTTTTTACTAGTGCTAGTTTCAAACCTATACTGTATGTCCTATTTAAGTCTTAGTAAGTAAAATAGTATAGTTTTATTTATAATCTTACATTCCTTTTTATTATAGAAAGCAGTCTGGATATTACAGACTATTTTAATTAACTTCTGGCTCGTGACCCATTTTATTCTTAGTTCTACTTATGTCAAGAAACTAATTATTTATAATAGATTATTATGAAATATAATAGTCATTAGTTTTATTATTTCAAACTTCCAATTCGTTTATTAGGGGCACGTACGATCGTTATAACCCTTTCAATAGGTAGATCATGAGCTCCTAGCCTGTCACTGTGAGGGAAGTCAATCGATCGAAAGTAATAACTTTCATCACTTTTTATTTTGTTTATTAATGTTTTGGAAGTTACCTTCGTATTTTTTCGGTTTCGACATAAGCTTACATAAATCTCAAATACGGAGATGCAACCTTTTTCTAACTATGGGTTATAATCAGGAAGCTAACCTCCCTTGTCTTGTGTGAGATCACTGTATACTTACTAATACTTCTCTGCTACTGCCAGTATTTTGCACTCTTTCATGCACAGGAAATCGCTCTCGAAGCCATATAAAATATTTTAGTTTAATTTTGATGAATGCATGAGTAGTACATTTTAAGTGTGTTTTAAAGATGATTATTATTTAGAATGTTTATTTAATCATATCCATAATAAAATTATTTATTCTTTTTTTTTTACTTGGCTGATTTTGTTTTCTGTTGCTATCTTTCCAACTTTCCGAACAAAACATAAGATCTCATTTGCTTGATTGAGCTAGTCTGGCGCATTCGGGTTCGTATATCCTGTCCACCCTTAAAATAAATGTCTAGTTCTGATTTTCAGACTAGTGGCGCCCTTGTGGTCAGTATATGCGAGACCTAAAGCTTTTGTCCGGTACAATATACAATAGTTAAAGAGAAATGCTCCATATGGGGGAGAGCGGTCTATCTGCCGACTTATAGTCCCTATCCATAGAGCTAAAAAAAAGGGGTCAGTGGCGCAGGAAATGTCTGCATCCATTGCAATGCAATAACTACATCTTTGGGTCATGCATTCAATTGGGCTTCGCCCTGTATGCTAAACACGCTTCACATTACATTGATCAACACCCATATATTCCTCCACCAGCATCGACCTAACTACGAGACAAATAACCTGAAATTAAACCTCTTATTGATGGAATTGCAGAGGGAAATTTACAATAAACCCAATGGCACTCTTCATAACGTGTCGCATTGACCCCAATAACTTAAAAAGATATACGAATAAATAAGTTTGGACACTCAGCATGAGGTGTCATATTTACCGATTTCTATATATTTTAATCAATGAAAATCAAAAAAAAAACTAAATGTTAATGAATCTATGCAGCTATCTACACCCAACTTAAATTTAATACTTTTAAATAACTTAGTCAATAAATATTAATTTTAAAAAAATGGAAATGATTCAATTAAATTAGCAAACTCAAATATATGAAATTAAACATTAATAACTGATTTTGAAATCTTAATAAGTCAGATAAAAGTTCATTTTAAAAATTGTGTTTAGTTGATTATTAAAAGCCTGTCAAATATTATTAATGAAAGTTCCTAATTACTTTTAAAAATTTTACAGCTCATACTTTACAGTAGAAGAGCTCCTGGTTCCTGGTGCCAATTCCCACGAAGTCTTTATTGGTCATACTTTCATGGAGGACTAGTCTGTTGTTCCGGAGATGGTTTTAGTTGGTTCAATCCTGGTACTATTTTATTGCAGGACCCATATGATTCGGGTCTACAATAGTGCCATTCATAAATTAACAGTCACTTCATTTGAAATAAGACTTTGATTGGAAATTTTTTTCTTTTTATACAAATTGTCCGGATTCACTGAACAATGGTTTCCTGTTCCAATGATTTTCATTAGGGTCCAAGCGTTGCTGTTTTTATTGGACATTCTGCTTCAGAGCGGGAAACAATCTTTAATTTTTATCTATATCTTTCATCTGACTTTTTAATTATATAAGAGCCCCAAGGGCTAGTTTGCTTTTCGTTTAATTAATAAAACAATCATTTCCATTTACTGCGATTACATAGGAATTTTTTTAATTTATGTTACTTTTTAATAAAAATATTTTATCTTTAGATTTTTACTTTTTTATATAAAAAAGTACGTTCAAGTATTATTTTTAAAAAAATACTTTTAAAGTTTTCCATCTGTGTGACAATATATATGTTAAACAACCCTTTTTAATTTTAGCTTTTAGTTTTTAATAAATTTATTTTTATTTACGAACTTTTTATTTTAATTTTAAATTAATGTAACGGCATATTATATACCATTACAATATTGTAATGGTCTGTTGGGATATGCATGTATAGCCAATATCCATCATCAGAGGGCACCATTATATTTATCATTTGGAATTTCTTCCATTGAAGGATCAGCTTTTATTGGTTGTTTAGCTGCTGATATTTGTATAATTTATTGCTAAAGATATCTAACTATAGATTCCTACAAAGCCTTCAACCATTATTAGCAATTTAATTATATCCACTAGGTTATGGAGAACTAAAAGACTCTTTGGAATATTCATTTGGTTGTAACATATGATGGTTACAATAATACATTTGATTAATAAAAGAAACTGTATTAAAATAAACAAATAAGGAGAATTTATTATATGTATTATAACATACACTATAATCCTAACAATATATATATTCAGTAAGGCATCAAATGATCATCATTGTACAAATCAATAATTAACTGCACAACTAATTCAATAATACGTGAAATGCATATAAAAATATAATTTCACAAGAAATTGTTAATTCTAATAACATTTACTTCAAAATTTAAAGAATAGGCACATAAGTCATCAGCAGACTGTAAACATGTTTGTAAAATTTTTAAAATACTTTATTAACTGTATATTGATATATTCTACCATATAAATACATCTCTAATGTATATCTATTGAAATCTTTGATTTTCACCCAAAGCTTCCTTAGTTCGAAGCTGGATTTGTTAACATTAATTTGGATAAAAAATTTTCCTCATAAAAGGCATTAAATTTGATATAGAATTAATTAAAAAGTATTAATTTTAAATTAAAATAAAAGTTTGAATAAACTTTCATGAATTATTTGATATGTAATAAAATCTCATTCATAAATGCTTGAAATAAAAATCGTTTAATTATAATGTAAATGTAATAGAGACTTAAAACATTGTAAATGGTCAAATTTAATATAGTTTATTTGTTAAAATTGTTTTGCAGATAGTTATTAATAATTTAGATGGATTAGAAACGGGGAATAAATATTTTATAAAGTAAATATGATTTCTAGTTAGTAAGAAATGACTGCCGAAAATGGTATCAGTTGGGGGATTAAAAATTCTAGCTATAGAATATCTAAATATTTGAAAACCAGACACTCTTCACAAACCTGGAGCTTTTAATTGGAAATATAAGGGATTTGAACTCAGATTTTCGAGCACTCTTCAACTAACTATCCACACCATCTCATACAACTGATATACATGACCACATATAGAAAAGATAAATAATCACCAATATGTGTATTTTGCGCTAAACCAGCACTCATCAGTTTGTCCAGATTATCATTTACCACACACATATATAATCAGTTTTCAAATATTTACACATGAATCTTGTATCGTGCCCATCCCTTTTCTATGTATTTAAATGTATAAGGTCCTATACATGAAGGGTCAGAGTGACTTGAGGTCAACATGGGCTTGGCAATAATATTGGCATCAGTATGGGATTTGGGCTTTCCATCATCAGATTGTGTGTGTGTGGAAAGTGGAGAAGTAACCATGAGGTGGAGGGAGAGGTTACAATATATTTATATATATTGTAATATAACTAGAATAGATTTAAAACTTTTATTAACAAGTCAAGTTTACATTTGCAAATCATCAAAACCACATTTTAGCATCTGTTTCATCATCAGGCTGTTAACAAATTTTTTAATTATCTTTTCCCCCCATTTAAAAATAATGGTCTTCATAAAATATTTAAAATCTCATAATATTCATAGATATTAATTTTGAATAATAATTTCCCTTAACATTTCTATTCTAATTTATTTTTATCTGATTTACATTTTGTTGCTGTTCAAGAAAAGGGAGAGCTATGGAGATTTGTAAATAATGTAAATACGTTCAGATTATTACTGTTAATAAAATTTTATAATTTTAAATAAAAGGCTTGTCTGTATCTCAATGTTTTGTGGATCCTACAAATTCCAGAAATCCAATCATACATCATTACACTAATATTTGAATTTAATTATATTTTAATTAGTTATAACTGCATTATGATAAAGTACTTGAGAGATTATTTTATTGTATTCAAGATTCCTATAAAGCTTTCATTATAAACTTAGAAGAGAGAAAATTATTTCAAACACTGCAAACTCGGATAATAACTATGTGGATCATAATCAAATAAATTTAGCGACATTAAAATTAAAGTTATTATATTCAATCGGGTTATCAGGTGATATTGAATGCTGTGAGTGGACGTAAAACCCCTTCTCCATGCACTGTATTTGAATGTCTTCCCATGAGAGCTTTAGTAATCAAAAATTTAAATAACCGAAGTATTCAAGGTATTTTACCAACAAATATTTATAGCAGAAATTCTGTTTGTTTATTGTTTGAAATAGGGAGAGTGAACATTGACTTGGCTAAACTAAGCCAAGGTCGCTATAACTGCAATTACTGGGAGAGTATTCAGAAGTCACAAATAATTCACATCAGTATTTAAATCTTCATACCTTGCTATTCTGAAGCCCTGAGATGAGATCTTATATAGTAGCAAAAAGTTGGCAAATGGGCATTAAACAGAAAATAAAGAAAAGAAGTTTACAAGTAGTAGTTGTTAATATTTGCAAAACTAAAGTATGATCGATAGCATGGTAGAGAGATGGACTGTGGTGATGATGATGATGATGATGGGCAAGGAAATAATTTAAATTTATTCAAATTTTAATTGTGACTTTGATGAGAGATGGATGGGGAGAGTGCTGAGAGATTTAGTGTCCAGTGTGGAGTTGAGGTGAGACTCTCCTCTTCTCCAATAGATTTAATAAGTTACTAAGTTATTATTAATTTAATGTCACTCTCATGTTCGTTAGAAATTTTGTTTATCCATTCATAAAGAATTCACATAGATAATTAGATCAATTATTAACCGATACTAAAAGTAGTATATAAAGTCTTCATTAGAGTTACAATTTGGTGCCCTGGCATTTCATATTGTGTAGTCCCATCACCATTGATTCCGAGGCCATCCACTCTCCACTCTGTAGATTGTGTGTGTGTGGAAAGTGGAGAAGTAACCACGAGGTGGAGGGAGAGGTTACAATATATTTATATATATTGTAATATAACTAGAATAGATTTAAAACTTTTATTAACAAGTCAAGTTTACATTTGCAAATCATCAAAACCACATTTTAGCATCTGTTTCATCAACAGGCTGTTAACAAATTTTTTAATTATCTTTTCCCCCCATTTAAAAATAATGGTCTTCATAAAATATTTAAAATCTCATAATATTCATAGATATTAATTTTGAATAATAATTTCCCTTAACATTTCTATTCTAATTTATTTTTATCTGATTTTAGATAAGTAAGATTATTCTTCAAGCTCTAATAATGTAACTAAGTATTAGGAGGACACTTTCTGCAAGCCAAACTTGATTTATTAAAATATTTTATTGAAGATTGTTTTTTTTTGTCTGCGTGTGTATGTAATGTTTATTCTGAAATATATGTTTGTAGCAAATATGTTCTGTTTAATATGTATGTGAGAGATGTGGTTATATTTTTATAAATTTTAATCTATTGAATATTACAATTCCATTTATTCAAGATTGTTGCTTTCCAAATGTTTGTAATTTATAAGAAAATGTGTTATAAATATAGAAAAAATAATGCTGGTTTTTTTTTAAGCATATATAAAATTTAAAATGTTGGTTTTGCATGAATTATAGTGATAGCATGTTTAAAAATAACTTTTATGAGAATTTGTAATTAAAACATTGCTACTTTTGTGTATATAATATCTTTCAAAATGTTAATACTAATTTTTTTTTTTAAAGGCATATATCTTCAAAATTTCATAATCAACATTGTGTGTCTGAAAATGGCAATAAAGATAACAAATTGGCAGTACTAAGGTAATTAATTCTAATATTTTGTATATGAATTTTTTTTTCTTTGGAGAGAGAATGTCTCATTCTTCGGACATTCTCTGGAGATATTCATTATATTAAAGAGTTTAATTATTATATATTCTTTTCTCTCTCTGCCTTTTAAATAAACTTCCAAAATAATTAAATGATTGTTTTTATTTTTTTCTAAAGGAAAATCATTTGTTTTTAATAAATTATTTTTGCTTAATTTATCAGGATTGAAATTTTAAGAAATTAAAATATTTATCCAAATTATTAACTTCACACTTCTAAGCATTGAATGTATAAATATTTGTAGTATAGAATTTATATTTTATAATTGTTATTTATTGTGTGAAGTAATATTTAAAAAAAAAAAATTATCTTAGCTTTTTTTTTTTGTTTTGTTTTTTTATAGTTTACGGTGTCAATCCGTTCTTTATTTAAAACTTTTTAATATGCGAAGGGATCAAGTAACAAAATTTCAAAAGATAATAACAGATTATAACAAGGTAATTTTTTTTCTGAATTTTAATTGATCTTAACAATATTGACATTTGATTACAATTACATCTATAGTTCGCTTAGCGCATGTCTTTTATGTGAAGATTATTTCACTACAACGATCATAAAAAAAAAATTTTTGAAAATTTTTTTGATGGCCATTTTGTAAGATCAATGACATCATAAGATAGTTATTAACACTTATCCAAAAACAAAATTGTGACTTTCATACTGAAACTGTACAGTACAGAGTTTATTCATAATACACAGCACAGCAGACAATATTAATGCTGTATACAATATTTTGATTATAAATTTAAAATATGATTAATGTATGTAAATTTCATCCATCGTCTTTGCAAAACAATCACTTCTTTATTAATGATATATCCAAAATAAAGACTCATCGGTAATGATTACAAGTCCCCCCCCCCCTTATTCAGTATAATAAATAATCAAAATCATATTTTAATGACTTACAATAACCAAATATGTCAATACTGTATTAAATTTTAAAATGTGTATATTAGTTTAAAAACTGTACATTATTTGCTCACTGTTAGATTAAAATTTTTATTAACAGTACTTTGTTTGCAGCAAAAATGACAATCATTGATTGTATCGTAATTTAGTTATCATAATTGTTTATTTTGAAAAAAAAAAAAAAAGATTTCATAATAATGAACTTGATATAATCAAAAATTACTAAATCTAAATTAAAAGTAACTCAATCCATTTGCTCGATTTTAAAACATCTTGTAACATCATCACACATGTATAACAATATAGAACTAAAAAAAAAAATGAAAATTTTATTCAGCATAAAACTGCTACATAAATATATTTTCAGTTTTAAAAAACATGAAAAATTGCATACAAATAAACTGAAAAAGATTCATATTTTTAATATTTATAGTTCGACCTTACTTATCGAAAAAATTTTAAGTCATTTCAAAGAACATTTCTATTGCATGTAACAAAAGATGACATCTGGTGACAAAAAAAATTTTCAGCTAGCATATGTATTGTATATCATATAAAGTGATCTTTATTTAGATCTGCATAGTACATAATGTAAAAAAATCCTTAAATATTGATTGCAGTATGCAACCAGAATGCATTAGCTATATATTTTTTTCTTTTTTAATATATGTTATTTTGTAGTTTTGGCAATGTACAGTATGCCAATTTTGCTACTCTTACACTAATGATAAATAACAAGTCTTTATGATCAATTAAATAAATTACACCCGGGTCTCTTTTTACGCGGACTTATTTAACACGATTTTGAAGTTACGCGATTCATGTTTCACCGGAAGTCAAACTCCGATAACGCGCTATTACTTTAAATAATAAATTTCGCGCACTTACGTTATATTGAAAGTAATAGCACATTATTGGAATTCGACTTTCATCTTAGTAATTTCAATATTTTCAGTGCTTTATAATAGTAAGATTTTATGCAATAATAAAATTAAAATCATGATTTTCACATTTTATGTATGCACACATTAAATTTTACAAGATTATAATGTAAATTTGTTCAAACATTGTGTGTGTTAATTTTGCATTTTAAATCATATTCTGTTTTTGCTTTTTAAAAAAGAACGTAATCAATAATTAATCATTTAGTGTCCACAAGTTTATTCTTAAAAGGTGAGTAATAGCAGTGGGTACAATTAAATTTGACAATTAAAATCTGATTTTTAATTGTAATTAACAATTTAAAAATTACTTACGGTGACTTGAAATTAATGTGATGTGAAATTTGATTTTTAAATGGAATTGAAAATTAAAAAATTAAAGACAAAAATAAGAATTTAATTTTTAGTTGTTAGTTTCATAAACAATTAATAAAATCATTGTCTCAAAGATTAATTACTAATTACGTTGTCACCAGAAAACCATTGACACAACATGAGTGTGAAGTTGGCGCTAGTTGTATTTCGGCAAATAGCGATAATGATTAAAACGTGTATAAAAAATGTAAATTTTATGCATAAAAATATATTATTTTGAATAAAATTAAATATTATAATTAAAAAAAGTTTGTCTTGTATCAATTTTTTTCAAATTTGAAATTTTTTTATTAGTTATATTTTATTTCCTTATTTTTTTTTTGCACGAATTTTAAAGTAATTTTACGTTGGTGCTTTGCTTTTATGCAAATTTTGGAAAGTCACAGACCGCATCCCCCCTTTTTCAATGTAAGTTATGTCTATTTTTGTGCGATTTCATTTGCGCGTGTTTTCTGAGAAACCTATCTATCGCATAAAACGAGACCCAGGTGTATTAAACATTTATTTAGTATAAATTTGGAAAAAAAATAAAACTTGAATAGGGATTTTTTTTTTTTAGTGCAACTATAAACAGTTGTGCAGAACAACACAAAAAAATTGGTAACTTTTAGTTTCCTTTCATTTTTTTTGTCCATTTTGATGTACTTTTGGACAGTTAAAAGGTGAATTTTTTTTTCTAGCAATTCTGTTAACATTTTCAATTAGAATCTTGGCTGTACTGATATGATTATGAAAAAATCAAGAAAATCTCTTGAGTTTGGAAACATAAAATGGATATCTTGAGTTGACTGGAGAGAGAATAGAAGGAAATCATGATATCTGTTCTTCTATGAGTTGATTCATGTTTACCATCCCCATTTTTTTTTTTAAAAAAACAGTGGCAAAATAGAACAAAGTATTCAAATCATTGTAGGTGTATCGAAACTCTCCAAAATCATAAAATCACGGTATCCCATATTAAAAAAAATTCAAGAAGCAAATCAACTATCCATTCTAAACTTTTTCTCTAGCTCCTCAGCAATTATTTGATGCACTCCTCCAAAAAAAAAAAAAACAATATCGAGAAAGGATTTAGAAGACAACAATGGACCTTTAAAATAAGCAATTCATGATTCAGAAAATTAGATAAATTATGATCAATGAATGGATCACTGGAATGAACAACTTTAAGATAAGTGGTTTTTACATAGATTTAAGTTGCATTATCATACATATATATACTTATTTTAAATGCATACTTGCATAATACACATAGCACAGTTATGAGGATATAATGTACATTAAGAAATTTTAAATTCCTATTTATATTAGGTTATGTTGTTTGTTAATAGCTTATAATGTAATTTTTAGTTGGAGGAACCAGTTAAATTTTTCCCCTTTGAAACTATTATAATTACCTGTATGCGATATATTCTTGCGAAATAATGAGTTTTGGGGATCAATTGCCTTCGCTAAACAGGGTAAAAGTATATATGTCAAATAGGGAATTTTGAATGAAACATTTCATTTTAACTAATGCAATATAAATTCATATTTTTTATCAATAATTTATTCTACATGTTTGAACCAAATGTTAGAAATAGCATTTTTTATTATGTTTAATTCAAACGGGAAATAAATAATAACATTAACTGATGATGAAAAATTTGTTTGTTTTTCAAGCACTGAATATTATAATTTTTTTTAATTTTATTTAATGAATCTTATAATAAGCCTTTAAAATATATTTATATATAAATTTTAAATGTTTATCTGTATATCAGGATTTCTTCAGTAATTTAAAATATTGCATTGTTGAGTTTTGTTATTGGATTTAATATTATTTATGGATATCCTTTTAATTATTTGATTCTCTAAATGTGGCAAATTTAATAATTTGCAATCACTAACTTCTCATTCAAAAGTCATAAGAAATATTCTGTCAATTAAATACAAATAATTTACATTTTCTATTTAACCAGATATATTTTGCAATTATAAGCATTTACTTTTGTAATAGATATTTTTTGTAAATATATATAGTCAATCAAAATATTAGTTTGAGCTGTTATTCAAACATGGAAATCAAATTTACAAATCTCTGGTGCATCTTAAGAGGATAGGTTTGTTATCTAAAATAATATTGGACAATAATTTATGTTCTAATAAGCTTAAATCTAATGAGGAATGCACTTAAAATTCCATAAATTTGTTAGATTAAATATATCATTGGCATACTATTTAAATTATTATTTCTATATTCCTTGTAGTGGTATAATATGGGATCATAAAATACCTAAATTGTCTCTGTTTCATATGGTGTCTTTAATGTTTGATTAATACTTTAATCATAGGATATATATTGTAATGGTAGATGTGGTATATTTTATCAATGGCATCTTTATAGCACAAAAACGAATATATTTTTATGGAGTATAGTGAATCGCAAATATGTAACATCATTTATAAAACAGAAGAGAAATTAAAATCATTTATTTTTTAATTCAGTCTTAGAAATATTTTTTATTCTTGGAACCAGGATATCTAACCAATATGCATTATCCCAATTCATCCTGTTACATGTAAGCCCATGATAGCCGTCACTCCAGAGATATAGGTTCTAATATTGGATTCTAATTGTTATATTAGCAGAATTGACTGTCATGATGTATTACGGAATACATGACTCTAATGATTGCCACTTATGGCTTATAAACTCCCAATTAAGTTATGCATGTCGATGAATGGATGAATAGAAATGGGAACCAGCAATAAAGAAAACAAATTTATTTATATAAATGTAATTAATTGAATACCTGATATATGCAGTTCACAATTTGTCTGGTGCACATTTTTTACTAGTTTCAAAAAAAATAAAAATATGATAGTTAATTATTTTAAGTAAATTAATATAGATGAAATATGTATCATGATTCTAAATACTCTTTAGGATGAGGACATCTATATTAGTTTATACTTTTCAATCATTCCTCACTCAGGCTGTATCTTGTGTATTATGTATTACTTGTGGATGTTTTATTAATGAATTTGGACAGAGATGTTAAGTATAGGTTTTAAAATATCCATTTATCATGTTTACTTTTTTACACATTTGCACTGTAAAATAAAATATTCTTGATGTCTTTGCTTTTATAGGATAAATTTCAAAAAAGTTATCAATGTCACCTATGCAAACAATTATTCTAGGTATAATAAATTTCATAAAGTAATTGTTTATTAATTGATATCATTTCTATTTTATAATATTAGATTTAATTCATTGCTAAGCTTTTTTAAAGTTTTGATGACAGAAATATGTGCCTATTTCTAAGGAATTTGCTGTGTATTGAAAGGAGATCCTTTGATTCCTCTTGGAGGCTGTTTAATTTGAAAAATGTCTTTGGTCTGATTTATCTTTAAGAATTATTGGCTTTGTTATAATTATACATGTATTCCAATATTAATATTATTTTCCTGACATTTTCGTAATACATCATTAAAACCAAAGATGTCATTATATTTATTTTTTAATTTCACAATGTAGTCAAACTAAATGATTACTTGCATTTTCCATGCAACATTTATACAAACTATCATTTTTATTCCACTTCTCAGTACTTAACAGTTTTTACCGATTGTATTGTTGACAACTTCTCAGCCTCATTACTTGATCACCTATTTCTCTCTTCATCATTTCCAGCAGTCTACATAAGTAAAGTTCATTCTTTTTTTTCTCTGATATTATATGATCAATCTTAGATTACAATTATAACAAAATCTAATAACCATCACTAAAATAAAAGTTTATAAAGGATTCGTCATGACTTAAAATTATACCTGGATGATATCTCTAGAATTGTCATTATGATGTATTATAGCATTTTTGGTACATTTCAACAATTATTAACTTATGGGTTGTGATCAAACAGAAAACAGTGGAAAACTTAAAGGAGTTTAATAAATATACTTGAATTTATTTACTGGTTAGAATCTCTACAGATTTTTTAATATAATGTTTGTGAGTTGTTAGGTGATTTAATGAATCTATAAATGAATTTGTAAATAGACAAATTTTAATATATATCACCCAATAGAGACACTTAAATATTTACCAATTTCACAATATCAACTAATAACTATAATTTACTTTGATTAATCATTAAGATTTGATTTAATGTAAAAAATTGTCTACACTCAGGAAGTTACAAATTTATTGCCATCCTTAATTACTTAAGTAGATTTTCATATTTGCAACAACTGTTTATATGACATACTTATTCATGATGAATTACAGATTTTTTTTCTATGTTTATAAATCAATTTTGAAAATTCTCTTTAAAAAATTTTATATCTTCTAAGTTTTCTTGAAGCTAGATATCCAACCTATTTCTTCCATACCATCAGTGGCTTCATTATACATTTAATATTCAATTCTTATTGCAATCATCTACAATAACTTTGTGTACATTTACCTACTATGTATATAGAATATGTCCAGGTATTATTGATTACCTTTATAATACTTTTTTTTTTATTAGATATATAATAAAAATGACATTCTATTTTTCGTTTCAACTTGAGACTGTTAATTTTGCTTTTCTGAGATTCAGTCCAACTTTACAAAAATTTTCATAGATCTGATAGAAATGACATTTAGTTTAATTCCAAATTATCAATCAGTATTAACTATAAAGTAGCATTTACCTTTATAGTTCCTTGGATCTAAGGTATTTTGTATTTATCCAACTAAAAAATTCTATTATTTTTTTTTTATATATGCATAGTTTATTTACTTAAAGTCCTAAAACTGCAGAATAAGACTAATTCCTTTGATCTTGTTTTACTTTAATATGCATATTTAATTAAACTTTTTCTACCATTATTAAAAATAAATATGTATTCATTAGCTTTTACAGATAATGTACTTGTCTCATGATAAACCAATAACTTTCAATTACTGAACAAGTAATTAATTATTTCTCAACTGTATCCAGCATCACATGACTTTCATTTTGATGGTTCTATCATAAAGTAAATAAAGTGACCTATTGCAAAAATTCTAATTAGATTTCAGCTTTCATTGATAAATCCTGAGCTTGGAAAGTATCTACTAAAAAAGTATTGCCTTTACTTTTCTCAACTTCTTTCATAATGGTTAGACATTCATCTAGATATATCCTATACCAAAATTAACAAAACTTTTAACAGCATAATTATGGAACAAATTAACTCATTGTTAAGCTCTTATAATAAGTAACATTACTTTTAGAAGCTGTGGTGATATTCTAATTCATTAATGAAATAAAGAAACAGCGCACTGGCAAAGATAGTACTATCAGGCTTCTGAATTTTAGGCTATTAAGATCATATATAATTTTCAATGATCATCCAATTTTGATAGGCAATGTCTTCCAAATTATTTATGAGGACTAATAGTTTTAATTTTAACAGTATACAAGCCTAACATAAGCATCAAACATTCATATCTATTTCAACGGACTATCATACATTCAGTGTTGCTCTTAATAATTTAAATGCACTTGACTGCAATGTTTTTCTTAATCTTTTAAACAAAACAATCCAAATTTCAAAAATGATTCCTCAATCTGTGTTTGTTTTATAGACCATGACATTTTAAATTCCAGCCATCAATAAAGATATTAAATGTATATATTTTTAACATGCAACTTAAATCTGTGGATGACACTCCTTCACATATCTTGGATTACTGTCCTATCTTCATTAATTTACATCTTGTGTTGTTTTCTTCAAAATAGTATTTTTTTGCTATATTGTCATTAGCTTTTGCATTTTGCTCTAAATCGTTTTTTTTTCTGAGTCTGTATAATATCTTACTTTTGCCACACTTATTAAACCTATTATTTTGAAATTTCCTTGTTTTTAAATACAATTTCAATTAATATTTATGCCTTGAATATTTTTACTCGATTTTTACACTGAAGAGAGAGAGCCCATGGATAAATCACCACACACTATACAAACTGCAATTCTCTATCTTATTTAGTTTATAAAGAATACAATGTTATAGGGGTCATACTCTTCAATTTTATGAATCCTATATTTTGTTTATTATTTCACAAAAATCTGTTTGTAATTATAAATTACAGAGGTCCCTAGTGACGATTTTTTCAGACGCTCATTGCTAAGGTTTACAGCCTTGTTAAAACTATTACAAAAATCTGTTTGATGTTTTATTGCTTACACACATATTAATTTTAATAAATTTATTTTTTGCCAAAGATAGTAAAACTTGAATGGTTTATAAATTTATTTAGATCTTATATTACAAATAATACATGTATGTGTATACATAAATTCCTTTAAATTTGAACTGAATAGATATTTTAATATATTTAAAGGTGAGTTTGATTTGCTTTCTGTTAAGTGATTTAAAAATATTTATTGTGAAAGAAACTCTTGATAAACAGATCAAAATCTTTATAAACTGCAGCATACAGTTTTTAGTTAAAATATGAAATATGAATTTTAGAAATATAATAGCAGAACTTAAACAATTGTAATAAGAGAAGCATAGCACAGAAACAAGTTCAGAATAACAGATCAGAAAAATTCTCTTGGCTAAAGGTATTATAAAAATAAATGGATAGAAATGAATCATCTTAGAATTATTGTTTCCATGTAACTGCATGCAAATTCCTTCACAACAATCGGAGCAGATTCATTTGGCAATGCTATCAACCTTTTTAAAATAACACATTTGAGAAATAATAATTGAAAGATCTATAAACCGAAATATAATTTGTGTTAGTTTAAAAGTTAGTGGAAATATTATTTGAAAGTATAAAAAAAAGTTTTGAAAACAATCACCTTTTAAAATAACGCAGTTTTTAAAGAAATATTGCCAGACTGATTTTTAGCAGTTTTGAAAGAAATATTGCGGTAAAAAAGAAGTCATAAAAATTATCTTTTTAAAAAAAGAAAAAAAATAGATCGATTTTTACAAGGAAATGATTTAAAAATACATCAATTTATCAGAGAGTGAAATACAATGTAACAGTATTATGTGTGAAAGCAGATTTAAATAGTTATGGCTTCTAGATTAATCATACTTTCACATTATATGCTCTCGATCTTTTAAGAACATGCATAGAAAACAATACTACCAAACAAGTATCAATATCGCTAATAAACCGCGCAGTTTTTCTGTGCATAGCGTGGAGAAACAGGCCACGTAGTAGGCTAGATTGCTGGTAGTTGCTGGTAGCAGACAATGTAAGCTAGATATATTTACCTATGGCTATCAGCGCCACCAAGTGGGCAGTAGTGCTGACAACTAGTTGGTATAAAGTTCCTGCCATATGCATGATGAGCAGCACCATCTAGCGGCTGGAACTTGCATCACTGGTTTTAGCCCCCTACTCTGAATATTTCTGTCATTGACACAGAAACAGCACCTTGTGGGTACACGGGGCGTAAGTTACAACTATCATTTATTATTGTAAATTTTAAACTACTTTTATAAAATCTTAATTAAATTAAACAATGATTTATAATAACCTCAGGCACACACATATACAATAGTAATATAATTCAGCATTAAAATAATTACAAGCATTCAAAACACGCACGTCAACAGTTCATTTTATACAGTTATAGAGTTTATTTATTAACTGATTCTGGGAGGCTTCAAAATTAGCAAGGTTACATTAATATCAAAAATGGAATAAGAAATGTTATTCATTACCTATAGGATTTTGGATATTGAATTCTTCTGTTTGCTGTTCAGGTGATTTTCCAACCTATTGGATTTGAGGTTTTTGTGGAGGTTTAATGATTACTATTTTGTGATACTAGAAAGTAAAGGCAGCTTAGATATCTCTGGCGGTTTTAAATTATTAGGCATGCATCACTTTTCCTAGGCAGGTTGGCTATTTCATTAGACTAAGGCTAGAGCCCGGCAGTATGCTTCCGACAGCTGCTAACACTGTATTGTTATGAAAAATACTGACTGGATGCGTGGAGAAACTGATTGTATATCTGATTGACTGCTTGATTTAATCTGATTGTGAACTCAACTGACCGAAGAACTGATTGAATGATGAGAAACCGGACTATTTATGTTATGATTCGTTGTCACTTTATTAATTAGTTTTTATATCCGCCAGCTATATCCATTGTTGAAATTCAACCACTGTTTTTGATTACATTCTGATAAGATTTTAATCCTGTTTTTATTTGGTAGCCATTGCTAATTCTGTTTTTATATCACTTATGATATTTGAGGGAACTTCTTTTAATTTATAACTTTCATTTACTTTTCAATATTTAACCCTCACATTCTATTGTATTAACACGCACATATTTTACTATATTTCTTTATATTTAAATACAAACTTTACTTATGTACACATTAATTTTATGAAGTATTTAAGATTTATTTTTAAATTGCTATAGCTTTTATCTTTTATAAGTTAATTTTTTTTCCCCTTTCAATTCCTCTTTAATACTTAAAACTATGAATTAATTAACTTTTAGCAAACCGTATTTTGTTTTAAACTAATAATAAAGAAAACCTCTTCAGATATCTACAAATTTATTTATTTTCAAACGAGTTGTTTTTACTCAGTTATTTATGGACAAATTATTCTTCAATAATTTTATTATTTATTATCAATTTTAAACTTTACGTTGTTTATGAAAATTTTTATTTTTAAATAATTATACATTTTTTATTTATCTTAAAAGATTGCACCCAGCAATTTTAATATAGTACTGCTCATTAGTGGTATAATATATGCAATTGATTTTGAATATTTTCACAATTTAAACTCAAACAAATTGCATATACAATACATAAAGATTTTCATTCTAACATGGAAATCAAATGTTCATATCTTGGGTCATTTGATGAGAATAGATTAGTATCTAAATTACGTTTGCAATGAAAGATGATGATGTGAATTTTTATATTGAACAATAATTCAGGATCTAATAATTTTAGATCAAACGAGGGGTGCATTATAAAACAATAAATTTAATTGATTATATATATAGTAACTGGGATTTCAGCCTGTTATAATTCTTATATGTATATAACTTGAAATTACATTTTAATTTCAGATTATCTGAAAAATTATTTTATAGAACTTAAGTCTTCATGTTAAAATATGAACTACTTTCTACTGAAGTTAGTGTCAAAATCCTTAGGATTTTTAATCACCTGATTAATCAGATATTAATTATTAATCTTAAGTTTCTGCTCTTATTATTCTAATCAGAGAGGATTTACATTTTTGCCTCCAGAATGCAGGGATTTAATATGTTTTTAGAATAATTTTAAAAAACCGATTTGGCATAATGAATTTATCAAATAGGATAATAGATAGCATCCTCAAGCATGAAATATTAAAAATTTCATTATTTTAGACATAGCATATCGATATAATTTTATAAATCCATTAATGCACAAATTACCAAAATATAACTTAACAAAAAATCTTAAATTAATGAATAACTCTCTTTTTATATATATAAAAATGAGTACAAATTTTTAGTTATAACAACTCATATATCTCTCTCTACACAAAGGTTATAAAGCTATTTTTGGCTTAAAATATATTAAGCAAAAAAAAATTAGAATATCATTTTACTGACTTGATTAAATTTATGACATCATATAAGGTAGATTTTTTTTTTTCCAAATATGCAAAAGATTATTTGTAAACAATATGTATGTTTGTGTGTGTATTTGGTATTTATATCCTCATTTTTAAATATATATTTTCTGAGCAAGAACATTAAATTTTAAACTTAATATAAAATGGAAATTTTGAGTTGTTATTTGATGAATTTAATTTTAAAACTTTCAAATATATTATACTTTATAGAAATCAAAAGTGAAATATTCTTAAAAATAAATGGTATACAAATTTATTAGGTTTCTGTTCAATGTTTTGTTACGATTAAAAATACAAGCATGAATGAGTTTTACATCGGTCAGAAATATTACCAAAATCATCTTTTTCTTTATTTTTGCTATAATATCTTATATAAATCTAATTTATCCAAATCACTTCAAACACTTTTTACAAAAACCTTTTATTGTGCATATATATGCATACACTTACATTTCGACTGTCCTGCAGTCTTCTTCAGAGCCAGTTTATTTTAATCTTTTTTTTAAAAAAAAAAACATTATTTTAAAAAGGTTAAAATAAACTGACTCTGAAGAAGACTGCAGGACAGTCGAAACATGTATGTGGGTGTGTGTATATATGTACAATAAAAGATTTTTACTAAAAAGTGTTTGAAGTGATTTGGATAAATTAATTTTACATCATTCTTTATTTTTGAAACAAAGTGATCCTTCTAGTTATTTCTTTGCAACATTTTACTTGCTTCAAGAGCATACAGTCATTAAATTTTGATTTGATGATGGAATATAATAGACTAATCTATGCAGTGACTTTAGAGATAGAATATTAATGTTTTTGAAATTATTTCATTTAATAAATTTGTATCTTATATCCCAAAATAAAACATCGCGCAGCCCATTTAGTTACATTTAACATCTTCATTAGCAACAGTAATCTACTATACTATTTACTATGAAGTATCTATAAAAGTGAAATTAATGGATACCAGATGGTAGGGCGAATTAAATCTCCTTTTGACAATAAGTAACACTGGATTATGCATATCCATAATATATCATTGATGACTTAGTGCTACACTTAATGGGTGGATAGCAAAGTGAAAATAAAAATGGGTGCTCAATTTGCATGTACAATCCATGAAGCCAGAAACTAATTTGGGTTCTGATTACCTGTATCATCTGGCATACTATGGTTGCTACATAGATTATTCTAGTTCGGGACTAATTAGAGTGGATAATCACTGTTAAATGTTCTATCTTGTGGACTGTTCAACTATCTCAAAAATGTCTAAATTCATAAAGAATATCTTCTCTAAAGATAACCAGAGGCATTATACAGAGATCTTCTATGCTGCTGATCTTATTTTTACATTATGTAATGTGGAGAAAAATCTTTATCTAACTGATTATTATTTTAGCAATTGGTAAATAAATAAACTGAAGTTTATTTATAATCTATTACTTCAAGCATTTCATTAAATCAAAATTTTAACAAATAATTTTTTTTCTATTTAAATTTGATTAATAGGCGAAAATGCAACAGTTTTCCTGAACCATCTCTATCATTAAGTAGTTTTTAAAAAATATAGTCAGATGAGGATGCAATATAATAAATGTGAAACTTTTATAATTTAACATGTTACTTTTTTTTTTTTTGATTGTTGAGTTAAAGTTTAGACATTTAATAATTTTCTTTGTCCTACAGCAAAAGACTTATTCAACTCTATCATATATATTTATTTTTAGTCTAAATCATAATCATAACTAAATTTTTTTAATTGTATGAAAAATATATATATATTTTTATTTATATATAGGTATCAGCATCCAAATCTTCTCAAGCTCCTTCACCATATCAAACATGTTGGAGCAAGACAACAGGTACACCTTCTCCTATGTCACCAACCCCCTCACCTGCAGGCAGCGTGGGTTCTGTGGGATCTCAAGGAAGTGGCAATAGTGATGCAACAGGAAATACTGGATTAAAAGTTGTTGGTGGAGCAACAATGTCTTCTCCGTCAACAGTATGTATTCCTCAGAGAATCTACTATGTTATGCAACAACAAATGGACAATCTTAATTACCTTGTGATGAGCCATGACTTATGGGTACAAGCTGATCAATTAGTTCAAGATAGCAAAGGTTTGTTTGTGCTTTATAAATTTATTATCATTAAGATTGTGGATATATAGATAGAATTATTAAATAACAGTATTTTTTAAAGATATATGTGTAATTTATATACAAAATCTATCTTCAAAATATTTCCACAATTCTTTAAGATCAACTAGAATTACCATTCACCTCATTATAGAACTTTCTAAAGAATTTTTTGGAAGTGCCTCATGGAATATAAGAAAGGCAATATTTATTTTTTATTATAACTATCTTTAAGTTACTTACAATATTTATATATATGTATTTTAAAAAATGAAAATAGATGTTGCTGAAAAAATTGCTAAGTTTATTGTTGCTTAAGACCCTCACCTTGATAATGAAAAGGTTTTTATATACATTTTGAAAACTGTAAAATATGTTGATATCAAATTCTGTTTTTTGTGGTTTTTGAATTTATTTATGGTTACTGGACCATTAAAAAAAGAATTCTTTGAAATGACAGCTGTTCTAGCCTGTAAGTTGATGTGAAAATCTAACAATGTCATGTCATTGGTTCTTGCCATCCAGAATACGATATAAATTTTGTACTTTCATCATGAGAATATGAACCTATTTTTGCAGAAAAATGTAAGCATAGTTTTTTACTATGTTCTGAAGTTTACGATTTTGGTGAAGTGAAATGTAAATAGAATTAAGTTAACTTTTTCTTTGTTTTAAAATTAAGCTGTATGCATTCTTATCTATTTAAATTCGTATTCTATTACTTTTTTAAATTTTATTTTAACAAAAAATTATTTACTTTAAAGTTATTAGTATTTATTTAAAATGATCTACTGAACAAAACCATAAATGTTATATAGGAAAAAAAATAGTAAATAAAAAGAAATGTATTTATTATAAATATATATATACATTTAAATGTCTTATTTTGGCATCTGTTCCATGGATTACTTGATGCAGTTGCCTCATTTATGTGACCAGCTCTGGGTAAAGGCAAATTATTTGACTTCTAAAAACAAAATTTAATTGCAACATCTTAACATATCTTATGATTCACCAAAAAAAACCTTTTTAATGGTATATTTTGTTCTGCAATTGCCAGACGTTTTGACTAATTATTTAAAACTTAAATTTTCTATAATAGATTTTAAAATAAAATTTTTGATTAACAATGTAAAGCAGTTCAATGATTTCAGTTTCATAAATTAGTTGCAATTTATATGGGGTGGATATTAAATTTTTAATAACAAAATTAAATTGCATATCGAAAAAATGTTTTCTTCATAGGAAGCCATTTAAAATAAACTGTGGACTTAGTGTCTTTAGGAATATATTGCTTTCCACTGGTGATAATGTCTTTTTCATTTTACAATCCTTTTTTTGTTTGTTTGTTTCTCTAGCCAGTGCAATATTTGACAAACCCAGTTAATTCTGAGACCTTTAGCTAATAGTAACTAGACATCTATTTACTAACTGAATTAGAAGTGGTTATTATATGAAAGAAAAATTGTTAGACTATTTGTGATTTGAAAAAAATTTCCAAAATTTATCTGTCATTGTTTGATTCCCAGATTGTGTGCATATCATATGGCTATGCTTACTCCTATATTGTGAGGTATCTCAAATCATGTAAAATGGCTAGTCTCTTTATTATAAAATATCAAATGCACAAACACTATATAACATTCTCATTTGGTATATAATATTTTCATTTGATATTTTTATTTTTAAATTATGCAATTGTTATGTTGCAATATTATTTGGTGATAATGTTACATTTTAGTCATAACAGTGTTATTTAGTACAATACTTTAGTCAAACTATCCAATATACATGTCACTGTTTTATTAATTTAAAAACTTTAAATGGTAAGTAAAATAGTTCTATTTTATTTATCATTTTATTTTAATGATATATAATTATTAAAACATAATTAAAAGTGATTAGCTATAAAGGAAATATTTGATGATGCTTAACTACAATACAAAAAAGTATAAATTAAAATATATGCATATTAAAGAAATTGCCTTTTATTTTGACTGATGCACATTAAAAGCATTTATAATTTCAAATTGGAAGTAAACAAGTTACTTTTATTTTAGTATAAAATTCTACTATAAATAACAGAAAAATTACAATTTTTAAGTGCAAAAGTTCATTTACAAAAAAAAAAATCTTTGAATTGTTTTCACATATTCCGCGTATAATGTCAGCCGTTACTTGATAATAATTTATTGCAAGTGAACGCGTAATATACTGTTATTGTGAATAAAAATTATTGATATTAAAAATTATTCTGGCAATGAAATGCAAGTTTTCATAACACATCTTTGTTGTTATTTTCCCACCAATATCCTTAATTTCTGCTTATGATTGACAAGTATTTTAGTTGGACATTTTGCTTTATAGGCTTCACATTTTATTCCTTTTTTTTTTTTTTTTTTAATAGAGAGAGTAACGTACTAGCAACTTCTGCTATAAATTCAAATATAAATTTATATCTTTTATCTCTTGCAGTCATTTCTTTTGGAATTTTATTAAGTCATGATTTTTTTAATATTATTTAACTTATTCTGAAGTGTTTCTAAAATTTTTATTTACATTCAATTTCATCTGTTCTTTTATAATCTTGATTTACATTTTTAATTTTGTTTTCAAATCATTTATAAATTTTATCTATCTTAATGATATTTATTATAAAGGGCTCATTATAAAATCCATAATGTAGCTTTAAAATTTAAATCCCAGAATGAATTTTATTAGAATCATGTAAGTAATAATCATTAACTACCATTGATGGCAATCAAAGATTATTCATTAAGTTACATGTTATAGTTTTATAATTTTTAATTTTTATGTATTTGCCTTATAAATATATAACATTTTTTTAAAAGAAATTGAACAGCAATCAAGTTAGTGTAAATTTATGTGCTAAGCACAGGTTTTCATATTATTTTGTTTTTTAATTCTTATTTGTAATCAACAATTTTGTCTTTAAAATTTAATCCTGCTCCAAAACCATCTATTATAAACTTGAATAATCTAGATATTTCTATTATATCCACACTTCAAAATTGTTTTCTGATTTATGGCCGTCTCCATAAAACTCTTTATTGACAAAGACCATAAGCTAGAAACTATTCTAAAAGTGTGATGTAGTAGCTAGCACTGGATGGTGGTCTAATGGCATTTATTTAGACATTACAGTAGATAACTCTAAAGTAGATTTAATAGAATTATTCCTATTAGCATCTGGTAAATGTAAGCAGAGATGCTCATTGATATTTATTGTTAATAATAATAATTATTGAGAAAAATTAAACATTGAAAAATTTTTTTTTTTTTTTTACAGAGTTCTTTGATAACCTCACAGGACAAAATAGGCAGTTAACACTACATAGCTCATTACTCAATTTAGTTCAATATGTCAGGCAAGGTCTTACTTGTCTGAAGGATACATGACTGCAGTTCAATGGTCCATCAGCAATACTCACGTCAGAAACATACCCATTAAAAGTTTTTAAGCTCCCTGCATCCCTATGCTCTTCCAGTTCCTCATTTTAAAAGATGCTTGACGCTGTAAATGCTTTTGTCTAATAGCATTTGTTGTGAAAAACTTGGGCTTATATTATTTATTCATTTATTCTTAATATAAATATTATTTTTAGAAAAGTGATTGAAAAGGTCTATTTTTTAAAAAAAAAGAGTGAGAGAAAAAAAAAAAAGAACAAATGTTAACACATGCAAATAAAATTAATGAACACAATTAATTTATATATATATATATTCAAATATATATATGTGTATGTGTGCAGATCAAATATTTGTGTGTGTGTATATATAAGTATATGCGTTTATGTATATATATATGGATACACACACATACATACATGTATATAAAGATGTGCACACAGACTGCCAGATCTTGATATCAGCTTTTTTACTCCTTTTTATTTTTGTTTCTAATTCTAAACATTGCCTAAGCCAAAGAGATTGTTTTATTTTTTTTATTGGTCCAATCAATAGGCAAAGCCTACCAATTCAATCATGGGCTTTAAGTTGGGCTAGGACCATTGACCAACCCCCTCCCCTTCCCCAATTTTTTTTTTTTTACTTTAGGGCTTTTTCTTATATTATTTTTGAAATGCTTTGTAATGGTATGCCCTGTGTAATAGATTTTCTTACCCTTTACCTCCATACTGTTTAGTACTAAAAGATGTTCAGTATTATTTTCCTAACTTTGGCACAATGGCCCCTGTTATCCATGTTCCTTCAGTACTTATTTATCTGACTACTTTTGAATCTTCCATCATTACTTGTTCTTTTTGATAAATTGAAAACATCATTCATTTCAGATTACCATTCGTCATCCTTTCTGTTTTTTTTTTTTGTTTTTTTTTTTTTGAGTTTAATTTCTAAACAAATTTGACCACAGGTCAATGATGCAAGTTTGTAATGTCATTTAATTGTATGTTATGGTGCCATCTGGTGATGATCACTTTGTTCACGTCCATATGTATATTATATTGTGCTGTTAATTGCTGTGTTCATACAATTATTAAAAAAATATTATGAAAATTTAACATGTGATAGTTTTTTTTTTGATCAATTATGCTGTGTAATTTATTTATTTATTTCTCATTTGAAAGGTAATCAAAATAAGTATTATGAGCGCATATGTATATTAGAACAAATTTGAAAAACAATACTGTTGCACTACTTGTGGTCACACTTAACAATGAACTAAATTGTTATTGACAATTTAGTTTGGAGATTGAGGGAAAAAAATTTAAAAAGTAAAGATCCCTAATTGATTTGCAAGTGGGGAAAAAAAAATCTCAGTTTGATCCTTGAAATGAATCTAATAGTATTTTCCATTTTGGTAAGGTCATACATATGCAGATAATAATTTTTTTTATGTACATATATATTAATTAAAATAGAAATTAATCACTGATTTATTTTAGAATTAATTTTAGTTACATTGTTGTAAAAAAAGATTTGATCATTAGTGCAATGTTATATGATTAAAATACAATATATGATCATTAAGTTTGTTTTTTAATTTAAAATATGTTTGAAATTAATCAGTAACAATAAATTTAAAAAAAAAAAAGACAATTATATTTAGGTAAAAAACAGACAAATTAATTCGCATTTGCATATTTTATTAATTAGCAACATTACATCAATGATTTATAGCTTATGTTGGCCATGAATATAAGGGAAAACCTTGAAAGTACTCGGCTGATTTAATTGTTTTGGTTTTTGCAACTTCTTCATCAGCGGGTAAATCGCTTTTATATGCTAGTATAATTTTTGAATAAAATAAAAAAAATTGGTTTTGAAAGGAATTATAAATAAATATCAATGTCAAACAGTTTAAAGTAACAAAAGCTAGTGTTTAAAATAATAAAATGCTACGGTATGATTAATTTGCTTCTCTGGAAAATTTACTACTCTTATGATAGCTAAAATAAATTGGTTTACCTATAGGAAATAAATTATGACTTTCAATCATATTCTTGAGACAATTTTCAGATTTTCTGTTATGCCATCCTAGAATATAGTTCTAGGAAAATATATAATCTTATTTTTTTATTTTAACAAGTTTTACCATATCCCATAAGATTTAAAATAAAATGTCTTTTCAAAAAACAAATGTACTTTTATTAAATAAAGTTCAAAGAAAAATTAAAATCAAAACTCCTTCAATGCATTGCAAAACAAATTATGATTAAAAGTGTCTCAACATACTTGTAGAAAACAATATTGAATATTTGTACTTCAAAGGTTATTAATAAATAATGTAATTTTCTTTTATTTCATAAGAAAATAAATAATAGTTTTTAATAAAAGCTATTTTATCAAAAGTATTTATTTTACTAAGAAGTAAATTGAGAGAGTTATGCATATGATATTCCCATAAATCTCTATAAGAAATAGGTAGTTTCATTTTATAATATTTTTACTAATAATTTAATGTAAATATTTTTATTATTTAAAATATATTTAAGTAAATTAATACTTTTTATCGCAAAGAAATGAAGAATACAAATCAGTTTACAATAGAATCAATTACTGCTTATTCAGCAGAATATTAATATGGATTTAAATTATTAATTTTTTTTATCACAATAAAAGATTGCATAGCAAATGTTGCTTATGCAGATATAATACTGTTAATCTGGATTACTTTAATTTAGCAATTTTTATTATTCTGATAAAATTATGACTTCAATCTTTCATAGTTGCACACTTTATTAGCTTAGTATGAGTTACAGTTTATTTTTAATATTGAACATATGTGCATTAGGAAATAAAACACATTTCAATATTTATACATTAATAATCAAGTCTAATTTAAGGGAGAGAGCTTAACTTTAAATCAACTTGGCAATAATTTTTAAAATACATTTTTTTAAGGGGTGGGTGGGGATAATGAGATAGTAAATTCTCATTCCCTTTTATTTTTTTAAATACCGAAAAATATATAGTATGTATGCATATATTATATTTTAAAGTATTTCAATTCCATAAGCATATAGATACTTCATATGTATGAGGATTTATAATGAAAGCAGAGTAAAAAGGAAACTAGTCCCAAATTAATGACATTGCACATCACAATGAATGAGGGAAAAATCCTTGCAAAGGCATAAATTCATAATTATAAATGAATATGAAAGTGATAATTCATAATGGAATTCATAATAATTAATATGAAATCATTCTTTTTTGAAATTAAAATTTGCATTTTAATGGCATATAATTTGTGACAGTTGTTTAAGAAAGTTATTTTCATAGTATTCTTTATATATTACTTAGCAATAAACAATAACAGTGAATAGATTCAGCATGTTAACATCCCAATAATCTCTAATTGAAATAAACAACAGATGACCTCCAAGAATTACTTATTGTAATTATAATACATAGTCATTTCTTTAAATTTTTAGTTAAGTTTATTTAAATGTTCTTGATAATTAAGCAAAATTAAAAACGGGTCACAGGAGTGTTGGTGCTCATTATTTTAAACAGTTCTTAACATTAATAAATGGAAGTCAATGTGTAAGATCTTATCAAATCCTATATAAATATGCTAACCTCTATATCACCAGACTATTCAATTTTTACATGCAAATCACTTGCTTACCAAAGTAAAATTTTACTAAGAGATGGTATTAGCCATTTCTCTTTTTTATATTGAAGAATGGTCTTTTACATTATTAATATTTTTTTTTAAAAAAAAAATTTACAAATGATTAGTTAATGTAAATATCTAAAAGAAAAAACCCACTAATCTTATTCTTAAATAATCACTTTTGATTAAAAAATAATGTGAAAAATAAAATATTTGGTCATGTTAATTATATAATAGATAATTAAATGATTTGATTATATACACCTGGGTCTCATTTTATGCGATAGATAGGTTTCTCAGAAAACGCTCACAAAAATAGACTTAATTTACCTTGAAAAATGGGGGATAGGTTACTGTAATTTTCGAAAATTGCATAAAAGCAAAGCAACAATGTAAAATTACTTTAAAATTTGCATAAAAAAAAAAAATGAAAATAAAATATGACTAATAAAAAATTTCAAATTTGAAAAAAATTGATACAAGACAAACTTTTTTTTATTAACTCCAGTATTTAATTTTATTCAAAACTATATTTTTATGCGTAATTTATGTTTTTCTCATACATGTACGGTATTTTAATCATTATCACTTTTGAGACATCAGATTCCATGTGATGTGAGGTACTGTAACTTCTTTTTAAACGAAGTCAAGAGGAAATACAACTAAAATGTTTTCCAATCGCTGTTGTTCCTTCCCATTTTGCTAAGCGATCTAAAATTGAAATTTTTGTTTCCAAAGAAATTCATTTTCTTGGGTGTATTTTTTCTTTCCATTAGGGTAAACTAAAAGTTTAAAATAAAAATAAGAACTTAGACTTACGATAATAAAAAGACAACTAACAATTAAAAATTAAATTCTTATTTTTGTCTTTAATTTTTTAATTTTCAATTCCGCTTAAAAATCAAATTTCATCGTTTCACATCACATGAATTTCAGATCACGTTACATAATTTTTAAATTGTTAATTACAATTAAAAATCAGATTTTAATTGTGCCCACCACTGCTGCTCAGCTTTTAAAAATAAACTTGTGGATACTAAATGATTAATTGATTACGTACTCTTTTTATAAAAAGCAAAAATAGAACGTGATTTAAAATGCAAAAACAACAGCATACATAGTATTTTTAATCTATAACGTTTGAATAGATTTACATTATAGTCTTGTAAAATTTATTAACTGCAGACACTAAATGATTAATTGATTACATAGTCTTTTTTAAAAAAACAAAAGTAGAACGTGATTTAAAATGCAAAAACAACAACATACATAGTATAGGCATCTATGTTTAAACAGATTTACATTATAATCTTGTAAAATTTAATGTGTGTATATATAATGGGGAAATCCTGATTTTAAGTAAATTATGAACTTCTTAATTGCATAAAATCTATTACAGTACTATTATAAAGCGCTGAAAATATTGAAATTATTAGATGGAAGTCGAACTTCGATAATGCTCTATTACTTTAAATATGATGTGAGTGAGTGAAATTTATAATATTTAAAGTAATAGCGCATTATTGGAGCTCAACTTCTGATCTAATAATTTTTATCTCATAAAAGAAAACCGCATGCAAAGATATTAAGAAGAAACATGAATCGCATAACTTCAAAATCACATTAAATAAATCCGCATAAACGAGACCCGGGTGTATTTAAAAAAACCTGAGTTTGTTTGTTTTTTAAATTAAATAATGCTTTATTAGAGCATTATTATCATCTAATATGCATCTTTTATAGACTTATTCCAAGTTGCTAAAAATTATTTACTTTCATTATTGAGCAAAGTATATAAAAAATATATACTATCTTTTAAAATTTTGATATCCATTATTCAATCATTAATAACTACTTGTCTGGTATTTCAATTATCTTGTGAAGTCTTTATTAAAGACCAATATGTGTGGGTGTGAAAAACAAATTTTTAAGAAAATATTTTCAATAATTAGTAAATCATATTAAAACTTGCAAAAATATCCAAATTGTTTACAAACTCCAAACTATAATATTTATTTCTCAGTAAAATAGAATATGTATCTACTATATATATGTTGTGATGATGAATCATTTTTGGATGACACAGATAATGAAATAATTACTTTTTATACTGAATTATTCTTCATTATTAAATAAAGTTTTGATAATTTGTATACTAATTATTCACCAACAGAAATTCTTGTTTGTATCAATGCTTATTTTGTGAACATTAAACGTTTAAAAAAATTATAATTCATTCCATATCAATGTAAAATATTCTATATTAAAATACTAATGAACTTTGATTTAAAATGTGTTAAATCACTGACAATTTAAAAAGAAATTCATACCATTTTTGTAATTTTTCTAGTTCAAAATAAATAATCCCATAATTTATAAGAAAACCATTGTTCATAGACTGCAGTATTATAAAAATTTCTCTTTTAAAAAAATTGACTTGATTTTATTTTGAATTTAATTTGAAAAGTATTTATGTTTAGCATAATAGCAAAAAGTTTAGGAGCTAAAACAAACTTCAAAATTTTTGTTTTGATATTGAAACCGATCCATCGTTTACTTTTATTATATCTTCAATAAATTAATACATATTTATTCTTGATACATTATTATTTTTATGTATCTTATTTTTATTATTTACTTATAAGACTTTTATGATTATTTTACTTTATGCAATTATTTAATTATATCTTTAATACCTGCGGGATTGAACCTTCAAACAGAGGGATAGATTACCATTGATAGATTAACCATCAATGGTACCTATGACTAGATCAATGCTATACAAACACAGTTTGTCCCTATTTTCTGGCTATAGCACTCCTCGACTGCTGAAACAAAACCTGCTATCCAAAGTATTTTATTTGTTTTGAGAACAAATTCTCAGGCACCAGCCTACGATATGTTATATATAGCTGGCATTATCTGACGGCAGACACGAATTCAGGACTTGAAATATCCCAAGCTAACTCCTCTTTATCAAGAGATCCAGCACATTTTATTTAACACATACAAATATTTATACCTTTAAATTAATGGTGGCACAGTGACAAGAGAGAGAATAAACCAAATAATTAAACATTTATTTATTCATGGACACATTTAATATAATATAATAGTATAAAATTTTACATAAAGAACATAATCAAATACATTAAAAGCTAAATTTTATGATTGTCCTTCTTGAAGTTCATTTCATTTATAAATAGAGTCTAGATAGTTATTGAAAATATATTTAGCTAGACTTTTTCATGATATTAAGATGACACAATTCCATTGGTTTGGTTTTCATAGGTTTGGATTTTCCAACTGGTTGATTGATGCCTTCATGCTTTTCCTTCCATTCTTCGGATCAACAATGGGAGAGAGTATGCGGCAGTGTCTATTTCACAGTTTAGGCATTTGTTCCAAGAAAGGACAGTTGATTGGGCTGAGGACTCTGGGCATGAAGCGCAGTCAAACACTCCTATGGATTTCTAGGAATGCATGTTGCTAAATCTGTGGCTTCTACATTAATGCCCACAGCAGTAAGAACTGACTCTACTGCATTTACATTTCTAAATAATTGAATGTCCGAATATCTGAAAATCCGAATCTGAAGAATTTAAATGAATATGAGTAAAAACTGAATAACAATAGCTGAGCTGCACTTTTATACTTCAACTCTCCCATTGATTTCCTTATCATAGTTATTATTTTTTTTTATAACAAATTATTTTAATTAATTTTTCTTTAATCTTTTTCTAGATTTATCTACTATCTTATTGCTTTTATGCTAGTACAAGAGTTTACATGGTTTTTTAATTCAATTATCAGTTTTAATTTTTTATCAGCTGGAAATCTTTCAAATTTAATTGCATTCCAAAAGTTTTTTTTTACTAATTTTTATTCTGATTTTTCGCATTTACTTATTTTTCTTTTAATTTATAAAATGGAGAGAATGTGTTTTAAATCTTTATTTTAGATTGTTCACTAAGATTTTATTTCTCCACCCTACTCTTAATAAATAGCTTTATTCTAAAAGAATGATTCGATTTTTTTATTTTGATTGTATTTTTGCAATTTTTTTTTTTAAACTATCTTTCATTTCTCTTTTCTTAATAAATTTGATCGTTTATTTTTAAATTGTAAAAATATATAACGTGTGTTGCAGTATTTACCCTCAAATTAATAATGTACATCTAGTAATATCCATAATAGACTTGAACACAAGATGCTATAAGTTTTTGTTTTTATTTGAAAATAGTAGCTAGCTACCACTAATGATGTTTCATTATTGTTTGATTACAAAAACCTATGTCATTTTAATAACTCTTTATATTACTATCCATGGATGTTGGTTTAAAATTAAGTTCTTTCAAGTTTATATTCTCATACTAATTTCTGTCACAATCTTTCGGTGTCTAGATTAATACTTGTTATTCAACTACTATCATGTTTTATAGAAACAGCAAACTCATTTCAGCCTCAGTTCTTAAAAGTATTATTAATATCTGTTCTCTTATTACTCTAAATTACTATGTGGTCTGTAGTTTCTATATTGCTCTTCTATTAAAATGAGATCTATAACTAAGATATAATAGAATGCATTTATTAAAGGGATTATGTTTGTTTTCTAGTCACCTTGATATAAGATTTTATAATTGATTTCATTTGTTATAATCATAATATAAACAAACATTTCTATGAACTTTAGACAATACAATATCTTATAGTATACTTTGAAAATAGCAGTCACCTTTTAATATCCAGCTTTTAATTTTTTAAGACTTACTGTTTTATTTTTTTAGTTTTCATCTGATAATTACTGTATTTCTGAAACAAAATCTAAGTTACATAAGTAATCTTTCAGATATTTTTTTACTTTATTTGAACCTGTGAATATTTCTCATCAGACTGTTGGAAAAATTTGTGGAGATGGACTTACTTTATTGTACCCAGTTGCCAATATTTATCATTTGCGACAATCAATTTTCATCACATAGGATCCTCCCATGTAAACATGGTAATCAATAGTTTGATCGTGTAAACCTAATTAGTTCTGCTATTTTTTAGTTATTGACCTTCCTGAGTAAAAAAAATAGTTTATGACGTGTGAGCAAACATTTTTTATTTCTTGTAATTTATAAATAGATATTTTAATGATTCTAAGAGAGGGAAAATGCACATTTTAACATTTTCTGAATTTAGTCTAGGAAGGAGTCTCGAGTCTCTTTGTCAAAAAAAATGGAACACCTGTTCCCAGCATTGTTAATTGGTTAATTTTGCACTGATTCTGGCGAGAAGCTGCTGAAAGTTAACTTGATGCTATTAAGCTAAAATATATATATTTGGCTTAAAAATACTGAATAGTGGCTTGATTCAGCTCACTTTTTGAAACATTTTCTTAGGATATGAAAAGAATAAAGTCAAATAATCAAATAGTAATTATTGTATATGGTGTATATTTTAATATTAGAAATTTGTGAATAAATCAAAATATCAATTTTTGTTTTTATTTATTTAATTTCAAAAAAATTTGTATTTTTCTTAGGATGTATACAGATTCTATTATGTTCTATTACTAAAATAAATGTTCAGAAATTTGTATTTTTCAGGAACATATATTTCATTCACATGTTTTCTTATGGCTATTTAGTGGGGAGAGGGAAGGAGGTTTAAACAAAATGGCTCTTCATGATATAAAATTTTCCAACTCCTATAGACATTGAACAGCCATTTTTTGTGGATTTTTCCAAATGTTAAGGTTAAAAAAGCAGCTTGCTGTTTACTGCCATTCTCGAGACTAAGATTTTAAATCCAAATATCCTTAGGATAGAAGATGGTATATGTAGAATGTGAAATATAAGCTACAGTATTTGTCTGAAGGTTTGTAATGATGGTATATTATAAGATGTGATATGTTGAACTATTTCCATCATTTATGACTGAATGTTGAATATAAAGATAATTTTAAACTTTATTTAAACTTTCCAAATGCAGTAATAACACACAAATAGTATTATCCACTCTTCAGGTGTTGCTGGCCTATATGCACAGTGCCAATATTCGCTTAGAAGTTGAGTTCGCACCTTTAGATTCTTGAATATCGAATTTTAAGGCAAACACTACCAACAGCTATTCTGTCAAAGGCAACATATAGAAGAAATTTGATAAATTTATATATGAGGGTTGGTTTAAATTCTCCTGAGTCCTTCAATTTTTTTTTTATAACATTTTTCCTAAGAGCAAGATTAATTGGAGGCTTTCATACATTGTGTAGTGCCACACTGGGTTGACTTATAGGATTATTTACCATTGTCATATGAGCAGCTTCCTTGAATTTTCTTCTATGCATTTTTTCCTCTATCCAATATATTTGTATTTTTCTACTTAAGCATATGGTCATTAGTACATACGTTATCTGCTATGGTAGAAACATTGTTTTTTCTTTTAACAATTAGTTTATGCTCCTTTAATCGCTGCTCAACAGGGCGACAGGTCTCCCCAATGTATTTCCTTCCACATTCACATGGTATTTCATAGATGCAGTTTTTGTTCTTTAGCATTTCCAGTTCAGGCTTAGTAGAAGTAAGCATTTTTCAAAGCATGGTTTGGCTTTGGAAAGCAATTCTAATGTTATATTGACTGCAGATTATCTTTAATTTGTCTGCCATTCCTGGTGTGTATGAATACACTACTGTACCAATAACAAGTTGTTTGTATTTGAAAAGTTAAATATAGTTTAAAATTTTCTTTACATTCAACATTCACTCAAATGATGGAAATTGTCCAACATATCACATCTTATAATATACCTTCAGACAAATACTAAGTACTTGGTATGGACCTGATGCTATGTTGAAATTTAGACATGAAAAATTATGTCTAAAACTGGCTAAAGTAGAAAATCATTTAACTTTCTTATGTAAATCAGACGGGATCATCCCTAAGGGTTTGTAATTAAATGTATTTCCTCCAAGAGAGCTGAAAAAATATTCAGAGAGCAAATGAGGCCTTATTGGGAGTAAGTATAAAGGTTCAGCAGTTTATCAAGTATCAAATATTGCCATTTATTAGAGATGTGGAATTTGTCAAGCAATGAACAGATTGTGTTACATGGAAGGTTAAAAGAACTTCAGAAGAACTTGTAAATCTCCATGGGAAAGTCAAAAGTAATACTGCAACTAGTCTATCCTCATCATCAATGAAAAATCTTAGTTCTAAACAACTTACCGATTATGAAATATCAGTTTTTGAAAAAGGTTTGAATTTCACCATTACACCATCTACTGTCCTGCTATTAAATATAATGTCACCACTGATGAGGTGACCCAAAACTGACTCTAGAAGAAGTGGCAGAGTTATGCTGGAGAGTAAAAAGGACACTTGAAAGAAAATCTCAAGTGCATAAGCAGAAGTTAAAGTTTCATATAATGAGAAGAAAGCTATTAAATCTCAAACAGGATACATCTATAATCATTTTTCCTGCTGATAAAGGTAACACTACAGTTGTAATGGATAAAACTGATTATGATAACAATACAAGGCCTTCTCACAGCAGGCCAATACAATAAAGTAGCAAAAAATTCCAATTCCAAATATAGAGGTAAAACTACAGGCATTACTCCAGAAACATTGCAGGTATTTCAGTGATTCAGAAAAAAGAAAAATTAACTTCGTTTCAGCAACATTCCTCACCTGTATGGACTGCCTAAAGTCCATAAAGACTTCCATTAAGACCTATTCTAGAAATTCACCATGCCAAAATTTGTCAAGATTTTTTCTTGAAGTTCTTAGTCCATTGGTATATAAGACAGTCATTTGTCAGGGATTCTAAGCACTTTGTAGAATTAGTCAGGAACATGAAAATGGAAAGAAGTGACATATTGGTAAGCTTTGATGTGGAAAGTCTATAAATGTACCATGTGATGAGGCATTGTCTATAGTAAGGAAAAGATATGATAATAGTCTACAAATTAGAACAGCTCTACTTATTGATAGTATAATGGAATTATTAACATTCTGTGTAACATACTTTCAATATAACTCAGATTTCTTCCAACAAAATCAGGTGATGGCCATGGGATCACTCACCCTTGCTCAGCAACATTTACATGGAAGAACTTGAAACCATAGCCATAAATTCTACATGTCCACCTAAGGTGTAGCTTCAATATGTTGATACATTGGTGGTATGGCCACATGGTGAGGTAATTAAAATTAGTCATTCTGAATGCACATTAGCAACATATCCTACAATTAAATTCATGATGGAATCAGAATGAACAAAAATTGGCATTCTTGATTGTTCTTGTGACAAGACTCCTCAGGGCAAAGTAAAAACAACGGAGCATAGGAAACCAACACACACTGGCAAATACTTGGCATATACATCCAATTGTACAAGAAGCACTAAACAAGGAATTGTACTATCACTATGGAACAGCAAAGGAGGTTTAGAAACCAGTGATTTGGAAAAAAAGAAAAGATTCACATAGATCAAGTGCTTATGAAGAATGGTTATCCATCAGTAGTCATCAGAAAAACCTTAAATAGATAATACAGAGACCCCAAAAGAAAACAGTTATTGGTACAGTAGTGTATCCATACATACCAGAAATGGCTGACAAATTAAAGAAAATTGCAGTCAATATAACAACTGCTTTCCAAAGCCAAATCACACTTCGAGGAATGCTTACTTCTACTAAGCCTAAACTGGAAATGCTGAAGAACAAAAACTGCATCTATGAAATACCATGTGAATGTGGAAGGAAATACATTGATGAGACCTGGTCGTCCTGTTGAGCAGTGATTGAAGGACCACAATCTAATGGTTAAGAGAGAAAACAGATGTGTCTGTGATATCAGATCATGTATGTATTAATGACCATATGCTTAAGTGGGGAAATACAAGGATATTGGATAAAGAGGGAAAAAATGCATAGAAGAAAATTCAAGGAAGCTGCTCATATGACAATGGTAAATAATCCCATAAGTCAACTCAGTGTGGTAATACACAATGTATGGACACTTCTAATTAATCTTAGGAAAGAATAAAAAAAATAATTAGACTTGTTATAAAAAAAATTGAAGGAGGATTTGAACCAACCCTCATATATAAATATATCCAAATTTTTACTATATGTTGCCTTTAACAGTTGGTAGAGCGTTTGCATTAAAATTCAATATTCAAGAATCTAAAGGTGCGAGTTCAACTTCTAAGCGAATATTGTCACTGTGCATATAGGCTAGCAACACCTGAAGAAGAATGAAGAATAATATTTGAAATGTTTAATTACTAACCTGTATTGTCTATTTGTATGTTTTTACTAACAAGTTTGTATTTGGGAAGTTTAAATAAAGTTAAAATTTTCTTTACATTCAACATTCACTCATAAATGATGGAAATAAAACAACATATCACATCTTATAAACTACAATAGTATTGATTCTGAAGAAAATAGTTACTGGCTGTCTGTTTATTTGTTTCATCTCTAACTTTTCCTGTTCATCTCATTCATGCCCGTAAGATGTCGCTTCAAAAGTCTGGATATCTCCTAGATCCCTTACTGATTTCTCTTCTGGAACTACTACCGAAGGGTTTTTTAAATGCACCGGACTTTCTATGAGCTCACTTTCAATGTATTGGCTCGTGCTTATTTCCCCCTCCATTTCCTCTTCCATGCTACTATCTCTTAAACTTGGCTGCTGGGTCCCCATGTTATTTTCCTGATCTTATTTATCCCTGATTAATCCCTCTTTTTGAAACACTTCGGAGATTCTTTGGGTGTTACAGGACTTCCGATTGGGTTCTTCCCCTAAATTCAGACTTCTCTGTCTTTTCTTCCCCATGTTTACTTCTATCTTTTCCTCCATACTATTATCAATTTGATGTATTTAGATTTTTCCATAGTTTTGCTAAATATGATTATTTATGCTTTATTGCTTTTATTTGGCTAATGCCATTTCCCTTTCTGAACATGGCTCTCTTGCTAGCTTCAGTCCACCATGTATTCTAATTAACATATTCTATCTTTAATATCCTTTCCTCTTTAAATAGCGCTACATGTATAATATATCTAATCATATTTTACAAGAATTTTAGGTGCTAAATTAATGATAATATTAAAAGTAACTATAATAAGATATACTTTACTCTTGTGACTCTTTATTCCTTCTTTAATTCAAGCTGCAATCTAAAATAAAAAACTTATGGATTCATGATTGTATTTATTTTCTGTGCCAGTTTTAATTTTATATTTTGAATTCACATATATAATCTTGCCCTACTCGTTTCATTGCTTGCATCTAATCCAAATTTTAAAGTAGATTTAAAGTCTTAAATGATGGGTCCCCCCTTTTAAAATCTTTATTCCTGATGATAAATTTATATGAAGATGACTCTTAATCTGTTCAAGTCACTCTCTGGCACCAATCACCAGTGAACAAGAAAAAAATACTGCATACATCAAATCCCAAATTTTAAAACTGCATTATAAATATAACATACATTTTGCTTAAATTAATGATATCTGTCATTACACATTAAGCCGAAGACAAGTTTAAAATAAAACAACATAAAAAAATTGAAATCGGAGTCTCATGTAAATAAATAAAAAATTTACATATGTAACTCAAGGGATGAAGATGTTTTAATGAAGTGGTATAACAGAAAAAAATTTACATACAGAAAATATTGCACAGCAATGTGTTATGCTTGGGGAAAACACTTTGTTCAGGGTCATATGAGAAACAATTTATGCCCCCAAGTTGGCACACCATAATTGGAAAAAAACCTATGTAACAGTTGGATTTGTCCATTGACGTAACAATCCAGGTAAAACCCACCAAAGCTGATCAAAATGGGATGGTGAGATCCTGAATTTGATAATTCATTTGTCAATACTCCATGATTTAATATTATATAAATGACATTTCTGAGGTTATACACAGATTTTAATTCTGCGAGTCAGTGGCTCTGAACGGAGTAACACGAGACTCACAAAACTAATAATTTAACTAAATGATTATAATTCAATTACTTAAAACTAAAGTTAATATCAGTGATTAACTATAATGCATATCACATATAAAATAAATTGGAATTAAATTGCAAGCAGGAAAGATATGAAACGATTTATAGTATATCACATATATAAAATAAATTGGAATTAGATTGCAAGCAGGAAAGATATGAAACGATTTATAGTATTACATATGTGGGATCAATGCATGCAGGTGTTACATAGTGGATGAGACTAAATTATAATAGCGATCTCATCTTAACATTTACAATAGGTGTGTATATGCAATAAATAAAAGTATGCCTATAATTAATATGCCAAACTCTATTCTCACATGGTTTGCTATTACTCCAAGTGAATATTCTAGCTTAAGATAGAATACTCATTACAGCCTTCATATAGCTGTTATTTATATGTTAAAATGTGATCGGATAAATAAGCTCAAAATGCAGATTCATTCTAATAACCAAAGCTTGGGGTTTAAGTCTAATGCTGAACAGTTATTAAATGTGCGGAAAGAACTGTTTACTTTTAGTTCCCCATATATATGCTATGGCACAAACTAAATATTAATAAACAACATTGCCATGTGGATGAATAATTTTTTGCAGGTTTCCACATTGAATAAATGGTACTCTTAAGACAATGGCTTGCCACTAATAATGAACATATAATTCAGGGAACTCAGATAGGCTACTCAAGTGTCCTGGGCGCTTAACCCCAGTAATATATTTGTTGCTTTTATCTGAACTCTACCATGAGCTCATGAAAAAGGAGCAAGACGTATAAATATAAAAACATTGCAATGCATAAAGCAAATACGAATATGTATATTTAAAATTAAATGTGTCTAAAACACAGCTGTTTAGCTAACAGAATCCAGTTCTTAAAATAGCATTATCATTGTGCTAACAAAAAGTGTTAAAATAAAGGAGGGGGGGATATATTTAATGGCAATTAATATGTTAATAAATGTATTTTATTACTATCTCTAAATAGATATTAAAATTATAAAGTACTTATAGCAATCGGTTATTATCTAACAATAGGATTTTTAAACAGCTCTATAATGGGCTAAAAATGTTAAAATGGAGATCTTCATAATCATACTTCTTAAAAGTTTATTAAAATTAGTATTCGCTGTTTTGAAACACTTAGCATATTATAACAAAATAAATTTTAGATATATGATTAAAACAAGATAGTTATAACTGCAGTAATAAAAAAATGTAAATAACTAATTACAGTAGTTATAATTTAGAATCATTTAAAGAAGCAAAATTAAGATTTACAGGTGGTTTCAGACTAGTTTATACAATTATGAATTACTGTATTTTAGACTGAAATTTAAGAATTTAAAAAAGGAACGTTCAATTTACATTATATAAGCTAGCTTGAGTCTTAAGCATTACCAATTTAGAGGTTGATTGAGAGCTTTGGAGTTTTTAGGGAGAATATTACCAATTTTTGTTGCAACTGGCCCATCAGATGGTAGGCATAGTGGCACTTTTCTGGATAGATGGTATGATTTAAGATATCTTGTAACAGTCCCATCTCCAGGATGGTTATTGTATGCCATTGCAGCATGTAGGATGGGGTTTGAGATCATCTTTCTGCAGGAGAAAAAGGCAAATCTACAGCCTACTCTGCCATGTCAAAATTAAAACAGGTGTGGATTCCACTGCATGAAAAATGTAGAGTAAGATAAATGTAAAATTATAGACTATATGATTTTTAGATCCTATAATATTTTCTCAGTAATAGTATGAAATACTGAACCTACCGCTTGATGGCAATTTTCACACAATGCACATCAATTTACTGTTTTAGCAGCCGAACTTATGGCAAACACTACAACATTGTTTAGAGCCAAAACAGGCAGTCTACAGGGTGATGTATTCTATTATTACATGATGAAATACTATGCCCATTAACTCATGACTATTCCTAAAATGAATGCAATTCAACTCTCGCTATGGTCTGATTTGATGATCATATTTGAAGGATGCGAAACAAAAAATTCATTGTGGAAAAATTTTGAGAAAGTGTAGTGGATTTAGTATTACATATTAAGAATTGTCAGGCCATCATGCATGCTTCCCTATGATTTTGAACTGCACACAACCTGAAATGGTTAGGGTTCTTAGCAGAGTTCTGCCGAGTTCATGCATAAATCCATGTTTACATGTGAATCCATGTGAGAACAGTAAAATGTTGGCATGTTAAGTGTTCAAAATTGTTTGAATGGGAGTGAATTGCTGGCCACAGAAATTGACACTTGGGTCTTTCCAGAAAGAGAACAAACATCCTGCCAGGTGCAAAGCTATATGTTTGCAGGAGGAGCATGGTTTTAGTCAATTACAGGATCTGGGGAATTCCATTACCACTTCTGTAAGTGACCTAGGGTCTATGTAAGTGAAGTTGGTTGGACAGCTTCAAAATCTCGTTGCAGCTTTGAGGCTCATCTCATATTGCAGTCAAGCAAACCATAACTCCCCCCCTAAAAAGGTTTTCTAAAAATGGACTGTTTAATTAAGGCTTTTTGAAAAAGGCAAACAATAAAGGAAGAACTGTTCACTATCATATAAAGGTTTTGGTAGCATAAATATTTTTTTTAAAAAAAAAAACAAGAAATAAGATGATAATTAAAAATCAAACCAACCCTCCTCCATCATCTAAAGTCCAACTGTTGGTTTATTAAAAATGAATTGATTAATAAGGCTTTCCAACAAAAAGAGCTCAAAATCAATAAAAAGTTGATAAGTAAAAAAGGCAATAATTTAAAAGCAAACTAACCCCACTCCAATAATTTGTATATTTTGTTAATCTATCTCTTTATAGGTATTCTATATTCGAATATATTTAAAATTAGTATGCAAAGTTTCCAGTACATTGGCAAAAGATATTAAAAGACAAGAATTAAAATTCAAACCAACCCCCCTCCACCCTCTAAAAACCAACCTCGTTTATTAATTAAAACTGAATTGTTTAAAGAAGCTCAAATTCCAAAAAAAGTTGATAATTTAAAAACAACCTCCCCCCTTGCACCATATAAAAACAAAGTGTTTGTTTATTAAAAATGCAAAAAAACAAGTTTTATGTATAGAAAGTGAAAAAAAAAATTTGTACCGTAATATTCTGTAAAGAAACCAACAGCCCATGAATTGGTATATTGATGTGCATTGGGTGAAAAAGAGTGCCATCAAATGGTAGGGTTCAGTATTAAAACTTACCATTTTTTCAATAAAATGGATTTACAGCTGGTAAATCTATTTGCTATCCTATACTTTAATTTACAAAATTGATTTAAATTTTAAATATATAACTTAATATATATCTAACAATTCATCGATTGTTAAAACACTTTCTTAAAATAAAATAACTAATTATTGCTAAGTGCTTAGCAATAATTAGTTATTTTATTTTAAGAAACTTTTAACAATTGATATTTAAATTTTAAAACATTTTAAATTTAATTTAGGACTCTCGATTCCCCCTTGCACCATATAAAAACAAAGTGTTTGTTTATTAAAAATGCAAAAAAACAAGTTTTATGTATAGAAAGTGAAAAAAAAATTTTGTACCGTAATATTCTGTAAAGAAACCAACGGCCCATGAATTGGTATATTGATGTGCCTTGGGTGAAAAAGAGTGCCATCAAATGGTAGGGTTCAGTATTAAAACTTACCATTTTCTCAATAAAATGGATTTACAGCTGGTAAATCTATTAGCATCTATTTGCTATCCTATACTTTAATTTACAAAATTGATTTAAATTTTAAATATATAACTTAATATATATCTAACAATTCATCGATTGTTAAAACACTTTCTTAAAATAAAATAACTAATTATTGCCATGTGCTTAGCAATAATTAGTTATTTTATTTTAAGAAACTTTTAACAATTGATATTTAAATTTTAAAACATTTTTAATTTAATTTAGGACTCTCGATTCCCCAAAGACTTGGTAATGTTTCAGCTCAGTGGATTTTGTTTACTATAAAATACATTTAAAAAAATATTGCAAAAATAAGATTTAAAACTGCTCACATACTATATTAACACAAGTGTGCAGTGGTGTGATTTTTGTTCTCAACTTCCAATTTAAAATTAAGAATTATTAGGAACTTTTAAATAATATTGTATTATATGTGTATTACATGAATTACACATATATACATGCAATTTTAAATTAAAAATAAATTGATTATTTTTAAAATGATATATAATTTAGGTTTGATTTTCAAAATAAAATATACCTGCTGTAATATATATATATAAATCTGATAGTACAGCTATATGTGATGATAAATATTGGGCCCATTCCAATTTATCCTGTGTCTAAATTGCAATAATGTGTATAAAATAAAATAACATTTTCTTGTATAGAAAAGGAAGCTGTAGGGCACCAAAGTTTAAACCCTACATTATCAAGTCTCAAAAGCCTAGGACAGAAAGAGAGTGGAGGAAATATTTATGCAAGAGTAGTATATACTTTGAATTATTTAATAGTTGTCTTTAAAAGTTAGGATTAGAACACATATAAATAATTGTCTGTGGACACAAGCTATTCAGTTAATCATTTTCTGATTTTGATTATTAACTTTCTTCAAAATTGATCTATGCTTAATAAATTCTGCTATTCTTTCTATAACAATAAATTAAGTCTAATAGTCTTACTAATTTAGTTTCTGAATATTAAGTTAATAGTTTGTAAAAATCATTAAGATTATTTTTGATAGGCAGGGTTTTTCTGAATATCTGAGTGTGGGCTTGTATTTTACATAAATAAACTTACAGTTACATATATATTAAAAGAAAGATTTTGTTAAAATCATTTTGTGATTTTGTTATGAAAAGCTATGTTGTAAAGAATTATGTGTTAATTAGAGTAGCAAGGTTAGAATTTTAGCTGACCAGTCCAGCTGATTCTTTAGGTCAGAGTTAATTGAAAAAAGATGAAAAATTTATGAAGCTAGACTTGAAAAGAAAAGGGGACTGCTATTAAGATAATGGATTCCAGACCAGTCAACTAGTTAATTACCTAGAAATCATGTTAGTCTGGGTTTCTTACTAACAGTCAATTTAAAACATCAATTTTAATTAGATGGCTAATGAAAATTGGGTGTTTCTATCTGTGACATCCTGTAAGACTAAATTGTAAAAAAAGGCTGAGTCTTCCAAAAAAAAAAGAAATATTAAAATTGTTGAGAGAAACTAAATTGGGGAAAGAACTAAGACTGAATTGTTGAAAGCCAGCATTATTTTTTTAAATATTTTTGGAAAGTTTGTTACAGCCTAATGACAGGCTAAGTAGATATATATTTTGTCTGTGGTGGTTCAGCCATTCATTAACCGATGCACACCTGAAGAGTTTGAGTCAAAAATATTACACATCTTGTGACTGAAAGTAAGAGAAGAAACTGATTGCTCACCTGTGTTTTAAATCAAATGAAAATGCCAGTGACTGAATTTAAATCCCAGCAAAATGAGAAAAATATATGAAAAACAGCAAATATCCTTAGTCTATTAAAAATAATTATGCTTAAAAAATGAAACAATTCCAGTGCAAAATGATTCCTATGGTATCCAGTAACTTCATCATCATCGCAGTAAAAGAATTGCAAGCCAAGAAAAGAATAGGACTGTTCCAATAAACCATTGAAGTTGGTGAACATATGTATGTTACAGATTGGTGTTTGTGGCTGCTGCCAAATTTATAATCATTCAAACAAGCTGAATTTGAAATTTTGGAAAGTGCATGCCTCAAGAAAGTAAAAGAACTGGTAGTATGAATTTTAATTATATATATTTTTTGATTATATCAATGTCTGTTAACACAACTTTTAAAAATAAATTCATCTTTTTTATCTCTGAATCTTAAAACCAATATCAAGCAAAAGAATTTTGTTATAATAGTGATTGCTTTATTGATGATATTATGTATTCTCAAATTATAATATGTATCCACTTATTAATGTATTTTATTTTGTGACATGTATTATTGTATATTAATTCCAAATTATGAAATGTGTTGTTTATGTTAAAAGGTTTTTTTTGTACTATTTTATTCATAACACACATAGTAATATAATTATATTTTGCCAAATGTATAGCTGTGGAGCCTGAATGTTGAAAGTGGTAGAAATGTAGAATTGAGGGAGCTAGATTTGTTCAAATCAGGATTAGTGACTTCAATTGGTCAGGGGGGAAATAGGTAATTTAAAGCTTATTTCTATAAACGCGTTTACCTCTCAGGAATCTGACTAACCTTTTTTCTAATTAATTATTTTGTTTTATATGTTATGTTTAAATTTATAGGGTTACAAAAATAGGTGCATGCAAAGAGTGTTTTTTTAATGAAATATTTTTTGTTTGGATAGAAACTTTTAGCTATTCACTATCCAAATTGATGCACAAACATTATACTATGATAGAAACATTGGATACTGTCATTAAAGGGAAAGGGGGAAGATTTTAGTATCATTAATATTATGATTTAAATAGAGACAACTCATCAGTATTATTTATATAAATGTTCATATATATCTTTAAATATAAACGTTACCAGCATAAAGCTAAACTAGTCAATATAAAATCAAAACTACCCTAAATCTAAAATTAAACCAGACCAGCATAAAAATAATATTAAAACACAACCTAAGGTTTCACTGCTACAAGCAGACTTCTCAAGTGTAAAGAACTACAAAAAACTACACAATATATATCCTATTAAAAACTACCCACAAATCCATTCACTTCCCATCCACCCTTAATATTAAAAGAACTTTTAAATAAGTTAATTGCTTCAGAATAATACATTTTCATTAATAAAGACTCTAATTCTTCTTTTGATTTCATTTCTCTCAAAGAAGACAACCTTAGCTTCATCAAAATCAATAGTGTGGCCTGTATCTTTTTTATGGATATACAAAGCAGAACTAAGATATCTATTTTTAACTCTACTTTTATGAACCTTTATTCTTTCATTTAAACTCAAACTACTCTGACCTATGTAAACCTTATTACAAAATAAACAAGGAATAAAATATACTACACCAGGAATAATATTTCTATCAAAAACTTCTTTTGTATTATTTAATAAATTATTCAATGTAACACCCCTTTTCCAAGCAATTTTCTTATTTCCAAACAATTTACTATTTCTACACACAATTTTATAAGAAGACAATTTAAATGGCAAAGAAATAAAATCATATTTTTCTTTAACCTTTACATCCTTACAAATATTACTATTAAATAAAATACTTTTAACAAATTTATCAGAGTATCCAACACTCAAATAATCTTTATAAAATTGATATTTCTGAAACAAAGCTACCCCACTAGAATTATTTAATTTAATATTCCTATGACAATAATTCCTTAAAGCGGCTACTTTATGAGATACATACTGATATCTATCAGGTTTAATTATAGATCTTAATTCTTTACTTTTAACTAAATGACTGCACAATAAACAATTAGTTTCTATATTTCTAATCACCAGCAGATCTAAAAATTTTAACTTACCAAAATCTAACCCCCCTCCTAACACAAATTTTATAGAAGGATCAAAACAATTAAACTCATTTACAAATTCCTTCAATTTATCATTCTCAACTACAAATAAACAATCATCAACATATCTGACAAATAATTTTACATATAAACAATTCTTTTTAATAATAATTTCCTCTTCCATAAAACTAATATAAACTGAACATACTAAAGGAGAAATAATATAACCTATTATCCACCCTTTCTTAATCTTATAAAAATTACCTTTATAAGTAAAATACATAGAATCTTCCAATAACAAAAGCAAATCTTTAATTACCTTAATTTTATTTTTTGATAAAGAACTTTTCTTAATCAATACAGACAAAAGAACATCAATACTGCTTAGCCTATTAACAGACTGATACATATTTTCAATATCTAAACTTCCAAATACCCAAAGTTCTTTATCAAAAAAAAAAAAATTAAGGTAATTAAAGATTTGCTTTTGTTATTGGAAGATTCTATGTATTTTACTTATAAAGGTAATTTTTATAAGATTAAGGAAGGGTGGATAATAGGTTATATTATTTCTCCTTTAGTATGTTCAGTTTATATTAGTTTTATGGAAAAGGAAATTATTATTAAAAAGAATTGTTTATATGTAAAATTATTTGCCAGATATGTTGATGATTGTTTATTTGTAGTTGAGAATGATAAATTGAAGGAATTTGTAAATGAGTTTAATTGTTTTGATCCTTCTATAAAATTTGTGTTAGAAGGAGGGGGGTTAGATTTTGGTAAGTTAAAATATTTAGATCTTTTGGTGATTAGAAATATAGAAACTAATTGTTTATTGTGCAGTCATTTAGTTAAAAGTAAAGAATTAAGATCTATAATTAAACCTGATAGATATCAGTCTGTATCTCATAAAGTAGCTGCTTTAAGGAATTATTGTCATAGGAATATTAAATTAAATAATTCTAGTGGGGTAGCTTTGTTTCAGAAATATCAATTTTATAAAGATCATTTGAGTGTTGGATACTCTGATAAATTTGTTAAAAGTATTTTATTTAATAGTAATATTTGTAAGGATGTAAAGGTTAAAGAAAAATATGATTTTATTTCTTTGCCATTTAAATTGTCTTATAAAATTGTGTGTAGAAATAGTAAATTGTTTGGAAATAAGAAAATTGCTTGGAAAAGGGGTGTTACATTGAATAATTTATTAAATAATACAAAAGAAGTTTTTGATAGAAAGACTATTCCTGGTGTAGTATATTTTATTCCTTGTTTATTTGTAATAAGGTTTACATAGGTCAGAGTAGTTTGAGTTTAAATGAAAGAATAAAGGTTCATAAAAGTAGAGTTAAAAATAGATATCTTAGTTCTGCTTTGTATGTCCATGAAAAAGATACAGATCACACTATTGATTTTGATGAAGCTAAGGTTGTCTTCTTTGAGAGAAATGAAATCAAAAGAAGAATTAAAGAGTCTTTATTATTGAAAATTTATTATTCTGAAGCAATTAACTTATTTAAGAGTTCTTTTAATATTAAGGGTGGATGGGAAGTGAATGGATTTGTGGGTAGTTTTTAATATTATATATATATATATATATGCTGGTCTGGTTTAATTTTAGATTTGGGGTAGTTTTGATCTTTAAATATGTATATTTCATCAGTCCAGTAATAAATGTTAATATTATTTTTATGCTGGTCTGGTTTAATTTTAGATTTGGGGTAGTTTTGATCTTTAAATATGTATATTTCATCAGTCCAGTAATAAATGTTAATTCCATTTTATTAATTATAATCATTCATTATCACTGTTGACTATTAGTGGTTAAGTCCCAATTTAAATATAAAGTTAGGTAAATAATTATGAATTTGTGTTAGTTCTAAAGCTGTGGATGGAAGTATCATTATTGACATCATGTTTTTAATCAATGATCAGTTAAATGTGTTTAACAGTCATAGATAAATGATGGTTTTCACTATATTTGTTTGTCATTTGTGAGTCATTATAAGATAATAACCATCATCAAAATCATCACCATAAACCTATAGTGTTGATATATAAGAATGTTGAAATGCATTTATGATATTAAAATCTAAGTAATAATTTTGTCTGATAAATTTTATATGCACAACTAAAGCACAAGGATGTTTTTGTTTTTCTTAATGTTAGTGCAAAGGTGATATGGTTCTAAAATCCTACATCCAGTTATAAATAAGGTACCAAATGTGTTCAAACCAGGTACATCTATAAGTAGGTATAGAATATAACTGTCTAGGGTTAGCTAGACCATATTCACTTAGTAAAAACCTATGCAACTAGATAAAAAGGGTTAAAATAAGTAGTTTATTTTGTCATCATTTTTCCCTCAAGCCATTGGATTTATTTTACATTTGTATTAGGTTACAATCTATAATTGTTAATGTCAATACACACAAATAGTTGGCAAATTTATCATAAATCTTTAACAAATATTCTATAATAATGTTAATATTATTCTTGATTACTACATATATATAAATTGACAGTTAATAGCATAAAAGAAAATAACTAATACAACTTTATTACTTATTGTTATTATTAGGCCTTTCTGAAAAATAAATCTTATCGTGATATTTCTTTAAAGACATATGATCATATAAAAGGAAACACTCTCACTTTAAATAAGGGAATTTATGTATCTTAAGGTTATTTAATTATTCAAATTTCCAAAGCATTTTTTTTACCTTTTGTCCTTTATATTCATGATTCTAGTAGAGCAATACTTTGTGCTTCATTAATAGTTTCTTTCTGCTAAACTGAACAAAATCTTTTGTCGGTAAAATATAGACTCCCATATGTTTGCATTGAAATATTAACAATACACAGATTAAGTCTTAAATAACATTTTAGAAGAAAAAAAACGGCTAAATAAATGACATATCTTTAGTAAATTAATGATCAAATCATATTCCAAAAGTAGCTATTTAATCGATGGTAGTAGCAATGGATTTAAATCCCAGGTGAGTGATAATTTTAAGGCAGCTTCTTGGATCTCATTTCATGTTTAGTCTATAGGGCATTACCTCCACTAGTTTGATCGGACACAGCTCCATATGACTTCAGGCTTTAGTAGGCATATGTTAAATTTAACTCACCATGATTTTGTTTTCCATTTCAAATTTTGAAAACAATCTCAGTTCGATTTCACAAAGGATTTTTTTTTATCAAAATTACCATGGTATATTCTCCAAAGCTTAACTAAGAATCAATTACATCCAGTAAATTTATTGGACGAACTTTATTTTAAATAAAATGCCTTCTGATCTTTATTCTCATCAGCCAGCTGCTAAATTTCAACTAAAACTAATTACCATTCAACTTTTTTAAAAAATTATGACTGTGTTTTTCAATCTGTTTCATCCCCACACCCTTCTCTATAATTTCCTCTATTCAATTAAAAGTTTTATTTATATAAGGAATAATTAACATTCTTTAATTTCAATTTATAGCTAAGTGTTGGAATTTATATGCTTCTATTAATATAAATATCTTTCTTATCTACTTATACCAACAAAACTTTAACAATGGCAATACTCAATAATCCAATTAAAATAAAATATTTTGTTTGTGATTGTAATCTTATACCATTATTTTATTTTTTTAATAAAATAAAGAAATGTATATATTATTATGCAGAATGTCTAGATTGAGATCTCCACTCTAGTATTATACTATAGAATGTTTCAAAGATCATTGTCATAAAAAGGAAAACAATTTTGAATATTTCTGTTTATATACAATTTTCATTTCAAATGCCTGATTTTTTACTACTAATAGTCAATCATAAACCATCTGTGTAATATGATTAAATATATATAGACAATTTGACATTTTCCTAGTTTAATTAACAAAATCAGTAATACTTTGCCAAATCAGTATGAATTAAATAAACCAGTTTTGTTTGGAACAATTTATTTGAAATTTCTTGCAATAGGATACCATACCATGTCTGTAACCCTTCATCTTTTAATGCCACACTGAATCTGGTAAACATTTTTTATGAATATATGCAATATAATCAATATTGTTTTTGATAGAAGTATCCTTAAGTTTGCACAACTTCATGGGTTCATATATTAATAAAAATAAATAAAAAATCTTAATAGTTTTGAAGTTAATATTTCACAATGTTTAGACAACTTCAGATATTTTTATTATTATTATTTTAAGTAATATTCTTTATTAAAACACACAAAGGATCCTTATATAATTACAAAAGATGTTTAATTTGATTAACACAATTTCTTCAAAGCTGTCACAATACCCAAAGCACTTGATTTCTTTACCTAATACATCTTGTTAATTCAATTACTAATATGTCTTGCTTTCTTTTACAATTCATTCATAGACTGCAAAAGATGTTTTAACACCAAATTCCATATGTGGACAGCAGTTCCTCCCCATACCAATTCTATAATATTCTTGGGCCAATATTTTAAGCATACATTAAAGTAATCATCCCAATCTCTATCAGATTGCCTTTTCATTTTTTACATCAAAGGAATTATTTTAGATAAGATTAATAATGTGTTCCTATGTAAATGAAAGATAGGATAAATATATCATTAAAAAACAGTCCTCTGAATTCTTGCATTATAAAAAAATTAAACTATTGTTATGTGTTCAAAATATTATATAAAAGAGCAGTATTTATAAATTTTATTTATATTTTTAAGACGTATATTTTAATACATAAAAAAGAATCTAAAGTGCTCACAGTTTAATCTAGTTATTTTTAAGCCTTCATATCAGCTGTTTAAATTGCTACTTGTAAATTGTTTATGAAGTTCTGCCTTTAATATATTCTGTCAAATAGAAAAATCTCATATTTGTTTTTAATCAATATAATCTTTGTGAGAACACCAGTTTTTTTTTGTTTTTTTTTTGGTGCAAAAACAAATTGTCTCCATAATACATTCATTGAGACAATTTCATGTGTCAGTAATATGAAAGGTTTGAAAATTCAAATTAGTAATCTGCATGTTTAAACAGCTGTTGGAATTTAGCACAGAGTAGCAATTGCTTTTATAAAACAATTAAAATTTCTTGCCCATATTGTACCGGTCAGAATTGTATGTTCATTTAACAAGGATTAGAATCTAAACAAAAGTACCCTAAATCCACTCATGCCCAAAATACACAGGTCAGGAGCAATCATGAATTCTGCCCTATTTGCTCTTCTCTAAAACTATAACATTATAAACAACTCTTCTGATGATAACAGATGAAATTTTATTCATTCTGGTCCCGGAGACAGCAGAGAAACACGAGGTCTATAGGGTAATTAATGTGAATAAATAATATCAAATTTTGGCTCAATCAAATACCTTATGTGAAGGGACAATTTATAAATTTTAAATGAATTGCACACAGCTAGCATTGCAAAAGAAACATGAATTATAAAATAGTATCCATCCAGAATGAGCAAAGACAGGATAACCCAGAGATAAATTTTCATTTAAAATAATCAGTTATAACTTCTAAATATTACTAACACTATTATAAAGATTAAATGGGTTTCAATGAGTGAGATTCAGTAAGACACAAACGCATGAGTAATTCAACATAATTTAATGAACATAAATAATTTAAAATTACATCAAAAGCATAGCACAGATTTAATGCGGTTATTACTTTGCATATAGGCAACTGATTTTAGTATGCTAATGAACTATAAATAATAATAAATTAATGTTATCAATGCTATGATCATTACTTTAAGTAATGATAAGGATGTTTATAAATCATCTCCAAAGAGAGGTTTACTCTTAATATAACAGATAAATAATTTATCGTTCATAAGCATATCTGGGCCAGTACAAATGAGGAATGGATTAGCCTAACAGCCTTACTGTGACAATCCTAAAATATTCGACTAATTATCAAATGAGTGGTTTACAAACATCACTGCGCCACGTCTTATAGATGAAATGAGAACTACATATAAAAGAACTCGCAGTGCTAACTATAATGACAGCGTTTAAAATGGAGAAGATGTCCATCTTTGGACTGAAAGGCTTTATCACATATATGATTCCGCTTGTATTTATCACAAGGTGGTATTCAAAAATATGAGTGGTAAAGATTCCATGGTACGCCCTCTGACGTTTCACATGCAGAGCCTTAATACTCTAACGTTTATCCTGAGATCGGTTCTACCAAACCTCATTCCTAGACGAGTTACATGAAGAAAATCCGGAGTTCAGATGAATAAATATGATAAAGCAAAATATAAATTCTTTAAAATGCTATCATAAGTAAGCAACGCGAATATGGCTTAAGTCTTAAATGACTAATGAAATAATTTAAGCTTAAATAAAGCAATAATATCATGCATAACACCATGACAAAATAATAACCCACTCAGCATCGTACGTATAACTTTAATAAATTTAGGATGCCGAATATAGAAGAGGGAAAAATATTATTTTTCCTATTTAACAAGCCCAAGTATTCTTAAACGACAATATATCATAAGCAAGTTAATGCTCGATGGGTGAAAGCAATAAATAATTATTTAAAATAGGTTAATAATTAAAATTATTTTAGAAAACATAGAATGCATCTAAATAAATGTTGTCAACAACAAAAGGTTTATCTTATCCCATAATATGATATTTTAAACAATCCGCCATTAAGCATTTATTTCAAAATATTTAATCAAGCGAACTAGCATTCAATAAGAAATTTCACATTTAACTTTTAAAAAAAAAAAATCGGAATAGTGGTGAAAATAATATAAGTTCACCAGATTAAGCATTAGCATACCAAAATTAATTTAATAAAATACATATTTAAAATAAGTTTTGCCGCATGAAAATAAAATAATTAGAGCGGGAAACTTAAAAAGTTAATGATAGATTTAAAGTACATAATTCTGTGCTAGCATCTCAAGAACAAGTTTTAAAACTTAAGAGAGAAAATCATAAACTTAACGATAATTAAGTTTATAGTCAGTTACCAAATAAATAAAGATTACATTATGATTACAATTTAGATTTAGGAAAGAAGTGAGGAATATAAGAGTTCATTCTTCGGCAAAACGGATTACCTTTAGTATTTATGGTGGCCATTTAGCATAAAAACACGAAGTTTGGATGCAAAGGCACAATATTGACAAAATAATGGTAAACATCTTCCAATAGTTCTTTCACAGTTAAACATAACAGTTCTCAAGTAGTGATGGCATAGCAGGAAGGCAGGACAAAGGCAATTTAAGATTAGGGAGGCAAATTTCTTTTTACTCACAGTTCATTTTGTTTCCACTCTCTAAATGAATACGAGAGAGAAGAGTGATTTGAACTCCTTTTGCGCATTCCTAGAACTTCTGCTCCTCCTATACTTGAAATTTGGCAATATTGGAAGATGTAAACAATATGTTCCAGAAAGCATTATTTAAACGTATTTTTAAAATTGCAAATAACTTTAAAATATGATTTTTGGTTTGACTTGAAATAGTTAAATGAGAATGACATTTTAAAATTGTAATAATACTTTCTAGAATTTTCTGGCATTGCTTTAGCTTTACATTAATTGTATTTATTTTTATATCTGTAATATATATACGCACCTACAATTATCTATGTGAAGGGAATTTACAAACTTGGAAATAAAATATACTTAAGCTAAAATAATAATTCAACTGGTTACACATAACCATTTTGAATAAACAGGGTGGAAGTGATATGTGTATATGTGTGTGCTTAACATTCCTAGATGACCAAATAAACATATAAACTGGTTCAAACCCTACTTGAAATGTATGTAATGTCATCAGGCAGTGAAGTTAAATATGTAGTACAGATTTACCACTTCAATATGTTTAGAATGGGATTCATTTTTAATGTAATGGTCCTAGTCTTATAGCTTAAGATGCCATTCAATGGCACCGTTTTTGTGCTAAAACACATAAAAATGCTGTTTCCACGGCCAACACGTTCGAACCCGCATTTTCTATAATACAACTTTTTTGTTGTGCTACAGATTGCAGGCTGCTATGTTGCTTCACAGTACGGCATGTATGTCGCATTGCAGCAAATAAATTTGGCGAATTCGCACAGTTTATACAATTGTTACAGCTTGGTGAGAGGGTGTGTGTATTTGAATTGGATGGAAATGTTGTTTTGATTGAATTTTTTTTTTAAAAGTATTGAAATGTTCAGTTTTTCTAAAGTAATAATTATCAGACTTTTTACACTGTACTGTATTGAAGTTTCAAGTGGGAAAATGTTGACAAGATATATTTGTAAAGTGAGTTGGAATTTGATAATGCATCAAGTAACGTACTGTTCATAACATTCCACGAGACAAACAATATTCTACCGTGTGTTTATTTTTGAAGTAAAAAATAGCAGTAACACAAAAATATCCAGTAAGAAAAGTACAATTCTACACTCGTTTTTTAAATTTCATAAAAAGCATATATTATAAACATGGTTAATAAGTAAAGAAAACATTTTATATTTATATATTTGTTGTTGTTTAAAAACTTTTACTTTCTTTCTTTTCTCCGACTACTGTTATACTTTGTTGAATATATTTTATGTTTATTGTTATCATTTATTTTATATATGTTAATAAAAATAAAAAAAGTATTTACAAAAATTACGATTTAGATATTTTTTATTTTAGCATTACAAATAACAGAAACCTAAAACTAACCCTAAAACTAAATCTAACCCTAAAACTGACCCTAAACCTAACCATAACAACTTTTACTTTTCGTTGTCATTCTATTTGAAGTAAAATATAGCGGTAATATCTGTTTCTCTGTAAAAAATAAAAATGTAAAACGAAGACTAAAAAAGTAAAAAATAGCGGTAACACAATAATATCTGTTTCTCTGTAATAATTAAAATTTAAAAGGAAGACTAAGAAATTTTACTTTTTATTCTGATTATGAGTTTTTAAACAACAACAACAAAAAAACCGTAACCCCACTAAAAAAATATCCGATCGAAAAATGTTTTTTTCTAATAAAGCAAAATAAAAAACACGAATCAAATTGTAATTTGTTGATTTTATTTTACATTTATTATTATCATTTAATTTGTATATGTTAATAAAAAATAATATTTAAATAAGACAATTTTATTTTTATTTTCGCATTACAAAAAACACATCAAAATGATTAAAATCACCGGGCTGAGAATGTTCATATTTTATAGTTTTAGCATGAAAACGGCGCCATTGAATGGCGTCTTTATCTATAATACTAGCACCAAAGTAACTATCATTTTAGTTTTGGAATATACTATGTAGTGTGACTATCAATCTGTACCTATAAGTAATCATATAACATTGATTATATATATATATATATATATTGTAAGGTGATGCCCAATCCTTATAAAAAAATAATAATAAGTAACTGATGTTTTAGGATAAAAATGTATAAAGATTAAATAGGCAGCCAACTTTTAAAACCTAATTTTTTAGATATTTGGAGACATATACACATATATATACACACAAACATAACCATACATTCATGAAGGAATGAACACATTTTTTTTTTTTTATTAAATGTAAAATAAAATATATACATATACACATATATATACATGAATGTAGATTTTAAATCATGACGTGACAAAATAGAAAAAAAATATTTGACATTAAATTCTAGTAACCACGTTTCTTTTGTTTAAAAGAGGAAAAAAAGAGTAAACCTTTGTTGATTTTGGGAACGTGGAAAAATATCTAAGCAACAGATTTTGTTTTAGTTGTTGTTGGTTTTTCTTGTTCAAATGAAGTGCATGAAAGTAAAGTTGTAAAGAATATTTTAATTATTATATTAGTTATTATGATTTCCTTTCTTTATTAAAAATAAACTATTTAATATTTGGAATTTTATTATTGATAAGTGTAAAATGTTTTAAAAAGGAAAAAAAAACATTATTTAATTGATGAACTTTCGTTTGTTCAAATAAATGCTAAGAGCATCATAGTTATTTATCATTATTAAAAAATATAATTGCTATCAAATGTTTCTTGGATAAAATAAAATCAACTAATGATGAAATAGAACTTTATTAACATTACTTTTAAAGTAAAATCTTTATCATGCGTCTCATACATATATAAATAAAACTGCATAGAAATAGCGTTCGCCTTATATTATAACATAAACCTTGGAAATGGATTCATATTTAATAATTTATATTGTGTAAATAATATCTAACAATGCACTTTTGCTAATTAAGTGTCGGGGGATTTTTCTATCCTCTTGGTGTCATTGACGTGTGATGGAGGATCATATTGGTATATATTGTTTAAATCAACGTGGAAAGATCTTGATATGGAATGGAAATGCATGGCTTTAAAATCAAACACCAAGGAATTCAATTTCGTCATGGGAATTGTTAATGCCTAGAATGTCAACATGACTTAATATACATGAAGGAAAGAAAGACATTATCTGCTAAGAATACAGAAGCTGCTCTTGAAAATTTAACTTGCTATTGTTTTAAGGAATTCCAAAATTTCATTATATTTTATGTTTTAAATATTTTTTTTTAAATGTATACTGAGAGTTGGGTTGTGAATTTTTCTCACTCTTTTATTCAAGTATAGCAAACATTTTTTTTTTAAAAAAAAGAACCCATTTGTTTAGATTTTTATAGGATGAGAGAGGTGCACAACTCAAACTATACATCAATATATTATATATGTTTGTAAATAAAATATTATCGTAATTGAAGCTTTAAATTAAACTGGACAATGACTGAAACAAAAGGTAAGATTTTAAATATTTACATTTATTAGACAATTTATACATTAAAATCAAACTAATTAATAAGTAAATATATATAACATTTTCTTGTTTAAATGAATAACTGTTTATGAATGAACTATACAAAACACAAATTAGCAATTCATGGACATAACCTTGAGGTACATTTAAAGGACATAAACAAAATGATAATCGTACATTAGTAATATAATTTTATATTTAAAATAATTAATACATTATTGTAAGTTATGCACTAAATTTTATAATTCTTATTTCATCCCATATTTTAATATTTAAATTACAGCTAGTCTTATTGTTGTAGAGATAAATTAATATTTTATAATAATCATGTATATATTCTGTTGATTTATAAATATTATAACTTTAAGCATGATCTGTTAATAAATATTTGTTGTTTGAAGTTAAAACCTTTGTTTCTCTGGTCTCTAGATTGTCAAGCATCATTCATACTTCACTCACCAGAATAGCTATTATACATGCATATAGATTTTTAATTTATTATTAGCAATAGCCATTAAGGATCTATATAGAGGTCACATTATTGCCATCCTATTTAATTCCATCCTTGAGCAGAGTTAAAGGCAAATGTCTACACTGAGTTAGAACCCCGAGTAGTAATAGGACCTGTAAATAGAGAAGGCTCTGGGTGTACTATCCTAAAAGGGTTTTACAGTCCGTTACAATATATTGTTACTCTTAATTACACTATGTTTACAGGTGATAAACAATTCCTGCATAGTACAAAAACTGAATAATTTGTTATTTATAGAGCAAAGACTATTATTTTATTAACTTTGGACCATAATTTATTGTTTTTAACAATCAATGTTTTAACATATCCAAGAAGAAAAGATTGATCTGTTATTGGTATATATTTTTTCACTCTTGGCTTTTTTTCACTTTTTATTTTTAATGCATAATAAAAATGAAATGCAAAAAGGGAGGGGGGGATTGGGAAGGGAGAATATATCAAAATAATAAATCATTAGTCACTTGGGAAATCAAAATATTAAAGAATTAGATATTATTGGTTAAGATTCAATTTAGCATCTTTTAACTTACAAATTCATCATTACCACTTCTAAACTACATACAAACAATATGTTGTTGACATCCAATAAAGAAGAAAAGCTTTCTGACATAGAAATATAAGCACTGATAAAGTTGGCAGAAGTATTATTATGCAAACCATTTTTTAATATAATTTCTTAAACAAATGATTAAAGATTAGATATCAAATTAAAAACCTTGCATCTGCATTGCAATGAAAAAAGTAATATGAATAATTCAGATATATAGTATATGCAATAATTGTTTGCAATATGTTTGTACGTGGAGAATGAATCAGCACAGAATATTGCACTCAGTTATAACTTGAGTTTAAGAGGGCAAAGCCTATGTCGACAGTCTTCTACTTACTTGTTCTTGTTAGATTCAACCACATACATTGCTTTAAAGATTTCTTGTAGTTTTTTCTTTGTAGTAGACTTCTTAGTCTGTTGTAGACTGTACATTAACTCTGTAAACTATACTTCTACATTAAACTAGTCTTTGACCACTCTTGTCTGCTCATGATTAGCCCTTAATACTAAGATATACTGCTTGGATTGAATTGGCCATTGTTATTTCTCAGACTAAATGATAAACTTTGTCTCCTCTTCTGAATGGTCTTATCTTACTTTTAATTGCTTGATCAATTACAATTGGTATAAGCATTTCTTTTGAGGCTAACACGTTTCTATTCAATTATTTTCATACTAATACAATGGTACTTTTTATAATTTAACAGATAGGAAAGAACTATATTTTAATTCTCTTGCAGAGGCACATATTCTATAAACCTCATAATGAATCCATAACTATGTAGTCTCCATTTACTTGATAAAATGTATAACTATCTATTCAAACTTCTGCTAAACATATTACTAGAACGATTATAATCCTTTGGAACTCATTAGCTACCTCTGATAACCTATTTTTAGATTCTTTAAGGACCTGCATTAAACAAAATTTGTATTTATTAGAAATTTATTTTTATTACCTGCAATTTCCTGTTGTGGTATCATTATTGATATTAGAACTATTTTGATCTTTGTGGTCTCAGAAACATTTTTCTTGCTCTAAATTGCAGTGTATTAACAAAATCTTTACTCCGTGTTATTATTTATAATACCATAATGCTTTATTTAAACACAAACTTCTACAGTACACTCTACTTTTAAAACTAATTACTACTAAAATATATACATGAAAAAGTCTTTTTATTTGCTTTGTGTTGAAAAGTTCACACCTTTCCGGATTTATCTGTTCATTGGTTCAATTATCTCATTATTTCAATTCGTCTGTTCTTCTGCATTTCTACCAATCAAATTGTACTCCTAATTTCTCTGTGGTCCGGCTTGTTATCAATTTCTCTAAACGTAATCCTTTGTCTTCTATAATCCATTTTATATTTTTATATTCCGCCATTCCAAAAAACAAAATATATGTTGTAATTTCACTTCTGAAATATTTCTTTTTCTTTTATCAAACACTTCACTTCCTCCCCTCATTTCAGAAGTCGAAATATTTCCATTACACATAGTCTTTGAATCGTTCGGGTAATCGTCTATTTCTTGTAGGCCTGGGTGACTTATTCTTGTATTGTTCGTGTTTGTCTTCACCATTTGTTGCTATCGCAATTTGTCTCTCTTCTTCCTCTTTCCCTGTACTATTAATTCCACTCTCCTTAGTGTCAAACTTCTTATCCTCGCTTGGTATCCAATCCCATTCCTCTGACATTCTTTTTCGCATGTGGTTTATGTGTCTTCTATGTATTCTTTCGTTTGGACCATTTATTTCATATATCTTGTTTGACATCCGTTGTTTAATTGTTCCCTGAATCCATGTCTTCCTTAATATGTCTCTGAACCAGACTGGTTCTTCATTCCTAAATTCTTTATCAATTTCGTCATGTTGTATTATATTGCTCTCCTTTGGATATAATGCAGTTAATTTTGTTCTCAATTTCCATCCGCATAGTATTTCTGCTGGTGATTTACCCGTTGCTGTTGATGGTGTTGTGTGTTGCGTCATCATGAACATTTGTAGCGTTTCTTGTATATTTTTTGTTCCAGTTTTCCTCAAATTTTGTTTCACTTGTTGTACTGCATTTTCCGCTAGCCCGTTTGATTGAGGATGATATGGTGGTGACCACACTTGTTGAATATCATGTTCTTCACAAAATTGTTGCATTTCTGTTCCAGTGAATGCAGCACCGTTGTCTGATACCAATACCTCCGGGTATCCATGAATCGCAAAAATATTTTTAAGGCATTTGATTGCTTCATTCGCCGTCGTGTCTCATACTTTATGTGCTTCTATCCATCTGGATTGTGCGTCTACAAGTATCAACAACATTTTCCCATCCACTGGTCCAGCGTGATCTATGTGTACTCTCTCCCATGGTTTCTTTGCTGGCTGCCATGATGTCAGGTTCTTTTGTGGCATTGCAGCATATGTTTGGCATGAAGCGCATTTCTTTATATAGTGTTCGATGTCTTCATTTATTTTTGGCCACCAGACATAACTACGAGCTAGAGCTTTAGCACGCACAATTCCTGGATGTCCTTCATGTAGTAATTTTAGTACTGCTTGTCTTCCCGCTGTTGGTATTAGCACTCTATCGCCCATTGCAATACATCCCTTACATATTGATAACTGTTGTCTATTTGACCAAATCCCATTTGCTACGTAACTTGGTTTAGTTTCTGGCCATTCATTTCTAATCCATTTTATTAATTTTTTATATCCCTTGTCTTCTCTCGTCCACATTTCCACAGTTTTACTATTTAATTTGTTTGATTTCATCGCATCAATGTAATTAATTTCTAATTCTTCCTTTCCTGTTTCATCTATATCGGGCAGTCTTGATAGAGCATCGGCATGAGCTATTTCCTTCCCTGGTTTATAAATCAGCACGTAGTCATATGCAGCCAGTATGTTCCGCCATCTTAACATGCGTGGGCTTATATGTTCTGGAGCCTGTCGGTCATTCCCTAATATCGCTAGGAGGGGTTTATGATCTGTGATGATTTGAAAAGGTCTACCGAAAACAAACTGATGATATTTTCTTAGTGCAAAAATAATTGCCAAAGCCTCTTTGTCTATCTGACTATAATTTCGTTCTGCCTTCGATAATGTCCTTGATGCGTATGCAATCGGTCGTTCGCCGTTTTCCATTGGGTGTGCCAAAACCGCTCCCACACCTATTTCAGACGCGTCCGTCGTAATTCTTACTTCTAACGCGTTATCAAAATGTGTCAACAGTGTATCTGCAGAAAGTAGTTCTTTTGTTTTTTCAAACGCTTCTTCATGTATTTGCATCCATTCCCATTTTTGTCCTTTTCTTAACAACTGATATAATGGATTTGCTATCATTGCTTTGCTTTTTAAAAAATTTTCAAAAAAATTAATAAGCCCTAAAAAGGCTTGCAATTGTTTGACATTCTTGGGTCTCTGCGCATTTTTTACCGCTCGCACTTTCTCTTTTATCGGTCTTTTCCCATTGTTAGAAATCACGTGTCCTAAAAATTCTAGTTCTTGCGTTTTCCATAAGCATTTTTCTTTGTTCAGTTTGATCCCCGCATCTTTTAATTTATTACATACTTTAGTCAATCGTTTATGTAACTCACTTTCTGTTGTGGCTGTGATCAGAATATCATCATAGTATGGCGTCACTCCCTGTATTCCATGTAATAATGTGCTGAGTTTTGCCTGAAAAATATTAGGTGCTGTTGTCACTCCGAACGGTAGCCTATTGCATTGAAAAAGACCAAAAGGCGTGGTTAGTGTTAACATTTGAGCTGTTCTATTCGTTACCTTAATTTGATGGTAGGCGGCGTTTAAATCTAACTTTGCAAAGAAAAAATTTTCATTTGCTAAACCGGCTAACAGCTCGCGAACGTTTGGAACTGGATACGCCCCTTTGGATAAAAATTTGTTTACCGTTACTCGGTAATCCCCACAAATTCTAACTTGTCCATTTGGCTTTGTCACTATTACAATCGGTGTGGCCCATTGAGCGTCTTCTACCGGTGTCAAAACTCCTTCGCTTACTAGTTTCTGAATTTTTTGTTTTACTTTTTCATGTTGTGCAAACAGAATCTTTCGGGGTTTGCACACAATTGGTCGGGCGTTTTTACTTAATTCTATGTCTACTGGGTCTGATTTGAAAACTCCTACTTGTTCTGAAAAAAGTTCCGGATACGCTGTAATGTATTCCTGTTCGAACATGTTTTTTATGATTGTTACCGTAATTCCTAGTTGTTCGAACCATTCTCTTCCTATTATCGGGGCTATGCTTTCTTTTACTATATAAATAGGTAGGTTTAATATTTCTTCTTTGTACTTAATTGGAATCTGTGTTTTTCCTTTTATTATTACTGTGTTTCCGCTGACGTCTTTGACTCTAATATTCGTTTTCTGTATTATGCATCTTTTATGACCTTTGGTAATATCGTTCCATTTTTCTTCTGATAAGAGTGATATTGCCGAACCACTGTCGATTTCCATTTCTATGTCTTTTCCATATATATTCAGTGTTATCATGTATTGTTTTTGGATTTGTGCGCACACATTTTTTTTTACTTCATATTCCGTATGTTGTTTATCTTGAGTTTTTGGATTTCTGCAGACTGATATTAGATGTCCTTTCCTTCCACAATTATAACAGGTATATGAACGCCATTTGCAGTTTTTTGATATGTGTCCTTGTTTTCCACAACAGAAACACTTTATTTGTTTTCCTCGGTCATTCCATTCTTTCGTATTTGTGCTCTGTTTTTTCCCTTCTGTTTTATGTATTTCCCATGACTGTTCATCATTTATCTTGCCTCTGAAACACATTGCTTGTTCAATTACGAGCTCGTACGCTATCCCTTTCCGTATTGCTATGTCGTAGGTCAAATCTGGTTCCATTAACAAATTTTGCTGTAGCCGGTCTTCATCCATTCCCCATAACAACTGATCCAGTAGGGCTTGTTCCGCGAACTCTCCGTATTGGCAATCTCTTACTAATTGTCTCAAAATTATATCGAAATCTCTTATGTTTTCACCTCTCTGTTGTCTTCTATTCTGCAAAGTTAATCGAGCCATGAACTTCGATGGTTGTGGGCTAAAATAATTGGATAACTTGTTTATAATATTTTCGTATTCTGTTTCATCCGTTGTTGGCCCATTCATTAGTTTATGTATCACTTCAATTACTTTTCGTCCCGCGAGGCATAAAAGAGCTGCTACTTTTTTATTATTCTCCGTAATGTTATTTAATTTAAAAAAATTTTCGAGTTGAGTGACGTATAACGGCCATTCACCCGCATTTCCAACGTCGAACTCCGAGATGCTTCCTTGTCCTAAAGACATTTTAACTTGTCCGTCCGTAGGTTCAACTTTTCACGGCGACTGCGCCAAGTTTTGCAGTGTATTAACAAAATCTTTACTCCGTGTTATTATTTATAATACCATAATGCTTTATTTAAACACAAACTTCTACAGTACACTCTACTTTTAAAACTAATTACTACTAAAATATATACATGAAAAAGTCTTTTTATTTGCTGTGTGTTGAAAAGTTCACACCTTTCCGGATTTATCTGTTCATTGGTTCAATTATCTCATTATTTCAATTCGTCTGTTCTTCTGCGTTTCTACCAATCAAATTGTACTCCTAATTTCTCTGTGGTCCGGCTTGTTATCAATTTCTCTAAACGTAATCCTTTGTCTTCTATAATCCGTTTTATATTCCGCCATTCCAAAAAACAAAATATATGTTGTAATTTCACTTCTGAAATATTTCTTTTTTTTTTATCAAACACTTCATAAATATATCAAATATATATCTCATTCTAATAATGATCACCTTGGTAGTTCAAGAAATCATTATTATTGGAATTCTATTTTTGGACTTTTATTCAACTTTAAAGTCCACTATCAGCATCTCAATCTCAAAGTTATTACTAAATTATTCCATAAAAAAAAAAATGTTGTCTCTGAATGATAAATAAACTCGGAAAAATCCTAATCCCTCTAACATGTATAAAAAATGAAGTACATTTATGTAAAATAATAATAATTATAGAATTCAGCCATTTTCTTTATTTTTTATTAAGTTGTGCGATTTTTTTTAACTGAATTTTAATCACCCTACTGGTTTGACTTTGAATATATAATGAGTTTATGCTCCAGTATTACTAATACTATATTTTATGATTTTTTTGTTAGCACACTTGGAAGATATGGAATATATGAATTAGAAAAGTTACTTTTCAAAAAGAAACATTTTCTGAAAAAGTTAGGAGTATCCCAAAATATCAATTAGAAATGTTCGGTATGTACATTTGTAATTTACAGATCTGTTTATATAATCATTGCAAAAGTAATGTATTATTGTCTTTTCTGACAATAATATGTTTTTTTTTTTTTTTACCTCCCTGAGTTGAAATGGCTGCTAATGATTATTTTAATTATGTTGAAGCTAATCATCTCGTGTATTAACTTCCCCCATTATAAATATTTTATTTTTTAATCATTTAAAAAGAGAAATATCAAAACATTGGAAGTATTCCTATTAATCAAAATTTTATTTGTAAATATTTTTCAACTTTATTTACTTTGTACGATAAATTTATTTAAAAATTATTAAGTGTAGCCTAGCTGTTAAGTTTGAGAATCACTACATTTATGTTAAGTTTATATAAATACGTATTTATACGCATATAAGACAATTAAACATCAGGTTTACTATTATAATATGACTGACGGCAAAAAAAAAAACATTTATGTTTTACTTTCTACAGTGCAATTTTCACTACACCACTTCCTGGTTTTTTTTAAAAACAAAACTGAATAAGCTGATAACATGAAAATTAATTGATGATATAAAAATTCAAAAGATGTAAAGAAAGTTGTATTTTAATTATTAAAAGTCTTAATTAATATATAGAACTTTATTGCACGTGAAAGAATATATGTGTAGTATTGCAAGGATAAAAAAGTCCAAAACGTATAAAATATTTCTCGGTTAAAGTAGAAATATTTTATAAGTGCGTTGCAAGTATTTTATACAGATATTAAGTCTACGTTTATTTATTTTGAATAATAAATTATTTTTTTAAAAAATTAATAAAGCCTAACCATTCCGCTTTTATCTTAAATAACTTTTTTTTGAGTTTGAATAACTTAGAATTGCATTTACAATTATGGCATCATCTAGTGACGACAGTGGACTGTACTCTCCCTACAGACTGCCTAATCCTATTGCTAATGAACTTTTTAGGAATTATTCGATTAAATTTCCAAAAATGCGCAGGTTTGATATGGATGACGTAGCAGCAAAACTTCCTCACGAACTTAATAGATACACAACCGCAATTTATGACCATAAGTTATTGAAAATCCTTTCTGATATTGGATTTAGCACAACAAATATGACTGTTGATATACTTAAATATAAATTAAAAGAAATTAAAGAATTTGGTAAAATTTTAGAAGAGTGTTGGTGCAAAATGACCGACAAAAAAATGTTAGATATTAAGCCTAAACCATTATATGATAAATCCAGAATTCCATACTATGTAGGACACGCTATATATTATAAAGATGCGCCACCTAATGAAGGAAGAAAAAAAACTCTTAAAGGTTTCCCTTTCGTTGATAAATTGGGATTGCAACCAATACCACAAGATCAAATGTATGTTCCTCGATCCAAAGACATATTTATTGTCCGGAATATTACTAAACGCTGGGTTTAATTGATTTATAGAGAACAATAAAATTGAAAGAAAAAATTATTAGTTATTTAAAAAATAGTCTAAAATAGATAATAATTTTTAAAAGATTGTTTTATTTAATTATTAAAAATAACACATTTAAAAAAATTTTTTTTTGTGTACGAGTAAAAAATAAACATATACATTCAAAACATTTTTATGTTTAATTGCACTGATCAAAAATAAGTTTATAGAATATCAATATACACATAACTACGGTGATGAGTGGTCTTTGGATAGACATGAGAAGTTTTTTTCAGAAATCAGATCAGTCGAAATCTATCTTAAGAATCATTAGCGTGTATTTTGTTGTTGCTGCTGTTATTTTCCATTGTATGTTTGAAATACAAAAATGAAACGTTATTTTTTAGAAAATGGATAGATAAATATGTAAACTGTTGGTTCCTTTGGTCAAAATTGAGTAAAACTAAATTTTTAGTTAACGTAAAAGTATTCTAACCTTCTTATAATTGAAATATTTAGTTATTAGCAAGTATCTGTTGGGTGTGATTTTGATAGAATAGAGAAGTTCACATAATTATGCAATTTAATATGAGAACATATATAGATAACTTAATTGATATATATATATACCTATGTTGTATAATGTAAAATTAGTTCAATATGCATTGCAGTTGATGATAAATTCACCAGGCAGGCTAATTGGCAACAAAGAGACAGTGGGAAAGAACCCACAAATAAATATATAATTCCAGTGTTTTCTTTATATGAGAAGTGTAAGAAAGAATTCAGAAAAAATTAAAACTCTAGAAAAAGTTCTGAGAAATTCCCCAGACTTCATTTATATTCTTTGAAAGTTTCTTTAAGAAAGCATGGATAACAGGATGCAATAAATACTTATCTATTGCTTTGTATAATTTTCTTATATCTTCTTTGTATATTGTTAAAATTATAAATCAAATAAATTCACCTTTCTTTTATCACTATAACAATGCTTATTTTTTTATTCAATCAGCAGTCTTATTCAGAACTGATATATATATATTGTAATGTGACAAAAATGATAACATTGGAAAATGATTAATATAATCTGAATAAAACATAGCCCAATCATTGGTCATTTTGTAATGGAATAATAATTTAGAATATGGGATGAGAATTGAGACATCATTCATAGTAATATAAATCTAGCCTAAATATGGAGGCCATTTTGTAACAGCCTTAAAGTTGATGTGGTATTTTGTAACAATTGCCACCTTTATATAATCCTCATCGGCCAGCATCGGATAACTATTTTGTAACAATAATAATGGATCTTCTACCCCACTATCTCTCTACTTTGGTTTGGTCAGCATTTGTCATAAAATAAAAGAAATTGCTATATAATTTTTACTCAATCATCCATTACTGACCCAAAATGAAAATAAAAGATAATGAAGAAATGCCCTTATGGTTTAAATATTATTTATAACAGAGCAAAACATGCATCAATAAATAATAACTGTTATGACCTGTATAAAAATGATCTTGCTTAGTCATTGGTCATCCTATGCAATAACAATATTTCCAATAAATATTTAGATTGTCCACTACACTAAAATAAAATAATGATGACAATCTTTATTAAAACCTAATTTATTCAGATAGCATTTAAAACAAAAGAAAAAAAAACAAGATCATTACTTCAGATATCATCAAATCTATTCACTATTCCAAAATAAATTACAGTAAACAGTAAGTTCTGATATACTTTACCAATCTAATATTACTTATAGTAATGTAAATTTATGTCAATATTTAAGAATATCTCTATTTAAATAAAGTAGTCCCTAAATAATTATAATAATATTTTGAAAATGTTTTCTAAATCTATACTATCTATAATATTTTCCAAAAGAAACCCATTAATCAGCTTCATATTAATTCAGTAAATTGTTATATAGTATTAATAATTTATCTATATTGTACCAATAAACATCACATGATCACCATTTCCTATGCTTGCTCTTAACTGTTATTAAAATAGGCAAAACTATGTACGTATTGCCACTCAGTGCAAGCCAGAGTAATCAATGGATGCCAGAAGGCTTGTGCATAAAATCCCCATCTAGTGCCTACTCATTCAATATCCCCAGACCAGTTTCTGGCTTGTGACCTTTGTCAGTGAGGAGCCTTGGATCTGAGAGCACTGCAGCTAGATCTTAGGATCTAACAGTCACATTTTATCTCTTCTTAACTACAAACTATGAGACTTAAACTGAAAACACTATAATATTTTCAATCCAACAAACTAAATATTTTTTTAAATGATTATTAACAAGCTTATTTAATAAATTGTTTTGTTGACAATTGGAACATCTAATTAATACTTATATAACTTAATTAGAACAAAGTTTTCTAAGAACAATCTTAGTTTTATTTTTAAAAAAATTTATTATTAAGTTATATTTAATCCTTAAGGGTTTAAATATGTGGTTACAATATATGTAGTTGTTTATATTTTTTTTATTTATTATAATTTATATGAAAGAGCGTCATACTGGACTTCATTAATTTCCATTTTTCATGTTTTCTTCAAAATAATTCTTGTATAATTAGAAATAACAATTTTAAATTAAATTATCTGAAAAAATGTAATCAAACATTTTTATAAATATAAAAGTTAAATAAATTTGTTATTTATTTAAAATTTAGGAATATGGAGATTAATAATACTAAAAATATTTAAGAAAAATTTATTGATAGTACAAGTTGAATGCATATTGTAATAGAATGCAGACAAGATAAAATCAAATATTATGTAACAGTTTGTGGACCTGGAAAAAAAATTGAGCCATTCATTGATGTGTTAACCTTATATTAAGGTTAAATAGATACAGGTACCATACTAATTAAGCCACATTTATATAATAGCAAATGGTAGAGGCCAGTTCATACCCATATATTTATATGTCCGTATATGTATGTGTGTCTGTAACCACACACCAACTTATCTGTCACAAAATGTGGATAGGTATTTTTTAAAATTTTAGTTGAGAAATAATATAACAATGGATGTTCCAAATTTATATACTTGGTTAAAAAGTAAATCAATTTTATGGGTTTAATAATGATTAATTTTGTCATTCTCTTATAGATTTATATATATTCTCTTATATATCAAGCTGATTCGATGACTTGACTCTTCCTGATTTTATATCAAGTAATCCATGCTTCCAAAATGATTTTTTCAAAGTAAGAATAATTAAGATGCACATGACTAAGAATAATTATTTCCATAAGCTGCAACCATGTAGCAATAATTACCAAATAAATTCGACAAGAACATTAAGTAAATATAAAATTCATATCTTATAGGATATATAATGGAATATTCATTCAACATTATCTTGAGGATTGGCACCCAAGTATGAACTTCAGATCTCTCATAGATATAGTCCAAACATTCTTCTAATATATCAAAAGAATGAAAATTATATTCAAATCACCATACTACCTATGTATCCTTGCTCTATCACATAATGACTTGATGCATGTCTTTATCCTTTAATAATTAAATCCAGACTCATAATCATCTCCTTCCTAACCACTTTTCTATTAAGCATATACCCATTTTAAGCATGAAATTTAATGGTCAAGTTAATACCTACTACTATAATTATAGAAGACATTGACTATTTAAACTTTAAATATCTAAATTTATTTGAAAAATTCATTAATAAAATAATTTAAACATTTGTAAATAATAATTATTGAAGCATAAATTATAATTCCAATATTGACTAGAAAATTACTTTATATCTAATCTTTTCCCCACAATAAATAATTCCTATAGGACTTTAAAAAATGGTTCAGATATCTCATGACACACATATTGACATGTAAAGATCATTCAAAATTATATAACTATAGCATACTAGACATGTCTCTAACATTTTAAATTTTATTTAATATATATATGTATATTTTATTTACTTCATAACATAAATATCATATTACAAATTACATTAGATAAGAGCAAATCTCTCTCTTGGAATAAAAATATATTTAAATCAATAAGACTTAACAAATATTGGAAAGGATATTACAGATGGACATATGACTAGAAGCAAATAAATTAATTTTCCTATAAGCCAGAATCTGGAAATGCATCTCTACAAGCTACTAAAGAGAATAGAATATATCTTCTCTATATATAAAAATCACTAGAATGTATACTTTTATCAACATAATAAAGGAAATCCTTTCCTTTATAAGCAAAAATCTCTGGAAGTATTAAGTAATGAAAAAATTAAACAAATTTCTGCAAGATATGAGTTTTGGGTTCAAAAACCTTTATTCAACTACTAGAAGAGAAGACCAATCCAACTTCAAGGTAGCAATTTTATTTTTTATTTAAATACAAATAATATATCCATTTATATGTTAACATTTGAATCCTAAAGTAAGTAACCATATATTAATAATGATTATTGCAACAAGGCTCATTCTATATAAGAACCTAATCAAGAGAAAGCATTTTCAAGGTGTGAAACTGTTTCAGTTTGCTTCATTGTTTGTTCAAGATCTTTGGAAAAAATTAGTATTACATAAATCTCTTTTATGTGTTTGTATAAACTTTTATGAAATCACCATTTTAAAAATAAGATTATAAAATTAAAGATTCAAACCTTAATATCAAATGAATCATATCAACATCTAAACAAAAAATAAGTTGCATATTATTGAGGAATCAATATTCTCCTTTGGCAGTCACATAAAGACTTTTTCACCCCAAAAAATACATCCTGCCAAAATTATTTCAAAATTTTCATTATTTAGTGGCTGAAAAAATGTTACAGATAAGAGAGATGGTATTTTTAATATCACTTCAACTTGTTTCATAAATTATTTTAAACAGAAGTATGTTTAAAAGTGATTAAAAGATTAAAATGGTAAAAGATATGAAGTCATTTGTTGAACGAGATTACTTGAAATCTGTTCAAATGCATTGAAAGAAATTTATGGAATTGAAAGAATGATGCCACAGTCTTTCAAATTGTTTGGGGGGGGGAGTATTTTTAAATCAATTTTTGAATAGAGATAAAAGAATTGAGATGATAGCTTATTTTTACAAAGTGTATTTGACAATAATTTAATATTTTTATTGTTTTATCAGACTATTCTTTGCTTAGAGTTATAAAGCTCTTTTTTCATTACATCATTTAATAAAAACATCTATAATTTTATTATTACTCATTTAGATTTGGACAAGGATATCTAGCTTAATACATTTAAAACAGCTCTTTAAAATGCAAAAGCTTTAAATCCTGATTAGATACCTGGATGTTTTAAAATATGATAGTGATATAGTAGCTTCAATGCTCTTAGAGTTTATATGGTCCTATGAGGTTGTTCCAGCTGATCTTAAAATGCTTTTAATTAATTTATAGGTATTGATATTGTTCCACAACGAAGATTGAAAAGATTGCAGTCATATCATTAATAACTGCAACAAAAAATATATTCATTCATTTTATTAAAGAGATTGCTTGCAGTCACTGATAAATAGTTACTTGAGATTTACTGTGGTTTAAAAGAAAAAAAGGACTATATATATATAGTTTTTTTTTTTGCAAAATAAATGAAAAAAAATTGTATTATGAGCGGTATAATTTATAAAGTTCTATTTTATCTTTGGTCAAGGCATTTGATTAAGGTAATTATTGAAAGGTTTTGTCCATCATTGGTAGTCGAGAGATCAGCGCGACTGCCTTGCACTTGCAGGCAGTTGCCCGGGTTGCGGGTTCGCGTCACGGCCGATGCTATGACACTAAAAAAAAAAAAAAGTTCATTTTTATTATATAATTTCTGTAAAATGGATGGATGGAGAAAAAAAAATTATTAATGATAGTGAAAAATTCAAATAGAAATGCATGCCAGCTCCATACTGTTTTCCGTTTTTATAACATTGAGTTTTAGAACAGTTTATAGACAGTTTAATAAATCAGGGATCAAAATGCATATAAATTTGATACAGAATTTTTTATACTAAATTTTTTAAAAAGTCTTGTTCAATTCTAGATTTACAGTATGCTGGTGATTACTGAAACACACAGACTTATTATATACCTGGGTCTATATATTATTATATACCTGTGTCTATATATGCAATATATAGGGTATATGAAAGTCTGTGCTCATATACCCTATATATGCTGGTGATTGTAATATTTTACCATTTCAAAAATTATCTCAGAATATTTATAATATTTTGAATGCTTTACTAATTAATCAAACACTTTATGAGCCAGTGTTAACAAACTCCTTTAGCAACTTTTAGCTTGCTAGACAACTTGAGAATATAATTAAATTTAAATACAATATCATGGTAATTTTCTAAGTAGAAAAGCGAATTTAGATGTTAGGACTAACACAGATATCAATATGTGTTGATGCATTTAATAAGTTAAAAAACTACTACAAGCAAATTAATTCTTATTAAAACAGGCAAAAACTCACCATACAATTGCACCATTCTATGCAAGCCATAGTACTCAATGGATGCCAGAAGGCTTGCATAAAATCCCTATATAGTGCCTACTCATCCAATATCCTCAGACTAGTTTCTAGCTTGTGACTTTATCTGGTCTACTCATCCAATATCCCCAGACTAGTTTCTAAGTTGTGGCTTTTATCAGGCACCTCACTGAGCTAGAAACTAGTCTGGGGATATTGGATGAGTAGATGCTAAATAGGGATTTTATGCACAAGCATTCTGGTATCCATTGATTACTCTGACTTGCATTAAGTGACACTACTGTATGGAGAGTTTTGACTGTTCTAATAACAGTTATGAGAAAGCATAAGAAATGGTGATCATGTGATGTTTAGTGGTTTAATAAATTAATTCTATAAAGGACTGGTCCTTTTGGCCAACATGCCAGTGGGACAGATTCTCTATAATATAAAAATACTGAAAAAAGTTTCATTTAATGTCATTACATAAGATTCAAAAATATGACAAGATTATAGAACAAATTAGAATGTTCTTTAGCTTACTGGATATGATACTAGTGAATGTACTATTTTAAAGATACATCTAGGGTATGAAGAAGCAAATGAATAACAAAAAATTTCTTAAAAATATTTTGTGAAATTTAGCATGGTTTTTATGGGGAAGCTTAGACTCCATTTACATTGTAAAGATTATCTAAGTAATACTAGAAGAATGAATTGATTCCTTTCACTAGGAAGGCATAGATAATTAAGACATTAAAGACTTTCAAAAAATAGAGATCACTGCAGAAGTTAAAAACACAACATAACAAGATTTCATTTAAGCAGAGGAATAAACAAGCATGTGATATGTGGACATAATTATGTTTTAGATTGTACCATCATCATACAATTTTTCTGTGACTTTAAATATCTTTGATTTTTTTTTCTTCTTCACATCCAACTTATGAGTGACTACAAAGAATGGTAAAATATTTGGTATTAAATAATAAACATTTTTATTCAAATTTTAACAAATATAAAAATAACATTGTAACTTTATTCAAATTAGGTGCTTAAGAATTGATATGACATTCATAGACTAGAAGACAAATTTGAGTTTTACTGTAGGATGCCACATTATTTACACAAATAAAGGGAATATTTTTTCTATGTACCTTTTGTTTGTTGTCTGATAAAAAAGTAGATTTTATGATTCCAAACGTTTTTGTTTCACAAAGACATTCTAGATCATTGTCAGTGGATTTTTGTCAGTACTTTTAATCAGTCTAACAGAAGAAGTTATGATAGCATTTCATATGAGATTCTTATAAGTAAAAATCTTGATATCACAAATCGAACTTATGAAATATAACTTTTTAAATCCCATTATACTTTACCATTTTAAATCTTATTATAATCTATTAGTCTTAACAAAATCATAAAATTTATAAATAAGTTCGTAGACTAACTCAGATCTAATTTTATTTATGGAAAACAATAATATTTATATTAATTGTATGTTTTCGTACTTAATCAGTTTTTTTATTGTCGTCATAAAATTAATTTTGTTCGGGATCTTTAAAATATACCACAGAGCAAAGATTCCCCACAAGAGAAAGAGAAATACAAATGAATGAAAAGACATTATATGGCTACAGGCTCATATGTAAAAAAATCCTAAAATTCTTTGGAAATTTCCCAAGTTCTAGATTCAAAATCTAGATCATGGCTGTAATATACTCATGCACTAACTAGTGCATCATTAAACACCTATATAAGATTGCTTTTGTATTGTTTATGGTGTAATATATATATATTATTATTCCGAAGTACATTATGATGACTCGAAAATTAAAAATTACTTAACTAGCTCAAATTTGCATGCGACTTCTTGAACAACTAAAAAAAAAAACTTTTAAAAGAACGTGATTTTGATTTTTTTACGTGCAAACTTTAGAAAAATTATGAACGTTAGACTAAAATAATTTCGTTTCTCTGAATTATTCTTATCAATTAACGTAAGCCTTTTTATTATTTTATTTTTTCTTAGGTTTGGAAAAGACAAAAAAAAATCTTTCGAAATTATATACTTTTAACATTTGTAATCATGATATCGTCCTATAATAAATACTTTCAACAGGATCCACTTTCTCACTATCTTAACAGCAAATTGGTTTCCAAATATTCCGTCCCTTTATTCACAAATGGTCAGGATAAAATAAGTGATGAAATTGCAAAGCTTTCTCTTGAGAACCAATACCCAGTTAACTTTTATGAAAAGAAACCAGCCGAAATTCTTTCCGCTGTTGGATTTGGTAGCGGAAATATTGGAATTAAGTTAATTAATGAACGTTTAAAAAAAGTTAAAGATGATATTGAAATGATAGAAAACTTGTGGAAATCATTAACGAATTCAGATTTGCGCGAATTGTTACGTACGCCAGTCAAATTGTATATTGTTCCTGAAACAATTTCTCGTTTCACGGGTTATGGAATAGAAGAAATTGAGAAGTTTCCTTATTTAGTAAGAAAACCAACACTAAGAGGAAAATTGTGTGTAGATAAATGGGGTATTCAACCTGTACCAATAGACCTTATAAACTCTTATCGTCCAAAAGATTCTTTTTATTTTTTCTCTAAACCTTGGAAATAAAATTATTTTATCAATATTTTTTTTTGTATATGTTGTAAGGATGTTATTTGTAGAAGATCATTAGATCAAGTGAATTCCAATGAACTATGAGTGAATGTTCCTAGAAAACATCACTGTAATTAAAGGAGAGTGACCAGGCTAAATGGGGTATCAAATTTCAATTTGGAGGTTAGGGTAATGAATTTAAATGAGATACACAATTACACAATCGTTCATCTTGGGGTGTTAATTATACTAGGCCAGTTCTCTTACTCACTTAGTGTAAAAAGGATATTACTAAACCAAAAATCAAAAATTCTATTGGATATTGGAACACATAGGATCTTTCAAGTAAATTTGATTTTTTACTAAGGAAATGAAAAAAATAAATCTAAAAATAGAATATGCAAAGAAGGTCTGATGAATGATAAGTTTAAACCATTGTCAGATGTTAAGATTTTAAAATGATTTGCAAAATTCTAATTAAATTTATTAACTATTTCTGAATGTTAGGAATCATCATTGTCAACCATTATCAATTCACTACTGGATCAAGGTCTCTCCAAGTTCTATCCATCTCCAATCTCTGGCTTCTCTTCTCCACATTATCACCACACTTACTTATTTCATCCATCCATCTCACATATAGTCTCTTTTTGGGTTTTTTACAATCTCTTGGAATTCCTTATAACTATATAATTCTTGATACAACTCTTGTACACATTTCATGATGTCATTTCTCTTTTTAGTAATAGTTCCATCTTTTTTTCTTATTGCAGATATGTTTCCTATCAATACCAAAATGTTGCTTTACATTCTTGAGATTTTTCTCTTCTATAGATTTCCTTACTGGTTAATAATTATACTTTCTTATATCATTACCAACTCTTTTTCATACAATTTTACAAAATTTGAAATATTCAATCCTTCTTAATGCATCATTTTTATATATTTTCATATTCCTTCTTTTTTACATAAATTCTCTAGTCTCAATAGAAATTATATTGGTCAATTTCTGCTTTTTTCTATCAGCTATCATTGTTTCAGTTTTTAAAAGTATTTAAGCTATTGATTTCATTCAAATCTGAATCATGTTCACAATCTGCTAATATTTGAAAATAATTTGCAAGTTCTAATATAAATTCATTAGAATGTTTCTGAAGATTAGGAATATCAATTGTGAATATTGTTTTTCTTAATAATTTTTATGACTAGTTTTGCACTAACATGTATCTTACATCTCACTAATCGATGATCATTTCATGGGTTGAATTTATTAAGAACATTGCAATCTTGAAATACATATTTTCTATTAGTCAAAATGTAATCCAATTTTGCTGAACTTTCATTTGGATACTTCTATGTCTATTTCCATTTAACATTTTTCTCAAAAAAAAGAATAATAAAGTTTTTCTTTTTCTGCAAGCACCAAAAGTCTATGTCCTCTCTCATTTCTATCACCATAATCAAATTTGCATTTTCATCTTTTAATTGTTTACCAATTCTAGCATTAAAGTCTCACATAACAATTTTAAAATGTTTTGTCTGGTGAAAAGCCTTTTATACACCTACTTAAAGTCTTTTACTACTTCATCACCATGAAAACTTGTTGGGGCATAAACCTGAATTATCTGCATTTGGTATCTGCTATTAAGTTGAATAACTAACTAATCTTGCCACTCTGTCCAATACACCATCGATCTCCACAATGTTGTTCTTCCATTTTTTATTTATAATGAATCCTATTCCACTTGTACTTTCAATATTTGTACCTTTGTAGAAGAGAACACTTTTTTTAAATCAATTGTCTCTTCACCTTTTCTTCTAACTTCACAAAGTCAAACAATGTCCCATTTAATATGAGATAGTTCTTCTTCCAATTATTGCAATAAAGTGATCTGCAATTGTAAGTACTTAAATAAAATGTCATCATTAAATGGCAACCTGGGTTCACAATCAGGTGATTCTTAGCTTATTTACCTTCAGCCACCAACCACTATCTTGACTGTTGACTTTACAGCCTCCTGGAAAGAAGAGCAATGATTTATTTTTGTCTATCATAAATTGTAAATATTTATTAGAAAAAAAATTGTCCCATTTACACACATATTCATTTTACCTTCAAAAAAACTCAACAATATTTCAGTTAAGAGCTATCAGGCAATTGAGAAGAAAATTATGATGTTTCTAGATCTTAAACTTAGAGGAAAATAGCCAATAAACTCACTATACTGGCTAATGCATGTTGGTAAGCTATTCATGTTTGTATACTACACAAATAATCACATAATAATAACCGCAACAGCAAAAACCTATGGAGTAGATATTTAGGAATTTACCCTACTTGATTTCTTCAAAACTTTCAAGAGGAATCAAAGAGACTCCTTTCACCTTAACAACAAATTCTTTTCTGCAGCCAAATGTTAGGAATATCAATCATCAATAATAATTTGATTACTATGTTGAATCTATTAAGAACACTATAATCTTCAAATATATATATATATTGTTGTGAAAATACAAAGAAACTTCTCCAAAAAAAATTCATAATATACATTTTTCTGAAAACTCTACAATCTATATGTTCTTTCATTTCTCAAATTTACCCACAATATTTCAACTTTCAATAATTAATCAATTTTAGCATTAAGAGTTTTCATGACAATTTTAAAGTGTAATCAAAAGCATTTTGCACATCTATATAAAAATTCTCAACTTCTTCAATACAATAAGAACTTACTGAGATATTAACCTGAATTATTTAAATAAATAATGTTGCCATTCTGTCTGGTATACCATCAATTTTCAAAATGTTTTTTTTTGCTTTTTATTTCTTAACAGATCCCATTCCATTTATGTTTGTAGTATTTGTCTTTATAGTAAAAATATTTTTCTATTTTTCATACTAATTGATTCTCCACCTTTTTTTTATCTTCACAAAGATCAATCTTCTTTCATTTGAAAGATATCTGCAGTTGTAGATACCTAAATAAATGATCATCATCAAACAAGGCTAAATCTACAATCAGGGAATGCCTGTTGTCTGCTAACTGCTACCTTGGCTGGTGACTTTACAGCTTCCTGGGGATAAGATCATAATTTAGTTTCATCAGCCATTAATATCTATTTAAAAAATATTTACACAGCCATTTATTCTGTTTCAAGAAAATTCAACTGATATTTCAGTTAAGAATTACCAGGCAATTTAGAAGGAAGATCATAGTGTTTCTGATCTTAAACTCAGAGATAAAAAGCCAGTGAAATCTCACATGGACTGATGTGTGTTAGTTAACATCCCATCCATGATCATTTATTATATGAATAATCACATAATAATAATAATTACAATGTGAAATGAATATTAGGAATTTGCCCTGCTTAGTTTCTTTAGACCTCAAAAAAGAATCAAAGTATCTCCTTCCAATTAACAGCAAAACAGACAGATAAAATTCTTGGTTACCAAAACTGACAGAAAATTTATGTCAGATTCATATATATGAGATGATATATCAGAAGTTGGAGTTTAAAACAGATCATATTGTTAGAACATGATATGCTGAAGACTTTGGGGTCACATTGCTGAAAAAAGCCTATACATATTTTGTAGATTATAGTTTTAAAAAAACCCACAAAATCACCCTGAAAACATTGCAAAGATCAAATACATTCAACTATTACTAATAACAATAGAGATTAGTATAGAACACAGTTCCAGTAGGTAATTTTTATTTTCTTCATGTGTTTCTGGTCTGATTAATGACAGCCAAGTGTAGAAAATAGACCAGTAACTTTTAGTTTCATGAATACTAAATTTAAATTAGCAATTTAGTCAATTAGGCTATTTTTCAAAAGACAATAGATTTTTTTATATATTTCATCTATAGGGGTATTCTTATTAAAGGCAAGATTAATGAATGGTTTCAAACATTATGGATTATCACACTATATTGTCTTATGGAATTAATTATTATTGTCATGTGAATAGCTTTTTAATTTATTTTTATTTTCCTCTCTATTCAATTTTTTTCATGTTGGGAAAACACAAGAATATTAGACACAAGAATGTGAAAGGATATACATTGATAAAACTAGTTGGAAAATGTATATAAAGTAGCAGATCATGCATGAATGTATAAAAACACATGGATTTAGCAACCATCAGTTCAATTATTCAATAACCTTACTAGGCTGTTGCTTGTTCAGGTTACCAATAACTGAAAAAGAGAAGAAATACCACTTGAAACTCTTTTCTACACTAACATGCAGAAAAGTATAAATAAAATTTGGATTTTTAAAAAAACATGTAATCAATTCAATTAGATGATGGGAATAGTTTAGCATGTAACTGTTAGTAAAATATCATCATCATCACACATCACTACATATCTTCTGAAAAACATCTCAGTTCTCTGTTACTTATTAATACAATTCCTTATGAACTTCAAAAAATGAGTTGCCATTTTAATCTATTGCTTTCTAATGGAAATTCTACAATGATATTCAGTGGTTTAAATTTTACGTCACATAAAAGTTATATGAACATAAGACTTAGGTAATATTTATTAAGGCTGTAACCTCAAGAATATGCATGTAAAAATGTGATAGTAGGGACCTCTACAGGTCTTAACCGATAATAGATGATAAATTATTGACACATCCTCTAATCATTTTTGTTGTTGACTTCCAACTGCTATTTCCCATTTGTGAACCATAATGGAGAAAATATGGTTCAAAATTATAATGCTCTTTTAATCTAGAAGCTGCAAATAATTTGAACATTTTAGAGAACTAGGTTCATGGCATAATGCAAATATTTCCAAGAAAATTTATCTTTCAGTATGATAATGCTTTAATTCACTCAATCTAATTAGTTTGAAAAACTTATTAATTGATGTCACATATATAATTTAAATGTTACCGAACATCTGAAGGGCAATTTTTAAACAATGAACAGCAGACAACAGTATAAAGAATTACTTAATATTTATAGATATTTTTTAAATATATGATTTTATCCCATGTAAAATATAAGCTGATTTTGCTGGCTTGAATTATATCAATAAAGTGCGATAAAATTAATATGTGGATTCAGAAACCATAGAAGACTGATATCCCCTTCATCAATAACAAAGTCTATATCATAATACAGTTAATTGTATCATTTGTTTGTTTGTTTTTGACTGCATCAAAATTTATCTAACTCATCAGTATTAATCTAAGATCTTTATTCTCCAGCCAATAATAGTTAGATACCTATTTACTAATCATTCAATACCTATAAAATAATTATTTACTAATCATTACTGGATCATTTTCTGGATTAGGTATGACCTTGTTGAGAAAGATCTTAAGTTTAGCTTGTGACCTAAAAAAAAAAATCTAAGATCCTACCCGGATCCCACTCAGAGAAAATGACAGACTACATTATTCATTATGTCACAAAGCCTTTATAATATTAATAAAGATTCTCATTATTTTATTTAATTTTTGTAACTATCTGCTCTAAACAATTTCAAGGTTATTTTCACCCTACTTTAGTATTATTTCTCTTTTGGAAGGCTTAATTCTTTTATTTGTAACTTTAATTTCTATCAGTGTATGATTGTGTTTAGACCATTTATTTGTTCTATAATGAGAAAATGCACTTTTTCTATTCTTAAGAATAATATAAGTAATATTATTGAAACACTTCCATAACATTTAATATAATTCAATTTCTTTATTAAATTTTTTAGCCGACTGTTTTGATTATTCAACAGTCTTTTTCATAGTTTATATGTTGCTATATATTTTTTTGTTGTTTAAAAATGTAAGTATGTGGAGCTTTGAATTGACACAGAATATTATTTTGGTTATTTATCTAAGCTAAAATTGTTTGGTTTATTTTATTATAGAATTCTAATTTATTATTAGTGCTTTTCTTTTTTCTTCAAATAATTTTATAATTTAATTTTAAGCTAATATATCACTTCTTTAGATTACATTTAATTTGTATGAGATAATGATATTTTTTTTAATACAGTTGAAAATAATTCTAATTAAGTAATGGCATTGCAATTATATTTCTAATATATACGTTCTATTAGATGACACTCTACTAAGCTAATGCTTATTTTAACATTATTTTACTCTATTCAAACTATTAAGATTTTAAATCCAAGCCAACGTATTTTTTGTAGTTACAAAAATAATTTGCAGTAGACAAAACGGACTTTAAAATAATCTGCTGCAAGGCAAGGGTTCTTCAACAGCTTTCTTTCATTAGAAAAAACAATGAAGATGTAACGCAGCAGGTAATTTCTGGATGATGATGATTTAGCATTGGTTCATCCTTTTCATATCTCTCTCCATGAAAAGCTAGATAGCCATTTTTCTGCCACTACTAGTTAACTGGATTATCTATAGACTAGATACTTGGGATAAACACTGAATCTCAATGAAACCTGAAACGTTTTTAAAAATTCATCCAAACAGAATTCAAACTATGACATGAGCATAATGAATGTAATCTCTACCTCTATGCTATGGATTTTTTTACTATTTATATAAGTTTATATATTTTACTCATTATCTTCTTTTTAATAAAACATATCTTTAGTAATATAACTATAATAATATAAAATAATCATATTCTAATCCAATACTTACATGGAACAATAATAACTAATATATTAAAAATAATTCAATAAAAAATTATTTAATAAGACAACTTTTATAATAATATTATGTTTAATTAACATCACCAACCCGGAATTCACCCCTATATTGGAGCCTTATCAAGATGTAATTACACTTAAAGTTATATTACAATGTGATGTGATGTACTGTAGCTTCTCCTTAATCGAAGTCAAGAATCTCTCAACAATTATGCCCAGAGAAACCTGTTAGCTACTTTATTTTACATTCCCCAGTTCTGCTCCATCCCATTTCCACAACATAATCTTTGTCAACTCTATGACCTTTATATCTAAATCCCTCTTATCTTTTCCCAAACCCAGCATAAAAACCAATAATCCACTTTCTGTATAATCACTTTTTTTATATTTATTCTTCCATAACTTTATTATATGTGCCCTTTCTGTTTTCAAGCATTTACATTCAATTAACAGATGCCTAATATTTTCTATTCCTTTCTTACATAATTTACAGACTAAATCACCCATATTTTTTCATTTACATATACTCTTGTTGCTAAAGATCTTGTTCAAGCCTTAAACAATAAATTACTTTCCTTACTATTATCATATATTAACTCGCATGTAATACTCTGTTTATTTCTATATATATTTAAACTCTTTTAACTTTCCATACTAGTTCTCCATCTCTCTAACTCCATATTCTTCATTTATTTTTTTATCCCATTCCTTACCACTATAACACTCAATAATTCTCCTAACACAATCATCCCATCTTTTGTACAAATATACTGATATAAATTCTTTATCCAAATCTTTTGCATACCACATTATCTTTCTCACCCATCTTGTTGCCTGCCCTTTACTCGTAACTCAAATACTATTTTGGCTATTCTTTTATTATCCATCAACTGCAATCTACCAAACATTTTCATTTTACTTTTTGCATCTCTCATATGAAAAACTTGACCATCCCATTTCTCTTTGAATTGCCTCCCTTGCTGTCCATACATCTGCATCCAATGCATATCTTCCTACTACCCTTTGAACTTTTTCTAAGTAATTTAATACCCCTTTACTAACATATAATGCATCATTATCATATGTTAACCCTTCTACTGCATCTCCCTTCTATAAAATTCTAGCTGCATCATATTTATTATATGAAAATACTATTAATTTCTTTATCAATCCCTTTCTTTTCTTTGCTTCATTTATCAATTTTTTCTCCCATTCATCCAAATAATTTTTCTGTTTACTTAAAATAATTCCCAAATAACTATATCTATTCACCACACTTAACTTTATATCCTCCAATAAAAATTCTTTGTCTTCTCTTTCCCCAGTATTAACCATCATTATATTTGATTTTTCATCACTAAATTTAATCCCCATTTCTTTCCCCACCCTTGCACATGTTCTCAACATAACTTCCATATCTTCTCTTCTTTCTGCACACAAAAATATATCATCTGCAAAAAAAAAAACCCTGACAAAATATTTTACTCCCTTACTACCTATTAACGGTATCTCTATCCCTCTTCCTAATCTTTCTATTGCTCTTTCCATTTCACTCAAACACAACACAAACAAAATAGGTGACATATGGCATCCTTGCCTTAGTGCCACCCCATTTTTAACTTTAACTGATTCTATATTCCCTAATTGATATATATTGTAACAATATTTATCAATTAATATAAATATGTACTTGCTTATCACACTTTTCTGATTTACTCTATTTTAACAAAATGAAAGTTAAATAAATTTAACACATATTATTTAATAATAAAAAAAATATTATATAATAAATCACAAAAAGAACTGCTTATTCATAATAATAAATCTATACATATAAATCTCTGTATGTATAAAAGAATAAAAAAAAAATTTTTTTTTTTTAATAATTGAATACTATATATATATATATATATCTACAATATATATATATATATATAATAATTATTTTCATATAATTTCTTAATAATATGTACTAAAGCTTCATCCATTCCCAAATTTGCTAAACTTATCCATAACCTATTTCTGTATACTCTATCAGATGCCTTCTCTATATCTATAAAACTCATATATAACTGTTTACCTGAATTCCTACTCATATCCATAAGTTGTGTAACTACAAATAAACTATCTCCTATATGCCTATCTCCCTTCCATTTTTCAACTTTTCTAGCCACCATATGTGAGAAAACTTTATATAAAACTGATGTTACTGCTATCGATCTATAATTATTTAACTTTCTATGACCCTTACCCTTTCCTTTAAATAATAATCTTACTTTTGTATTACTCCAATTACTTGGGAAAACTCTATTCTGTGCCATCTTATTAAAACAGGATAATAACTTCACTTTTGCCCTATATCCTAAATTCATTACCATCTCTGCTGCCCATCCATCTAAACCTCTTGCCTTTCCACTTTTCAATTTTTTCTCTACCTCATTCAGTTCATTTTCTGAAAACCTGATATTCCCATTACTATATGCTTTCATGTTTTCTATCACTCTATCCTTCACATTTAACATCTTTTCTATATTCATTACATACATATTTAAGATTCTCTCTAAATCTTCTCTAGAACTACACTCTATTCTCTCTCCTTTTAATGTAATTCCAAAATTTTTTACTCCCATCTCTTCCACTTTTATTAATATCCTCCAACAATTTACTATTCAATTTCGTTCTCTCTCTATAATTATCTATTTTAGCCAACTTCTTTTCTAAGTACTTTTCTCATTTAGCATTAATATCTTTTTCACTTTCTTTGTTCTTAATAGCACACTTATATTCTCTGCATGCTTCTTTCCTCTCTTTTGCACTTTTACTAATTCTCATTTTTTATTACTTTTATTCTTCTGAATATTCTCACCTAAAACCTTATTTGCCACTTTTTCTACTTCTTTACATTAGTCATTATACTTATCCCCAACCCACTCTTCCATGATTTCTTCAACTTGTATTTTATACTATTCAAACTTATTATTATTCATTCTCCATCCACATCTTTCATTATTATTTCTACTTTTATTTCTATTCTCCACCACATTATTAACCATTTCAATTACAATAAAGTTACGATCACTAGTGCATACTTTTTCTTTATTATCGAACACCTTAATTTTCCGTATTTTATTCATTTCCTCTTTTTTTACCAATACATTTCTAGACCATGTGTATTGTCCCTCATAAATATTTAATAAATTTCCAATACTCAAATTTACTTTCTGACAAATTTTTTTCAAAAGCTGTCCATTTTTATTATCTACATCAATTTCTTCAATATGTCCATTCATATCCCCTACCATTATTCTCTTCCCCTTTCCTTTAAAACTTTGTATATCCTTAACTAGACATTCATATATGTTACTGTTACTGTGCCACTCCATTGTAATTTGACTATCTCCAGTGGCTATATAAACTATAGCCACCATCCATTCTTGTCTACCCAACCTTATTTCAAACCACAAATGTTCTTGACATTTAACAATATTTAAATTCACCTATACCCTCCCCCCCCTTTCCTTTTCTATTTATACCCTGCCATACCAACTGTTCCAAAATAGGTTCTTCTTCTCTTAGATGTGTTTCCACTACTGCTAATACCTCAAGCTCTTCATTTTCAATTGTTTTATTTAATTCCATCCCCTTTTCTGGTCTCCTACCACCTTGCATATTCAAAAACTCAATTTTAACAATTTCTTCTTTCCTAACTACTCTTTTATAAATTCTTTCTTCTCCATTACATTTATAAAATATAGGGTATATGACCCACCACTCTCCACACTATCTCATAACACTGATACACTTGAACACATATATGTTGAAAAGATAAATAATCACCAATATACGTATTTCATGCTAAACAAGCCTGTGCGTTTCAGTTATTACATTTATGAATAACTTTATAAATCTGAATATAAATAACTTAATAAATATGAATATGGCACCCTCTAAAAAACAAATTTTGAACTTAGCTATCACGTGTATATCGCTATATTGAAAATACTTATGTTTTATATTTCCAAAAATTAAATTTTATTTCAAACGTTTTTGAAATGTTATTATGTACTGTAGAACGTGTTTGACAGCCGTCCTATATGTTTTTTAGTTCTTTATAAATTCTTGAAAATTCATTACAATATATTTTAAGACTTTACTTCCATATAATAGAGTTGCTATAAAATTAATATTTTTTTCGGTATTGTTTATTTAATTTGTCTCGGAATACATTGATAGAACTGAGTAACTCGACAATCATCAGGTGACACTGCAGAACCACCAAGAAGCCTGCAATTGATACACACACTCAAAAATCGGCAAAAAATCGCTCAATCTGAGAAACAGCTAATGTGATGTGATGCACTGTGACTTCTCCTTAAACGGAGTCAGGAATCTCTCAGCAGCTATGCTCAGAGAAACTGATAGCCACTTTACCTTCCTTTTTTATTGTCACCCTAAGTTTTCCCATAATCTGCTCCATCCCATTTCCACAACACAATCTTTGTCAACTCCATGACCTTCATATCTAAATCCCCCTTATCTTTTCCCAAACCTAGCATAAAAACCAATAACTCACTTTCTGTATAATCACTTTGTTCATATTTAATCTTCCATAACTTCATTATTTGTACCCTTTCTGCTTCCAAGCATTTACATTGAAGTAACAGATGCCTAATATTTTCTATGCCTTCCTTACACAACTTGCAGACTAAATCACCCATATTTTTCCATTTACGTGTATATTCCCTTGTTGCTAAAGATCTTGTTCAAGCCTTAAACAATAAACTACTTTCCTTACTATTATCATAAATTAACTCACATCCAATGTTCTGTTTACTTCTATATATATTTAAACTCATTTTACTCTCCATACTAGTTCTCCATCTCTCCAACTCCCTATTCTTTATTAATGCATCTATTATTCTATCCCACTCCTTACCACTATAACACTCAACAATCCTCCTAATACAATCATTCCACCTTTTGTACAAGTATACTGACATAAATTCTTTATCCAAATCTTCTGCATACCGCATTACCTTTCTCACCCATCTTGTTGCCTGCCCTTTACTTGTAACCCAATTAAATACTATTTTGGCTATTCTTTTATTATCCATAAACTGCAATCTACCAAACATTTTCAATTTGCTTTTTTTATCCCTCATATAAAAACTTTACCATCCCATTTCTCCTTGAATTGCCTCCTTTGCTGTCCACATCTCTGCATCTAATGCATGTCTTCCCTTTGTACTTTTTCTAAGTAATCTAATACCCCTTTACTAACACATAATGCATCATTGCCATATGTTAACCCTGCTACTGCCACTCCCTTCCATACAATTCTAGCTACATCATATTTATTATATGAAAACACTGTTAATTTCTTTATCAATCCCTTTCTTTTCTTTGCTTCATTTATCAATTTTTTCTCCCATTCATCCAAGCAATTTTTCTTATTACTCAAGATGATTCCCAAATAACTATATCTATTCACCATACTTAACTTTATATCCCCCAATAAAAAATCTTTGTCTTCTCTTTCCCCAGTATTCACCATCATTATATTTGATTTTTCTTCACTAAATTTAATCCCCATATCTTTACCCACCCTTGTGCATGTCCTCAGCATAACTTCCATATCTTCTCTTCTTTCTGCACACAAAAAGACATCATCCGCAAAAAAAAGACCTGACAATGTATATACTCTCTTGCCACCTATTAACGGTATCTCTATCCCTCTTCCAAGACTTTCTATTGCTCTCTCCATTTCTCTCAAATACAACACAAACAAAATAGGTGACATAGGGCATCCTTGCCACAGTCCCACCCCATTTTTAACTTTAACTGATTCTATATCCCCTAATTGATATGTATAGTAATTATTTTCATATAATTTCTTAATAACACCCACTAAAGCTTCATCCATTCCCAGATTTGCTAAACTTATCCATAATCTATTTCTATTTACTCTATCATATGCCTTCTCTATATCTATAAAACTCATATATAACTGTCTACCTGAATTTCTACTCATATCTATAAGTTGTGTAACTACAAATAAACTATCTCCTATACGCCTATCTGACCTAAAGCCTCCTTGCATTTCCCCCACTACATTATTTTCTTCCATCCATTTTGCAACTCTTCCAGCCACCATATATGAAAAAACTTTATATAAAACTGATGTTACCACTATTGGTCTATAATTATTTAACTTTCTATGATCCTTACCTTTTCCTTTAAATAATAATCTTACTCTTGTATTACTCCAGCTACCCGGAAAAACTCTCTTCTGTGCCATCTTATTAAAACATGATAGTAACTTTACTTTTGCCCTATGCCCCAAATTCATTACCATCTCTGCTGCCCATCCATCTAACCCTCTTGCCTTACCACTTTTCAATTTCTTCCCTGCCTCATTCAGTTCATTTTCTGTAAATCTAATATTCCTATTACTATATGCTTTCATATTTTCTATCCCTCTGTCCTTCACATCTAACATCTTTTCTATATCCAATACATAACTATTCAATATCTCTCTCTCTAATTCTTCTCTAGAGCTACACTCTATTCCCTCCTCATCCATAGTACTATCTCTCTCTCCCTTAAATTTCTCCTTTTAATGTAATTGCAAATTTTTTTACTCCCATCTCTTCCACTTTTATTATTATCATCCAATAATTTGCTATTTAGTTTTATTCTCTCTCTATAATTATCTATTTTAGCTAACTTTTTCTTTTCTAAGTACTTTTCCCATTTAGCATTAATATCTTTTTCACTTTCTTTGTTCTTAATAGCACACTTATATTCTCTGCATGCTTTTTTCCTCTCTTTTACACTTTTACTAACTCTCATTTTTCTATTACTTTTATTCTTCTGAATATTCTCACCTAAAACCCTATTTGCCACTTTTTTCTATTTCATCACACCAGTCCTTATACTCATTTCCAACCAACTCTTCCATGGTTTCTTCAACTTGTATTTTATACTCTTCTAACTTATTCTTATCATTCACTCTCCATCCACATCTTTCACTATTGTTTCTACTTTTATTTTTATTTTCCATCACATTACTAACCATTTCAATTATAAAGAAATTATGATCACTATTACATACTCTCTCTTCATTATCAAACACCTTAATTTTCCGTACTTTATCCATTCCCTCTTTCTCTACCAATACATAATCTATTGTGTGGGATATATTATTTCTAGACCATGTGTATTGTCCCTCATAAATATTTGATAAGTTTCCAATGCTCAAATTTACTCTCTGACAAAATTTCTTCAAAAGCTGTCCATTCTTATTGTCTACATCATCAATTTCTTCAATATGCCCATTCATATCTCCTATAACCATTATTCTCTTCCCCTTTTCTTTAAAACTCTGTATATCCTTAACTAGGCATTCATATATGCTATTGTTCCACTCCATTATAGTTTGACTATCTCCAGTAGCTATATACACTATAGCCACCATCCATTCTTGTCTTCCCAACCTTATTTCAAACCACAAATGTTCTTGGCATTTAACAGTATTTAAGTATTTTTTTGATATAACACCTATGCCACCACTCTTTTTTTCTTTCTCTTTTCTACTTATACCCTGCCATACCAAATCTTCCAAAACAGGTTCATCTTCTCTTAGATATGTTTCCACTATTGCTAATACCTCAAGCCCTTCATTTTCAATTGCTTTGTTTAATTCCTGCCACTTTTCTGGTCTCTTACCACCTTGCATATTCAAATACCCAATTTTAACATTTTTTTCTTTCCTAACTACTCTTTTATAAATTTTTTTGATTTTTTCTTCTCCATTTTGTTTATAAATGATGTGATGTATTTGGCTTCTCCTTAAACAAAGTCAAGAATATCTCAGCAATTATGCCCAAATAAACCTGTTAGCCACTTTATTTTCCATTCCCCACTCTAAGTCTTCTCATATTCTGCCCCATCCCATTTCCACAACATAATCTTTGTCAACTCTATGGCCTTTATATCTAAATCCCCCTTATCTTTTCACAAACCCAGCATAAAAACTAATAACTCACTTTCTGTATAGTCACTTTGTTCATACCTATTCTCCCATAACTTCATTATCTGTACCCTTTCTGCTTTCAAGCATTTACATTCAATCAACAGATGCCTAATATTTTCTATACCTTCCTTACACAATTTGCATACTAAATCACCCATAGTTTTCCATTTACATGTATATTCTCTTGTTGCTAAAGATCCCGTTCGAGCCTTAAACAATAAACTACTTTCCTTACTATTATCATAAATTAACTCGCATCCAATATTCCGTTTACTTCTATATATATTTAAACTCTTCTTACCCTCCATACTAGTTCTCCATCTCTCCAACTCCCTATTTTTTATTAATGCTTCTATTCTTTTATCCCATTCCTTACCACTATAACACTCAACAATCCTCCTAACACAATCATCCCACCTTTTATACAAGTATACTGATATAAATTCTTTATCCAAATCTTTTGCATACCGCATTACCTTTCTCACCCATCTTGTTACCTGCCCTTTACTCATAACCCAATTAAACACTATTTTGGCTATTCTTTTACTATCCATAAACTGCAACCTACCAAACATTTTCATTTTACTTTTTGCATCTCTCATATAAAAACTTGACCATCCCATTTCTCCTTGAATTGCCTCCTTTGCTGTCCACATCTCTGCATCTAATGCATGTCTTCCTACTTCCCTTTGTACTTTCTCTAAATAATCTAAAACCCTTTTACTAACACATAATGCATCATTACCATATGTTAACCCTGCTACTGCAATTCCCTTCCATACAATTCTAGCTACATCATATTTATTATATGAAAATACTGTTAGTTTCTTTACCAAACCCTTTCTTTTCTTTGCTTCATTTACCAATTTTTTTCCCCATTCATCCAAGCAATTTTCCTGATTACATAAGATAATTCCCAAATACTGTTAGTTTCTTTACCAAACCCTTTCTTTTCTTTGCTTCATTTACCAATTTTTTTTCCCATTCATCCAAGCAATTTTCCTGATTACATAAGATAATTCCCAAATACCTATATCTATCCACCACACTTTACTTTATATCCCCCAGTAAAAATTCTACATCTTCTCTTTCCCCAGTATTAACCATCATTATATTTTATTTTCCTTCACTAAATTTAATCCCCATCTCTTTACCCACCCTTGCACATGTCCTCAACATAATTTCCATATCTTCTCTTCTTTCTGCACACAAAATATCCTCAAAAAAAAAAGACCCGACAAAGTATATATTCCCTTGCGACCTATTAACGGTATCTCTACACCTCTTCCTAGTCTTTCTATTGCTTTCTCCACTTCACTCAAAAACAACAAAAACAAAATAGGTGACATAGAGCATCCTTGCCTTAATCCCACCCCATTTTTAACTTTAACTGATTCTATATCCCTAATTGGTAAGTATAATAATTATTGTCATATAATTTCTTAATAATATTTACTAAAGCTTCATCCATTCCCAAATTGGCTAACCTTATCCAGAATCTATTTTTATTTACTCTATCATATGCTTTCTCTTATATCTATAAAATGCATATATAATGATCTACCTGAATTCCTACTCATCTCCATAAGCTGTGTAACTACAAACAAACTATCTCCTATATGCTTATCTGACCTAAAACCTCCTTGCATTTCCTCCACTACATTATTCTCTTCCATCCATTTTACAACTCTTCCAGCTACCATATATGAGAAAACTTTATATAAAACTGATGTTACCGCTATCGGTCTATAATTATTTAACTTTCTATGATCCTTACCCTTTCCTTTAAATAATAATCTTATTCTTGTATTACTCCAACTACCCAGAAAAACTCTCTTCTGTGCCATCTTATTAAAACATGATAATAACTTTGCTTTTGCTCTATGCCTTAAATTCATTACCATCTCTGCTGCACATCTATCTAAACCTCTCACCTTTCCACTTTTCATTCTCTTCCCTGCCTCATTCAGTTTATTTTTTGTGAACCTAATATTTCCATTACTACCTGCTTCATGTTTTCTATAACTAATTCCTTCACATCTAACATCCTTTCTATATCCATTACATATCTATTTAAGATTCTCTCTACCTCTTCTCTAGAGTTACACTCTATTCCCTTATCATCTATTAATACTATCTCTCTTTCCCCTACATTTCTCCTTTTAATGTAATCCCAAAATTTTTTACTCCCATCTCTTCCACTTTTATTAATATCCTCCAAAAATTTTCTATTTAACTTCATCCTCTCTCTACAATTATCCATTTTAGCCAACTTCTTCTTTTCTAAGTACTTTCCCCATTTAGCATTAATATCACTTTCACTTTCTTTATTCTTAATAGCACACTTATATTCTCTGCATGCTTCTTTCCTCTCTTTTACACTCTTACTATCATTTTTTTCTTACTTTTATTCCTCTGCATATTCCTCAACTAAAGCCCTATTTGCCACTTTTTCTATTTCACTACACCAGTCCTTATATTCATCACCAATCAACTGCTCCATGGTTTCTTCAACTTTTATTTTATACTCTTTCAACTTATTCTTACCATTCACTCTCCATCCACATCTTTCACTATTGTTTCTACCTTTATTTCTAACCTCCATCACATTACTAACCATTTCTATTACCATAAAGTTATGATCACTATTACATACTCTCTTCATTATCAAACACCTTAATTTTCCGTATTTTATTCAGTCTCTCTTTCTCTACCAATACATAATCTATTGTGTGAAATACATTATTCCTAGACCATGTGTATTGTCCCTCATACATATTTGATAAATTCCCAATGCTCAAATTTACTCTTTGACAAAATTCCTTCAAAAACTGACCATTCTTATTATCAACACCATCAATTTCTTTAATATGTCCATTCATATCCCCTATAACCATTATTCTCTTCCCCTTTTCTTTAAACCTCTCTATATCCTTAACTAGGCATTCATATATACTACTGTTCCACTCCATTGCAGTTTGACTATCTCCAGTGGCTATATGCACTACAGCCACTATCCATTCTTATCTACCCAACTTTATTTCAAACCACAAATGCTCTTGACATTTAACAAATGCTTTCTATTTTACAGCACCTCCATCTACAGGCTTCATTTGACATTACAATATTAAAGATAAAATAAATATTCTATTTCCTATTCATTACATACATAAATAATTATACATATTTACTTATAAATTAGAATCATGTATTTACATTATACAATCACATATTTATACTTTAATGTTATTTATAAATTTCCTAATTTTCTCTTTCTTACATATTTTAACTATATTTAATAATTTAAACCCAACATAATTAGAATGATAATCATCTATATAAATATATACATATAATTTACCTATAATTATATTTAACTTAAATTTTCCAGCTATCTAATAACACCAATTTTCCAGCCAACTTTACAGGACTTTTAATTACATTCATACATTTTTCCAAAATTCTCTTGTATATATAAAGATTCATAACATATCCTCTCACTATACTTTTTTATATATTTAATTACTTGAATGTTTTTTCACAATTTATTCTATGTCCAGCATTTAAAAAATGTAGCTAAATTTCTGATTTCATATCCTTCCTTTTAATTGCTCTATCATGTTCTTTACCTCTTTCTAATGCAGTTTTCTCTGTCTGACCAATATATATCTTGTTACAAAATTCACAAATAATCTTATACACTAACCTAGCTTCATCATTCTCATTATTTTCTATATTACATATCCATTTCCCTAATCATCTACTGTTTTTTCCATCCTATTTTAATATTATTAGGTAATTTTTCCTTTATCAATTCTTTATATACTTTATCAAAATATGGAATTGAAATCCATTTATTATTTATAGTTAATTTGTGATTATTATAATATCTACTATCTTCATTTTTGTTTTAAAAAAATTTACTTATATATATATATATTATATCCCATATTAATATAATCATTTTCAACCTCCAACTTTTGTATTAATGCTACATCCTTATCTAAAGTTAACCTATCATTTTTCTTTTTAAATCCTTTTATTGCTGCCATTTTTTGAGACCATGGTTGATATGAAATTGGATCTATTATATCTTTCTCTTTAATATAATGTCTTACAACAATCTTACCTGTCCCATCTTTCCTCATAAAAATATCTAAATATTTTAACCCTTCATCTCCATTTTTTATCGTAAATCTAATACCATATTCATTATTATTCATTTCATTAAATGCATTATTGATACTTCTACTATTACCTATTATATCATCAACATATCTATGATGCATAATTTCTTTCATTTTTATATATTTATCAATTATATTTCCCTCAGTATAATCAATCATAATAGACGATAAAACACCACTAATGGAACATCCCATAACCTATCCTTTAGTTACCTTCCAAAATTCATTTTTATATTTAAAGAACAATGTTTCACTTATTAACAACAAAGCTTCATTAATAATATATATACATTTCTTTGATATACCACCATAATCCTTTATTCTTTCCATAACTACTTTTATACTTTCCTCTATAGATATACTTTAATACATCTTTTCAATATCAAATGATACAATATTTCCATTCCTATTTAATTTCACATTCTGTAGTTTATTAATAATTTCCTCCAAGCTTTTAATGCAATATTTCCCAAAACCTACACTATTAATAATTTTTTTAAATACTATATCACACAAGCCTTTCAGCACATAATTTTTAAAATCTAATATTGCTTTTACTGGCATATTATCTTTTTGTGTTTTAACTTTTCCAAACATAGTAGGATGTTCAATCACTGTAGGATATAAATGTCTATATTCTTTTTGATTAATTAACTGTTTTACTTTCATATTAGTCAATAGTATTTTATATTTTATTTTAATTTCATTACTTGGATTCTTACTCATTTTTAAATATTTTTGTTTTTCCATATCTTCTCTTCATATTCATTTTTATTTAAAATCACGAACCTTGGTCCTTTATCCTCAGTCGTCACAACCAATTTCTTGTTTTCTATTTTATTTTTAATTTTCTTAATAATTAACTTTTCTTTCTTATTCTTTTTATTAATTGTACTATTAATCCTTGATTGTATTTCCATCTTCAAATTTATTATCAATATTTGCAGCCTCTACACTCACCACTGTTGCCTTCTGTATGTTTTTATCCACAAACAGTATATATTTGATACCTTTATTTAATATTTCTGACTCCTTATTTGTGAAATTTACACCAGATACATTTATGTAACCGTATTTTTCTTTATGCATATCATTAGTTTTTAAAACATCAATATTGTTTCCAAATATTCTTTTACAATTTAAGCATTTCCATTTATTTTCATATTTTTTATAAAAATGAATTTTTGAAGGTAACTAAAGGATGAGTTATTGGATGTTCTATTAGTGGTGTTTTATCATCTATTATGATTGATTATATTGAGGGAAATGTAATTGATAAATATATAAAAATGAAAGAAATTATACAATATCATAGATATGTTGATGATATACTTATAATAGATAATAGTAGAAGTATCAATAATACATTTAATGAAATGAATAATAATGAATATGATATTAGATTTACGATAGAAAATGGAGAGGAAGGGTTAAAATATTTAGATATTATTATTAGGAAGGATGTGACAGGTGAGATTGTTGTAAGACATTATTTTAAAGAGAAAGATAAAAGAGATATAATACAACCAAGTTCATATCAACCATGGTCTCAAAAAATGGCAGCAATGAAAGGGTTTAAAGAGAAAAATGATAGGTTAACTTTAGATAAGGATGTGGCATTAATATAACAGTTGGAGGTTGAAAATGATTATATTAGTATGGGATATAAAAAGAAAAATATAAGTAAATTTTTTAAAAATAAAAATGGAGATAGTAGATATTATAATAATCACAAATTAACTATAAATATTAAATGGTTTCAATTCCATATTTTGATAAAGTATATAAAGAATTGATAAAAAAAAAAAACCCTAATAATATCAAAATAGGTTGGAAAAACTGTAGATCATTAGAGAAATTAATATGTAATATAGAAAATAATAATTAGAATGATAAAGCTGGGTTAGTGTATAAGATTATTTGTGAATTTTTCAACAAGATATATATTGGTTAGACAGATAAAACTGCATTAGAAAGAGATAAAGAACATGATAGAGCAATTAAAAGAAAGGATATGAGATCAAGGGATTTATCTACATTTTTTAAATACTGGACATAGAATAAATTGTGAGAAAAACATTCAAGTAATTAAATATGTAAAAAAGTATAGCGACAGGATGTTATGAATCTTTGTATATACAAGAGAATTTTGAAAAATGTATGAATATAGTTTTTAAAGGTCCTATAAAGTTGGCTGGAAAATGGGTGTTATTAGATAGCGGGAAAATTTAATTTAAGTATAATTATAGGTAAATTATATGTATATATTTATATAGATGATTATCATTCTAATTATATTGGGTTTAAATTATTAAATATAGTTATATGTAAGAAAGAGAAAATTAAAATTTTTTTATTAATAACATTAAAGTATAAATATGTGATTGTATAATGTAAATACATGATTATAATTTATAAGTAAATATTATGTATAATTATTTATGTATGTAATGAATAGGAAATAAAATATTTATTTTATCTTTGATATTGTAATGTAAAATGAAGCCTGTAGATGGAGGTGCTGTAAAATAGAAATAATTATAATATAACTTTTAAGTGTATTTACATCTTGATAAGGCTCTAATATAGGGGCAAAATCCAGGTTGGTGAGGTTAATTAAACATATTATTATAAAAGTTGTCTTATTAAATAATTTTTTATTGAATTATTTTTAATATATTACGTTGCAAAGACAACATTATGAACAAGTTTTGATTTGAAATTTGATCATTTTTTGATATATAACTTTAGTATTGGAAATGCAGTAATTGTGGCGTATGAATATAATTTTATATTAATAATGCACATTATTTTAAGTAGTAATTGATATAAGATTATAATACGATAGTATTGATTAATACAAATTGTTTGGATGTATTTGATCATGGAGAAACAAATTTTTACTAATAACACATGGATATTTTTATATGAGTTGAATTGTATGAATTTTGTAAGATTTAAAAAAATATGGAATATACAAAGAAGAATTGAGGAATTAAAACATCAAATATCGTTTTTAAATAATTGTAAAAGAAATGGAGTTATGCCAAGATCATGTAAATTTTGAATTAGTAATATAAAAATTAATAATAATTTAAATTTATATAGAAGAATTCAAAGAGTTGTGTTGGAATGGTTTTTGAAAGAACAAATATATTGAAATTAATTGGAATATTCGAAAATATAAAAAATGTTTTAAAATTAAATATAAAGAAGGAATTATGGGAATACATTAATCAAGCTATATTGGAAAATGATAGTACATTAAAAAATAGATTAAATAAAAAATATGAAATAAATGGAAATGGTTAAATCGTAAAAGAATATTTGGGAACAATATTGATGTTTTAAAAACTAATGATATGTGTAAAGAAAAATACAGTTACATAAATGTATCTGGTGTAAATTTCACAAATGAGGAGTCAGAAATATTAAATAAAGGTATTAAATATATACCATTTGTGGATAAAAACATACATAAGGCAACAGTGATGAGTGTAGAGGCTGCAAATATTGATAATAAAGTGAAGATGGAAATACAATCAAGAATTAATGGTACAATTAATAAAAAGAATAAATTAAATAAGAAAGAATGGAAAGAAAAGTTAATTATTAAAAAAATTAAAAATAAAATAGAAAACAAGAGATTGGTTGTGACAACTGAGAATAAAGGACCAAGGTTCTGATTTAAAATAAAAATGAATATGAAGAGAAAATTAAAGAAGATATGACACTTGAAAAAAAAAAATCTAAATCATGTTCAAAATCTACTAATACTTGAAACCGATTTGTAAGTTCTAATTTAAATTCATTAGAGTGTTTCTGAAGATTAAGAATATCAACTGTAAATATTGTTTTTCTTAATAATTTTTGTTTCTCTAGTTTTGCTTTTGCATTAACATGTATCGTACATCTTACTAATCGATAATCACTTATTATGTTAAATTTATTAAGAACATTACAATCTTGAAATATGTATTTTCTGTTAGTCAAAATAAAATCCAATTCTGCTGTACTTTCATTTGGATGTTTCAATGTCCATTTCCTTTTAACATTTTTCTCAAAAAAAAAAAAAAGAATTCATAATATAAAGTTTTTCTTTTTCTCCAAACTCCACAAGTCTATGACTTCTAGTTTTAAGAAATTTAAGTCATAACTGATTGCAGTTATTTATAGATTAGAAGAATAAATTATTTTCATTATAAGGATGAATTCAGGCAAGTTTACCATTTATAAAAGATTTAATTTAATCGAATTTTAAGAAACAAGATTGAACATTCATTATGTTAAATAAGCTAGCTTGATATTAAAATTACAGATTTAAAGATTAATTTATAGAGCTCCGCAGTCTTTGAAAAGAATATTACTGATCTTCTTGGCTATAGCTTGTAAGGCAGGCACATCAGATGGTGGGCATAGTGGCATTCTTCTCTGGATAAGAAGTTTGGATTAAGATGCCTTCTTGCAATAGACTGTTGGAGGGTTCACCATTTCTGTGATGATCATGTCATTAGGCAGGTAAAACTGGACTAGAGATTGTCATCTTCCCTCAGAAAAAATGCCAAATATAATACCCTTCTATTCTGCCATGATAAAGATCAAATTGGCATAAGGACTGGTGGTAACGCTTCTTTAGATTTATAAAATAAAATATTTACAGCTAAAAGTATCACTCATTTATATGATTTGAGGATTAGAACACCTCACTGTCAACAAGACTATTTATTTCTTGAGACTCAATTAGCAACTTCTGAAATTTTATAACCTAATTCATTTAAACCTCCCTGTTAATTTTTAACAGGATATTTTTAATAAACTTGACCATTTTAAATCCCTAATGACTTTGCAATCACTTCAATTTAGTAAATCCTGTTTACAAAAACTATATATTTTTGGAAAAATATTATTACTTAGTGACAATATAAATTACTTCAGCCAGCTATGTTAAATCAGGTGAACCTAGCATGGCTTTGGTTTACAACTTATTTAAAGTTAAAATTAAGATTCATTAGAACTTTTAAACTATCATCATCATCAACCATTATCAATCCACTACAGGATGAAAGTCTCTCCAAGTTCAATCCATCTCTGATCTTTAGCTTCTCTTTTCCACATCACCCCTGCACACATTTCTTATTTCATCCATCCATCTCATGTGGTCTCTTTCTGGGTTTAAGATTTCAATTGTCCATCTATTATCATCTCTTCTAGAAATATGTCCAGCTCAATTCCACTTCAGTCTTTTAATGAGGTCAGTAACACCTGTTTGTTCTCTTACTCATATATCGTGTTTTCAATCTCTTCTTGTTACTCCTAACATGCATCTCTCCATACTTCTTTGAGTGGTCTGAAGTCTCTGTATTGCTCTTCTATTAAGTGTCCAAGTCTCAGATTCATAAGTAAGAAATGGTGAACACATTTATAAAAAACCTTTCTTTTCAAATACATAGGTATATTTCATTTTAGTATCAAGTTATTTCTACCAAAAGCACTCCAACCAAGTTTAATTCTATGATTAATTTCATCCATTATGTTTCCATCTGTATTAATAATCTGACCAAGGTATTTGTAACTGTTAACTTTTTCTAACTCATCATAATCAATTTTCATATTTTAAGAAAATCCATTAAACCTTACTTTAATCTTTTTAACATTTATCTTTAGTTCTACTTTTATCTGATAACTCTTGCAACATTTCCTGCAGCTCTAAAACATTATTTGCAAAAACAACTACATCATCTGCAAAATCTAAATGACTTAAATAATCTCCATTTACTTTGTCCTTTAGCTTCTCATTTTAATCCACAAAATAATTCTTGCAGCACTGCTGTAAAAAGTTTTGGACATATGGAGTCACCCTATCTTACACCCTTCTCAATATTGATTTTCCCAGTATCATTCTGTAATCTAATTGTTGCTGTTGCATTTTTATAAATATTTTTAAAATATGACAATATCCTGGATCTATACCTTGATGATCCAATGCTTTAATCACTGAAGAAATATTTATAGAATCAAATGCCTTTTCATAATCTACAAATCCAAAGCATAATGGCAACTCATATTCATTTGTCTTTTCTATAACTTCTCTCAATACCTGGACATAATCTACTGTACTAAAACCACTTTTAAATTCAGCTTGTTCTCTTGGTTGGTGGAAATCCAATGTTCTCTGTAGACGAGTTGTAATTATCTTTGTAAAATTTTTGTATAAAACTGATAAAAGACTGATAGGTCTGTAATTTCTAATATCTTTTTAATCACCTTTTTTAAATATTAATACTGCATTTTTCCAATCATCTGATACATCTTTATCATTTAGACATTTGGTATATAACTGCTAATTTTTTTTATATTTCTTCACCTGCTTTTTTTAATATATCAATTATAATTCCATCATTACCTGGAGCCTTTCCTTTCTTCATACATTTAATCGTATGTCTCACTTCTTCCTTTAAAATTCTGGGCAATTCTGAAGATGTAATAGATATAGGAGGTACTTGTTCTTTATTACTTTATAATTCTTGATAAGTCTTCTACCCATTTCATGATGTCATCTCTTTTTTTAGTAATAATTCCATCCTTTTTTTTTTAATTGCAGATATAAATTTCCTACCAATACCAAAATGTTGTTTTACATTCCTGAGACTTTTATTCTTTTCTATAGCTTTCCTTGCTAGTTCAGTTATACTTTCTTATATCATTTTCAACTCTTTTCTGTACCATTTTACAAAATTTCAGATATTCAATCCTTTCTAATGCATCATTTTTGTATATGTTCATATTCCTTCTTTTTCTCATAAATTCTCTGGTCTCAGATAAAAATTTTATTATACAATTGTTGTATTTTTCTACCATCTATTTTTGTTGCAGTTTTTAAAAGTGTATCAGTTATTTTCATATTAATTTCATTCAAATCTGAATCATGTTCAAAATCTACTAATATTTGAAATCGATTTGTAAGTTCTAATTTAAATTCATTAGAATGTTTCTGAAGATAAGGAATATCAATTGTAAATGTTGTTTTTCTTAATAATTTTTGTCTCTCTAGTTTTGCATTAATATGTATCTTAAATCTTACTAATCAATGATCACTTCCTGTGTTAAATTTATTAAGAACATTACAATCTTTCTGTTAGTCAAAATATAATCCAATTCGGCTGTACCTTCATTTGGATGCTTCCATGTCCATTTCCTTTTAACATTTTTCTCAAAAAAAGAATTCATAATATATAGTTTTTCTTTTTCTGCAAACTCCACAAGTCTATGTCCTCTCTCATTTCTATTACCATAACCATAATTACCTACAGCACTTTCATTTGTTTACCAATTCTAGCATTAAAGTCCTCCATAACAATTTTAAAATGTTGTTTACTTTGATCAAAAGCTTTTTAAAAAATAAATATCAATTTTCTTGTAAATTTGGAATATCTATTTTTAATATAACTATCATTTTAATCTTGGAGCATTCTAATCCATGATCTATCATTGCAAGTGCTCACACAATGTTCTTGTATTCTGACTCCTAATTGTGATATAATCAATTAAAATTCTGAATGTTCATTTGTAGCAATTTTTCTGCCTAAACAAAATATTTGTGATATTCAAACCATGTGTTATGCATAAATTCAAAAATAAACTATTTTAATTTACAGCACCAATACCATTATTTTCAATAACTTTTGACCAAAGTCTACTAATTGTACCAACATGTACATTAAGATCTAATTTGATCTATTAATGCTATTGTTGTAATAATGCTAGCCAACATATAAACAAATTTTACCCCCATTAGCCTTTCATTATCACAATGAGGAATTCCAACAATACAAGATTCTAAATTAGATTTTACAACAAATCCAACAGTAAGCATTCACCTCTCATTGACTGGCCTGCTTTTCCAAAAAAAATTGTATCTATTCATCCCTTCTATAAAACTATCTTTGGAGATTAGTTTTATAAAAACAGCTATATTGATCTTAAATGTTGACAATTCCTAAGCCACCAGTGTGATCTTTCATTCTGGTTTTGAAGAGTTTGTATCAAGTAAAGTTCACAAATTCCATGTACCTATATTTAGAAAAAAAATATAATACTTACTTTTAGTATTATCACTGCCTCCTGTTCTCCCATTATTGCTGATATTATTATTTCTAATGCTGAAATGAGCAATCCACAAAGCATGACAATTGAGCCAGATTGTGTGAGACGGGTCATTTTTGAACCACATTTTTTGTAGTAGGCAGCATTTCTAAATAGGGCTGCCTAAACATATAATCTTTGCCAGCCAAAATTCCTGTTTCATTCAATTCCAGTTCAAAATTGATTCACTAGGGATTGTACTGCTTACAGTAAAAATCACAACTAAGCACTGTCAATCTACTAAGCCTGTCCCCTTCATTGCTTTCTTAATTCTAGAGGATTTTAACTTAAAGGGGGATGGGGTGGATCACAAATGTGCATATAGTTAAAGGAAATGTGATTAGTTGAGTAAACACACACTCATTGTCACAGCTAATTATGATTTTAGAGCTAAAAAAAAAAAAAAGATCCAGTGGATTGAATTACTTTTAGAATGTTTTTAATACTGTCTGATATCTATTAATAAAGGTTAACATTTTAGCCGATGCGTTTAAATTTTGTAAAATGACGGGGGAAACTTAATTAAATAAAAATCACTAGAAACTAATTAGAATGTATTTATTCTGTTAATTTCAACGACTTAAAAGTTATTTTTTTTTCATTCAAAAAGTATTAGATATTCCATAAGTTAATTAATATTCGGTAACAGATTACAGTAATATTGAACAAATGATGTATATCCTTAAAAGAAAAAATACCCCACACCCAGTGTGTTTTTAACTGCATACTATGTATGAGGATTAATGACGTGCATGGTCGAGATTCATTTCCGGTTTAATCGGATATATCGCTAGAATAAATGAAAAATTATAAGACGCAAGTTTTAATAACAATGTATTTCAAACATAAGAATATCACGAAGGCAAACAAATTTACATTATATATTTTACATATATTCTGATTACAAAATATAATTCGAAGGATTACATAAAATAAAACAGAAGTCTGTACAACTTGAAAATTGCTTTCCTGTATCTAGTTAGGAATCTACATGAAGTGATAACCTGGGATATGGCGCTTCTTCTCTGAAGACCTCTAATCCTCCCTAAAATCTTAGTAAAGGGTTTTATTTATAGACCTCCAAATGATTATAATAACTAATTAGCTAATGGTGTTAGCAATAGTAATTAATATAGATTCTTTGTAAAAACAACCTCAGTTAATCTTTTAATTACTAGTTCCTTTGATACTAACATACCTTATAAATACTCTATTTACCAACGAACACCATAAATTACTTTAAATAGTAAAAAACATATATATATGTCTGTTTGAAAAGGAAAGTTTTTAATAAATGTGTTTTTCCAGTTCTTACTTATGGATCTGAGACTTGGACACTCAGCAGAAGAGCAATACAGACTTCAGACCACTCAAATAAGTATGGAGAGATGCATGTTGGGAATAACAAGAGATCGAAAACGCAATATATGGGTAAGAAAACAAACAGGTGTTATTGACCTCATTGAAAAAATTAAAAGACTGAAGTGGAGTTGGATATATTGCTAGAAGAGATGATAATAGATGGACAATTGAAATCTTACACTGGATTCCAAAAGATTGTAAAAGACCCAGAAAGAGATCACATGTGAGATGGATGGATGAAATAAGAAAGTGCGCAGGGGTGATGTGGAGAAAAGCTAAAGATCGAAGGAGATGGACTGAACTTGGACCTTCATCCTACAGTTGATTGATAATGATGCCTAAATACTGCAGCTATAAGATCCAAGAGATGTTTAAACATAGAATTTAAAATAATAATATAATAAATCAGAATTATATATTAAGTAATATTCAAAGTTTGTTCTAATTAATTATTTCTGTTAATTATAAATAATGAAAATATGTTTGGAATATAGTTTATTATATTATAGAATAAAAATAATTTATTTTACATTTATAAAGTAATATTTTTATAAAATATTTATTTCAAACTGAAATTATTTTATATAAATAAGTAGTTTCTGTTCTCATTTTAGAAAAGACTAGTAAGAATAAATAAAATTTATATTGATAGGGAAGCAAGGTATGAGATAAGCACAATAAGTTCCTTTGTTCTGATTTATACCATTTGTAGTGAAAGAAATATAAGGTTATTAAATGCAAAATATAATTTAAACAAATAAAAGTTACAGTAAAATAGCAGCAACAATTAAATTTATAACTTTTGAGAACTACTAAATCTCCTATATCTATCAAAATAAAACATCCTTTAACAGAAGTGAAATTTTTAAGACAAAACATTTCTTCAGTCATAAAAATATCTATTCAAATTTATCATAGAAAGCAAGCAAAAATGCATTTTACCTGGATTATGAAATAAGCCAACTTGGATAGTACATAACTAACTTTCAAGAACGTCATCAAGAATAAAAATAATTAGTCAATATAAGTTCATGATTTCACATATGTATATATAAGAAAAAAATTGTTATAAATGTATTAGATTAAATATTTTTAAAGCCTGCTTCTCTAATAATTACTCTGGATTAAAAATTCATTGATCATATATAATGTAGAAAACTCCAAAAAAAAAAGCAGCAGCAGTAATTGTCAGTTAGTAGAATATAAGGCAAAATGACCAAACAATAGGTTTAAATATTTTATTTTTCAAAATGTTATTAGCAAAATTCAAACTGCATTTATACCTTTCTGAATACATTTAATTATTAGTAAATAACAGAGATTAGTATAAAAGTTTTCCTTCCTTAGATAGCATGGGATTGTACTGGTGACTTTTAGATTAATAACATTGAATTAAAGATAAAACTGTAACAAAGCAATAATCATTAAATTTTTTATAATTATCTAGGAATCTTTCAAATTGCTGCAGTTTCCCTCCTTTTAAATACAAGGTTAATGAATAGTTTCCAAATATTAAGGATTACCTCATTAGACTGGCTTACTTACAATTATCATCAGATCAGCTTTAGACACCCCATCCTCCAAACAGCACCTGTCAAATTTACTCAATTGGTACAGCATCGCCTGTTACTCAGTTTTACCTATTACTTTTCAACGGGGCAGCTAATTTCACCAATATCATTCCACTCTCACATGAAATGTCACACTTTTTAAACACTTTAATTTTGAAATCAAAAATTAATATACTGTCTAGCTAATGGATTGCCAACAAATTTTGTATGTTCTAGAAATCAACGACAATGAAATATTTCATGGATTGAATTTCAAATATGTTGATATCAGTTTAATAAGCTTTCAATGATACATGCAAAAGTGTAGTATATATATTTTGAAAATAATGATCACTTTAAATAAAAACAGATCTTGACTTTTTTTGATTGTTTGTTTTAAAAAAAAACTGCATGAAATTTTATTTTCTTTTAATTGTAAAAGTTGATTTTTTAAAAACACTTTCTTCTTAAATAAAACAATATTGTAAACTATTTTTAATGGAAGCAATTTTCCTTTCAAGAATTAAAACAGATTGTGACATATTGGAATAATTGCAAAAAAAAAAACAAAACATCCAAATACTAAAAATATATTTATAATAAATGTTTATTGTGGACTAAAAAGTCAAAAAATAATTGATTTCAACCACAATTGGGATTTTTATATTTAATTTGAAATAAAAGCACAGGGTACCCAGAAATCAATTCAATCACTACTTTTTACAAGGGATTGAATTAATTTTTGGATGCTCCACACTTTTAAGTTCACAGTAAATAAGAGCATTTATTATATATATTATTTAGCATTTCAAGTTTATATTTTGTAGAAGTTGGAATCTCATAGTACTTTGGAAAGCTGTTTTCATATTGCATTGATTGCAGATTATCCTTAGTTCCTCTAATATCTTTTGGAAGTATTATAATTTATTTCCACTTCTTGTTTTTTCTATCATTTAAACACCGTCATTAATCACTTTTTACAGTTGAAAGTCTAAGAAAATATCAAGGAATAATTTATTTGATTGTATTGTAAAAAATGATTAAGGTAGGTTTATAAATAGTATTATTTGTCCATGTATGGATACACTAGAGCCTATCACTATTTTAACTTTCAGTGTTTCTTTTTGCTATTTATTGAAAGTTTACTTAATGCTAGTTGACAGATAATTATCCCTCATGAATTTGTTTTTTTCTTCTTCAAATCATCACCTTCTGAACTATTTTTTGTTATTTCTTAATAATAGTATAATTCTATGTTTTGTGTTTATCATGATTGGATGCATATGCTATAAGAATTGTTTGACTTGGCTACAAGTACTGCTAAGAAATGGTAATTTTTGTTTATTTATAATAGTATACCAAGTATTCACATAACAAATATATCAATATAGCAAAGTCAGATTTTAAGTAGGATTAGAGTATATTTATGATAAAATCATATCTTAATTGTTATAATTCTATGCTATTATGCAAAACATTAAGAAGTACAATATGCTACTAATAGAAATTGTTCCAGTTTTAGATTTTCAGTTTTAATATTTTTTACGTTTTATAATTGGATAAATGTGAATAAACTTTCTACATCAAAGCTTAATTAGATATCAGTTTTATTTTCACATATTTGACTAATTCCACAAAGTGCTTCTCATATTTAAGAACTAAGGATATTATTTAAAAAAAAAAAAAAAAAAAAGACAAATTTTGACATGGTTAATTTTTAGAATGTCTTAAGAAAATTTGATCTTTATGGATTTTAGATAAACCATTAAGATGTGGAATTTTGAGAAATATGATACCTTTTTCAGAAATAGTAAAATATCTGCAATGTTTGTTTTATTTCTGTAATTGAAAAAGGTTTTTTAGTCTAGGTAACCAGCCAATAATTAATCCAGATATACTTATAATAATGAACAATAAATAATACCTAAATTACTAAGATGGTAAAACAAGAATGAAAAAATTCTCAAATCTATCTAATAGTTGGCAATCCTGGTAATGCCTTCTCCATTGTTCTTTTATGAGTTATTAAACAGAATTATTTAGACTGCCTTGCAAAATTTTTGAATTTTGCTAATCATTACTGATTTAGTGTCTATTTAATATCCATAACATTCATTATTTTTTTGATTTATTAATTAATTATCCCAGGGGTCACTTCTCTGTTTTATTTTATTCTACAAATTCTTAAATCAAAACAAAAATTATTTAAATGTAATAATTTAAAAAATAAATAATAAAGAATTCATTGAGCTTTTAATTATTGAAAATTAACTTATTTATGGAAGAGTTTGTACCAGATGTACTTATAGGGTTAAGAATTTTTTTATATTACTAAAAAAAAAAAAAAATCCATAAGCAATAGACAGAATAAAAAAGTTGTTTCTAAAGCTGTGGTTGGAGATGCTGAGAAACATAAATGGAATATTCCTTTAAGTTTTATCAAGATTGTACACAGCTATCCAGTTAATAATGAGTATCATGTGGCAAATTATTTTCTCACATCAATTGTTTAATTTTAATAATGAAAATTAAAATTTTGTTTGTTCAAAAAAGCCTAAGTTTAAATTTTTTGATATTTCCCTACAATAACTATTTATTATACGTATGAGATTAAATAAGAAACAATTTAAATTCAGAAAAGTTAGAACTACAGAAGATGTATTTGGAATGAAGATTTTTAACATATACAAAATCTTTCTGTAATTCCAAGACTTGGATAAAATAAAAGCAAAACAAAAGCTTTTATTTTACAGACCACCATTATTCTCAACAGAAGTCCAGTCACAAAATTCATAGATGATACCATAAATGTTATTTCATGTTTTTAATATTGCACAAGCACAATTGATACTATTATCTAATTTTCTCTACATATACTTGGATTTTTTTATTGGATATTTTGTCAGAATTTATTTTATATCTTAGAAAATTAGTGGCCAAAAAGGATACATTTATATGAATGGATAAATTATAATAATACTATCATATTTCACAGATAAAAGAAATAATTTGATTGATTGACTTTTTACAATTTCCAGTCATAAAATCTTTCAGTGGTTAGTAAAAGTGTAAATATTTTACCCAACAATTCACCATGCATGCAGATATTCATTAATTAGTTCTTATGATAATGTTACTTTGAAATGATAATTTAGTTTATAAATGTTCTGTTATTAAAGCTCATGACTTGTTTAATAAAATACTGAAATTTTCAAATATTAAATCAGTTGTTTCTAATGTAGTTTATTCTCTTTTTTTTGCTCAAATATTGTCAATGTTTATTAATTCCTCTAAGTATTAATTTTTTACCATGTCTTAGTTTTAATAGTTTTCATTTTTCCATGAATCAATCATAACTAAGAGATTGTCAATTTTAGAACATTAAACACTATGCTATTTTAGACATTATCTTATCAAATACTCATTAGAACTCTACTTGCAAATTCTAACATAAGATGTGCTCTTATTATTAAATCCAATTCTTTATATATATATATGATTAAATTAATTATCAAAATATATATTAATCTTGCATGTATTTCTTATAGGCTGCAAAAAAAGGCAAATTTTTGCTAGATTAAAATAAAAATTCAATAGTACTTAAAAAAAATAAAGACAAAAGCAAATTATAATTAAAAAAAAATTGAAGTCAAAATATTTTAACATTAGTAACAACACAGTTTCCCTTTACTATTACCCCACCACCTCCACCTCACTTCTATATTTAGCCTTATTGAATCTTTTTAACAGGATATATCTTGTTAAATTTGACTTTTGCATTTCATATTTATGATAGTTTCACAAAACCATAACTAATTTTGCATTTTTAGAACTTATTTTATTTCTTAATATCTTCTTTATTGTCATTAATAGATCTGCTCAGTTATCAAGAGATAAAAAAAAAACATTTAAAAATCATTTTTAAACAAAACAATGTATATTCCTTTTTACAATTGGTGAGATTAAGTGTTGTTTGCGCAGCACAGCTAAAATCTATTAATCAATGTCATTTCCCAGTTTTACAGATAAATTTTATCTTATTTTGTGAATTTTAAAATAAAAATAAATTTAATCAGAGGACTAAACTGATTCAAACTAAACTTCCAAAATCCTGATTATAGAGTTCATTTTACTTAAAAAACATTTTAAAAGCAGAATTTTTTGGCTTATATTTTATTGGTATATACCATTCTAATAAAAAGGATAAAATGTATCTATTGTTAACATAAAACTGAGGTCATTAAATATATTGTTACTAGTCTAATGACAACTCTATAAATAAGCAAATTGATTTAGTTTCAACCCTGTTTTTTTTTAGCTTCATAATTTAAGAGTTAAATTATGGTAATTGTAAATAAACTCATAATCTTACTGAAGATAGCTAGCTAGTAGCTAGAAACTAATTTAAGGATTTAGATATAGCATAATTTTAATATCCATTAAATACTCAAGCTTAAATGTGCCTCCAAAACAAAAATACTGATTGAGTCATTAAATAAAGTCATATTACCAAAGGAGTTATTATAAAAGTCATAAATAAAATTAACCATACTTCTAGAATTCAAATTTGACAAGTGCTTTTGCATCCATTTAAATGCATTTTTAATCTTTTGAACAAAAATAACTCATATTTAAAAGTAATAAAACATAAAAATTGTAAATTGCAAGCAGAATAACACTTGTGTCGTCAAAGTTATTTATTTTTTCAAAGGAATTTGAAAGATATGTCTATGAAATATAATCCTGATATCTAGCTATCTCAACAGGGCTTTTTATCTTCTAAATAAATCTAATAACATATTATGTGATTAAATTGCCTACAATAAAAGCAATCAATCGATAAGAAGTAATTTACTTTAACATTTGATCAAATTCTACATATTAAGTTATTTTTTTAAAAAGCTGCTTTAGATGATTTCTCTTAACAGTCAACAAAATGATTTTTATCAAGTTTAAGAAAGAGCCCTCTTTTATCAAATCTAAAATCAATCTTTTCATGACTTCACAAATGATTTAGAGATGCTGTAAAATTTGTGGAACCTTTGTTATTTCCAAATCTGATTTGAAAAAATATCATATAAAATAACTTATTATCTTATGCTAACAATTGTAAAATATTCAAAACCATAGCCTTAATGAAGACTATAAGCTACTACAAATAGTAACTAATTTATTAAACAGCATTTTATTAATAATATGCTAATAAATATAAATGATTCATCATTTCTTATACAAGTACAGAATTTTATAAAACTATATTTATAGATTGAAAACTAAATGACTACAAAATTTATCAGTGATCTTTGCATCTTTTGGAGTATAAATTATTTTATGCAATGAATGATTTTGGATTTAAATACGATTCAGTAATATGAAATACATACATTTCCTACATTATAAATAACTTCACTACAAATTTATGCTATTGAAAAATAATTCAAGTCATGAAACTTTTTATCAAACAGTTTATGGAAAAACTCTCTTACTACTGATGGTCAAAAATTCAATTGCAAGGTTTAAAAACTATCACTTTTCACATTAACAAATATAAATGTTAAATATTGACTTAACTACATTATATAGACAGCCAAACCCTTACAAAAATCATTTTATATACAAAAATTTGCACATCAGATTACTCACTTGTATTTATCAAAATTTTTTAAGTGTATACTTTTTCTAGATTTTTCTGCATCTTAATCTTTTGATTTTTTTAATATGAATTTTAACAATGAGATATTTTTTAAATGATGCATTAAATCACAATAGAAAACTATATATTGAAGAATAATTATTTGCTTTCTAAATTAATATTAAACATTATTATCTTTTATATTACTATCAATATATTATGAAAATATGTTCAAGATTTAAATAATTCTAAGTTGTTATCTTTAATTATAATTATTCCATATATATATATATGCACAGATATACTTTACAAACAAAAATCTCATAAATAGATTGAATTTCTGTGTATATATAATATATAAAGTACTCAGTAGTTAAAAAAATATATATCTTGTTTGTTAGCTATCTAAGATAACGAAAACATTTCCCTATTATTGCCATAATTCATTTATGCCAGTGATTTATCACCAGAAGTTAAATTTTTATAAATTCTATATTTCATATTAAATGGTGTAAAAAGTATCAAGCATTTCTTATATTTACAAGTAATGTTCCACAGTAACCAAAACATCACTGGTGGATGGTATCTCTCAACTATTAGCAATTAAAAAAATAAACCCAAACAAACTTAACAATGCAGGATCGTGCAAACAAAACCTGAAATATTTTAAAATATAATTCTTTTGTGTTTTAATATTTTACAATTTTTTTTTTTGTTACCTCAAGTGCCTGAGAAAGAGAACAGAATTCATGGCTTTGAAAGGATAGTGCAACTTTCCTTATAGTCCCTCACAAATATGTTTTTTTAAAAAATAAGTCATAAGATGAAAAAGAAAAACAATTAAAATGCACAACTAATATTTCATTCATGGAGATGGGAAAAATGACAGCATTTAAATGATTTCTTTTTGATAACATAACTATACTTTAAATGTTGACTACTCCAGCTTATGTATTGTTGTTTTAGTAGTACAGGATAGGCATTTATTAAGCATTAGCTCTTATTATTACTTACTAAAGCTGAAAGTAAGTGGCATATAAATGGTGAAAAAAATATGCTGCTCTTCAAATCAGTCAGGGATTTCTAAATTCTATATTTAATGAATTATAATACAAATGCTGCAAAAGCAATTCTTTAAAATCTTTAAATAATAATAATTATTTCATGATTAATATTATTAATATAGTTTACTAAAAGTTATGCTGATCTTTAAAAATTAAGAGATGCTAGAACAGATGATAAACTATCATCAATGGTGAGTACGAGTTATCACTTGTTCATAATGCCTTACTGGCTAGTAACTCTAATTGCGATTAAGCAGAGAAATTAATACATTTGAAATAAATTTGACATTTTTTTTAAAAAAAAAGATGCTTGAAACTTAATTCACTTTGGATGACACAATTTATTCACACCAAAGCACACATACATAAATACACATAACCGACATTAAGAAAAATGGTCCATATGTATAGAGCTAAAAGATTAAAATGATTTTTTTTTTTTTGCAAAATAATAAAAAATATTAAAAAAAAAAAAAAAAAAAATAAAAAAATCTATTAGCAAAATTTAAAAGCTTAATTACATCAGTTACATTTTATCTGGAAAACTGATCACAGTAAATACAAGAAAAAAAAACTTTTAAATCAAGAAAAATATAAAAATATAATTAAAAAAATAAAAAGTAACATTTTTTTTTTTAAACAGCTTAATTAAAATAGACCTTTATGAAAATAATTTAAAAATTTCAATGTAACAAGATTTCAGAATTGTCAAAAGTTATATGGTAATTTAATACCAAATATAAAGAGTACATTATTATTATTATCATTTAATAATATACAAATGTATCCAATTTTTTTTTCTCCTTTTTTTTTTTTTAGGCAATTATTATTTAATCATTCATTTTAAATCTATAGAGGGCAACCAAATCTCTAAGTTGACTGCCATTTAATAAATATAAATTTACAAGAAACAAATGTACCACTTATCCAAAAGATTATACTGATAAGGTTTTTTTTTTTAATAAATAAGATACAACCAAATCTCAGAAAAAGTTGTCCATTTATGATGACACTGAATTAATATGGATTATTGTGTAAAATATGTTTAGTCTAAAAATTGAATTTTTGTTATACAGAGTATTTTTAATTACTTGAAAATTATACATCCTATCCTCCTAATGTAATCACTATTTTGATGATAAAACTACAGAAATGTTAGTAGACTGGCCAAGGCTGATTTTAATGGTATCCAAAATTCAAAAGTTACTAAGTTGTGCACTATATCAAGTTTTTTACTAGAATGCTGTCAGCAATCAAGTGTCACAAATCATAAACTGTGCAGTGATAATGTTTATAAATAAAACAACTTAACATAAACAATTATAGATTTTTCAAAATAAAATGAATGAACAATATTTTTCTTTAATGAATGCACATGTCTGCAAATACAAACATGTACATATAAATACTTGCGTACAAATAAAGAAATGCATATACATGTACATGCACACACATATTTTACATATATTAAAATATGTATACAAAATATTTATGCTTTAAATATAATTAAAATAAAAACATTATTTAATTAAGGAACAATAAACTTGACTTTTTAAAATTAATAATGCTTTAAAATATAGTACTATTCATAATCATAATATACTATACATATAAGAAAAAAAAGTATAATGGAAACACAATTCATCAAAGTATAACAATAGTGAAAAAAAAAAAAAAAACATCACACAAAGCACAATTTTTTTAATTCTAGGGACCACTTTTTATTGTTCTACTATCTAACTTAGCATAAATTTCTGGAATGGGTGGAACTTTTTCATTCATTAAAAACTTGAAAGGAATAAGATACCTTCTGCAACAACCTAATCTGTAAACTGGTTGTCTATAAAAATTATTTTCCAATTATTTAAAAATAAATAAAATTACCAAACATACTCTTTTCAGTTCATAATATAACATACTCAAACAATCATATAACTGTCATCCAGAAACAATAATGTCTAATAAGTACATAATTAAGTCAAATTATACACATGGCAAGGATAAAATAAAATATAAAACCAGATATTTGTAAACACTTTATACAATGAATGGTAATTGCTGACTAAATAAAACAAAAATCTCAGAAATGGCTGTCCCACGGACTAGGACAATCTATTCTTGGTGGCCAAATCTCAGAATTGGTTTTTATATGACAACTAGTAGCTTGATTTACAGGATCACTTAGGTGCTGAGCCAAGAAAAGCTGCCAAAGTAAAGTATGAAAAGTAACACTCATAAAATAAGATGATCTGCAAAACATGTGTTAGCTCTTGCTCAGCCGACGGCTAGTTAACGAGCCCAGCATGCTCTTGATAGCAGCACCAATACCCTAAAAATAATAAAATTTTATTAAATAATTATATAAATTATATAGAAATCAAAATTCTTGATCTGCTGTCTATATTTATATCCACAGTATTCTTTTAGTTTCTAAATTATTATAATAAATGATCTCAAAATGGGGAAATTATGTATATGTTTCTTAAATAACTTTTTTTTTGTGTGTTCAAAAGTTATTAAAAAATATACAAAATTGTATATACAGTAGTTAAGAATATATATAATGTATGTGAATAAAAAATGCATTACTAGTAAATGAGAAATGCAGAGATAATTTAGTAATCAACAATATTTATAATAAAAATAAATAAATAAATAAAAAGCAACCCCCTCCCCCGAACATAATACAAAACATTTTTTATTTATGTAATAACTAAAATACAGACATTATATACCTGTATCAATATATGTAATATATAGGGTATATGAGCACAGACTTTCACATGACCCACCACTCTCCACTCTATCTCATAATACTGATACACTTGAACACATATATGTCAAAAAGATAAATAATCACCAATATAGGTATTTCATGCTAAACAAGCAACCATCAGTTGGTCCAGATTATCATCTCCACACATATATGTAATAAGTGCTCAGATATATATTAAGATAGCCAATCTTCATACTTTAATGCAGTGGTCTTCAACCACCGGGTCGCGCTAGACTGGCAAGAAAGTTAGTAACAACAAAATAATAAGATTTTAAACTTTTAATTAATATAAACAGTTTTTATTTATTTTTTCATCGTATTTTTACCCTGTTAAAAAATAAGAAACAGAACAAAAACGAAATCTAATCAATCATACATAAATTAATTTGTTTTTCTATTTATCACAGATGTTTATGGAGAGATAGAATTAAATTTATTATTTTTTTAAAAAAATTCAAAATTTAAAAAAAAAAAAGTTTTTTATTATACAAACTAGTTGTCTTTGATAGCCAATCACGGTCGCTTGTCAGCATTGTTTATGTGTTAAAACAAGATCAAAACGTTTCATTTTCTTTTCTTTTTTTGTTTAAAAATACGCCCACTTTTTTTTTGGCCTATAAGGCGATATTTTTTGGTTTAATTTGTATACTGCTAATATACTAAAACTTTTATTTTTAAAACCAATTTCTGCTAAACTTTTTTTAAAAATAAAAACAAACAAAAAATAACTTTGCGATTTTTTTTTGGCTTTATTTCTATTACGCGATGTCTATTTTACCATTTTTTAAAAAAAACTTTTTCTATTAATTACATTTTTTGATCCTTTCAACACACCAGCACACACACACAAAAAAATTACAATAACATCAAAACTTCAGACTTTTACACGTTTCATTTTATTTTTTCAGATTTAAAATACGGCGAATTTTTTTTTGACTGTACGGTGATTAATTACGTGATTTCTATTTTGCCCTTACTACTATCAAAAGACAACCTCCATATATATATATAACCATCTTGTATATTTAACATTAAATACCGATAATACATTTATCATAATCATTGCCATGTGATTACACTAGCTATGATATTCCCAACATTCAGGTGAATAACATTTTATTCTTGAATGTTTTAACAATGAAATAATAAACATAGAAATGCAAGCACATTAATGAGAACGATTGTTATTGTACTGTTTTCAGCATGTGAAGGTAAGCAACACCATTACAATACACAATAACTAGTGTGCTGTTTTGGTCAGTTATAACAATTATGCTTATCTAAGGCTAAGCAGTTACATCTTTAAGAAAATTTATCTGTAAACCTGCCGGTCCGCAAAATCTTATCCTTATTTTTGCCGGGCCGCAGGTGTGAAAAGGTTGAAGACCACTGCTTTAATGGACAGGCTTCAATCCACCCCACACTCCAATTCTTCAACCGTCCATCCAATTGAAAATCTGAAGATGGAATGCTCAAAGGTCACCCTGAGGCTGAGATGTGTATTTTTGCTTTAATGATTTTTACAATTATTTATTTAGTTTAATACATATTTTGTCTGTGTATTACCAAATTCATTTTAAAAAAACGTTAAAAAAATATTTTTTAATATATAGATAGATAAACACGATACACATAATGTGTGTAAATATATATAAAAATCTATTGATTACTTTTTTGAAAAATATAATTATATTTTCATTTATAAATATAAATTATTCCCAAAAATATGTTCATAAATACAAACAATCACTTAAAGGGTAATTTTTTTACTCTACTTTCAATGGCAAGATCATTTATATTGGTTTCTGATTTTTCAAGTCTGTACAATATAGATTTAAAAAAAAATTTTTTTTAAGCACAATATTATTTTAATTTAGCATATATTAAAATAATAATTAATGTTAAAATACTTCTCTTATTTTTTTGCTTTAAGAGCTTTTATTTCTTTATATATATCCAAATGACTTTTGATATATTTTTTAAAAAATAATAACCTATATTATTTAAAGCCATTTAATAATTTGAGTTTTTTAAATTTATAAAAAAACTGCACTGGCTAGTTTTTTTTTAACAAAATAAAAAAAAACTGAATTTGAAACATAAATTTGTGTCCATACATATTATCACACAGATTTTTTTATTATACAAATATTTTATATAAATATTATTTATCAATTAATTAACTGAAGCAGTTGTTTAAAAACTGACCAATAAGCAGTGTTCAAAAAAAAAAAAAAAGCTTCATTAATAAAAATAACAAAAATAATTTTCCATAATTTTGTCAATTTTTTCCAAACAATTTTCTCTTGTAATGATTTAGTTAACTTTTTGTTAATTTTTTTTTATTAGTTCTGATTTAGTAAATTTAGCACACTTAATTTAAAAACTTAACCAATATGAGTATTAATATGTAAATTACCAATTTATAATATTTTAAAAATGTTTATATAATGTTTCCAGTTTTTACTAAGCCGATATTAAATAAAATGTAAGTAAATATAGAGTGAAGACCATGAAATGTGTATATTTTTAAAATTACAAAGAATAAAAATTATTATATATATAATTATCATAAAATATAAGGTTTTTTTCACGTTTGTAAATTGACTTTTATAAAAACACAACTAAAATTAAAAATAAAAAAAGTAAATATAAAAGTTCATTTGAAAACATCAAATTTATAATTATATTTATAGGCATGTATTCATATATATATTTAAAGCTAACAATAATTGTGATTACAATATAATGACTTATGTAGATGTTGATTTGAACATTAGTAAGCAAATTCAGCATGTTTTTTTTTTTTAATAAACTAATTAGCAGATATTTTATGACAGTGTTTTAAAAAGTAAGTAATCATTAGTAAATGTCAAAAACCAATATAGTAATGATTTTCATTTAATTATGATTGCTATAGCAAGGTATTAGTATTGAGTACTGGATATAATTTTTTGATGATAGCTATACTACATCATTACATAAAAAACTGTAATTACTATGCATATTTATTTCTTATATGTGCCAATCCTTTATATAGTGTGAATGTTCAAATTGATGATCCAGGTATATATATATAAAAAAAAAAATAAACAATTCAGTACAATTTAAGTTTAACTAAATAGGATCGATATTATTTTATATATTTCATATATGAATGCAGTCACCATAGTAACATTATTATATACAGTTCAATGTTTTTTGTGTTGTGTATATGTGTTTATAAATTAATTTAAAAAAAATATTATTATTAAAAAATATAGATATGTGTAAATTATTGATGTTTATCAATAATTTAAAAGGTTATTATATCAATTTTGTATTTTGGTTTGTAAAATAAAAAAAAAAAAAATTGTAATCGAATTTGGATTTAATTTTCATGTATCTTTTTCTCCGAACTTACCCCAAAAACCGCGCGAAAAGAAACTATAAGAAAATTGATAGAATTGAGTTTTTAATTGAGTAATTTTGTATGGTCGTCAAGATACGAAAAACGTCAGAAAGAGAACATATAAAAAAGACGCGACAGAATATAACAGGACTCTTTATCATTTTGCAATAGTAAAGGATAGATCTATTTTCTGTGTCTTAACAAATAAATTTTTTCAATATTTTTTTTTTGTGTGTAAAACCATAAAACATGGAAAAATAGTGGAATTATCTGCCCGTTCAATCATTTAGCGGGCAGTTGCGAAAAGTTTCCGGGGAAGCGACAGCAAAGTAAAAAAAAAAAAAAAAACCTATGAAATAAAAAAAAAAAAATGCTTTATAAAAAAAAATGGATTGGCGTAAACATCGTCTCACGATTAAAGGAACAGGAACCCACTGGATCAATTCACATCATAAAAGGGATAATCAAAGTGCACTCACCTCTTCGGATGAAAAAAAAAAAAAGAAAACTTTTTGTGAAGCCTTATAAAGTTTGCGATTATTATTTCTGACAGAGAAATTTCTCTTTGCACCATAAGAACTGAAGTCAATCAATGGGCCAATAAATAGTGAACGAACAGACTCATATATATATATGGTATGATTTTTTTTTTATATGAAATGTGTGTGTATTAATTTTTTTTTTATATGTAATAAAATGGGATGATTTTTTTTTAATTATCTCTAAAAGTAATATAATTTATTAAATGAAAATGATCGGAAAGACTCAAATATATTTATTATTTCATATTCATTTATCCGTAATTATTTTGATAAACAAATAGATTTTGATACCCTCCTATTTCACATTTTGGTATCGGTTATATGTAAATTTTTTAGTAAAATATCTAGGAGCCTTTCCCGTCATTTACTCATTCATTTTTTTTTTGTCGTTATCGTTATTGCAACACATATATAGAGATACACATAGCAATTTGATCATTTTATTTAGTCAACCAATCTAAAATATAAAGTCATTTCGGATGTATTTTATCAGTTAATATTGTCAATTTTCTTTTCTATAATCTAATAAATTGAGTTAATTTAAATATCAAGACTAGTTTAATTATTTTGTTTTATTTGGATTGCGTAAGACGGCGTAGCTATTTAAGTAACAGGATTCAAACTCAGCTTGGTAAGCGAATTGGAATATAAGATAAGGTATGTTTTGCTTATTAGTATTTTATTTTGTTTCTATATGAATTTCATATTTATATTTGCATTCGAATATTATATATACATATTATCATTTATCTTAGTTAATATTACAAAGTCAATCATTTCATGTTTGTCTGATTCCGTCATAAAAATCTAAATAGATTATACTTTATCGTTTGGTTCAGAATAATTCGTCTTGGATATTTTTCTTAAACTCCTATAAAATGAAGAGAATAAACTTCATTGACCGATTTAATTGAATATTGTTTTGATTTGTATAAATATCAATTATAATCATATGTTGCCAGTCAATTTTTATTCAATTGTTTAAAATTTCAAACAAGTTGTATTAATACTCACAGGTGAATAAACATCCAATAGAAGCTCGATATATCTTTTATGTAATGTGGTTGGACATTGTAAAGTTAGAGATGAGCTAATAGAGTGTTGATATTAAACTCCAGTGAAGTATTCTATTTTAAAAACATAAACGAAGCACTAATTAAGCAGCACTTTATTGGAAGATATTTATAAATTATTTATAAATTATTTTGTAGCTCCTTAGTAAACCATAGACGTATATTAATTTGTTTAAACATTTAAGTGAGTGCATAAATTTTCAAAGTGTTTATAAAATTATAATAAAACCAGTTGATACCCACAGAAAATTATTAATTAGGGATTGAAGTAGAAAGAAATATATATCGCTTATTGACACGAGTGTTTATCTTTCTATTTAGCGTTTATTAAAATAGATATATGTATATTTGGGTTCAAGTATTATTTTGTTTTGATATTTAAATAATGTCTATATGTAAACAAATGTTTTGTAAAGTACTATTACGGATACTTAGAAGCTTATCCATTAAGTTAAAAAGGCAGCATTTTTAAATAATAAAGTAGATTTAAATTACTATAACAGTAACAGGCTAATAAAGTATATATATTGGGATCTGTTTTAGTTATCAATTGGATTTGATTTTGATTAGATTGCCAATCAAGTAGTTAGCCTAATCCTATATTTTTGTTTAGGGCAACAGTAGTTGGTTTTACTGCTCTTTGCAATTTATGTTGTAATTGTGATGGATTTGTTGATGTCTGGAGCAGATAGTCTCATTATTCCTCCATTTCACTTATAACTTAAGTAAATTAAACTTTAAGAGAGATTATTTGTGCTTTGTGATGGTTTATTACATAACGGCGACCCGATTGAGCTAGACCAAATTAATTTAAATTGGATTTTTAGATTTTTTTATCAGATCAGATTGATCATCCTAACCATCACCTTCATCCATCAATTCAATCAGTTACAAATTGGCACCAACATTTTGGGCCTTCTTTCTTCAATTTAAATGGAATACAGCATTCAACAATTCCGACGGTTACAATAGATACATTTAAATATAATTATTTTATTTTTTTTTGTAGACAAATGTTTAAAAACAGTCAAAACATTTAATATTAATAAAAAAGTATAAAGTTAAATACTTTGTTTGATGCTTATATTTCAAATTTAATGACATACACAATCTTTCAAGAAAACTGAACATAAAAATTAAAATATATTGACTAGCTAAAACTGATTTGTCAAAAATTATAAAAATCTGATAAAAAGATCTGGAATGCAACATAAAATTTGAAGTATACATGACAAATTACATATAAAAAAAATGTCAACAATTATTTAAAAAACTTCACAACAGAGGAAATTGCTACACACACACAAATATATATAACTAACATTAACTATAAAACTGCCATATAATATTCAATTATCCAACCACTTTACTACTTTTACAATGCTTTATTTTCCATCCTTTTTACCGATTAGTTTTGATTGCCCCAGCAATCTTCTTCAGAACATTATATCTCCTAATTTCAGCTGATACAATCAAATTTTCTATATCAATGTTTCTTCTTATCCAAGCTCTATTTCCAGTATTCCTTTATCTTCTTCAAGAAGTACAATAACTACTCTTTCCTATTGCATTGCTAAATGTATACCATATAATACTCAATTGTCCAAACACTTTACTACTTTTACAATGGTTTATTTTCCATCCTTTTCTATCATTTACAGTTTCGATTGCTCCAGCAATCTTCTTCAGAACATTATATCTCCCAGTAATGTTCTGAAAAAGATTGCTGGGGCAATTGAAACTGTAAACGTAGAAAAGGATGGAAAATAAAGCATTGTAAAAGTAATAAAGTGTTTGGTCAATTGAGTATTATATGGTATACATTTGGCAATGCAATAGGAAAGAGTAGTTATTATACTTCTTGAAGAAGATAAAGGTATACTGGAAATAGAGCTTGGATAAGAAGAAACATTGATATAAAAAATTTGATTTAACAGCTGCAATTAGGAGATATAATGTTCTGAAGAAGATTGCTGGGGCAATCGAAACTGTAAACGATAGAAAAGGATGGAAAATAAACCATTGTAAAAGTAGTAAAGTGTTTGGACAATTGAGTATTATATGGTATACATTTGGCAAAGCAATAGGAAAGAGTAGTTTTATACTTCTTGAAGAAGATAAATGAATACTAGAAATAGAGCTTGGATAAGAAGAAGAAACTTTGATATAGAAAATTTGATTGTAACAGCTGAGATTAGGAGATATAATGTTCTGAAGAAGATTGCTGGGGGAACTGAAACTGTAAACAATAGAAAAGGGTGGAAAATAAAGCATTGTAAAAGTAGTAAAATGTTTGGACAATTGAGTATTATATGGTATACATTTAGCAATGCAACTGGAAAGACGAGTTATTATAACTATAAAACTGGTTAATTAAAATATAAAACTTGCTTAAAATTGTAAATAAGTATAATCATATTTATTATATAAATATCATGGCAAAGTCTATATCTAAATTTCTTTTTTTTTTTAAAACAAAAAATCAATAATTTTACATTTAAATATTTTCATGTTTGTTTAATAGCTTAAATAAAGCTATTAATAATCATTCACATATATATGCAGAAAAAAACAAACCATTTAAAATAAATATTTTTTTTAGTAAAAATAAAATTTATGGTACTTGTGATTTTTGACCCATGTGGCCACCAGAGGCGCTGGTCAGGGTCAACCACAGAAATACTTACAGTAGGGGGCCCCAAATGCAGCAATGCAAATTCCAGCCAATAGGTGGTGCTGTTCACAATGCATAAGCACAGAAACATTCCATCAGATGGCTGGCAGCAAAGCTTCCCACTTGGTGGCGCTGGTCGCAATGCGTAAGACAATTTATCTTACAGTCTGCTACCAGCGACTACCAAGAACCTAGGTGGCGCCGATTGCCGTTAACACCTCTAGCTTATGTGTCATCTGCTACCAAAAACTACCAAGATTCTAGCCCACTATGTGGCACTGTTTCTCCACATTACAGATGGAAAAACAACGCACTGATAGTTTATGTACATACTACTTAAAAGATGGCTGGCGCATAATGTACAGGTGTGATTAATTAAGAAGTTATAACTATTTAAATATGCGTTCAAACTTAATAGTGTCACATGCTATTTCACAGTTTTATAAATGGATGTATATTTAAATAATTTCTTTTTAAAAATTATTATTTTTTAATTATTTACTCTAAAAGTGGTTTTTTTTTTAAATTAAAAAAAAATGTAATTTTTATGACAATCGGTTTTTTTTTTTTTTTAAAAAGCTAATTTTTTTCCCCCTTTCTTTCAAAACTGTATTATTTTAAAAGATGATTGTTTGTAAAACTTTTTTTTTTACACTTTCAAACAATATTATCCCATAACTTTTAAAGTAATACAAATTATATTTCGGTTTATACATCTTTCAATTAATATTTCGCAAACGTGTTATTTTAAAAAGCTGTTACATGGCAAACAATAATTCGAAGATTAAATTACTGGAGAAAAAGCAAATCAAACTCTCCTTTAAATATATTAAAATATCTATTCAGTTCAAATTTAAAGGAAGTTTACAGTACAATTTATGTATACACATACATCTATTATTTGTAATATACGATCTAAATAAATTTATAAACCATTCAAGTTTTACTATCTTTGGTAAATAATAAATTTATTAAAATTAATATTATACAGACTCAGAAATGACAATATAGCAAAAAGATTCTGTTTTGAAGGAAACAACACAAGATGTAAATTAATGAAGATAGGACAGTAATCCAAGATATGTGAGAGAGTGTCATCCACAGATTTAAGTTGCAGGTTAAAAAATATATACATTTAATATAATGTCATGGTCTATAAAACATACATAGATTGAGGAATTATTTTTGAAATTTGGATTGTTTTGTTTAAAAGATTAAGAAAAAACATTACAGTCAACTGCATTTAAATTATTAAGAGCAACACTGAATGCATGAGGATGAGGGTCCATTGAAATAGATATGAATGTTTGATGCTTATGTTAGGCTTGTATTGAAACGGAAACCTTCCAATCCCTTTCCGTTTCACCATCAACCTAATGCCCTACTCATCTGAACTAGTTTCGTACCTATTCTAAATGTCAAAATGTTATGTATAAGTCGAGCGGTGAAATTTGCTATCATGGCCGCTTGAATGGCAACATCCATTTACATACGAAAGTACGCTATAATTAGACAGGTTTGATAAAATTATAGCGTAGAAATCCTCATAATTATTCATAAAATATTTTATTAATCTATAAGTCAATTCTAAATTTTATATTTGTATTATATTCGTATGTGGATGGATAATTTAAATCATGAAATTATGGCATAATGATTTGTACATATAATATTTAAGATTAAATAAAATTAATGTAAAATGTTTTCTTTAAAATATATTCACGGTTTTCTGATTTAATGTTTTATAGATATAATTGAAACTAAAATATTGTTTTATAAGATCTGTCAAATTTGTTTTTTTTTTTTAAATAAATAATATAAAGAAAATATGTAAAAGTTATTTATATCAAGTTAAAATAAAAGTCATCGGTTTATAATTAAAAATGGGAATTTTGGGTAAACAAGAAATCAATTAGTGACCGCACCTGGGGTAAAAGTAAAATCTAGTTCACTGATTGAATTTGTTTCAACAAAAGATTTTATCATTAAATCAGGCCGGAGCAACAACCAACGTTGCCTTAACAAGCTTATAATAAATAGAAGATGCCATAAGCAGTTAAAAGAACTCACCTTCATTCAAATTCAACTACCCCAAGTCCAGCTATAGGAATACCATCTTAAATCGTCTCCCAACTAAAGAGAAGATGCCATAAGCCGCCAAAGAACTCACCTTCGTTCCAGCTAGAGTATCTCCAGTCCAGCTATAGGAGAACTGTTTTAAAATTATTAAAATCGCAGAGCTCTGTGTAAAATTCAAAATAATCATTATTGCTTCAAAATCAGGTTAGCTAACTATATTGTAAACTCTTTCTAAATTGTCTTATCAATAATATTTCAATTCTATAAATGACATACTTTTGTTAATTTCCTTTATTAACTTCTTGTTTTGCTATATAACTTAATCACTGCAGTTATATTTATTTCTCTCTTGCTTATTTTAGTTATTATTAATTATGCCTATGTCTCGAAACGGCGCGCATTTAGTTACGAAATATATTCTTTTTGAAGATATTATTGAAAATCTTCGTATTGTATTAATTATAGCGTCATTTAGCGCTCCATTTCGAAACCCTAATTTATAAATAATGGCGACCCTTTGTGCTCGTTATTATTTTGTCATTTAGTAAATAATTAATGTAAATATAAAATGTGGCTTATAAATCCAAACTTTCAACCTTTAATTATTATGTTACTAAAGATTAAATTAGCCTGGAGTGTAATCATAAGTATATTTTTCTTATTAAAGTATTCGTAAGTCCCTTAAATATTCTTTCCCTCTTTAAAAGTTTATTAATTATAGATAACTAAGAGATTGAATGGGATAAAGTAAAGTTTGTGTGTATATATATATATATATTCCTGTCAGTAGCATATATGTATTTCTCATGCTACAGAAGAGTTGGCTCTTTTGATCAAGCTGATAAACTAGTGTTCATTTAATGTATGGTATTTAATTTATAATATACTTCGGCTTGGCGGATGTGAAATTTATCAATATTTTATCGTTGTGCTGTTTTTTTTATATATATATAAGATGGAGCCACGGTAAGTCCAGCTCATCTTCCTCTCTTATGGGTAGTGCAGTAGCTAAGACTGAGCTAAGGGCCAGATTAATAAGTATGTCCCTGCCTCTTATGAACCAAATAAAGGTTCCCTTTTAGCAGCATGATGATCGGTCATTGGGTAAACCGGTGTTGGTCAAGAAAACCCTAAAATCTATTCATCCATCCACAGAGCCATTTTACTATTATATTTTACTTGTGCGTAGCGTATTAGTAAAACCTTTATAGCCAACTCTACCTCCATAATATGCAATCTTTGGCATTGAACAGAAGCATTCTTGAAAACCCATTCGATCTAAAGCTATCTGTGAGATTTTATATACCCATATTTAATATATAAATTTTATCATAATCAGATGTATTATTAAGCTTCACTTCAGACTTGGTTTGATTACATGTATAATAGCCACTCAAACTGATGATGAAAGGGAAAAACAAAAAAGGGGAAGTGTAGTGATTTATTATGTAGCATAAAATTAGCGCAATTAAATAATAGCCACAAATTTATTTTGCTAAATGGCCTAGAGTAATGTTGTTTAGTAAATAAAATGCCTGCGTGCATTATCCAACACTAAGTAATGGGTTATATCAAGTATATATGAAATTGTCAATAAATATAATTCATCATATATCAGTTTCTGTCTCATTATTAAATCAATCCAATTCACTATTTGACCATAGCTATTCATTAGTAAAGCCCCTATTAATTAAATATATTAGATTTTATCTTTGGAATGTCTCTAGTTTTGAAAGAAGGGGGAAAAAAATTAGCTTTTTTTTTTTTTTTTTTAAAAAAAACCCGATTGTCGTAAAAATTACATTTTTTTTAATTAAAAAAAAAACCACTTTTAGAGTAAATAATTAAAAAAAAAAAGATTGATTTTTAAAAAGAAATAATTTAAATATACATCCATTTATAAAACTGTGAAATAGCATGTGACACTATTAAGTTTGAACGTATATTTAAATAGTTGTAACTTCTTAGTTAATCACACCTGTACATTATATGCCAGCCATCTTTTAAGCAGTATGTACATAAACTCTATCAGTGCGTGGGGAAAGAAAAAGCTAGATGTGTTTACGGCAATCAGCGCCACCTAGGTTCTTGGTAGTTGCTGGTAGCAGACTATGTAAGCTAAATGGGCTTATGCATTGCGACCAGTGCCACCAAGCGGGCAGCTTTGCTGCCAGCCATCTGGTGGAATGTTCCTGTGTTGTGATGTATTGTGGCTTTTCCTTAAACGAAGTCAAGAATATCTCGGCAATTATGCCCAGATAAACCTGTTAGCCACTTTATTTTCCATTCACCACTCTAAATTTTCCCATATTCTGCTCCATCCCATTTCCACAACATAATCTTTGTCAACTCTATAACCTTTATATCTAAATCCCCTTTATCTTTTCCCAAACCCAGCATAAAAACCAATAATTCACTTTCTGTATAATCACTTTTTTCATATTTATTCTTCCATAACTTCATTATATGTATCCTTTCTGTTTTCAAGCATTTACATTCAATTAACAAATGCCTAATATTTTCTATTCCTTCTTTACATAATTTACAAAATAAATCACCAATTTTTTTCCATTTACATGTATATTCTCTTGTAGCTAAAAATCCCGTTCAAGCCTTAAATAATAAACTACTTTCCTTACTATTATCATATATTAACTCACACCTAATATTGTTTATTTCTATATATATTGTGAATATTCAAATTAATGATCCAGGTATTTAAAAAAAAAAAAAGAAGTTTGTTGATCTTATTTGATTTTTCTTTTGCTTGATAGATAGATAATGGAAGATCTTGGAAATACAGATTTAAATTGATCACCATGGCAACCTAAAGCTTTTAAATAGAATTGTTTACTGTTGATTCTAGCTTTAAAATAATAAATTCACTATAATCAAACTCAGGAAAAACATATAGGTAAATAAATAAATTTTGAAAACAATTCAGTACAATATAAGTTTACTTAAATAGGATCGATATTTTTACATATTTCATGTATATTAATGCAGTCACCATAGTAACATTATTACATATAGTTCAATGTTTTTGTGTTATGTATATTTGTTTATAAATTAATTTTAAAAAAATATTATTATTAAAAAAATATATATATGTAAATTATTAGTGTTTATAAAGTAAATAAAGGTTGTTATGTCAATTTTGTATTTTGGTTTACAAATAATAGGAAAAACCTAATCGAATTTGGATTTAATTTCCATGTATCCATTTTCTCCAAACTTACATCGTACTTGAATGCCAGGCGGGAAAATTTGCTCTGTTGTATCGTTTGGCATTGAGGTTTATTCGAGTAATATTCAGTGGTTGTTATGATACCAGAACGCCAGAAAGAGAACACATAAATAGCAGCCAACAGACTATAAGAGAAGCTATCGTCTTTTTGTAATTGACACGGATGGACCTATTTTCTGTGTTTTTACAAATAAAAGTTTTTCAATATTTTTTTTTTGTGTTAAACCATAAAACATGAAAAAATAAGCTTAAATTATCTGCCCGTTCAATCAGTTGAAGGGGCAGTTGCGAAGGATTTCCAAGGGAACGATAACAAAATGTAAAAAAAAAAAGAAACCTATAAAAAAAAAAAAAGGCTTTATATAAAAATCGGCTATTTTAGTTTTAAAAACAAAGATATTTCTGGTTTAAAGTTTGGTGTATAACTACCATTGGATTTGCGTAAACATCGTGTCACGAGCAAAGGAACACAGTATCAACTGGATTAATTCACATCATAAAAAAAAAAAAAGGCTAATTAAATTGCACTCTCCTCTCTGGAAAAGAAAAAGGACTGTTAGTGAAGCATTGTAAAGTTCGAATTATTATTTCTGAGAAATAAACTTCTCTTTGCATCATAACAACTGAAGTCAGTCAATGGACAAATAAATAGTGAACGGACAGACTCTTATATATATATGGTATAATTTTTTTTTTTATATAAAAATGTGCGCATATTAATATTTTTTTACATATATTTAAAAAGGATAATTTATATTTTTTTTTGATTATCTTTAAGAGTAATAGAATTTATTAAATGAAAATGATCGGAGAAATTTATTTATTAATCATTTGAACTTTTGTCTAAGTATATATTAACACAATCCGAAGTTTTTTTTTTTTTTATATATATATGATTTGATGGTTGCATGTATAAAATTTAGTTAAAACATCGAATAGACAAGAGATTCAAATATATCATATTATTTCATACTCATTTATCGGTTATTATCTTGATAAACAAATAGACTTCGATCCCATCCTATTTCATATCTTTGGTATCTGTTATATATAAATTTTTCAGTAAAATATCCAAAAGTATCTCCATTCATTCATTCATTTTTTTTTATGTCGTTATTGTTGTCGCAACACATTTAGAGATACACATAGTAATTTTGTCATTTTTATTTAGTCAATCAATCTGAAATATAAAGTAATTTCCAATGTATTTTATAATTAATCTTGCCAATTTTCTTTTATATAATCCAATAAATTGAGTTAATCTAAATACCAAGACTACGCTTAATTATTTTATTTTGATTGCATAAGATGACATAGCTATTTAAATAGCAAGGTTCAAACCCAGCTTGGTAAGTGAGCTAGAATATAAGATATGGTATGTTTTGCTTATTAGTATTTTATTTTATTCCCATATGAATTTTATATTTATATTTGCATTTGAATATTATATATATATATATTATAATTTATCTTAGTTAATATTACAAAGTCAATCATTTCATGTTTGTCTGATTCCATCATAAAAATCTAAATAGATCATGCTTTATCGTTGATTCAGAATAACTCTTCTTAGATATTTTTCTTAAACTTCTATAAAATGAAGAGAACAAACTTCATTGACCGGTTTAATTGAATATTGTTTTGATTTGTATAAATATCAATTATAATCATATGTTTTAATCATTGCCAACCAATTTTATATTCAATTGTTTAAAGATTCAAATAAATAATATTAATATTCATAGGTGAATAAACATCCAATAGAAACTTAATATCTCTTTTATGTAATGTGGTTGGACATTGTAGAGTTAGAAATGAGCTAATAGAGTGTTAATAATAAATTCCAGTGAAGTATTCTATTTTAACACATAAACGAAGCAATAATTAAGTATCACTTTATTGGAAAATATGAATAAATTATTTTTATATTACTTTATAGCTTCTTATTAAACTAGATGCAGATTAATTTGTTTAACTTTTAAAGGAGTGCATAGGTTTTCAAAGTGTTTATAAAATGATATAAAAACTAGTTGATTTCAATAGAAAATTATTAATTAAATATTGGAGTAGAAGAATTGTGTATCGCTTATTGACACGAATGTTTATACTTTCTATTTAGCGTTTATTAAACTAGATATATATTTGAGTCAAGTATTATTTTGTTTTGATATTTAAATAGTGTCTATATGTAAAAATGTTTTGTAAAATACAATTATAGGTATTTAGAAGCTTATCCATTAAGATAAAATGCAGCATCATTAAATAATGAAGTAGATTTAAATTACTACAATAATAATAGGTTAATAAAATATATATTGAAATTTGCTTTAGTTATCAATTGGATTTGATTTTCACTAGATTGCTGATCAAGTAGTTAGCCTAATTGTATATTATTGTCTAGGGCAATAGATGGTTTCGTTGCTCAGTGCAGTATACTTTGTAATGTGATGGATTTGTTGATGTCTGGAGCAGATAATCTCATTATTCTTTTGTTTCACATATCGCTTAAACAAATTAGACTTTAACCCTTTTCCCGCCTCTTACGAGGCCTCTCGTCGACATCTGACGTCACTCTAACTCTGCCAGTTCTTATGCCAAAATATTTGTTTGACAGGTATTGATTAGGTTTTTAAAAGTTCTGTAAGATGGTGCCCTCTTCCGAATTATTTTACAAGTAAAAAATCAAAAAAACCGCATTTAAACCTAAACAAAGAAAGAACATTGTCAGTCATTGGTTGTCAACGAGCTCTCAGCCGAAAAAGACATTCTGATTGGCTGGAAAGAACAAAGAAACCGCCTGATCAAAGAAAATAAAAAAAAACGCTGAGATTTTCATTTCGAATGCAATTTTAAGTATTAAAAAAATATAATTTGAGAAATTAAACTAGTTTTTTAAAAAATATACTAAAAAAACAAAATTATTTTCGAAAAATATTGAAGATTTTAGTAAAAATATTTAAGATTTAGCAAAAAGAAATCTTTACTTTTCCAGAACGTAACATTGAAAAAAAGCGTTTGCGTCACCACTTTTTTGTTTAGACATTCGCTTTATATTTGCCGAAATTGAATATATTTTATAATAAATAAATAATTTATTTTTGAAAGAACTTTCGTTCTCTTTCAATACCCTGAAAAATTAGTAATATACTTTTTATAAACATATCTGAGTTGAATTTAATATTATAGGCGAATATGTTTTAACAATAGGCTTTGTCTTCAGTTTGTGAGTTGGCCAATTAAAAGATTTGATTTTTACCTCATACAACCAATAATATAATTAGTGGTTTAAGGGTTAAGAGAGATTATTTGTGTTTTGTGATGGTTTATTACATAATGGCGACCCGATTGAGCTAGACTAGACTAATTTAAATTAGATTTTGGATTTTTTTTTATCAGATCAGATTGATCATCCTAACCATCACCCAGCATTCATCAATTCAACCAGTTACAAAATGGCACCAACGTTTGGAGCCTTCTTTCTTCAATTTAAATGGAATACAGCATTCAACAACTCCATCGGTTACAATATATTTAAACTCTTTTTACTCTCCATACTATTTCTCCATCTCTCTAACTCCCTATTCTTTATTAATAAATCTATTCTTTTAACCCATTCCTTACTACTACAACACTCAACAATTCTCTTAATACAATCATCCCATCTTTTGTACAAATATACTGATATAAATTCTTTATCCAAATCTTTTGCATACCGCATTACCTTTCTCACCATCTTGTTACCTATCGTCTGGAATTTGCATTGCTGCATTTGGGGGCCCAACTGTAAGTATTTCTGTGGTCGACTCTGACCAGCGCCTCTGGTGACCACATGGGTCAAAAATCACAAGTACCAAATTTATTTTAACACAATAACATATATATGCCTTTCTAGAGTCAACAAAAGAAAATATGAATAAGCTGTGTTCAGCATTATTTAAACTATTATTTTAAAATGCAATAATTATTTACTTCAAAAATGTATTTCTTTTTAAGAATCTGTAAAAATTAAAAATAAAATTTGTAAGTTAAAATTATCTTATACTTCAAAAATTAACAATGCACACAGAAGGCTAGTACAAATGTCTATAGAAAACTGTTTGCATAGACACAGACAAATAGGTCCAAAGTAGTTACAATGATGCTCAACATATTGGACTCAGGAACAGTCTATTATATGATGATTTGTTTAGCATCCTATATGCTAAATGAACGAACGTTATGAGGGGAAAGTGCCGTGCCATAAAAAAATGCAATGACAAATATGGGTTTCATTTTTATTGATAATTTTCTCGATTATGTAGTAAAAAAACTCATCAAGCATTATGAGATAAAAGTGAAGACTTTAAAAAGAAAAAAAGAGATCAATTTCAGGTTTATAGATTTTAAATAAGAGTAATCATTAATTAGATAAATATTTTGAAAAAAAAAAAAAAATATTATTTGAAAAAAATTGTTTTTATCTTTATCTACTTAAATATATATTTTATTGGATTTTATAATAAATTTTTTATTATAAAAAAATATTTCCAATAAAATATTTACTCGAGAAAGCCACGGCCAAGTCAAAGGCTTAACTAATAATCTCTCAATGAGGAAACAGAGACATTATTCGCCAGTTTCTAGATTATTTAACTATTTTTCCATTCTAAACGCTCTAGCGAATTACTTGAAAAAAAATAAATTAATCAGAATCAAATAAATTCAAATTTGCCTAGTTTAGATTTATTTAAGCACAAAATTTAATTTAAAGATGACAGAAGAAATACATTTAATTGTTTATTTTCATTTAAAACTCAAAAAAAACCCCACACACAATTGAATATCAAATTTTTTGGTTGTCATCTGATCCTTTGTCAGCCGCTAGAGGCGCGATTTCTAACAAAAAAACACATTAATATAATGTTCCCGGGCTAGCGATTCTCTATTAATATTGACTTTTTTTTTTTGTTTGTTTACAAAGTTTACTTTCTTTCGTTTCTGAATTATTTTTCCCAAATAATATTGTTGACGATGGGATAATAATAGTTGTTTTTTTTAATTTTTTTTTTTACCAAAGGGTCTTTTTTGGTGTGTGTTCAAATAGTAATTTGTGTTTTTTTTAAAAATAGTATTACTGTTTTTGTAAAATTAGATTGACAAAATTCAAGAGAGAACAGGTTTTTTTGATGGATCTTTAAATAATAATTTACGTTACTTTGATAGGTTTATATTTGATTGCCGACAACAAATTAGTGGGTTTTTTTGTGTACGATTAAATAATAATTTACGTTACTTTGATAGGTTTACACTTGATTGCCGACAACAATTATTGGGAGAAGTGTTGTTTTTTTTCCGTGTATGTTTAAATAAAAATTAAAACCTTTACTTTTATCGGTTTACATTTGATTGGCGACCGATTTGACTTCCTTTCGTTTATAAATTATGGTTTTGGTTCTACAAATAAATATTTTTGACAATGGGACAATAATAGTTGTTGTTTGTTTAATTTTTATTGACAAGAGCAAGTGTTTTTTTGGTGCAGATTGAAATAGTAATTTGAGTTACGTTTAAATAATAAGTTGCGGTCTTACTTTGATTGGTTTACATTTGATTGCCGACACTAGTTATTGGGAGAAGGGGTGTTTTTTTGTGTGTACGATTGTAGACAACAATTATTGGGAGAAAAGGTGTAACCGTTTAAAGAATAGTAGTCTACGTTACTTTTAGTAGTGGTGTACATTTGATTGCTGACAATAATTAGTGAGAGGGGTGGGTGTTTTTGGGTGATGATTAAATACTAATTTACCCTCCTTTTATTTTACATTTGATTGCCGACAACAATTATTGGGAGCTAAAGAGGTTGTTTTTTTTTGTGTATGTTTAAATCAAAATTGAAGTTACTTTTATCGGTTATATTTGATTGACAACGGTTTTGACTTTCTTTTTTTTTTTTCGTTTATAAATTATGGTTTTGGTTTGCCCAAAACCTAATATTTTTGACAATGGGATAATAATAGTTGTTGTGGTTTTCTTTCATTTTTATTGACAAGAGCGGGTCTTTTTTTGGTGTATGTTCAAATAGTAATTTGGGTTACGTTTAAAAAATAATCGGTTTACCTTATTTTTAGTGCTTTACATTTGATTGCCGACATTGTTACAATTAGTGGGAGGGGTGTTTTTGTTTACGATTAAAGAATAATTGTACGTTCCTTTTATTTTTTACATTTGATTGCCGACAACAATTATTGGGAGAAAGGGTTTTGCGTTTTTTTTTTTTGTTTGTGTGTATGTTTAAATCAAAATTTAAGTGACTTTTATCGGTTACCATTTGATTGAAAACCGATTTGACTTTCTTTTTTTTTTTTCATTTATAAATTATTTAGGTTTTCCCAAATAATATTCGATTTGACAATGGGACAATAATAGTCTAGGTTTGTTTAATTTTGATTGACAAGAGCGGGTCTTTTTCGGTGTACGTTCAAATAGTAATTTGGGTTATATTTAACTAATAATTTACTGTCTTACTTTGATTGGTTTACATTTGATTGCCGACGACAATTGGAGGGAGGGTTTTTTGTTTTTTTTCTATACGATTAAAGAATAATTGACATTCCTTTTATTTGACCGTTTGATTGCCGACGACAACAATTATTGGGAGAAGAGGAGTTTTTGGGGCTATGTTTAAATAAAAATTTTAGTTACTTCTTTTATTTTACATTTGATTGCCGACTACAACAATTATCGGGAGAAGGGATGTACGTTTAAATAAAAATTGAAGTTACTTCTTTTATTTTTGACATTTGACGAAGGCCGTTTAGAATCCCTCAAACAAGCTTGCCTTTATGAAGTGAACATTTCTGTCTCGGCAGATATTTTTGGACCTCAAATCTGTATATATTTGCCGCACAATCCAATCTTTTCTTTCAGCAGCAGGATGTTTTTTTTTCTGCTGTAGAAATATTCCAGTGCCGGCTTCCGTGTCTGGCAATTCCCATCTTTTCAAGTTTTCTGTTGTGGGAATTAGCCATACTTTTTGTCTCGGAAAATTTCTCGCTAAAACGTGACTCAAAGCGTGATTTTTAAAATTTTACGCTACCCCACCCTAATCGAAAATTTAGGAGGAATACAAATTTATGAGGAACAATCACTACTGTTAAAATTGATAAAATGTAACAGTACATCAATTCATCTTAAAAAAAAAAAGGCACCAATGAAAATTTAAATAATTTTGACACGATCACATTAACACACCCTCGTACGATATTGTTACATAAAATACATAATGCAGCATTATGATATAGTGTGTGAAACAAACAACTACGGTATTTTCCTCTGCTTTTAGCATCGGAAAAAGCCACACCGTTAGCCGCTAAGCCGAGTTAACACTCTTTCTAGATTTTATCGTAGAAAAAAGACTTAACTCCGAGTTAACACTCTACCTTTTAGCGTAGAAAGTAGACTTAACTCCGAGTTAACAATCTTTCTAGGATTTATTTTAGAAAGAATGCTTAAAGGCTTGGGTGCAGCCACGGAAACGGCATATTTCTAGAAATTTAGCTAGAAATAGCACCTCTAGCAGCTGACACGAAGGATCAGATGACAACCAATTTTTTTTTATAGGATTTTGTATTGAGAAGATTAATTCTCATCAGCAAAATTTCTTAACAATAAATGATTTTTGTGGAAAAATATTGAATATTTAGTTGTGTTAAAATTGCAATAGAAGAAAGCCAAGCAAAAATTAGCAGCAAAACGTAATGGCTAATAAGATTTAAGTAAAGTGGAATGTCTTAGGAAATTGAAAAAAATTTATTAAGTGTTGAGGAATAATGGGATTGGACAAATTTTTACACTAATATATATGTGAAGCATATATATGGTGGTAAAAAATATTAGACAATTTAAAAAAATGAGGTTTGTATTTTTAATGAATAAAGCTAGGTAGAAAGCCTGTGGAAAAATTATCCTGAAAGAAATCTTGAACCTATTATCTTTTGGCAGATTGACTGTAATAGTTATTATTTTAATAATATCTAATCATCAAATTAGGATATATTTCTAGTTTTACTTGGCTGCTAGTAACAATAATTTAGTTTTATTAATTAATCAAACTACAAGCAAAAACCTTTCTAAAAAGATGATTAACTGCTATTTTTATCAAAAAATAATTGTATAAATATGTTCAAAATTTCCCAGTTCCTTTATCATATTTAGATTTTAATAGCCCTTTCATTAATTCTAAAAAAAAAAAAGAAAGAGCACGTTCACTATCAGTTGGTCTCCATATGTGAAGATAATTACAATTCAAATAATGTAAATTAAAATCTCTAAAAAAAAAAAGAACATTTTTCTACTTGCCAAATTAATAGATAATAAAATGTTATATTATTTTAATTTTTTTTAATCTTAAAAAAAATCATGGCATTATTGAAAAATTTTAAGAGGATGTCTTTCGATATATTAAACTGTCATTTTGATTTAAAAAGTTTATGTTAAAATTAATTTTTACATTTAACTTTTTAGTATAGATTTAGATATGAGCATCTAAGATTAAATCGTATAGATTATGTGATTGATGCATTAAGTTTAAAGATATTTGTTAATATTTTAAAAAGACTGAATTCATAAAAAGAAAAAATTTCATTGAAATTTATTCGCTAAATGTGAAAATATTTATGAGCCATTACAAAATCTATTAATTATTTTGAAAAAAAAGTCTCAAAATTCACAGCCAAATTTAAGTGGCATTATATTGGTACAATAGTAAAATTAACAGAAATTCCAGTGGGAATTATTTATAAAGTTATAATGATATAATTGAAAATTAATATTGTAACATGGGCTGCGTTTAAACCATATTCCAAGGCAAAAAGGAGTTTAGCCGCATATGTAGTATATTTTGATGTACATATTTGATTGAATGAATTAACCAGAGCAATCTTAGGTGGGGGTCTTTTGCTCAATTTGTTTTGATGGAGTATGTATTCAAAAAATATGTGTAAAAGAATTTTCTAGAAAAATATTTAGTGTATATAATTTTTATCGTATCTAATTTTGTTTTAATAAAATAAAAATATGTAGAATGAAATAGCTTTTATTTTTGTCTATGGAATGTTTTTAATGTAAATCCTAATGAAGCTTTTTTTTTTTAAAAATGTTGTAATGAAACTTTGAATCTAATAAAAACTTGCTAAAAGCTTTTCTTTTGTCAGAGAAAATCTGAAGACAAAGAAAAACGGATTTAAAATTGTAGTGTGCAGGATAAAGTTTAAAATGTAGAACTTTTGGAGGAGTGATGGGAAATAATACTAAAGGACAAAAAGAATCTTCTAAAAAAAAAAAAGGGGTCTTCTGATTCTTATTTTTACGTTGATTAGAATTTTATACTGTTATTGTGATTGCTGTCAAATTTTCTGACTTACGATACTGCAAGTAAGATATATATACGCCGGCTGACATGAGTATGTTGGGGTGAAACCATAAACGTGCTGGGTTTTCATTCCCACTGCTACACGAAGGAAATCAAAACTGCTCCATGATCCTGTAATTGTCCAAACTTCAGAAATCTGCATCCATATACCATTGTTATTTCAAACATTTGGATTCATTATAATTTCATCAAAAGTTAGAGAAAAGATTTTCTTTATGGCCACTGCATTATTAAGTAAGCTTACTTTATTCATGAATACGAACAATCTAATTTTCCCAGGGATCCAAAGATAATAATATATTTTATTTCAAATGTATATGTGTGCACATTATTAATTTCATAGTATAGCCTGTAATTATTTCCAACAACTTCTACAGATAATTGTAAAGATAAAATATTTAATCTATGTAATTAATAAGAATTTAATCTGTCAAAATATATATTTATGCTTATATTTTCATTAAATGATTGACCACTACCATTTTATTTTCGTTATTTCATAGTTATTCATTTAATTAAAATGTTTATATGTTGATGTGTACTGCCTCAAAGTAACACAACTCTATCAGTCTCAGGATTACCTGCCCTAAATGAGCTAGCTAGTGGCCGAGCATTAAGTAATACCTTATTATTCTCATTAAATCCCTTCAATATAATTCTTACGCAAGCATAGGATTGGTGCGTGGGGTCGAGAAATTGCCGATGCCCATAAATATATTGTTTGGGGAAATATTAATTAGTGAGCACTAAAAACCAAGTCCGAGTTTTCCCATACTTATATAATTATGTCTGTTATTTTGGTCTTTTTTTAATTGTTGGGGAGAAAAGTTTTAAAATAACTTGCCTCCAGGCTATGGCTGCTACAAGTCCATCTTGGCAAATCGAATGTTTCGTTTATAAAATAATTATTAATACCATTTAATAATATGTTATATAAGAATTTTTTAATAAAGACAGCGTAATTTCAATGCAGTAAAGATGGAAAGGGGTCTCAACCTGTTACAATATATATTTTTAAAAAAATCATTGAAAACATTTTTTAATAGAAAATGGGAAAAATAATTTAATTTTTATAAAATATTAAAATCTATTGTTTATACTACTGACTAATTTTGAAAGAAGATAAAATTTTTTTATTTTATTTTAATCCAGGAATTAAAAACAAGGTTTCAATTATATATAAAAATTGAAACAGATTTTAAATAGATATTTGCGGTGTAAAGATCTCTTTCCAATAGTCCTCCAAAGAAAAGTAGTAAAAGAAAAGACATTACTCACCAGACTAGTCAATTGTAAGGGTTTTTATAATTTTATTTTCATGTATTAGCCTCCAACTATGAATAGCTGGCAAGCCATTTACCAACTAATAACTGAATAAACTGTTTGGTTATGGTTGTTATTTGAAAAATTAAAAATAGGCCTAAGCCTATTTGAAATCTGAAATTTTTTTTTCTAATTTTACGTGGCCCAAATTCAAATTCTAGATCAGAGACAAGGCAAGCAAATGTGTACCATTTATGTCCACAATAATTTTTGTATATATTCTTAATGACGAATCATAACACAGGTTTTTAATATTCAGTATTCATTATTAATAAATCAAATTTGTATCTTATGGGGAGGGGGAGAGCTATTTATAATTTGTTTTATACTACCATAAAAAATAAAAAAAGCTAAACTTGAGATAGCACACAAGCACACACACATGCAAAACACTTAATAGCCACATTAATATATATTGCAACTTTCTTCATTTATAGTAATCTCTGTGTAATTACAAATATTTATACGTATGTGCACATAAATATATCTTTTATACACGTATACACACACAATGTAATGATCAAAAAAATCCTACAAAATAATTATTTATATTATTAAAAAAAGTTAGTAAAGCACTTTTTATCAGCCCAATTAAAAAAAAAAAGTAAAAATAAATAAATTAGAGTATAACTACAAGTAGATGTTTACAATAGCATAAGTACTACTTCAGCCATTAATATATAAATAATTATATATTATTTTAGAAAATAAGTATTGTGCATTTGTAGGAGAAAAAAACATTCAAAAAAAGAAAAAAGGTACAAATAATCATTCACAACTGAGGAGCTGAGTTAAAGCAACAACCAAAAATTACAAAAAAAAAAAAAAAAAGTGTTACATTAACAAAAAAAATAAAAATCTCCCTTTCTTTTTTTAATGCCTAAAAGTAAAAAATCAGCTTGCTAAAATTTTAGTTAATACTGTTAAAAACATGACTTAACTGGTTGTTGCATTCAGCTCTTCAATTGGTCATCAATCGTCTGACAAGAAGGTATGGTTTCAAAACCTATGAGAATTAATAAATTAGGTATTGAACAAAAAAATCTTTTTCTGTTTTTTAAAATATGTCAAAATACCAAAAATAAAAAATTTCCTAAGGGGGAAAAAAGATCAATACATTATTATCACAATAATATATATTGGTATGGTCTTATTATTTACAATTAATTCTAATAAATATTAAAAAAAAATGCATTAAGTTTCTTGACAGTAAGTAAAATTTTTAAATATCAGGATTATTACTTTATAATAATCTTGAATATGAGATTTTGTAATAATTGATGAAAAATGATGGCAAGCTTGCCTGATCACAGTAGGATTTTATCAACAGATTTATTTATATGTTATAAAACATTTTCCACAAAGCATTTAACATATATAAATTTTAAATTTAGTATAATTCTAATTTATAAGTTCCCTCATTGATTATGTTTTCCACAAGAAAAACTTCCTCAAAGATTTTACATTTTTTTATATTTTTAATTCCTTCTATGAGAAATCAAACAAATATTATAATACCCATGTAATTAATATCCAAGTTGATGCATAAACACATACACATACAATTATGGAAGTAAAAATGAGAGAGAGAAAAAAAAAGTGTGGAAATTTCATTACAGAAAAAAAACTAATTCATAATAAATTCCTTTCTGAGAAAAATACAAAAAAAAAAAAAAGGACACAGAAACTTCAAAATTAAAGAACATTTATTTCAACAAAGTGATTATTGATTAATAAATTATTAAAGTATAACTAAAGGCAAATCATTACTTGCTATCCTCAAATCATCAGAAATTCACTGAATAATTTAAATGTATAACTAAATCATTTAAAAATATTAATAGATTTTAAAGATAAATGAGATGTAAATGCAATTAATAAAAAGATTATAGTTATATATATCATCATCATCAACCATTATCAATACACTGCAGGATGAAGGTCTCTCTAAGTTCAACAAAAAAGTAACCAGTTGTAAATTTTCAAGGGAACAAATCAATGTATGTAGAAAAAAAAGGCATATGAAGTATTTAAATTTAGAATAATTCATTAGAAATTCTTTAAAATATTAGGAAAAAAATTAATATAAAAAAATAATAATAGTAAAACGCAAAGAAAACTATAAAAAAAAATAAAAATCTCAAAGATATAAAATAATATTTTAGTACTGCAAGTGATACTTGGTTGTGTTCTGATCTATTGTGTCAGCCGCAGGATGGCGCTAGTTCTAGCTTAATTTCTAAAAATATGCCGTTTGTGCGGCTGCACCCAAGCATTTAAGTCTTCTTTCTACAATAAATCCTAGAAAGACGGTTAACTCTGAGTTAAGCCTTCTTTCTACGATAAAACCTAGAAAGAATGTTAACTCGGAGTTAAGCCTTCTTTCTACGATAAAACCTAGAAAGAGTGTTAACTCGGCTGGCGGCTAACGCTGTGGCTTTCCCCTATGCTAAAAGCAGAGGAAAATGCCATAGTTGTTTGTGTTACGCACTATATCGTAATGCTGTGTTATGTATTTTATGTACCAGTATCGTACGAGGGTGTGTTAAGTTCATCGTGTCAAAATTATTTAAATTTTCATTGAGGCCTTTTTTTTTATCATATGAATTGATGTACTGTTACCTTTTAACAGTGTCGTGATTGTTCCTCATAAAGCTGTAAGCCTCCTAAATTTCTCTATTAGGGTAAGGGTAGTGCAATTTTTTTGACGATCATGCTTTAAGTCATGTTTTAGAGAGTAATTTTCCAAGACCAAGAATATGGCTAAATTCGAACACAAAAAACTTGAAGCCGGCGCTGTAACATTTCTACAGCAGAAAAACATCCTGCTGAAAGAAAAGATATGTTTGTGCAGCAAATATATGCGACTTGAGGTCCATAAACATCTTTGGACTTTCATTTGTAAGTCTTGTTCTTGCCAATGGAAATGTTCACTTCGTAAAGAGCAGCTTGTTTGAGGGATTCCAAATGGCCTTCGTCAAATGTAAAATAAAAGTAACTTAAATTTTTATTTAAACATACACCCCTTCTCCCAATAATTGTTGTCAATCAAATGTAAAATAAAAGTAACGTAAATTATTATTTAAACATACACAAAAACACCCCTCCCACTAATTATTGTCAATCAAATGTAAACCAATAAAAGTAAGGTAAATTATTATTTAAACATAACCCAAATTACTATTTGAACATACACCAAAAAAGACCCTCTTGTCAATAAAAATTAAAAAGCAACTATTATTGTCCCATTGTCAAAAATATTATTTGGGAAAAATAATTTATAAATGAAAGTAAAATTGGTTGTCAATCAAATGTAAAATAAAAGTAACTTAAATTTTTATTTAAACATACACAAAAAAAACTCCTTCTCCCAATAATTGTTGTCGGCAATCAAATGTAAAATAAAAGTAACATAAATTATTATTTAATCATACACAAAACACCCCTCCCACTAATTGTTGTCAATCAAATGTAAACCAATAAAAGTAACGTAAATTATTATTTAAAGATACATAAAAAAAACCGTTCTCCCTTGAATTTTGTCAATCAAATTTTAAAAAACAGTAATACTATTTAAAAAACCCAAATTAATATTTGAACATACACCAAAAAAGACCCTCTTGTCAATAAAAATTAAAAAACAACTATTATTATCCCATTGTCAAAAATATTATTTGGGAAAAATAATTTAGAAACGAAAAAAAGTAAAATTTGTAAACAAAAAAAAAAGTCAATATTAATAGAGAATCGCTAGCCCGGGAATGTTATATTAATGTGTTTTTGGTTAGCATCAACACCATCAGGCGGCTGACACGATAGATCAGAACACAATCTGTTACTTCAACTAGTTTTTATAATAATTCTTCATCATTTAATACTGATGAAGCATTTTGGTCAATAATAACTTTTTATTTGTAGTTTGATATATTCATAACTATTGTCATAGTAACTTTGATACAATTATTTTTCATGTACGCCAATTAATGTTCCATTAATAATTTATCATTCTTAATTGAATTAAGTCAAAGTTATAGTAATATGTATTTTTTTCTGCTTTAGAGATAACTTTTGTTTTTAAAAATTTGATTAACTTTTAATTCGCCAAGACAAAAAAATCAGCAATCTTTAATTAGATAAAAATCTCAAAGTAAAAAAAAGATAAATAAAACAAAAACTAAAAATCTTTTCTATGGTATTTACAAATGGCCCCAAATTGATTTACAATATGTATTATAATGGATAAATAGTTTCATATGTAACTTTACTAGAAGGTGCCACTAGATAGTAAATCTAGATTCTTTCTAATAACAAATTGTAATTTAAAATACCAAAGAAAGAAGTTAAGTTTACTAGCAAAGTTACAATTACACAAAAATGTTGGGAAGCTATAAATTATAAAGTGAAACTCTTCTAATTAATAATAAATCTTGAAGTAAAAGGCAAGTTTCTCCATCATGAGATACATTTGAACATCCATTAATTTGGCATATCAAAATTCTATATTTTATAATTCAAGGAATAGTGAATAATAAAAGAAACAAAATAATTTATTTAAAAAATAAAATAACAATAATGTCATTGTAATAGTTACCAATATCTAAATTAATACATCAAAATCAACAAACACATAAATGATCAACAATCTGAGACATTGCCAAAACAAACCAAGCTTCCTTAATCTAAAAACCTAGTAACACAGTAACCTATATACTGAGGGCTATAAAACTAAGCAATGGGTGAAATGCCTGTTAGATATAAGCTTAACTCTCTACTATAATATTCTAAGTAACGGCATAGAAACAACAACTACTCTTAAAACTTTATATATAAAATATTTAAATATTAATTCATCATTATAGCTGTATTATTTATAAAAATACAAAACTGTACCCATGCTTAACATAATATTCACTATAAAAACGAAATTATTATTACATGAAGCCATAGGAATTTATAACTGGAACTAACCAATAATATCAAGCTAAACTTATCAATAATATCTCAGTTGCCAATACATACAGTATCAGTCAAATCCCATATATATAAAATAAATATTTATCACTTTAAACAATCATTATTTAAAATTATAAATATCATTAAATAATACAGATTATATATTTCATAATCTGTATTGAAATGTGATGTCTATAAAATAAAATAAACTATCATTTATTACATCTGTATTATTTTTGAACATTATATTTAAAACATTTTGAAAATATTACTTACATATAGCTTTGATAATTACACACATAGTGATCAATCCAATATTTAAGAATTGACAATTTATAAATAATTAATATCAGCATAATATTTATATGAAAAACAATTTATTATAAATAAAAAATATTTAATAAAGATTTATAAGTTGTTTTGTAATTTTAACTTGTTTACCAGTAGAAAATGTTAACGTTATCCAAATTTAAGATAAAGCAGATGATCCTTCTTTCATAATGGCACTTCATTTGAAATATAGAAGATAAGCCTAAATGAAGATGTAGAAAAAATTATGATTTTTGCAGCAGTTGATGATTATGAAATAATTCTATTTATGATAAATGAAAACATGAAGTAGATTATCCATTTGAAGTCTTGGTTCCCAAATTCTTGGGACAAAAACTATTTATTTACAAGTTCATTTTGAGAGTTTTAAATTCCAATGTTTTTCTTTTAAATTCAATAGCCAATGATTCTGTTCATGTGATCAAAACAGTTTTCTTGATAAGAAATCATTCTTGGCTAATAGAACAATAAATAATGCTTCAGTCTATTTAAAAGTACATTTAAAACAAATAATTGTCAATTCTTTAAAATTAATATTTTTAAATTAAACAATTGAATTTCTTTTTAAATTATAGTTTAACAAAATCAATTTTTATTTATAAACAAAGTATATAATGTCTTTCAAATAATAATAACAACCACTCAATATTTTAAAATATTAATGATGTCACACTTCTAAATTAATAAAATTTCTTTCTATACATTTTCTTAATTTATACAACAATGAAATATATTCCAAAGGAATATACTATTTCAATATATATATTTTGTTTATATGTTGTATTTTTTAATTAAATTTTTGATTTAATATTTTTGTAAAACTGTGTAGATAAAAGAGAAATCTTGTTTAAAATCAGAGAAAGAGAGAAATCAGAGAGTTAGAGAAAATCTGTCATAGTTCCGTATCATAACAAAAAAAAAAAATTGTCTGTCTATTCAAAGTAAACATATTGATATTAAATACAAAATTTTTAGTACTTTGGTATCATTCCTGCTATGATGTATTACTTTTAAGTTTGCAATCTATTTAAAATAACATCTCCAAGGAATGTGTGGCCAAACTTAACCAATAAAATTTGTCCGCAGATCTTGTGGAGGCATTATTTTAAACATAACATGTGCAATATGAAAGTTCAAATCTAAAAAAAAATAATGGAGATATATATATTCATTATAGAAAAAGAAGAAAAGATATTACAATATTAAATAAAACAGGTATTATGAGTTGTGCTATTTTAGTACGACCCTAAGTGTCATCAATGTTAGCCTTCTGCCTCCAGGCATACTACTCCATGTGTAATAGCAAACTTCAAATCTAAAAAACAAAAATATATACTTTCCAATGATGGAGAAATATGAAAAAGAACCCTGAAACATTTTTTAAATGGCAAGCTGTAACAAAGTTTTAGACTTTTGTTATTGTTTTAACTTAAAAAAATAAAATGGCGAACTGTAAGATAAAGTTAGCCCTTTACCTAAAAATAGCGAACTGTAAGTTTAACCTTATATTTTCATTATCTTTTTTTAAAAAAAAAACTCATAAATATAAGAACTTTTGCCACTGTATTTTGAATAAGATAAAAAAATTACTTACAAATAATGCAATACATTTTTGCAAGTTTAACATTATATTTAAAAAAAAAAGAAAAAAAACCCAAGTTTTAGCAAAAAAACAAAACAAAACATAAATATATAAAGTAAATGTATTTTTAAATATAAAACTGTATTACTTACAAATGATGCAAGATGAATTATATTGAGGGGAGGGGGTCATTATGGCAGACTGAACTGTTTAATATCTTCTAAAATGGAAAGAAAAGGGTTAGTTTATTTGACATGGAGCCATGACATCATAAACGGAAACTTAGAATAAATATTACCAGATGAAAACATCACCAGAGTAATATGTCATAGCAAAAATAATACCAAAGTACCAATTTTTTTTTTACAAAATCCGATAGAATAGAAAGTCAATAGCATTTTAATTGAACATATAATAAAAAAGTATTTAACTTAAAGATCTACCCTGAGCTATCAATTCACTTACACTATGTGATCAATATATCTCTAACACTCTCACAGTAATCTACTCCACAAAGCAAAAAAAAAGTTTTATATATATATATTTGTTCAAACTTGTAATTTCTTATTAATTAATAAAAAATCCCAAATCTCATGAACAATATTCTATATCAGTATTCTAATTGTGTGAAGCTTAAGAAACTTCAAAAAATATATATCACCTCTATTAAAAAGAACTAGGACAGAAATGCTTATTTTACTTGAACCTTACAGAAAGAACATTCTTTATTAATATAACACAATTTCAGTTTTTTCTATCTTCTTAAGATTATCATTTAATATTTTATGTATTGAATTTTAATCTACATTTTATGCATTATTGCAAACAGAAAAAGAGAAAATAAAATATTTTTGGTATTAAGTCAAATAAATAAGATTTATTTTAAATTTACAAACTTGTTAGGAAAATTTAAAATATGTTGATCTTCCAAAATTTACTGTTATAACTAAAGCAGCCTATAGATTTGGCTATTTTTAAATGATAAAAATATGTTACACATTACCATGGTTATAAATCTGCCTTTTTAATAGAATAGTAAAGATAAAATTTACATTGAAAAGACCACTATAAACAATTGTATATAACTAATTAATTTGACATTTATTTTAAGAACTAATTAAATGTTTTAATAATCTTTAAAATTAAATTAGCATTTCATTCGTCCAATAAAACAAAAATATAATTTAGAAAACAATATACTTATTTTTTAGAAATTTTAAAATATGAAATAAGAGTTTCACTAGAGTAATAAATGTAAATTTATAATGATAATACATTCTATGGATAAATGAAACTATTATACTAAGCAAAGTAGTGTATTCAGGAGTAATAAATAGAAGATTTTAGAAATATTTATGAGAGATTGATCTCACAATTGCATATAGATTTCATTCTTTATTATCAAGACAAATGTTGTCAAGATATTCAAGTAATTTGAAGATATTAAAAAATGTTTTAAATCATTAACAAACATAAAAATCAAATCAATCTTTAACAGTGATTTGTAGTTTAATAATGTTGATTGCATGCGGTTAATAGTTATGTTCATTTTATTGTTGTTAAATGCTGTGTATTTATATTTGAAAGAGTTGTGAAAATAATCACGAAATTGTAGTTACATATTTTATTTGAGGTGAAAAATTTCTTTATTCACTATTTTCTTATGATTGTAGCTATAATAATATTTACTAAAAGTCAGTCCACAAATAGAGTTGTATATGGTATATTTAGTTTTTTAAGTTTCTATGCATATGAATCAATAACATAGTTCTGCCTATGTGGTTTCACCATGTGTACTTAACATGTTCTATATTATGAGTTTATATAAAGAGATATATTTATTTTATTATTATGAAAGTAGAAAAGCAAATATATTTAGATGATCCAGCTGTTTTATAATTAATTAAAATTTTGAATGGTGACTGCTATCTTTTAATATAACTGTATTAACTACAATGTGCTTCTCATAGTGATTTTCCAGATGCTATAATAGTATTGCAGTTAAAATGTGAGAAGGATTCATAAATGGAGACCAGGATACTATGCATATTTAAGGGATTCTGATTATTGTATGGTAAGCTTGATGGGTTACTATTTCATGATTCTGTGAAATCTATTTTGTTTTTGAGATTCCTATATTTATCCTAAATGCTTACTTATTTATCAGTTTATGTGAATTAATCAGAAGTATTATTTGTTATGTAATATATATGTGTTTACATCACTGCTAGAGTATGACACAAAATACATTTCCTATATAATATCTTCTGCAAAATCTACTAATACCTGAAACCGATTTGTAAGTTCTAATTTAAATTCATTAGAGTGTTTCTGAAGATTAAGAATATCAACTGTAAATATTGTTTGTCTTAATAATTTTTGTCTCTCTAGTTTTGCATTAACATGTATCTTACATCTTACTAATAAATGATCACTTCCTGTGTTAAATTTATTAAGAACATTACAATCTTGAAATATGTATTTTCTGTTAGTCAAAATATAATCCAATTCTGTCGTACCTTCATTTGGATGCTTCCATGTCCATTTCTTTTTAACATTTTTCTCAAAAAAAGAATTCATAATATAAAGTTTTTCTTTTTCTGCAAACTCATGAACTCTCTCATTTCTATTACCATAACCAAAATTATCTACAGCACTTTCATCTTTCATTTGTTTACCAATTCTAGCATTAAAGTCTTCCATAATAATTTTAAAATGTTGTTTACTCAGATCACAAGCCTTTTGTACATCCATATAAAAATCTTCTATTACTTCATCGCTATGAGAACTTGTTGGGCCATAAACCTGAATTATCTGCACTTGCTAAAAAGCTGTACAACTAATCTTGCCACTCTGTCTGATACAATCTCCACAATGTTGTTCTTCCACTTTTTATTTATAACGAATCCTACTCCACTTGTATTTCCAATATTTGTCCCTTTATAATAGAATAGATTTTGAACATGATTCAGATTTGAATGAAATTAATATGAAAATAACTGATACACTTTTAAAAACTGCAACAAAGATAGCTGGTAGAAAAAAGCAATTGACCAATAAAATTTCTACTGAGACTAGAGAATTTATGAAGAAAAGAAGGAATATGAAGATATACAAAAATGATGCATTAAAAAGGATTGAATATCTCGAATTTTGTAAAATGGTGCAGAAAAGAGTTGAAAATGATATAAGAAAGTATAACTGTGAACTAGCAAGGAAAGCTGTAGAAGAGAATAAAAGTCTCAAGAGTGTAAAACAACATTTTGGTATGGGTAGGAAATTTATATCTGCAATAAGAAAAAAAGATGGAATTATTACTAAAAAGAGAGATGACATCATGAAATGGGTAGAAGACTTTTATCAAGAATTATATAGTAATAAAGAACAAGTACCTCCTATATCTATTACATTTTCCGAATTGCCCAGAATTTTAAATGAAGAAGTGAGACATGCAATTAAATTTATGAAGAAAGGAAAGGCTCCAGGTAATGATGGAATTATAATTGATATATTAAAAGAAGCAGGTGAAGAAATAGAATTTTTTTTTTAGCAAAGTTATATACCAAATGTCTAAATGATAAAGATGTACGAGATGATTGGAAGAATGCAGTATTAATATTAATATTTAAAAAAGGTGATAAAGAAGATATTAGAAATTAGAGACCTTATCAGTTTTATATAAAATTTTTACCAAGATAATTACAACTCGTCTACAGAGAACATTGCATTTCCACCAACCAAGAGAGGAAGCTGGATTTAAAAATGGTTTTAGTATAGTAGAAAATATACAGGCATTGAGAGAAGTTATAGAAAGGACAAATGAATATGAGTTGCCATTATGCTTTGGATTTGTAGATTATGAAAAGGCATTTGATTCTATAAACATTTCTTCAGTGATTAAAGCATTGGATCATGAAGGTATAGATCCAGGATATTGTCATATTTTAAAGAATATTTATAAAAATGCAACAGCAACAATTAGATTACATAATGATACTGGGAAAGTCAATATTGAGAAGGGTGTAAGACAGGGTGACTCCATATCTCCAAAACTTTTTACAGCAGTGCTGCAAGAAGTATTTTGTGGATTAAAATGGGAAACTAAAGGAGTGAAAGTAAATGGAGATTATTTAAGTCATTTAGATTTTGCAGATGTAATTGTTTTTGCAAATAATGCTTCAGAGCTGCAGGAAATGTTGCAGGAGTTATCAGATGAAAGTAGGACTAAAGATAAATGTTAAAAAGACTAAAGTAATGTTTAATGGATTTTCTCAAAATATGAAAATAAAGATTGATTATGATGAGTTAGAAGAAGTTAACAGTTACAAATATCTGGGTCAGATTATTAATACAGATGGAAACATAATGGATGAAATTAATCATAGAATTAAACTTGGTTGGAGTGCTTTTGGTAGAAATAACTTGATACTAAAAGGAAATATGCCTATGTGTTTGAAAAGGAAGGTTTTTAATAAATGTGTTTTACCAGTTCTTACTTATGGATCTGAGACTTGGACACTTAATAGAAGAGCAATACAGAGACTTCAGACAACTCAAAGAAGTATGGAGAGATGCATGTTGGGAGTAACAAGAAGAGATCGAAAATGCAATATATGGGTAAGAGAACAAACAGGTGTTACTAACTTCATTGAAAAAATTAAAAGACTGAAGTGGAGTTGGGCTGGACATATTGCTAGAAGAGATGATAATAGATGGACAATTGAAATCTTAAACTGGATTCCAAGAGATTGTAAAAGACCCAGAAAGAGACCACATGTGAGATGGATGGATGAAATAAGAAAGTGTGCAGGGGTGATGTGGAGAAGAGAAGCTAAAGATTGGAGAAGATGGATTGAACTTGGGAGAGACCTTCATCCTGCAGTGGATTGATAATGGTTGATGATGATGATAATAACCTTCTGCAAAAAAGATTAAATTTTGTTGTAAATTGAAATAATAAAAACTGAACTTAGTCATGTATTTTAATGAGCAATAGTCTATAAATTAACATGAATCATAGTACAAGTTAGGAATAAACAATTTTTATTAAGTAAATATTATATGATATAATCACTATTCAATGTGAATATATATTAAAAATGCATTTAAATAACATATAATAAATTTATTATTAGTATATTATATTTATGCCTAATGAAGAAAATTATCAGTTTTTGTCGATTTGATCAGGATATGTAATATGCAATAAGTTAATGTTTCAGAAGAAAGATTCATAATAAAGAGGAACTAAAGATGTAGCTAATTATTCATTAAATGATTATTGGAAGATAAGAAAAGCTAAGAATGCTTCTACTTTTAATATTGATAGTTATTGAAATATTTTATTATTATGATTTTTGTAACTCATAAAGATAAATAAGTTTAAAAAGGAAATGTAATAGTCTTAAGTCACCCCATATAAAGAATCAAAGTTAATCTTCAACAAAACATAAATATCTTTTAGTTATAACCAGTTAAATCCAATGTATCTTGCTCATCTTTCTGGTCATGTCTGTCCTTATCATAATCTCATATCAAGGTCAGACAATCATTAATTATATATGTAATCCTGCACGTGGCGGATCTCCTGCTACATTTACTACCTACACAAATATATCGAAACCATTGAGCCAATTCAACCACGAAACAAATAACCTAAGATTACCCTCCCCTAATATAACTTTACAAATCTATACAGCCATTCACGTCCGACTTAAATTTAACATTGAAATACATTCGCACAGATTTGTTTAAAAATGTTGGGTATAGATCGCTTACATAGATTCCATGGTCAAAAACATTTCAAATAAACATAAATGATCAATATACAAAATTATTGATGCCGACAATCGCAGAGGGAAACTTATAAGTAACCCAATAGTATTCAACTGTAAGATACTTGCGTTGTCACCAATAACTTAAAAGACATCCGAATAAATACATTTCGATACTCACCGTAAGGTATCATTATTTATCGAATGTCTATATATTTTGATCAAATATGAAAACCAGAATATAATTAACCGCAAACGAATCCATGCAAGCGTCTATAAACAACTTTAAATTTAATACATTTTTAGTTAAAATATAATACACACAAAAAAAAAAGAACTGGAAATGATTGCTTAAACATTTACATAAAAAAAAATATCAATAATTGAATTTGCATTCTTTAAGTCAGATAAGAGTTCTTATTTTCAGTTATTAATTACTTGCATTTTTAGGAAAGTTATTAGATAGATACAATAGTTCATACTTTACGGATTTAATAGATTGAGAAGTCCATCTTCGTGATCACTTTAGTAGATTTTGTCCTTCTTTGAAATGAAATGAAACTTGATTAAAAATGTAAATTTATAATATAATAGTAACTCAATGTAAATTAAAGTAAAATCAAAGTTAAAAATAATGTTAAATGTTTAAATGTAAATCACTAAAATAATTTTAAACCTTATATATATATGCATAAATAAATCTGTTTGTATGATAATTATAACGATCCAAACGAAGTGGTAGATCGCATCGCACCGCACCACCAAAGGGCGCCATCTAGGCATTTGAGCCTAGAAAAATTTATAAAGTAGGCAGATACGCGCTGTTAGGATTCCACTTTATTTACATATTTAGATCGTTAGCCCATTGTCACTAGCTCAGTGGAATAGCAGAGATTTAATAATATCATTTACTAGTATATAAAAGAATAAAGTGAGCCACTGCCAGTAATTATCATACAAACAGATTTATTGATGCACATATATATAAGGTTTAAAATTATTTTAGTGATTTACATTTAAACATTTAACATTATTTTTAACTTTGATTTTACTTTAATTTACATTGAGTTACTATTATATTATAAATTTACATTTTTAATCAAGTTCGCACAGATGGGCTTATAAACCTGTTTAATATGTTGCTATAGATCGGTTACATAGATTTCAACGGTCAAAAACATTTCAAAGTAAACATAAACGATCAAAATACAAAATTATTGATTACTGACAAGTGCATAGGGAATTATAAGAAACCCTCTAATATTCATCGTAAGATACTTGCATCGTCACCAATAACCTAAAAGACATCCGAATAAATACATTTTTAGATACTCACCGTAAGGTATCATTATTTATCGAATGTCTATATATTTTGATCAAATATGAAACGCAAAAACATAGTTAACCGATAAACAATCCATGCAAGCGTCTATAAACAACTTAAATTTAATAGTTTTATTTAGGATCGAGCCTGAATCGACTACCATAGATTTGCATTTAAAAATAAAATATTCTATCCCTACTTAACCTTAGGCAACACATTTCGCAATCAACTGGCGCCAATCCATCTGATACATTCATGTATTCAATGTAGCATGATACGACAACACAACAATATTGTCAGGGATGTACATCTGAACAATATGTAGAAATAGAAACGACATTGACTCTCCACCCACAGGGATGTGACATCTGTGGGCAAGTAGATCAATAAACTAAAAACTCCATAGGAATGGGCTGCGGTATTCTGCCGACTTACAAACCCATCCATAGGCAAACAGAGGGTGTGTGGCGTATATCTCTAATCCTGCCCGTGGCGGATCTCATACTACTTTACTAATTACATAAATATATCCAATCCATTGAACCAATTCAACTACGAAATGAACAACCCAAGATTACCCTCCCTTAATATATCTTTACAAATCGATACAGCCATTCACGCCCGACTTAAGTTTAACATTTTTTTTTATAATTTATTTAACGGAAAACAGAAATCATAATAAAACTTAAAGAACAAAATTAAATAAATAAATGGAAATGATTTTACAAATTAAATACATTAAATAAAATTATACTAATTAATAAAAATAATGTTGGTCAGATAGAATAATATTGAAATCATTTAAATCTGGAGAGTTTTTATATTTACTGTTCATAAATTTTAAAGTCTTACGGTTATTGAAATAGTTCATCTTCGTATATTCCTTGCCGTTTGCACGTGAATTCCCACGTCGTCCGAAGATTTGTATCCGGTTGATCGATTTATTTATCCTTTGGAGATTTTTATTTTTTTTTTAGTGTAATTGGTCCTCAATGAAGAACCGATGGCCCATTTTTCTTCCTTTCTTACAGAACTGAAGGGATTGAAACTGTGCGTCTTTTTCAATCCCCCCAGCACTAACACCTAGCTGTTACATCGTCAATAATCAATTACTCCTCATTCACTGAACTTATGCTTTCCAAAACTTGTCCTTTTTATATTTTTGTCAAAGGATTGAATTAACATTGCGTCATGGATGTAATGATCCTTTCGCTGAGGTCCGATTTCCCAAATGGATTTCTCTCATTGGCTAATCCGTTTCTATTGTTTTCTTTCTATCTGACTGAAGTTATTTCATTTAAATGCTCAAGGCTGGTTTACATTTAACTAATTAACAATCATTTCCATTTCTAATTAATTACCCTGTTTTCCAAATCAAAAATATATTTAAAGACAGATTTAGAGATATAATTTTATCTCCAAATCTTTTTAAAATTTAGTTTTAAAAATACCTTTTTCTTTAACAAAAATTTTATTTCAATAATTTTTATTATCTGTGCGACGTAATATATAAGAGTTTAAGACGATATTTTAATTTCCATTTTTAATTTTTAAAGAAAGTTTTTAAATGCGAACTTTTTATTTTAACTTGTTTAATAATTATATATAAAAAAACAATGTAACGAACGTCTGTGCTCGTTACATATCAGTAAAGTTACTTAAAAAAAAAATGATCAAAAAAAAAAAAAATATTTTACTTAGGGTTAGTAATTACGGTATTAACAAAATTTACAAACATTCGGTTAATAATTTTACAAAAAACTCTATACAAAAAGAAAAAGAAAATGTTGACCATCGCCTACCTAAGGACCATTTACGTTAACACCCCTCCCCCCGAGAATTCTATTTTATTTTATCCATTTGATTTCTACTTACGGCATGACAAACAAATTATTTAACTTATTTAGGAAGGTTGCATTGAGATAAATATGTTGCAAGATAATGGATTTATACGTGTATATTTGCAGCACAATTATAACTACCACCAACTTATTTATGACTGATTGAAATGCATAAATAGGATTACACTGATGTAAATTCCCAACGGTACTCATCGTAAGGTACCACATTTCGATCATAAACTTCCGTGGCTGTGCGCCTATACACGTTAACGCATAAATATATATTAACAAAAAAAAGACATATCCAATGCAACCTTTTGATTTTCTTTTTAATTTACAAAAATTAGCTTTAAAATTATTTATACTTTCTTTTATTTAATATATATGCGCAATTTCTTGCTGGCAGTGCTTTTATAAAATTTAAAAATATCCGACTTATGTAAGCAGATAAAACATTCATTTTGATAAAATTTGCTCAGGGTATTTGTGGTTTATTAAAGATCGGAAATTTCAGCATTAATTCCTCTTCTCAGGGTCAATCTCTGAGGTAAGGCCCCACGTTGGGCGCCAATTATAACGATCCAAACGAAGTGGTAGATCGCATCGCACCGCACCGCACTACCAAAGGGCGCCATCTAGGCATTTGAGCCTAGAAAAATTTATAAAGTAGGCAGATACGTGCTGTTAGGATTCCACTTTATTTACATATTTAGATCGTTAGCCCATTGTCACTAGCTCAGTGGAATAGCAGAGATTTAATAATATCATTTACTAGTATATAAAAGAATAAAGTGAGCCACTGCCAGTAATTATCATACAAACAGATTTATTGATGCACATATATATAAGGTTTAAAATTATTTTAGTGATTTACATTTAAACATTTAACATTATTTTTAACTTTGATTTTACTTTAATTTACATTGAGTTACTATTATATTATAAATTTACATTTTTAATCAAGTTCGCACAGATGGGCTTATAAACCTGTTTAATATGTTGCTATAGATCGGTTACATAGATTTCAACGGTCAAAAACATTTCAAAGTAAACATAAACGATCAAAATACAAAATTATTGATTACTGACAAGTGCATAGGGAATTATAAGAAACCCTCTAGTATTCATCGTAAGATACTTGCATCGTCACCAATAACCTAAAAGACATCCGAATAAATACATTTTTAGATACTCACCGTAAGGTATCATTATTTATCGAATGTCTATATATTTTGATCAAATATGAAACGTAAAACATAGTTAACCGATAAACAATCCATGCAAGCGTCTATAAACAACTTAAATTTAATAGTTTTATTTAGGATCGAGCCTGAATCGACTACCATAGATTTGCATTTAAAAATAAAATATTCTATCCCTACTTAACCTTAGGCAACACATTTCGCAATCAACTGGCGCCAATCCATCTGATACATTCATGTATTCAATGTAGCATGATACGACAACACAACAATATTGTCAGGGATGTACATCTGAACAATATGTAGAAATAGAAACGACATTGACTCTCCACCCACAGGGATGTGACATCTGTGGGCAAGTAGATCAATAAACTAAAAACTCCATAGGAATGGGCTGCGGTATTCTGCCGACTTACAAACCCATCCATAGGCAAACAGAGGGTGTGTGGCGTATATCTCTAATCCTGCCCGTGGCGGATCTCATACTACACCTACTAATTACATAAATATATCCAATCCATTGAACCAATTCAACTACGAAATGAACAACCCAAGATTACCCTCCCTTAATATATCTTTACAAATCGATACAGCCATTCACGCCCGACTTAAGTTTAACATTTTTTTTTATAATTTATTTAACGGAAAACAGAAATCATAATAAAACTTAAAGAACAAAATTAAATAAATAAATGGAAATGATTTTACAAATTAAATACATTAAATAAAATTATACTAATTAATAAAAATAATGTTGGTCAGATAGAATAATATTGAAATCATTTAAATCTGGAGAGTTTTTATATTTACTGTTCATAAATTTTAAAGTCTTACGGTTATTGAAATAGTTCATCTTCGTATATTCCTTGCCGTTTGCACGTGAATTCCCACGTCGTCCGAAGATTTGTATCCGGTTGATCGATTTATTTATCCTTTGGAGATTTTTATTTTTTTTTTAGTGTAATTGGTCCTCAATGAAGAACCGATGGCCCATTTTTCTTCCTTTCTTACAGAACTGAAGGGATTGAAACTGTGCGTCTTTTTCAATCCCCTCAGCACTAACACCTAGCTGTTACATCGTCAATAATCAATTACTCCTCATTCACTGAACTTATGCTTTCCAAAACTTGTCCTTTTTATATTTTTGTCAAAGGATTGAATTAACATTGCGTCATGGATGTAATGATCCTTTCGCTGAGGTCCGATTTCCCAAATGGATTTCTCTCATTGGCTAATCCGTTTCTATTGTTTTCTTTCTATCTGACTGAAGTTATTTCATTTAAATGCTCAAGGCTGGTTTACATTTAACTAATTAACAATCATTTCCATTTCTAATTAATTACCCTGTTTTCCAAATCAAAAATATATTTAAAGACAGATTTAGAGATATAATTTTATCTCCAAATCTTTTTAAAATTTAGTTTTAAAAATACCTTTTTCTTTAACAAAAATTTTATTTCAATAATTTTTATTATCTGTGCGACGTAATATATAAGAGTTTAAGACGATATTTTAATTTCCATTTTTAATTTTTAAAGAAAGTTTTTAAATGCGAACTTTTTATTTTAACTTGTTTAATAATTATATATAAAAAAACAATGTAACGAACGTCTGTGCTCGTTACAATTGAATACATGAATGTATCAGATGGATTGGCGCCAGTTGATTGCGAAATGTGTTGCCTAAGGTTAAGTAGGGATAGAATATTTTATTTTTAAATGCAAATCTATGGTAGTCGATTCAGGCTCGATCCTAAATAAAACTATTAAATTTAAGTTGTTTATAGACGCTTGCATGGATTGTTTATCGGTTAACTATGTTTTGCGTTTCATATTTGATCAAAATATATAGACATTCGATAAATAATGATACCTTACGGTGAGTATCTAAAAATGTATTTATTCGGATGTCTTTTAGGTTATTGGTGACGATGCAAGTATCTTACGATGAATACTAGAGGGTTTCTTATAATTCCCTATGCACTTGTCAGTAATCAATAATTTTGTATTTTGATCGTTTATGTTTACTTTGAAATGTTTTTGACCGTTGAAATCTATGTAACCGATCTATAGCAACATATTAAACAGGTTTATAAGCCCATCTGTGCGAACTTGATTAAAAATGTAAATTTATAATATAATAGTAACTCAATGTAAATTAAAGTAAAATCAAAGTTAAAAATAATGTTAAATGTTTAAATGTAAATCACTAAAATAATTTTAAACCTTATATATATGTGCATCAATAAATCTGTTTGTATGATAATTACTGGCAGTGGCTTACTTTATTCTTTTATATACTAGTAAATGATATTATTAAATCTCTGCTATTCCACTGAGCTAGTGACAATGGGCTAACGATCTAAATATGTAAATAAAGTGGAATCCTAACAGCGCGTATCTGCCTACTTTATAAATTTTTCTAGGCTCAAATGCCTAGATGGCGCCCTTTGGTAGTGCGGTGCGGTGCGATGCGATCTACCACTTCGTTTGGATCGTTATAATTATCATACAAACAGATTTATTTATGCATATATATATAAGGTTTAAAATTATTTTAGTGATTTACATTTAAACATTTAACATTATTTTTAACTTTGATTTTACTTTAATTTATATTGAGTTACTATTATATTATAAATTTACATTTTTAATCAAGTTTCATTTCATTTCAAAGAAGGACAAAATCTACTAAAGTGATCACGAAGATGGACTTCTCAATCTATTAAATCCGTAAAGTATGAACTATTGTATCTATCTAAAAACTTTCCTAAAAATGCAAGTAATTAATAACTGAAAATAAGAACTCTTATCTGACTTAAAGAATGCAAATTCAATTATTGATATTTTTTTTTATGTAAATGTTTAAGCAATCATTTCCAGTTCTTTTTTTTTTTGTGTGTATTATATTTTAACTAAAAATGTATTAAATTTAAAGTTGTTTATAGACGCTTGCATGGATTCGTTTGCGGTTAATTATATTTTGGTTTTCATATTTGATCAAAATATATAGACATTCGATAAATAATGATACCTTACGGTGAGTATCGAAATGTATTTATTCGGATGTCTTTTAAGTTATTGGTGACAACGCAAGTATCTTACGGTTGAATACTATTGGGTTACTTATAAGTTTCCCTCTGCGATTGTCGGCATCAATAATTTTGTATTTTGATCATTTATGTTTATTTGAAATGTTTTTGACCATGGAATCTATGTAAGCGATCTATACCCAACATTTTAAAGCAAATCTGTGCGATCTATTTAAAATAGTAATTTAAATTTTTTAAAAAAAAAAATATTAATGTTAAAATCTAAAAATAAATTTAATCTTCAATTTTAAATGTGCGTTAATAAAAATCTATTTGTGTGTTAATTACTGGCAGTGGCTTCTTTTGTTTTATTGTTCTAAATATTTAATAGATACTTTGAGAATAGAAGTCTATTGAAACTTATAAATGTTTTAAAATCTCTGCTACTCCCTGAGCTAGTGACATGGGCTAACGACCGGATGCAAAATTTAAAAAAAAAAAAAATTTTTTTTTTTTTTTTGACTTACGTATCTGCCTACTTTATAAATTTTTCTAGGTTCAAATGCCTAGATGGCGCCCCGTAGTGCAGTTTACGTAGTCTCTTTCCCTGATCGTTAAAATGGGGCCGATCGGGGGAAGAGACTTACGTAAACTGCACTACGGGGCGCCATCTAGGCATTTGAACCTAGAAAAATTTATAAAGTAGGCAGATACGTAAGTCAAAAAAAAAAAAAAAAAAATTTTTTTTTTTTAAATTTTGCATCCGGTCGTTAGCCCATGTCACTAGCTCAGGGAGTAGCAGAGATTTTAAAACATTTATAAGTTTCAATAGACTTCTATTCTCAAAGTATCTATTAAATATTTAGAACAATAAAACAAAAGAAGCCACTGCCAGTAATTAACACACAAATAGATTTTTATTAACGCACATTTAAAATTGAAGATTAAATTTATTTTTAGATTTTAACATTAATATATTTTTTTTTTTTAAACATTTAAATTACTATTTTAAATAGATCGCACAGATCTGCTTTTAAAATGTTGGGTATAGATCGCTTACATAGATTCCATGGTCAAAAACATTTCAAATAAACATAAATGATCAAAATACAAAATTATTGATGCCGACAATCGCAGAGGGAAACTTATAAGTAACCCAATAGTATTCAACCGTAAGATACTTGCGTTGTCACCAATAACTTAAAAGACATCCGAATAAATACATTTTCGATACTCACCGTAAGGTATCATTATTTATCGAATGTCTATATATTTTGATCAAATATGAAAACCAAAATATAATTAACCGCAAACGAATCCATGCAAGCGTCTATAAACAACTTTAAATTTAATACATTTTTAGTTAAAATATAATACACACAAAAAAAAAGAACTGGAAATGATTGCTTAAACATTTACATAAAAAAATATCAATAATTGAATTTGCATTCTTTAAGTCAGATAAGAGTTCTTATTTTCAGTTATTAATTACTTGCATTTTTAGGAAAGTTATTAGATAGATACAATAGTTCATACTTTACGGATTTAATAGATTGAGAAGTCCATCTTCGTGATCACTTTAGTAGATTTTGTCCTTCTTTGAAATGAAACTGTGACTTGCCATGCATTTGGTCAGGAACTGTCATCCAGAGGCCTCAGCTGGTTGTCCGGAAAATTAAATTTATTGCAGACTTCCACATCGTGAAAATCTGCAATATAGCTAGTTATAACGATCTATTCATAGTCAGCTCTCAGATAACAATTATAATAATAATTTGGCTTTTATATTTTTATTAGTCTCTTATCATTAGATCTTGAGATTCAACGAGCAAGACGTCACTAATCCATTCGTGTTTCAGTTATGGTCCGTGCTGTTATTTTCGTGTTTGGATTGGTCATTTAATTCCTTTGTATTCTCTTATCTGACCATTTAATTTATTTTACATGCCTCACGAGGTAGTTTGCTTTTGAACAATCATTTAATTAATAAGACAATCATTTCCATTTTCTAAGACTATAGAAATCAACATTATTTCTATTTTTAAAATATCAATCTTTATATCTTTACTTTTTACAAAAAAAAATTACTTTCAAATATTTTTATTTTTTAAAAGTTTTTAAAGTTGTCCATCATGCGATCTATATATATTAAACAACTTTTAATTTTCAGTTTTTTAAGTTTTTTTTTCTTTTTAATAAATCAAATTTTATTTACGATCTTTTTATTTTCATTTTAAAATAATGTAACGGCATATATTCCGTTACATATCAGTAAACTTCCTCAAAAACAAAAACATTAAAAAAAAAAAAGAATTTACTTAGTGTTAGTAATGACGTTACACAAATTGATTATACTAATTTTTTTTTTTTTAAAAGACAAAACTTTGGTTATTAATGAAAAGACATAACTTTGGTTAGTAATTACAAGAAAAAATGCTGACTATTCTTTCCTTTTCACCCCAGCTGAGATTACACCTCCTCCCTCAAGTGTTCCCTTTTCCCTACATTTCATTATTAACTTAGGCAAGTCAAAGAAGTTACGTGATTTTAGACTTTTTTTTTTTTTAATTAAATTATGATTTATATTAATTGTTACATTTTATTCCTCGCATTTATTTCTACATATACGCAATTCTATAATACTTTGTAAATAAACTGGAATCCTAACAAGCAGAATATCTGCCTACTTTATAAATTTATTCTAGGTTCAAATGCATGGAGATGGCGCCCTGTAAGTGCATGTTGACGTTAAGTCATTTTGACTCTGGATCGTTACAACTGGCTACCCAACTGGAGGCCGATCTTTAAAAAACCACATATACCCTGAGCAAATTTTGTCAAAATGAAAAAATGTTTTATCTGTTTACATAAGTCGGATATTTTTAAATTTTATAAAAGCACTGCCAGGAAGAAATTGCGCATATATATTAAATACGAGAAAGTATAAAATAATTTTAAAACTAATTTTTGTAAATTAAAAAAAAAATCAAAAGGTTGCAATAGATATGTCTTTTTTTTGTTAATATATATTTATGCTTTAACGTGTATAGAGCGCACAGCCACGGAAGTTTATGATCTAAATGTGGTACCTTACGATGAGTACCGTTGGGAATTTACGTCAGTGTAATCCTATTTATGCATTTCAATCAGTCATAAATAAGTTGGTGGTATTTATAATTGTGCTGCAAATATACACGTTTAAACCCATTATTTCTTAAAACATATTTATCTCAATGCAACCTTATTTAAATAAATAATTTACAATAATTTGCTTGTCATGCCGTATGTAAAAATAAAATGGATAAAATAAAAAAAATTTAGAACTCTGGTGGGGAGGAGGTGAACGTAAATGGTCCTTAGGTAGGCGATGGTCAACATTTTCTTTTTCTTTTTGTATATAGTCTTTTGTAAAATTATTAACTGAATGTTTGTAAATTTTGTTAATACCGTAATTACTAACCCTAAGTAAAATATATTTTTTTTTTTGATCATTTTTTTTAAGTAACTTTACTGATATGTAACGAGCACAGACGTTCGTTACATTGTTTTTTTTTTTATATATATATTATTAAACAAGTTAAAATAAAAAGTTCGCATTTAAAAACTTTCTTTAAAAATTGAAATTAAAATATCGTCTTAAACTCTTATATATTAAGTCGCACAGATAATGAAAAATTATTAAAATAAAATTTTTATTAAAGAAAAAGGTATTTTTAAAACTAAATTTTAAAAAGATTTGGAGATAAAATTATATCTTTAAATTTGTCTTTAAACATATTTTTGATTTGGAAAACAGGGTAATTAATTAGAAATGGAAATGATTGTTAATTAGTTAAATGTAAACCAGCCTTGAGCATTTAAATGTAAAAACACCGGTCAGATAAGAAAACAATAGAAACTGTTAGCAAATAAGAAGAAATCCATTTGGAAATCGGACCTCAACGAAAAGGATCATCTCATCGATGACGTAATGTAAATTCAATCCTTCACATTAATATAAAAGGAAAATTTGGAAATTATTAAGTGAGTGACTGGAAATTGATTATTACGATGTGACTATATGTAGTAGTCCGGAGTTGGAGGAATTGACAGACGCACGGTCAATTCTTTCAGCTGTTAAAGAAAGGAGAAATGAACTATCGTTTCCTACATTGAGGACCAACTAAATTAAAAAACCTCCGAATGAATAAATAAAACATCGGCTAAATGGATACCAATATCTTAGGACGGCGTGGGAATTCACGTTCAAACTGGCAAGCGACATATAAAGGATGAACTGTTTCAATAACCGTAAGAACTTTAAAATTAATGAACATTAAGTTAAAAACTTTTCGTATTTAAAATAATTGCATTAGTTTCCTATCTGACCAAACTAAATTTATTAATAATGTTATTTGATGTATTTTTTTTCTTATTTATTTTGTAAAATCATTTCCATTTATTTATTTTTGTATTCTTTAAGTTTTATTATGATTTTTTTTGTTTTCCGTTAAATTAATTATAAAAATGTTTAAACTTAAGTCGGGCGTGAATGGCTGTATCGATTTGTAAAGATATATTAAGGGAGGGTAATCTTGGGTTGTTCATTTCGTAGTTGAATTGGTTCAATGGATTGGATATATTTATGTAATTAGTAGGTGTAATATGAGATCCGCTACGGGCAGGATTATAGATATACGCCACACACCCTCTGTTTGCCTATGGATGGGTTTGTAAGTCGGCAGAATACCGCAGCCCATTCCTATGGAGTTTTTAGTTTATTGATCTACTTGCCCACAGATGTCACATCCCTGTGGGTGGAGAGTCAATGTCGTTTCTATTTCTACATATTGTTCAGATGTACATTCCTGACAATATTGTTGTGTTGTCGTATCATGCTACATTGAATACATGAATGTATCAGATGGATTGGCGCCAGTTGATTGCGAAATGTGTTGCCTAAGGTTAAGTAGGGATAGAATATTTTATTTTCAAATGCAAATCTATGTAGTCGATTCAGGCTCGATCCTAAATAAAACTATTAAATTTAAGTTGTTTATAGACGCTTGCATGGATTGTTTATCGGTTAACTATGTTTTGCGTTTTCATATTTGATCAAAATATATAGACATTCGATAAATAATGATACCTTACGGTGAGTATCTAAAAATGTATTTATTCGGATGTCTTTTAAGTTATTGGTGACGATGCAAGTATCTTACGATGAATACTAGAGGGTTTCTTATAATTCCCTATGCAATTGTCAGTAATCAATAATTTTGTATTTTGATCGTTTATGTTTACTTTGAAATGTTTTTGACCGTTGAAATCTATGTAACCGATCTATAGCAACATATTAAACAGGTTTATAAGCCCATCTGTGCGAACTTGATTAAAAATGTAAATTTATAATATAATAGTAACTCAATGTAAATTAAAGTAAAATCAAAGTTAAAAATAATGTTAAATGTTTAAATGTAAATCACTAAAATAATTTTAAACCTTATATATATGTGCATAAATAAATCTGTTTGTATGATAATTACTGGCAGTGGCTTACTTTATTCTTTTATATACTAGTAAATGATATTATTAAATCTCTGCTATTCCACTGAGCTAGTGACAATGGGCTAACGATCTAAATATGCAAATAAAGTGGAATCCTAACAGCGCGTATCTGCCTACTCTATAAATTTTTCTAGGCCCAAATGCCTAGATGGCGCCCTTTGGAAGTGCGGTGCGATGCGAACTACCAGTTCGTTTGGATCGTTATAATATATATAATCATCAGATAGAATTCTAAAAAAAAAAAAAAAATCAAGATAACTCCATTTAAAGCACTCAACAATAGAGTACTTCAGGTTTAACAGCCAAATTTGGTCAGTAGAATATTGTGGAGCAAATGATAAAATTACTAATGTAAATTTAGTTTAAAAAAAAACAACTAAGAATTTATTTATCATTCTACATACAGCATAATCTAAAGAATGTTCATATTGCTTTTACAAACATCAGAAATTAATTTGAAGTTTTTAGATGTAATTGATGATAACCTGGACAAATTGTGGAAAGAAATGAAAAAAATAATTTAAGAGAAATATAAATATAATTTAACCAAGATAAAAAAAAAAAACAAAAACAATAATAAAATCAAGATAAATGTCAGAAAATATAGTAGCGAAGAGAGAAAAAAGTTAAAATTAAAAAAAAATTAAGACTCTTATCACACAATAAATAGGAAATTTCAAACATCCATCCTTGTCAAAAAGTCACTTAACAATTCATCTAAATATATTAAATATTTGAAAACCAGGCACTCTTCACAAACCTGGAGCTTAATTATAAATATAGGGGATTTAAACTCAGACTTTCAAGCATCCTTCAACTATCCACACTATCTCATACAACTGATACACATGACCACACACATGTAGAAAAAATAAATAATTACCAATATATGTATTTCATGCTAAACCAACACTCATCAGTTGGTCCAGATTATCATCTCCCACACACATATATATATAATCAGTGCTCAGTTTATATTAAGATAGCAAATCTTCACATTTTAATGGATAGGCTTCAATCCACTCCAACCTCCAACTTTTCAGCCATCCATATCACTGAAAATCCAAATCCCCTATCATCTAAATATATTAAATAAAATTTGAAAAAGACAGCATCACTATCTAATATTTTTTTCTATATATCTCTCTGTATAAAAAGATCATTTAACCATTAATTACAAAAACATTCTGATTCATACAGAAATTATAAATGATTTTCATTTCAATCTCAATTTTTCTTTGTCAATATATCCAACAAAATAATTCACTATTTTAAATGACTTTTCAAAATCAGTAAAACAAATATTATTCTTTAAGTCTGCATATATCTCCCAATAATAGTTCTTACCACTTCAAAAACATCTCTTGTACCGAAGATTTTTTAAACCCAAACTGATCAGATAGAAGCTGAATCTATGAGAAATCCATTTATTCAAGATCAGAACAATAATTTAGCCACACAGTGAATTAAACTAATTGTTCTAAAAACTCCTTTGAGTTACATCTTTTTTTTCCTCAAATAGGATCATAACTGTTGATAGAAAATCTATTAATCACTTTCCTGAGTAATAAACTACATTACAAATACCAGCTAGTTCTCTCAAAATATCCACTCTTAGTTATCAATAACTGAAATCTTATTAATTCTGAGTATCTTACTATTTTTTCATCCCACTTACTGATTTTAAAACTTTGTCCTTCTCATTACTGCACAACTTATTTCATACTTATCTACATATTTTTTTTTTAAAATTAATAGAGGTAAAGCTTATTATTTCAATATATAAATAACTTATATTATTTCCAAGCAATTACTTTCTTTACTAATATCATTTTATTCTTCTATAAATTAAATCAAATTTATATTTTCTTCAGTTCCTTTATTTTCCCACATTTCCCTTCTAGTCAATGCCTTCTAGCTTTATCTTTCATGACCCAATTCATCACCCCACTTGCATCTCTTCGACATATTTCTATGTATATTAATTTTAAATCACTAATCAGTATAACTTGTATATACATTTGGAATTTTCCAATAAAAATTTTGCTTAGCCTTTGGTTTGAATCATATACACTAAATTTTAAAAACATTCCAGAATAAATATATTAACACAAGTGATCTAGAATTATCTTTTGGAAAAAGGAACCATTAAAAAAGCTCTTTCTTTAATTGGCAAGATGTGACTGCAGATCATTAAATAAAAATAACATTCTTGCTGTAGAAACAAATTGCTGAAGATATAATATAGTCTTAGAAAATGCAATGTGTATGTGTTTTTAATTAACTTTTTTTTTCATCCATGTATAATTAATAATATTATTGTATAAATATTTTGGCTGAATTGTGTCTGCTATCAACTGGCTAAATGCTATTTTTAAAAAATCATTGTAGAGTTGTTGCAAAAGACAACATGAAGAACAAGATTAAAAAATCAAAAGTTCAACCTATTAAAAACAAAAATAAAAAAATTTAAAATAAGGAGGTACCTGTCAATAGATGAATAATTCTCTATAAAAATAACAAATATTTGTTTAATAGAATGTATATTTTTTTCCAAATTTGAAGTAATTTAGCAGACTGTTTTTTTTTTTTTTATCAATCTCGATGGTTTCTTTCATTTTTCTTTGGTGGGGTCATATCTGAATAGTTATCTTAGTATTTGAGAAATCTATATTGCAATCAATAATTACAATATGAAAATATTGTTTTACTATGTTAGCATGATTACACATATTCATGGAATTTCATAAACAACCAGAATTTCAAAAGAGATCTAATTGTTAGATTTGAATAAAATATTAATTATTTGATTTGTAGTAAACAGTTTTTATTTTATATCATTTCAGAGCATGTAAAACAAACTCTAAGAAACTACTGATATTTTCTTTCTTTGTTTTTTTACTATCATTGTTTTGAGAATGAGCTGAGGCTTTATTTATAATTCTTTTATTGTAACTATTAGCTATCAAAATGTAGCTTATATAGTTAATTTCTTCCTCTAAGCAGGATTTACTTGCAAGAATTAGTGGCTCAGATGATACAGATAATACTTTTGATATCTGGAAACACATTAAAAAAAAAATGTAATTTTTTTTTACTACATTTAAGCAGTATGCATCTTTATATTAAACTGACAATGATAGATGGAAAACTTTCTGTTCTTGATGTACTCATCATCAAAAAGCAGAATGATCTTTTGTCATTTTATATTTTCAAAAAAAAAAAATACACATATAGATAGATATTTGAGATAACTATCTAATTATCACCCAGATATTGTTTCTGAAGCAAAAACATATTCTGAAACAATATGACATAAAAATTAATATTACAAATCAAAAGAACTAGATTTTTTTTTGATGTCTAGGGAGTTTATGATATCTTATGTGGAGCCTTTTATCTGGGTATGAGTAATCATCACATTAATGCTAGGCAGGTGAACATCCTAACATGGTAAAAAAAGCAATCACCATGAATACACTCTCTCAATGCTAAGGGTAGCAATTATAATGTAGTTATTATAAATATCAGAATTCTATCCACATTCTCCACCAAAGAACAATCAGAGAAAACAGTGAGATTCTTAAATCAGATTATATCAATAAACATGATAATGCATCTTAATTACTTCACATTTGAAAATTTTTTTTAAAATCCGTTAATCAAAATAAATACCTGTTAATTTGACATTGGATTATTAATCTAATTTTTATCCCTTTCTGTTTTTCATATTTTAAAAATTTGTATTATTTGTTTTTTTATTGGAGAATTTTTTGAAAAATTACATTCCTTATCCAGTTAATGGCAAGTATGATTCAAAAATTATAAGTTTAATTTTTCTCTTTAAATATTTTAAATGGCATAACTATATCCCATTAGATGGATAAACTAATTATAATTTGAGATTTTTTTAAAAAAATATAAAAATATGAACAACCAAAATAAAGAAAAAGAAAAAAAAAGGAAAATCAAAGTTAGGATCTGAAATAAAACATTAATTAAAAAAAAAACAGAAACTCAGAATAATGTTACAAATGCTAAGAGTAATTTTGTAAAAAAAAAAAAAAAGTTTCACAGTACACTAAAATCTAAATATCATTTTGAAATGCGTGGAATACTCAACAGAAACAATCAGAATAAATGTTTTTCAATGGAATAAGTAAATAATTTTCAAAACTACAAAAAAAAAAAGTATTCAAATGTTAAATAAGATGTTTATAAAAACTAAATAAATTCTAAAACTAATTAAATTATTTTTGAGACTATAGGTCTTAAAATAATTAAAATGTTTCTGGAATTAATTAAATGCTTTAATTTAGACATTCTGTTTGTTTGGTTATTAAGGTCAAATCTTGTAACTGATTTTTAACGTACTTATATCAAATGGATTTTTTTCAAATTCTGTATCCATTTTAATCAATATTGACAAGGCAATATTTCAAGGTTGTCCAATCTAACAGTAACAGTGAATCAACTTTCAAACCATGTTGACATTGATTTAGTAAATTTTCAATGATGCGCAACAGATGGCAGTATATTTTTTAAAAATATGCTTTCACTGAATTTCATTGACTAACGACTTCATTAAAAAGTGTTTACAATTAATGAAAATAGAAAGAAAAAAAAAAAAAGATGATCTTAATTTCTTTTGATTATTTAACTAAAACTTGCTTTTTTTTAGCTTTTTTAAAAAAAGCTAAGAATTTTTAATATTTTTAACACAAAACTCTTGGAAACAATTCTTAATGCATGTCAATTTCATTTCAAATACCGGAAATATAGTGAAATAGTTTACATTTTCAATTTTTGAATTTAAAATTAATAATTACAAAAAATCTATTACAAAATATCAGAATACTAAAAAGATAAAAATAGTATATATAAAAAATAGGTTATAAAAAAAACTTTTATTTACTTAAATGAGTAATACACTAAAAATAAAACACTTCCAAAAGTAATTAAAAAACTTGACTCCAATTAAAACTGTAACTGGATTAAAATATAGTACATTTTATCCCCATGTTCAGTTATATTTCACAATACAATGAATTAAACTAACTATTAAAAAAAAAACATCATAAGACTAGAGGGGAGAACAGAATGTAAAGCAGCAAATTAGAGTATATATGACACACCTCACTGACATTTTTCTTTTAGTATGCCTTAAAGGGCACATATATAGGTATAAAGTTATAATATTAATTAGTGTAAATAAATGATCATAACTGTGTAATATATATATGTTGTACCTATACTGATATAGGCACATATAATTTTATCTAAAATTATATTATTAAAATAATCTTTTGTTAAAGAGAAACATAAAATTAAATGTTGAGTTTATTGCAGCTTGTTTTTGGAAAAGATAAGAATCAAATAGTTTTCTATCGTTAATTTCAGAAGGGGAGAGGGGTGTTTCGTTAGAGAAATTAAACTAAGGGTTATAAAAGGAAGTAAAGAGTTTTTATTAGTATTCGTAAAAATATAATTTAAAAAGTTAAAACATACAAATCTCTTTTCATTCAAGTTTAATTAAAGAAAAAATAATGTTAAAACTAATATATGTGCGTATATATGTGCGATTGTCAACAATAGAATAAATGTTATTATAAATAAATGAAAGTTAAAGAAGATTATCATTAAAAAACACGGCAATGGTTATTAATTAATATCAAACAACATTTTTGCATGGCTATTACTAATTAAGCAATCTTTCAAAACACGTTTATCAAATGATTATCACTGGAATTTGACAACAGATCTTTGCAGGAGATATTACGAAGACAACACGTCGCAGATATAAATAGACTTTTTTTTATCGGACAGGAATCAGTTCACAAATTTATTGAGTGAGTGCAGTTCAGAAATTAATTGAGTCAGTTAACAAACAAAATGCAGTGTTGAGAAGATTTTGGGAATTCACGCCTCTCCACAGCCTAAAAAGTCCGATGAAAACAGCAAGATCTGCCCGTGAAATAATGTCAACGTAACAACTTAGAAAATCTCCGTCAATATCTAATTGTCTCCAATAGTAATAATCGTGAAAATCAGGAAACTCATCAAGGAAAAGTCCCAGCCGGCTGGTAAGCATTCATAATGGAAATATCCTCACCGAAAGCAGCCACCAAAGAGAACAAAATTCTACGTCTACATTCAAAAGCCTAGGTAAAAACATTTGCTTATTTCATTTATACTGTAATAGCCATTGCATTGCATTAATTCGTACGAATCTTTCAAGAGTCTAATTATATGAACTCTATATCATACATAAATGAACTATTGATGTGTGTGATTAAATTTCAAATGCTATGTAGTCCTTTATTATCATTATTATGTGTGTGCATGAGTTAATATGTGCGTGATCCTTATATCAATATTATTAGTCAAAGTAGATAAATTCCCAGTGTTCTGTTATGAAAATATTCAAGAATATTTAAACTATTTAGAATGTTAATTTAAAATATGCGTGTGTTTTATTAGAAGTATAAAATGTTTAAATTTAGTAAATAAATGTTAGTTAATAAATTATCTTTAAAATTAAACTTTATTTGTCGGTCAATTCTTTTTAACAAATTCTTTTATCAATTCTTTTAATCACTAATTAAGTATAATCTATTAGTGATTACAAATAGCTGAGCTAGTCGTGGATTTAGGCGTTGAGTTAGTGGCCACTGTTCAAAGTGCGTTGTCTATTCTTTTAGTATTCTTTTAGAATAAGCAGCTGGCGCCCGTGGTTATACACAAACAAAAAAAGTGCTTTGGACGTGGTGTTCAACTCAACAGCCGAGAAGAAGCTATGTCCTGGAAATGTAACGTTAGTTATATACTTTATAGCTATCGTTTGGGCATACATACTCTCCGAGTATGTTCTTCTCTGCCTAAGAGACCGGTGTTTCGAATGCACATATTCGAACACGGTTCAATATATATATTTTAAGTCAGATAATATTGGGTCAATTGAGGGGGGTGGGCACAAAAATAACTGGAATCATTCTCTGGTAGGTGCGTCTGTTATAGTATATGCTTCTGCCATTAGATACCTCTTGTGAGACCCTTCTGCATGCCATCACTATGTGAAATTGTGGAGCCATGTAGCATATTTTTTTACAAAGTGCTTTTCGCTAAATTGGAATAACATGAAGTTCTGTTTTCTTTTAGGGAAAACAGTTGTAATACTTGAAACAGAATACAAGCAAGATGCTCTGAGAAAAGCACAAATTTAGGAGTTGTTTAATGGAAGTGTCAAATTCACCACATCCCAAATAGAGCAGGGTGAGGAAAGTCCAATATGAAAACAATGCTGATTATTTTTTGGAAGCGAATGACATTGTTTACTCAGAATTTGTTTGTAATGACCAGGCATTTAAAATCTACAAGTTTTGAAAAGTTTGCACCAAGCGGTAAAGCATAAATATCCCCCATTTGGGGCAAAGTGATGAGTACAAGCTTCGTGATACCAACATGTCAGCGCACAAAACCTTGAGTGTGAAAAAGTTGTAATTAAATTCAGCATGACCCAACTTATCTATCAGCCATACTATCTCAATCTCGCTCGCTGCAACTTCTTTTTATTCTACTGAATAAAAAGTACTTCAATTTCTTTTTTTGCAAACTTACAAATGGTGAAGAAAAAATGATGCAGGAATTAAAAGGCATCATTTTGCAAGAGATTTTGGACTACTTTGAAAAGTGGAAAACACATTTAGACTGGTGCATTGTATTAAATGAACTATATTTTGAAAGAAATTCAATTTGTAATACCCAAAAATAAAAAACACAATTTTTTTTCCTACAAAATTCTGGTTATTTCCCCCCCCCTCCCACAAGATATATTTTTAAAAGTACTTGTGCTTATTATTATCTTATTTATTTGAGCTTGTCTATGTATTCATATTAGATGTCATTTTACATATTCAATTAACCTCAATTAATGTATGTATTAAATTGGGTAACTGTGACTTTTGACCCGAGGCGCTGGTCAGGGTAAACCACAGAAATACATGAGAGTAGGGACCCCAAATGCAGCATTGCAAATTCCAGCCGAAAGGTGGCGCTGTTCACAATGCGTAAACACAGGAACATTCCACCAGCTAGTTTGGCGCTGGTCGCAGTGCGTAAGCCCATTTAGCTTACATCATCTGCTACCAGCGGATACCAAGAACCTAGGTGGCGCTGATTGCCGTAAACACATCTAGCTTATGTGTCGTCTGCTAACAGGACTACTAAGATTCTAGCCCACTACGTGGCGCTGTTTCTCCACAGTTACACACAGAAAAACTATGCATTGATAGAATTTATGTACAGGTGTGATTAATTAAGAAGCTACAACTATTTAAATATTATTTCAAACTTAATAGTATCACATGCTATTTCACAGTTTTATAAATGGATGTATTTTTACACTTTTTTTTTTTTAATTATTTACTCTATGTCAAAATGTTATATATAAGTCAAGCGGTGAAATTTGCTATCATGGCCGCTTGAATGGCATCATAAATTTACATATGCTATAATTAGACAGGTTTGATAAAATTATCGCGTAGAAATCCTCATAATTATTCATAAAATATTTTATTAATCTATAAGTCAATTCTCAATTTAAAAATCGATCTTTTTTTTTTAATTATTTACTCTAAAAGTGGTTTTTTTTTTAAATTAAAAAAAAAATGTAATTTTTACAATAGTTTTTTTTTTTTTTAAAAAAAAAAAAACTAATTTTTTCCCCCCTTCTTTCAAAACTAGAGACATTCCAAAGATAAAATCTAATATATTTCATTAATAGGGGCTTTACTAATGAATAGCTATGGTCAATTAGAGAATTGGATTGATTTAATGAGACAGAAACTGATATATGATGAATTATATTTATTGACAATTTCATATATACACCTGGGTCTCGTTTTACGCGATACATAGGTTCTTCAGAAAACACGCGCAAAAATAGACTTAACTTACATTGAAAAAGGGGGGATGCAGTCTGTGATTTTTCAAAATTCGCGTAAAAGCAAAGCACCAACGTAAAATTACTTTAAAATTCGCACAAAAAAAAAAATAAGAAAATAAAATATGATTAATAAAAAATTTCAAATTTGAAAAAAATTGATACAAGACAAACTTTTAAAACTATTTTTTAACTATAATATTTAATTTTATTCAAAACAATATGTATTTTTATGCATACATTTTTTATACACGTTTTAATTATTATCGCTATTTTCCGGTAAACAAGTTCGTTTGCAAACTGGTTTTTGATTCTTCACAAGAGGAAATCCAACTAGCACCAACTTCATTCTCATGTTGTGTTGTTTTCTGGTGACAACGTAATTAGTAATTAATCTTTGAGATGATGATTTTATTAATTGTTTATGAACGCGATATCCAGTCATACAACCATTTAGCTCTCGTCGGAATTTAAGAACACGTTCATGATTAGTGTCATTTATAAGAAAATAATTTGCCAACTGATTAGAAAGTTGAAGACCTTCTCGAATCATTTTTGCAGTGAAAGGAACAGGTTCCATTTCTGTTTCATTATCTTTTTCTACATTTTCTTCTGTATCTAAACTTTTATTTTTGCCTTTAATTTTCAATTCCGTTTAAAAATCAAATTTCGTTTCAATGCTATTACTCACCTTTTAAAAATAAACTTGCGGACACTAAATGATTAATAATTAATTGATTACGGTCTTTTTTAAAAAGCAAAAACAGAATGGGATTTAAAATGGAAAATTAACACGCACAATGTTTGAACAAATTTACATTATAATCTTGTAAAATTTAATGTGTATTTAATTTTCAATTCCGTTTAAAAATCAAATTTCGTTTCACTGCTATTACTCACCTTTTAAAAATAAACTTGTGGACACTAAATGATTAATAATTAATTGATTACGTTCTTTTTTAAAAAGCAAAAACAGAATGGGATTTAAAATGCAAAATTAGCACGCACAATGTTTGAACAAATTTACATTATAATCTTGTAAAATTTAATGTGTATACATAAAATGTGGAAATCATAATTTTAATTTCATTATTGCATAAAATCTTACTATTATAAAGCACTGAAAATATTGAAATTACTAAGATGAAAATCGAATTCCAATAATGTGCCATTACTTTCAATAAACGTAAGTGCGCGAAATTTATTATTTAAAGTAACAGCGCATTATCGGAGTTCGACTTCCGGTAAAACACGAATCGTGTTAAATAAGTCCGCGTAAAAAGAGACCCAGGTGTACTTGATATAACACATTACTTAGCGTTGAATAATGCACGCAGGCATTTTATTAACTAAACAACATTACTCTAGGTCATTTAGCAAAATAAATCACTACATTCCACTTATTAGTTATGCCCTTTCATCATCAGTTCGAATGTCTATTATAAATGTAATCAAACCAAGTCTGGAGTGAAGTTTAATAATATATCCGATTATGATAAGTATTGTCAGCTTGATTAAAAGAGCCAACACTTCTGTAGCATGAGAAATACATATAAACTACTGCCGGGAATATATATATATATATACACAAACTTTACTTTATCCTGCTCAATCTCTTAGTTATGTATAATTAATAAACTTTTAAAGGAGGAAAGTATATTTAAGGGACTTACGAATACTTTAATAAAAAAAATATACTTATGATTACACTCCAGGCTAGTTTAATCTTTAGTAACATAATAATTAAAGGTTGAAAGTTTGGATTTATAAGCCACATTTTATATTTACATTAATTATTTACTAAATGACAAAATAATAACGAGCACAAAAGGTCGCCATTATTTATAAATTAGGGTTTCGAAACGGAGCGCTAAATGATGCTATAATTAATACAATACGAAGATTTTAAATAATATCTTCAAAAAGTATATATTTTGTAACTAAATGCGCGCCGTTTCGAGACAGGCATAATTAATAATAACTAAAATAAGCAAGAGAGAAATAAATATAACTGCAGTGATTAAGTTACATAGCAAAACAAGAAGTTAATAAAGGAAATTAACAAAAGTATGTCATTTATAGAATTGAAATATTATTGATAAGACAATTTAGAAAGAGTTTACAATATAGTTAGCTAACCTGATTTTGAAGCAATAATGATTATTTTGAATTTTACACAGAGCTCTGCGATTTTAATAATTTTGAAACAAATACTCAAGCTGGAACCCAGGTGAGTTCTTTGGCAGCTTATGGCATCTTCTCTTTAGTTGGGGTAGTTGAATTTGAACGAAGGTGAGTTCTTTTAACGGCTTATGGCATCTCCTATTTATTATAAGCTTGTTAAGGCAACGTTGGTTGTTGCTCCAGCCTTGGATGGATCAAAAATTATTAAAATATATAAATTATATAATTTTGATTCCGATTTCATTAATTAAATTTATTTTTAGGTGTTATAAAATGTTATGGCTTAGCAGATAGTAACGGTATTATGATTTAATGATAAAATCTTTTGTTGAAACAAATTCAATCAGCAAACTAGATTTTATTTTTACCCCAGGTGCGGTCACTAATTGATTTCTTGTTTACACAAAATTTCCATTTTTAATTATAAACCGATGAAATTTATTTTAATTAGATATAAATAACTTTTAACATATTTTCTTTATATTGTTTATTTTAAAAAAAGCAAATTCGACAGATCTTATAAAAAAATACTTTAGTTTCAGTTATATCTATTAAACATTAAATCAGAAAACCGTAAATATATTATAAAAAAAACATTTTACATTATTTTTATTTAATTTAAATATTATATGTACAAATCATTATGCCATAATTTCATGGTTTAAATTATTCATCCACATACGAATATAATACAAATATAAAATTTAGAATTGACTTTCTAAATTTTATATTTGTATTATATTCGTATGTGGATGGATAATTTAAACCATGAAATTATGGCATAATAATTTGTACATATAATATTTAAGATTAAATAAAAATAATGTAAAATGTTTTCTTTATAATATATTTACGGTTTTCTGATTTAATGTTTAATAGATATAACTGAAACTAAAGTATTTTTTTATAAGATTTGTCAAATTTGCTTTTTTTAAAATAAACAATATAAAGAAAATATGTTAAAAGTTATTTATATCTAGTTAAAATAAAAGTCATCAGTTTATAATTAAAAATGGGAATTTTGTGTGAACAAGAAATCAATTAGTGACCGCATCTGGGGTAAAAATAAAATCTAGTTTACTGATTGAATTTGTTTCAACAAAAGATTTTATCATTAAATCATAATACCGTTACGATCTGCTAAGCCATAACATTTTATAACACCTAAAAATAAATTTAATTAATGAAATCGGAATCAAAATTATATAATTTATATATTTTAATAATTTTTGATCCATCCAATGCTGGAGCAACAACCAACGTTGCCTTAACAAGCTTATAATAAATAGAAGATGCCATAAGCCGTTAAAAGAACTCACCTTCATTCAAATTCAACTACCCCAACTCCAGCTATAGGAATACCATCTTAAATCGTCTCCCAACTAAAGAGAAGATGCCACAAGCCGCCAAAGAACTCACCTTCGTTCCAGCTCGAGTATCTGTTTCAAAATTATTAAAACCGCAGAGCTCTGTGTAAAATTCAAAATAATCATTATTGCTTCAAAATCAGGTTAGCTAACTATATTGTAAACTCTTTCTAAATTGTCTTATCAATAATATTTCAATTCTATAAATGACATACTTTTGTTAATTTCCTTTATTAACTTCTTGTTTTGCTATGTAACTTAATCACTGCAGTTATATTTATTTTTCTCTTGCTTATTTTAGTTATTATTAATTAGGCCTGTCTCGAAACGGCGCGCATTTAGTTACAAAATATATACTTTTTGAAGATATTATTTAAAATCTTCGTATTGTATTAATTATAGCGTCATTTAGCGCTCTGTTTCGAACCCCTAATTTATAAATAATGGCGACCCTGTGTGCTCATTATTTTATCATTTAGTAAATAATTAATGTAAATATATTAAATTTAAGCGTAAACAGATAATATAATAATAACGTGAAAGCTAAACACCTTCAAACAGATACGCTTTAAAAATGCTTACGTGACAGCCAATCAGATGGAATAATGGCATCACATGGGACTCTAAATTCTAAAACACAAGCCAGAACTATTAGAAAAAGATGGGACCCATCTTAATCTATGCCTCAATTATATTTAAATAAGCCAGACTCAAGCATTTTGAACTAAGAGTGTGAAGCTTAAATACCTTCACATTTAATCCACTAAATATTATATATATAAATTAACAACGAAATCATCTGATTTACAACGAAGCAATACTTTTAAATCTAATGAAATGATATTAATAAATGTAAATATATTAAATTTAAGCGTAAACAGATAATATAATAATAATGTGAAAGCTAAAACAGATACGCTTTAAAAAATGCTTACGTGACAGCCAATCAGATGGCATATTGCTTCGTTGTAAGAGTCCCATGTGATGCCATTATTCCATCTGATTGGCTGTCATGTAAGCATTTTTAAAGCGTATCTGTTTGAAGGTGCTTAGCTTTCACGTTATTATTATATTATCTGTTTACGCTTAAATTTAATATATTTACATTTATTAATATCATTTCATTAGATTTAAAAATATTGCTTCGTTGTAAATCGGATGATTTCGCGTTGTTAATTTATATATATAATATTTAGTGGATTAAATGAGAAGGTATTTAAGCTTCACACTCTTAGTTCAAAATGCTTGAGTCTGGCTTATTTAAATATAATTGAGGCATAGATTAAGATGGGTCCCATCTTTTTCTAATAGTTCTGGCTTGTGTTTTAGAATTTAGATTCCCATGTGATGCCATTATTCCATCTGATTGGCTGTCACATAAGCATTTTTAAAGCGTATCTGTTTGAAGGTGTTTAGCTTTCACGTTATTATTAAATAATTAATGTAAATATAAAATGTGGCTTATAAATCCAAACTTTCAACCTTTAATTATTATGTTACTAAAGATTAAACTAGCCTGGAGTGTAATCATAAGTATATTTTTCTTATTAAAGTATTCGTAAGTCCCTTAAATATACTTTCCCCCTTTAAAAGTTTATTAATTATACATAACTAAGAGATTGAGCGGGATAAAGTAAAGTTTGTGTATATATATATTCCCGGCAGTAGTTTATATGTATTTTTCATGCTATAGAAGTGTTGGCCCTTTTAATCAAGCTGACAAAACTTATCATAATCGGATGTATTATTAAACTTCACTCCAGTCTTGGTTTGATTACATGTATAATAGCCACTCGAACTGATGATGAAAGGGCATAACTAATAAGTGGAATGTAGTGATTTATTATGTAGCATAAAATTAGCGCAATTAAATAATAGCCACAAATTTATTTTGCTAAATGGCCTAGAATAATGTTGTTTAGTAAATAAAATGCCTGCGTGCATTATACAACGCTAAGTAATGGGTTATATCAAGTATATATGAAATTGTCAATAAATATAATTCATCATATATCAGTTTCTGTCTCATTAAATCAATCCAATTCACTAATTGACCATAGCTATTCATTAGTAAAACCCCTATTAATGAAATATATTAGATTTTATTTTGGAATGTCTCTAGTTTTGAAAGAAGGGGGAAAAAATTAGCTTTTTTTTTTAAAAAAAAAAAAAAAACTACTGTCGTAAAAATTACATTTTTTTTATTTTTTTTAAAAAAAAACCACTTTTAGAGTAAATAATTAAAAAAAAAAAAAAGATCGATTTTTAAATTGAGAATTGACTTATAGATTAATAAAATATTTTATGAATAATTATGAGGATTTCTACGCGATAATTTTATCAAACCTGTCTAATTATAGCGTATGTAAATCTATGATGCCATTCAGGCGGCCATGATAGCAAATTTCATCGCTCGACTTATATATAACATTTTGACATAGAGTAAATAATTAAAAAAAAAAGATCGATTTTTAAAAAAAAAAAAAATTTAAAAATACATCCATTTATAAAACTGTGAAATAGCATGTGATACTATTAAGTTTGAAATAATATTTAAATAGTTGTAGCTTCTTAATTAATCACACCTGTACATTATACGCCATTCATATTTTAAGTAGTATGTACATAAACTCTATCAGTGCGTAGTTTTTCCGTGTGTAACGGTGGAGAAACAGCACCACGTAGTGGGCTAGAATCTTGGTAGTCGCTGTTAGCAGACGACACATAAGCTAGATGTGTTTATGGCAATCAGCGCCACCTAGGTTCTTGGTATCCGCTGGTAGCAGACGATATAAGCTAAATGGCCTTGCGCACTGCGACCAGCGCCACCAAGTGGGCAGCTTTGCTGCCAGCTAGCTGGTGGAATATTCCTGTGCTTAGGCATTGTGAACAGCGCCACCTTTCAGCTGAAATTTGCAATGCTGCATTTGGGACCCCTACTCTAAGTAATTCTATAGTTGACCCTGACCAGCGCCTCTGGTGGCCACATGGGTCAAAAGTCTCAAGTACCTTAAATTGATAAATAAAATCAGCTGGACAAACATAGCACACTTATAAAATCAGCACAACATACTTTTTGTATAATTAAGTCAATCTTATAACTGACTTGTTATATATTTTTTTTATGACTTATAAACATGCTTACAATTTATATGTATTTCTAGAAATTACAACTATGCAGCTTCTTAAAATTCAAATATATGATAAAGACATTGGGGAAAATATGCTAATGGCTCTTAAGGTGTTTACCATTGTTTTATATTTATTGATGTATATTACACAAATTTAAAGATTATATTTAAAATTAAAACTAATATAGTTTTCAACCTAATAAAGAATTATTGAAAGATGAATGCTATGAATAAGCGCTGCTAAAAAAAAAAAAAGCCGTTTAAAATTTTTTATATATATGGAGTATATATATAAATCAAGGCTTTAGAGTATACCATGTAAAAAAATCTTGATGAAAAAAATTCTCATCTGAATAAAAAGATTTAATTAATAGTCTTTAATTAGATTACAATACACAGACATAAAAAAATCCACACAAATAAAGACATAATAGTTCAATAAAATTTCATTTTTTTTCTTTATTAGAGTTGAGATAAACAAAATTTCAATGAAGTGATAACTCGTCATTTCTATGGATTTTTTTGTATATTAGTGAATCCACATTTTTCAAGATCTGATGAATTCTCTAACTATTAAAAATTCTCTTTGTTAAAAACTTCTACAAAATATTTCTCAAAGCTTGTTTTAAATATATATATATTATAAGTTTTCATTATTTCAAATAATACTATTATTTATATTTTTTTGTTTCACCTTATTATTATTTTTATAGTTATTATATGTATAAAATGATTGTATATTGTATTAGTATAATTTTTTAAAATGTTCATAGCTATTCTTTACTTATGATTATATTTTAAAAAATAAAATTATACTAACAAATACTTTTTAAAAAAAAACCACATCTTACCCGACTCTCTTGTTGCTGCTCTAATTTTTTGTATTCTGGTCCCTGCGGATGTGCATCTAAGCACTTCTGATAACGCAACTAAAAACATATAAATTAAAAAAATAATCACATATTTGAATATAATTAATTACAGATATACTATGTATATATATATTTTTCATAATTTAACATTTTCAAACTTCACAAGTCTTAATGATTCTAATATTTGCATTAGTATCAGATAATTCAATATTTTTTTTTACACATAGCATATATGAAAGGTATATATTTCTTCTTAATTTAATAAAGTAATGGAATGGTTTGATACTTGATAAATCAGATGATAGATGAGCATTGAAAGTGACAGAAATGAGCTATGGTCCATGAACCTTTAGCTCTTAAATCTGTTATTTATCACTCTTTAAACCAAGACTCTCAATGCAATCAGTTTCCTAAACATGAAAGAAAATACCCCTTTTTTAATGGAACTGTTGCCATTGTTGTATCCATAGCTGCATTAAGAATATCAATTCCTATCAAAATAAGCTTAAAACCTCAAGAGATTTTTGAATTTTAGACTAATACTATAAAGAAATAAAAGATAGCTGCTAGATTCCCAAGTATGCAAGTTCCAAGCTTTGATCTATGTATAATGCAGCACTATCATCAGGTATCCATTAATTATCCAAGCTTACAATAAATAGCTCTAACATAGAATGAACAAAATTGCTCTTGGAAATATATATTAGATATAAGCTGAAAAGTCTTGGAATGTTTTGCTGATTATTCCTAAACGTCTGTATTGAATATTTTATGTCAGATTCAAAATTCTTGGTTAAAATTGAAGTTAATTCTGATTATAGAAGTAAGCCACTAAATGCATAAATATTATACAATCTTTCCATACAATCAATTACTCATTTTGTCACCATGATAAATTTGAAAGTAAATTTTCCAACTGATTTATCAAAAGCAACATCATACCAATACCTTACATTTACTATTATTAATTTTAGTTTACAACATGAAAATATACCATCATTATAGACAAAAAAAAAAGCTTTTACAATTATTTTACAAAACATAATCAATTTTTATTAGTCATTATATATATGCACGCTCTAATATGTTTCCCTCCAATCAATATTACAACCTTTAGTTTTTTGATATTTTTTCCCTAGAAAATAATTTCAATTTTGATTATGAACATTTTCATGCTTACAATCACTGTTCAATAATAATCAGATTTACAGTTTGATTTAAAAATCAACGTTTTTAAATAATATTTTAATATTTATTACCATCAATTATTTATAGTATATATATATTGTGTGTGCTTATATATGTATGCACAATAAGTTTATTAGCTTCTAAAAACATACATAAAACAACTTTTTTTTTTTTAGAATTTGAATAAATTGCTTTAATTATATAAAATTAATAAATTTATAAGCCATGTCACAATTTTCACTTCTGAGTATTAGTATCTCAAAAGTTATTGAAGTGTATGATTAAAAATAACTTTATGATAAATGAAAAACCACAGGACTGTTTTGAAATTATGTTCAGTTCTTACTTTTTTTTTTTAACACATAAATTAAATATATAATAAATAAAGCTTTTAAATAGATTGGATGATTTTAAAATTTACAAGATTTGTCTTCATACATACATTAGTGTGAATACGAATTATTCTTCAATGTGTGATAAATATATTATTTTGGATTCAATTTGCATTAAGTTTAGAATTCATAATATTTAAAAATAATGAAAACAATAACAACAAAAAATGTAATAATAACTGGATGAACATATATAAAGATATATTTGAGAAATGGGATGATGAGAAATTTATTTCAATAACTGTCTTTCCAAAATAGAATTCAGAAAATAATTTTCATTCATTAAAAAAAAAACATACCATTTTAAATTTAAAACAACATAACACATTTTTATTTATGAAGTCTCCTGCTAACATATGATAAAAATTTTATAAATAAAAATTTACTTAAGAATTTTAGAATGATACTTTGTATATAAAGAACATAACTATGTAAGAAAAAATTTACTAATTTATAATAAACCCCCCAAAAATATAAATAAAATCTAGATGCTATAATAATAAATACTATGACGATGGTTACATATAATATATAATTTGCTGAAATCTCACATACTTTTAAAATATATACATAAAAAAATAAAAAATTACTAGTTTAATTATCAACATTGAATATTATACATTATATATGATGCCAAGTATTTTCTATTGGCCTAGAATGAAAGAAAAAGTTAGAGCACCTGAAAAATAGATGCAGATAAAATGTAATCTCTGAAATGTGTGACAGCCAAATAGAATGTAAAGATATTGCTTATATAATAACATATATATGAAAAAAGCATTAATTTCAACAAAAATTAACCTAAGATGGACATAAATTTAAAAGCTAAATTAGAAAAGTGCAAAATATTTCCAAATTTGTATATAGCTAAATAGAAAAAAAAAAGATTATCACCTGCATGACTATTTTTTATTAGCTTATTATATTTTTTCAATTCACTCACAATAAAATCATCAATTAACTTTTTAAAAGTAAATCTTTTGATTTTATTTTTAAATACTTTATAAATAAGGAATTATTTACAAAGGAAGAATTTTTTGCTTCTTTCATCTGTATATAAAACTGTCCAGGAATTGTTTTAATTAATAGAAGTCTGAATGTAAAAAAAAAACAACAACATATAAGAATCCTTTTTGTATAGATTAAAATCTTGACCATGATGTGAATCAGGGGTGGGGGAACTTTTTTCTGTCAAGGGCCATTTGGATATTTATAATACCATTCATGTACCATACAAAATTATGGACTTAAAAATTAACCTGCTACATGTGATCAAAAATTTAATTAATTTATCCCTAATCATCATTGGAAATGAACAACCTTTTCAACCTCTTTTTAAATTACAGCCATAATGTTTTTGTGAATTAAAAATAAAGTAATATCATTTGTACCGTTTATTTATATATGGTACAAATATATTGGCATTTGGTAAAAGCTAAGAAAAAGTAAATTTAGCGATTTTATTAAAAAGACGAAATTAAATTTTTTTTTTAGTTTGTATAATTTATTTTTTTAAAACGTACAATGAAAGTTAAATTTTTCGTCCATATCTTTTTTTTATCTAATTAAAGATAAAAGTAAAAATTGAAGAGAACAAAAGAGACACAAATTACTAATCCAGATAAGCTAAAAGAAAAATATTTTAGCTAATTAAAGATGGCAGAATTATGCTAAAAAAATAAAGACTTTGTAACTCAAAAATACAAAAGAATGCACAAGATTATCAACGTGTATTTTTGACAAACAAAAGGGGTGCGCAGAAGTCTGAAAACTGGACCCCAAATATAAAAAGGAAAAGACCAGTTAGATCAACGTCTTGTTTTGTCTGTTTTTCCTTTGGTTGGTCCTGGATAACAAAAATATATCCAGGACCACTCTATACTGAAATAATTCTGCATGTTGAAGTGGACCGGAGCTTTTGCTGACATCGTTCCTGAAAACGGACACCAGAAAAGCTTTCGTGACCACCCAGTAGGATAGACCAAGATCAACTTATAACCGATGACAGAGCTCATTCTTCTGCAAAAAAAAACTATGCATAGTAATCTACAATTTTCTCGCTAAACTTACCAGTAAGCTAAGATTAACTTTTCCCGATTGTGACTGTAATTTTATTATTCAAGAGACTCTTTTTTCCCCAAGAACCTTTAATTAATTGTTCAACTGTTATTTTTTATTAATGGATTCATGTCTGGATTAGCATGTGTCCTCTCCAGTTTTATTTAATTAGTAATTTATTTTTAAACATTTTAATTTGTTAGAATAAAAATCTTTATTTCTAATATCAACTTTTCATTGTATGTTATTGATGATTATTATTAAATTTATTAATATTAGTTTAGTAAGATTTGAAAATATAATTTACCTTTGCCAATACGTGTTGACTAAGCTCCAGAAATAATAATATTTAGAAAATAACTCTAGTTACAGTAAAATATGACACCGATTCTTTTAAAAACATTTTTCTTTTTAATTTTCGAGACGCGATGCGACAGATTTCAGTGGATTCTTATATGAATCCTGGCGCCCTTATAAAAGAAATAAAAGCTGATTCCATCGATAGTGTAAATCGTAACAATTACTAGGTAGAGTTGATCAGGAAATATAGTTATGTTTATAGAAATAGAAATGAAACTTTCTTCTTTTTCTGTAACATGATCAACTCACCTTCTAACTATTCTTCATAACATTTATATTCTCAAATTTCTTTTTATATTTGAGACAGATTAATTCTACAATAGCTAGGATGCAATTTTTTATAAATTTCTCTTTAGAAAATGGTTTCAAATATTCTCTTTTTTTGAAATAAGATAATTTGCTTTCACAGAATTTTCTGACTACTTCTTTATACTATTTATAAAATATGTCAGCTACTTGATGAAGCTCCTTTTCAAATTTTTTATTTTAATATTTCTTTCTTTCCTAACAATTTTGTTGTAAACAAAATATTTTAATAAATAGTCTCTTAATACTGGGTTTTTTATTAACTGGGATAACTTCCAGATATATCAGGCACATCAAATTATATTTCTTTCTATAAAAAAAATATGCATTGATCCATTTCTTTCAAAATGCATAATTTTTTTGTATTAAATTCTCTATCTTATTCGGTGTAACCATCTCAATAAAAAAAAAAAGATTAAATGCAAAATAATAATAATAAACAAAATAAAATTAGAGTTTTATTTTTCTTAGTATATGTTTCTCTGCATCATAGATTAAATCCATAATCAGATAGGCCACACAATATATATAATTTTTTGGAATATTACATCTCTAATACAATGAATTAGAACTATTATAAAGATTAAAAAGAGAAAAAGATGTAGTGGAGAAAATATTTTATTTTATTTACCTCTTAATTCAATATTTGCAGCATCCTCATGTTTAAATTGAAGTTTTATAAAAGACCATTTTATATATGTTTTTGGAAATGTCCGTGGAACACATCAAGTTGAATATGCATTGGAAATTTTCTGATAGAGATGCATTTAGGATTTTTCTTACAATTAGCTTACCATGGTCAATCTAGTTAGCCATTTATTATTGGTTGGTAAATATATATTAAGCTATTACTAGCGAGAAGTTAAGTGTTCTATGTTAATCAGAATTGGTCAGCTAAATGTAGATGCACTGACTTTAAAAATAAAAATACAGTTGTAATGTGATGTATCCTTTTCAATTTTTGGTGGAGACTTAATGGTCGTTGAACCATATCTTGCCATTAGGATCAAACTGAACATCTATGGATGCTGTTGCCAGCTTTTTAATACAGCAATTCAAAATTTATAAATAAATATTAACTGAAATAAAAGAGTGAAAGTAAGATATATATTTATTTGTGAAATGTATATTTTTTAACCCACATCAAATTGTCTACCTACACACAGAGATTTTTTTTTTATTATTGATTTATGTTTGTTATATAATTTTCAAAGATTAGATTAAAAAAAAAAAAAATACGATTTCTCTTATTTATAAAACTTCTTAAATAATTAAAGATACACAACCATTCAGTTTCTCTTTTCTCATGAGTTCAAAGAAAAAAAATATTAATAATAAAAACAAAGAAATAGTAAAGTAAAGACTCCAAAATAAATAAATAAAACTTGAAAATCACATTTTGCTAAGTAACAAAATGTTTATTTTTTTCTATAAACTTTCCTATTCCCAAATATTTTTATAACATTGCTAAAATTTTAATTATTCTAAAATATTTTGATACAAGTTACAAAAAAATTGTTAAATTAAATCATAAAAGAATTAGAAAAAAAAAAGAAAGACTAAAATTGTTTGGAAATAAAACACTGCAACAAGTAAAAAAGACATTGCAATTAAAAACAAAATACATACATATATTACACCAGTAGAAATGGTAAATAAATAAAAAAATTTTCAAATTTTAAATTGATTTTGATCAATTCTTTAGTTATTCATTTAGTCACTTCCAACATAGATTTTCCCTAAATATTGAGCAAAAGAACATTTTAAATGTGTAAAATAATCACCTTGCAAGCAGCTTCGATAGTTTTACAAAGGGCTCCTGATGAAGGCTCACAATGGAATACATGCACCATGAACTGGTCTTGAGCCGTGTGCATGATAAACGCACAGTTCCTAATATTTAAAATAATGTTAAATAGTATAAATATATTAAAATTTTACTTTAAAAAACATGAATATATAACTGCTTTTATATATACATAAGTAATCCAACATTTAAAATAAGTTGAAAATTGTATCTTTAAAAATTACCATAATTTAATTTATTTCTGATTGAAACCCATCAATGCTCCATTTTTTTCTTATTCCTGATCTTATCATGTCATTCAAATCAATTAACTCTGTTAGAATCAAATTATATATTAACATGGATGGATAATATATAATTTAATTATTTAATTGCTGTACTTATATTAAAAAGTAATTATTTAGTAATACATATTTTAATATAATATTTTTACATAAAAAGATGTAAATTTTTTATATGACTAAAAAAAAAAAAAAAATTAATTTGTAATAAATTCAAGCTTATTATAAGTATTTTTTTTTCCTAAGTGGGAATAAAAAATAAGTAATGTTTTTTTTTTTAATTAAAAAACTTTAAAGCATTTATCAATATACACTCGGATCAAAAATATTCTTTTTTAAATTAAACATTTCAAATATACACTATTTTCTATTTCTAAAATAAAATTTTAAAATAAATCTCATGCAATATGTTAAAAGTTATTAAACAAAATAAAAAAAAAAAAAAGCGTTAGCATATAAAAATAAAATTATACACTACTGCATTTCTAAAAAGTTATTTTTATATCCAATTTTTTTTCTTAATTTGTATTAATTAAAAGCATAATACTTTTGATGTAACTTTGAATTCTATGATTATTGTAATTTAAACAACCCTACACTCTAGCTTCCGCAAAACTTTTGAAAAGGATTTCCACATTTTATTAAACTTACTTGACGTTTCTGCCAATTCCTAAGAATGACAGATATCTGACACGACACTCCTCCAGTTGCTTGTCTGTACCCTAATAAATATAATGATTTAATAAACAAAGATGAAAACTGTATTAGAAATAAGATTTTAAATGAATTTATGCCAGTAAGTAATTTATAATGTGTAATATAATCAAATTATTCTAATAGAAATGACTTACAAGTAATAAGAAATTAATTAAAAAGTACAAACAAATTTTTCATTTCAAATCAAATTGATTTTAATGCAACGAATATTCAAAATTAAAAAAAAAAAAAACTGCTAAAATAAAAAATTAACAAAAAAAAAAAGTTCTTTTTTGTTTTCATCAGGATGATTAATTTCAGTAAAAAGTATGATAATGCAGCAAAAATTATTTCATTAAAATTTTTGATTAACATTTTTTATATACAAAATTAAGCAATCAATCACTATCATACATACACACAAAGAAAATTTAACAAAGACAATAAAGATATTTTACATACAATGCATATATTTTTCTTTTTTACATAATTAATCTTTTTTTTGCTTTTTAATTTTCAATATGGATTCTAAATAAGCAAAAGATGAACACACAGCAATTGGGTTCATTTGTATTAAGACAGGAATTCTCATATGTGCCAAACTTTATTTTGTTGTTAATAAAAAAAAAAATTAGATGCTTAAAAAAATATAAGGCAAATTATCTATGGATTCAGGCTTTTGGAGGGGACAAAAAAGATTTATTTACATATATATGACAAACTATTGTGGATTTAGAGTTTTGGATTACTTTCTATGTAGCGAAGTGTACTATGAAAAACAATTCTAAAACAAATAAATGCTACAAAATATATATTTAAATAAAATCAAGATCCTATGATGAAAGAACACTATTAGACAAAATATCATACCAATAATATTAATTTTCAGAGACTTCCTTTAATGATTAGATTTGTAAAGTTCATTTATCATTTTTAGTTTAATTATTTATTTATTTATGCCTTTAGCAATAAAATTTTAGCCATGACTTGGTAAAATAAAACGAAGAAGAATTATTGTAGACATTAAAAAAGATTGTTTATACTTTTTGTATGTCTAAGACTTTTATTTTGGAAAGTTCAATTTTACTTTTCAAATTAACATGTATAGTATTTAACAATTAAATAATTTATAATATTTTTGCATTTATATTTTTGATTTTATTTTTTTCTTGTTTAAAGGTTATGCTGGATGATAACTTAGCATTAAATGGGTACCTGGAATCGATCTCTAAATACATATATTTCAAAGCATATTGATGCAATAACAAACAAAATTTTAAAAACAATTACATGTGTTCTGTCATACTCCATTATATATACAGTATATAATATTGCAATATATGTATAATGTCTATACTAACTTAATGTAATTATATATATATGATAATTGAATGAGAAGGGTCAGAAAAAGATAATAAGTGAAAATAGTGAAGATTGGTATTAAGCCTTTTCTCATTAAAATTATAAAATATATAATTTTAAGTCTTCACATTCGATAATCCAATTTATAAAATAAATTAAGCGTATGTCACGCTTGAAAGTGAAGCTACAAGAATATAATAGAAATAATATACGCTAAGCGCTTTCGAGGTCCATTACCTCATATTCATAGCGGTACTGTGAGCTGCAAAATGTAAAAAATGGAGCGGGAGAAGTGGTATGCAAAGCATATGCAAATGGACTAATTATACCAGCGTTTAGAAATGTCGAAGCAGGTGTCACGTCTATTGATAGAGTAGTTATTATTATTGATGTAGTACGCTTCTAAACGCTGGTATAATTAGTCCATTTGCATATGCTTTGCATACCACTTCTCCTGCTCCATTTTTTACATTTTGCAGCTCACAGTACCGCTATGAATATGAGGTAATGGACCTCGAAAGCGCTTAGCGTATATTATTTCTATTATATTCTTGTAGCTTCACTTTCAAGCGTGACATACGCTTAATTTATTTTATAAATTAAAATTATCTAAGTTCATTAAATAATTTTAGATTTATACTAGCTATAATGACAAAATTTAAGTTGTTTAATATCAATAAAAAAGATTTCACAATCTTAATAATTTATATTTAGTAAAAATTAACAAAAAGCTAATAGAAAGCACTAAGACAGTATAATAAACTTCAGAACTTCCTAGGAATAGTTGTTGAAATTAATGTTCAAATATTATATACAACTAATCTATCATTCAATACACCAGGTATATATTTCTAAAAAGAATAAAAACATGCCAATTATAAAATATGTACATATAAATTAATAATAAATAAATAGTACAACTTAAATGCATAACAAAGTCCTACAATACTATGTATATACAAAGTTTCTGAATTGTTATTTAATAATAATTTTATAATTTTTTTCATTAAATGTATAAAGAAATTCATTTTATGAAAAAATAACACAGTACAATGACTTGATAAACAATAAATTTGCAACAATCAATGTTGCATCTAAAAGACAACTGAAAAAAATGTTTTTCTGTGCAGACACGACTTAACCTCTAAGATATTGTGCTAAACACACCCATAGCAGCATCCAAAACAGGCAATACAGCATGAAGACAGATATAATTTGAGAAAATATGTAGTATAAAATAAAATCATAATAAATAAAAATTTTAGTATCTAGATCATTTAAATTGGAAAACCCAATCACCATACATATTTTCTTAATTACTAAATACTTCCTTATGATTTTGTTTTTATTAATGAGTTACTAAATGTTATAATTTATAATTCAAATTAAATGTACAAATGAAAAAAAAACCATGTGCATAATTTAAGTTTGTAAGACATATACCTGACATCACTTTATAAATTTGCAGTGTTAAAACACAAAAAATTCTAAATATTATTATATAACAGAAATTAGTTTTACCAACTGCCTGAATGAATTGAATAGAAAATTGGTTGACTAGATTTTTTTTGACAGCTTTCTCAATAAATGGATTTCATCTAAAAAGGAGATACTAAGCAAATAACTTCAAATCATTAAACCATTCACCTAAGTGTTATTCAACTATCCAAAATATATGCTATAAAATATTTATTAACCAAAAATAATACAATTTTTTTTAGAATAATTTAATATAATTGCAGGTTTTTAATCACATTAGTAACTCATTAATGTCAGAAGAACATGCACACGTATTACAACGTTGTAATTTCAAGAACACCTTAAGAACAATTAAAATAATACATATATATATATATATTAATTCTAATATTCTCATGGGTAAATGAATTCATAGTATTATTTCTGGGAGCAATTAGCTTTCTCGGATCATAAGAATGTGTGTGTGGTGAAATTTAAAATCATTATTTTTTTCTTTTGTTATTTTCTCCTTATTCTTAAATTCTATTGGTTGAGAAGTTTAAAAAATATTTTATTCTCCAATAGCTATTTCCAAATATTGTTAATTTTCTTTAATTCACTCTTAGGCATTTTAAAAATCCCTGGAGCTTCCCTTGGTAGTTTCTGATCATATTGTTCAATTTTTATCAGAATGGATGTTTTATTAAAATTGATGTCATAGTTTGTTAATTTAATGTGTGAATAAATGACTGATGAATTAGATTTTTATCTGTCAAAATATGTTCTTCCGTTATTATGTTTATTCTATGATTGGTCTGTCCAATGTATGAATGTAAACAAATTCCACATGGAATTTCATCTTTAGGGCTTGGAAATACTTCATTAATTTTTTTAAATGTCGTATAAATTGTGTGGATATTATTTTTCCTTAAAACATTACTAATTTTATCAATTATTCCCTTTATATATGGCAGAACAGTCTTAATTTTTGAAGTATCAAAATCTTTTTTCTTATTATATAAAAGAGCCCTATTAATAATCCTGTGATCAAAATCATTAAGAAGCATTTTTTTAGTAGCATAGATATCTTGGTGAAAATGACTGTCATCAGAAAGTCTCTTAGTTCTACCTAACAATGTCTCTGACACTGAAAATAATTGTGCTAGATGATGATGATAAGAAAAATTTAGATATTCACTGGTGTGTATTTCGTAAGAGACTTTCTGATGACAGCCATTTTCACCAAGATATCTAGGCTACTAAAAAATGCTTCTTCATAATGGTTTTGATTATAGGATTATTAATAGGGCTTTTTTATGTAATAAGAAAAAAGATTTTGATACTTCAAAAATTAAGACTATTCTGCCATATATAAAGGGAATAACTGATAAAATTGGTAATGTTTTATAGAAAAATAATATCCACACAATTTATACTACATTAAAAAAAATTAATGAAGTATTACCATGCCCTAAAAATAAAGTTCCTTTGGAGTCTCAGGGTGAATATGAAATTCCATGTGAAGTTTGTTTATATTCATACACTGGACAGACCAATAATAGAATAAACATAAGAAAGGAAGAATACATTTAGGCAATTAGAGAAAAATCTAATTCATTAGCCATTTATTCACATATTAAATTAACAAATTATGACATCAATTTTAGTAAAACACATATTCTGGTAAAAATTGAACAACATGACCAGAGATTGCTAAGGAATTCTATAAAGATCTTTAAAAGGCTTAAGAGCATAAATGAAAAGTGTGAATTAAAGAAAATTAACAATATTTAGAAAAAGTTATTGGAGGATAAAATATTTTTTAAAACTTCTCAACCAATAAAATTTAAGAATGAGGAGAAAATAACAAAAGAAAAAATAATGATTTTAAAATTCACCACACACATGAGAAAGAAGAAGCTTTGAGGAAAGTACTTGTTATTGCACTGAAACATCAGCTATTTAGCTATTATATTTTTAGTACACGGAAGCTTCTGGAAATAATACTATATATATATAACAGATGCTATTTAATAAATTTTACTTGAAAACAAATTAAATATTATATTCTAAATAAATTAATTCCGAAACAATAACAATTTACATTACTCATTTGAATAAAATGAAAGTAAATCACTATATTTTTTTGATATTAAAAAAAAAAAAGCTAAAGCAGATGATAAAATATCCTTGGACTTATATTTTTGATAATGCAATAAATGAGCTTTTTTTTTTTAAGTGTCATAGCATTGGTCGGGACACGAACCCGCAACCCGGGCAACTGCCTGCAAGTGCAAGGAAGACAAAAAATGAGCTTTGATTTAAATTTCTTGTAAAATCACTTTCATAATTAGAAAAATAATAATTTTAAATAATCCATTGCAGGAAATACATATTATCCAACTATCAACAGATAAAAGTTTTTCCTAATTTACCATTCATCTAATAAAAGCAGTTTTTAAATAGCTCACTTCAGGACAAAACCCTCTTTAACATTCTCTCATAAAGGAACAGTAAAGGTTAAGGCATTATTTATCAGGATTAATGATTATTGGCTAGTGATGGTTTGAGCGGTTTTCCTCCTTATTTTTATTCTCTATCTAAAAAAGAGCTGGATATCTATTTATCTACAATGTAAAAATGAATTGATTGTTAGAAAAAAAAAAATTAAAGCCTGAATAGATTCCTAAAAAAGTTTTACCAATCATATCTTAAACTCAAGCAGGCCAGGCCCTTCAATAACTAGACATACGCCATATTATATATTTTCTGAAATAAAAGTTTATGAAAAATCTCATAACTTTGTATCAAAGTTTTTAAACCAAAACAAGAATATTCAAAAATAATATTATATAATTTTGATAAAATATTTTTCTAATTTGTTTTTTAATATTAACTTCTCTTTACAAAGACGGATAAAGTAATTAGACAACAAAGTACTATAATCAAGCAAAACAATATGATTATTGTCTGTTGTAGTTTGCCATTATTAATGTAATTTTCTTAACAATTTATTCTAGCATCCCATTATGAAAACTATATTTCTCACTATTAGAATTACATCATAACATTTAATAAGCCCATACATTATTATTTCAAGTTCAAAAATTAAGAAATTCTTATATATATATATAAAATCCACTTTAGATATAACAACATCTTTTAAAATGTGTGTAAATTAAAATGTCTGCTAAAATGTGATAAAACATTTTTATACTAAAATCAAGTTGAAAATTAAAAAATAAATAAATCTTATAATGTTCCCTATATAATATATAGTTGTAACTTCTAATCTATGTTTACTTTATGAAAATTAACAAGCAATTTAAAGACTTTACATACATTTAGTAATCACTTACATGTTCAGAAATTGTGATAGTGGAGGGAGCGATAGCAACATTTACAAACTGCCATTTTTCTGGTGGAATTGTTGCCATCATTTTATCCATAGCTGCATTAAGAATGTCAATTCCTAGCCAAGTACAAATTAAAAACAAAAAGCAAGAAAGTATTACTTGTAAATCAATGTTTGATCAAAATATATCAAATACACACACACACCACTGATATGCAAATAAACACTACACACACATACAATGCTTTTCTAAATCTAAAACTTATTTAGCTAACTTATGTAATTGAATGAAGTGAAATTGTTTACCAGAAAATTGAAAAAAAAAAAAATCTGCAGCAAATTCATTACAAACTTATGCACTTAATTTAATCAATCCCAAAAATATCAAGATAATAACAAAATGCAGTTATCCATGTAGAAGATTATATTTGAAGAATTCTTTTTTGATATCAGTGCTTTCATAAATTTTATTTTTAACAATAATTATCTATTATTATTTTTAGTAACTTTGTATTATGATTAGATTGTAAAAAAAAAATCAAAAATAGAGTAAATGTGTTTAACTGAAACGTACAATTTATGAAATTACCCCCCCCCCCCTCAAAAAGAGACCTACTTCCTCTTTCAAATACAATATTCTAAAGAGATTGTCATGATAGCATTTCAAATATCAGAAAAAATTTTAACAAATACTTTTACAGATTCCCACTCCGAATTACAAATACTGCATTATAATTAATGACTCGGCAAAATGAATAAAGATCAAGAAACGTTTTTATTTTGAAAATAATTTCTAAATTATTTTGTTAATCACTACATGATACAAAAATCTTAAAATTTCTTAAGTTTGTCTTTTAAGTTCCTATAAAATTCTCTTAAAAATTTATTGTCTTACAAACTAAATTAGAAAAAACTAAATCCATTTAATCGTTTTTTTTTTTTTTTGATACAGTAATATACTGTTAGTTAAACTAACCCACAGCTTGAGGTACTTGCATGCTGCCTAGATAGTGTGCTTTCAAGATCTTCCTCGGCTCCTCCATAGGTGTCGGGAACGACTGACCTAAACAATACATTCCATTTATAAATTATATTAAAATTAGATTAAAATATATATAATAAATGACATGCATTATCTATATTCAAGTATCCAGAATAAAATTATTACAATTTTTTAAAAGCTGATAGTTACCCTATATTCATTTGAACAACAACAAAAAAATAAAATAAAGGTTTTGCTATTTTATTCTTATTTTTGACTAGTTTTACAAAAATATTAACTTTAGATGTCATAATACATTTATATATTAAGAGATCCAAATTAATTCAAATAAATGACTACAAAAGATATTACACTGCATTTGATGTTACAACAGCCACATCAAATTCTCAATCTTTTAAAAAATACTTTTGTTTGATCAATAATCATTTCATTGGAATATTAAATTATTTTTCATTAAATGTTAATCATATATGACCTGATAAAATAATGGGTATATATATTAAATTAGTAATAATAGTGAAACATATAGCAAGGAAATTTAAATATATAATAAGTTAATTTTTTTTTGCCTTTACAGAAAGAACTCTAAAATGATACTAAAGAGAAAATGACAAAATTTGATTCAATTTTTATAACACTATAAAAAACATCAAATCTTAAATTATTATATCCAATTAACTGGAACATTGGTGTCCAATACTATTGAAGTATATAATGTTTCAGATAGCATTTACTAAAGATAAAAGAATAAAAAGCTAATTGTGGTCAAAAATCAATGGCTATTACAGAAAATGACAGACAGTAAAATACAAAACAAAATCACAGTAAAAACAAATTAAGTCAATAAGAATCTGAACATTTAGTGTAGATATTCCATTTAAAGGCATCCTACTATTCAGACTAATACCAACAAATATTTAAAGACCACTTTAATAGCTTTGCACCTATTTAAAAGATCAACAGTTAAAAACTGTGAATGCTATTATGTGGAAGAGATGGTATTAAGAGCATAAGAATCGGATAAATAAATTGACAGGAGATAATGACACATGGTTGATCAAACCATCATTGGTAGAACTGTTATTCTATAAAAAAATCATAATACAGGATAATACAATTACCGTTCAGCATAGATGCACCACAACCATAAAAGAATGGACAACTGGGAGGTCAGAATCATTTTTAGATAATATTGTTACTTTCCAAGATGATACTGGTCAAATTCACAAGCCAAGTAGTCAAATATTAGTTTGAAAAACATAAAACAGTGTTATATTCTTGAAGAACAAACACTACATACTGGTAAAATATTATTTAATTCAATACCATTAAGAATATAAGAAATTTTTGAGACAAAAATAGCTCTATAAAATATTATTAAACATATCATAGATGTTTCTATAATTCTGAGTAACCTCATCATATATTTACAAACTACTTAAACTAGCATCTATTTAGATTAAACAAAATAGACAAAAAAAAAAAAAAAAATTCTAAAATTTGCTGGAAATATGTATAGAGTTATTTAAAAATATCAATATTAAAAATAAAATTCTCAATAAACTATAAAAATTTAAAATAATACATACTATTATAATTACTGTGGGCTGGTTTCAAAGTAGTCCGACGATGTTCAGTAGGTAGATTTGTGGGCCGAGATATCTGCATCCGCTGGACTGAAGTATTTCCTGTATTAACAGGTTGAGCCAATGTATGCACCAAACTTCTCTCAATCATAATCTTCTTACAAATGTCTCGCAAAGTATTCGCAATAGCTCTTGCAGGTGTATCACAGCGGAAGACATGACACATATATTTACGAGTAGTTCGATCTCTTGCTACATACGCAAAATCTCTAGAAAAATAAGCCATGATGTTATGGGTCCAAACTGTCATGCACTAATGGAAAAAAGTTATTGGTGCCAGCAATTTTATGAAATAATCATTTTGAAGCACTTTAAAAATACATTAATCCAGTTTTTTTTTTTTTATTTAAAAAAAAAAAAATCAGTTGTTTAATGTCTGAAACATATTTAAAAGTTACTTTTATTTTCTTAGATATATGATCTCTATTTTTTCCATTAATATTTACAATCCAACAGTTTATATTTGAATTCATAATTCAAATCTAAATGAAAGGATGGGAGGGAGATTAAAAAGATACTGCAAGCTCTTAAAAGCAAAAATTTAAATACAACAAGAAATTCATAAAATTATTAAAACATGCATAAATAAAAACATTTATTAATAACTGCATTTTAATTATTACATTACACTTATTTCATTAATATAAGATATTTCACATATTTGAAAAATACTTATGCGAATATTTAAAAGCTCAATGTTTGCAAAGAATTTTAAAATAATTTTTATATTTTCCCTTATTTTACTATGCAGAAACATAAAATATTTATAACAATATTATATATATTTTTTAAAAAAAATCCAATTACGTTTTAAATCTTATAATAGCAGATGATAGAATTTATGTAATTATTTGTAAAGAAAATTATTTTTATGTAAAATAAAATAAAAAAAATTTTTTTTTGCATATTTTTGAAGATACTTTTTTACTGTTTCGTTAATCTGCAATATATCTCATATGCTGAGTATATAATTTTTTATTATTATATATATACAGATTAAATAAAAAAAATTAGTACATAAGTCATATTAATGCTCACTTTTTTACCTCATGTAACAAGCACAATAAAAAAAAAAAAAAAAAGTGAAATTGATATCAGTTTCCTAAATTTATGGATAAGTTTAAAAAATATTCAATTAGTTAAAATACTGGTTTAAATTGTTTAATGGATAATAATATCAATAGATGCTAATAATGAGACATCTGTAAATTAATTGTAGTCAAAAAATCAATTCTTATTGAGACAGACTGATGAACAATATAAAAGAGTATGATCAGAAAAAAAATACATGCTTGAATATTCTAATATCTACCTAAACAATCTACTGAGAGATTCACTAATAGTAGATTTATAGATGAGATTCAAAGTCACTATGTGAATGTTACAATACTGAAGTCTATTAAACATATTTCTTTATCCAAATTTTAGATACTGAAATCAAACTTATTAATTTTAGCATCCACATGATAGTATTCTTATACTGGAATCATGGTTTGAATATTTTGATAACCAGATTGATCTCACGATACAAAAATTATTTCCAGAAAGCACTTATATTTTCTAAGATGACAATGCCTAATTCATACAGCAAATGAAGTCAAATATAGCTTGAGAAACATGAAAGTGATGTTACATAATATCCTCAAGGAATTATTCTGCAAATTACTTCATTTAAATATTACTGAGCTTCTAAAGGCTATTCTTGAACAAGCAAGAGACTGATATCTGCAATTTGATATTTTCAATTTTGTCTATCAAAATTGGAGACATTTTACCATGATGAATTCAAATGCTAAATAGCAATTTCTTAATATAAATAATAGTCCTATATTATATCAACAAAGATAAGCCTTCTTGTTATTTTGTCCAATCCATGTAAAATTTATATAGGTCCTAACAAATCAGGTGTGAAAGAAAAAAAAAATCGTAGTTATTATAATAAATTTGCTAAAAATCAAAAGTATCATTGCTATGAAATATTTTTACACTATAATAAAATTGTACGTTTATTTTTGTTTTTTTTATGTAAAACTTCTCAAAGTATTTAATTATATTACGTACTAAATTAGATTTTCTATATTAAATATGTTAAAATTTTCACAATAGTCATGTAAATATATGAAAGAATATATGTTATTAATTTCATTCTGTCAAATATATCAATGTTGAAAAAGACTGTATGTCTAGAAAGAATGCCTACCTTATAAAAAATTAATAATGTAATATACAATATTTATATAAATTATCTTTAGAACTTTAATCACAAACAATAAATTTATTTGAAAATTATTATTACAAAATGGATAAATTCACATGTAACAAACTTCAACATTTTTATTTATTAAATAATTTACAGATATTCAATGTAAAATGTTATATACAAAATATCCAACCAATATTTCAATTCATGTCATGTATAGCTCAGAATATGTACACCAACCTCTAAAATTTCAATGAACCTCAAATTTTGTTTCAATAAACCATTGAAACAGTGTGCTTTTTTCTGCAGATTAAGTGTTTAAAAACCCCCAAAACCAGTAGTCATAGTAAAATAGAACTCAGAAAAAACTGATTTTTTAAAAAAAATTAGATATGCCAAATATTTCTACAATTTTCTAATTAATTTTTAATTAGATTACATTTATAGAATTAATTTATATATAAACTATATTTTACTGATGATCATTTTTTCAGTAATCTATAAACTGCAAATCACTTTCAGTTGAAGACATTGCATGAATTGAAAAAAGAATTGCCTAATATTAAATGGGACATTAGTGAACTTTCTGAAGTTAGAAAAAAAGGTAAAGAGACAATTTAAAAAAGTGGATATATACTTCACTGCAATTGATAGTTCAAATAAAGTGAGATTCATTATAAATAAAAAAAAAAAAACAGAATAACATGTGTAGACTGATAATATACCAAAAAGAGGGACAAGATTAATGTTCTATGCGGTAAGATTATTCTAGAAACTGCTAGAGGGCCAAAACACTCCGACTCTGGACATTCCTGAAGTATACGTAAAAACGATGTCCTGATCGAGCTGGTTCTGAAAGACCGAAAATTTGAAAAAGTCTTCAGCTGAAGAAGATAAGAACTGCAATGGGTAACATGAAGTGTCATAATAAATGAACTGAGTATATAACAAAACTTACCAATTACAAACTATAAAACTATATGAGAATTTAAGTGTTATATTAACGTTATTATAATTTGAATATTTAACCGTGTCATGAATTAATTATTTCCTATCGCCATTACATACTATTATAGTTATTATTAACGATTGTGTTTGTAAAGAATAAATATATATAGCACCTCAAACTGTTAATTTATTGCTTTTCGGGTAAACTAGGGCTTCCCTGAATACAGAGCAAGATGGCGCAGTCCAACAGGATTGAGGGGGTAGATAATTAAATAAAAATAGGAAAGAAAATTATGGCGTTCTCTTTGCAAAATATTGAGGAATTCAATGTTAGAAATTCGACGGTGGGAACTTTATGTTGAACAATTAGAGATAAATGAGGTTAAATAAAATAGAGGATGACATTTTGAAAGTTTTGACTTTATTGTTGTTGTCAGGAACAGACGTTTTACATAGAGCTAAACAAGTTGCTAATGTGAAGGAGCCAGAAAAATTGCCGTATACTATTCTGGTGGAGAAACTAGCCACATATTTCCAGCCAACAATTAATAAAAGAATCACAAGGCTACATTTTAGAATGCATAAACAGCCATGGGAAACTTGTGTTGAATATAGCCTTGCATACTTTAGCAAGGGACTGTGAGTTTTTCTCTGACCTCGGCGACATGCTTCTAGATGAATTTCTTTTCAGCACGGTCGATCATGGCTTAAGGAAAACACTGCTTGCTGAAGCAGATATCGATTTCAAAACTGCTATTGTCAAGTGTGTAGCCCATAAATTAATATTGTCTAACACACGAGTTCCAAATCAGATCTAAGGAGGAAGCCATTGCTATGACTATTTTCCATTGAAACATCGTGCAATCAATCATCTTCTCAACTTCCAGGTAAAGATCTAATTTGTTATTGTTGCGGAAATAAAGGTCACGCAAAAATAATATGCAAATTTAAAACACAAAAATGCCGTATTTGTGGGATTAAAGGCCATTTGGCCCGCGTTTGCAAAAAAGAAAAACTAGGTCAACAACAGTCGAATTAGAAATTGATCATACCCACAGTAAAGAAACAAGAAATTAAATTGTATAAGGACTTTTTGAGCGAACAAATTATGGGGGAATTAAATGTTGCCGAAACTGAAATCATGATGGATAGATAGTAGAGCTGGATTATCCCTATTCCTTGGTGATTGGAATAAATCAAAATCCACTGCTAAGAACACAAATTCAATATAAATAAGACTAGCACAATCACAACTGATGTGAATGGCAATAATGTACAAATCCATGGAAAAGTAAATGTCCCAGTTAAATTAAATAATAATCATAAGATATCACCATTGTACATAGTAAAAAGGGATATCAAACCATTGCTTGGCCGAAATTGGTTTCGTCCATTAGGCATTGCCATACAAGTCATTATGACAGTTAAATTAGAAACTGTTATACGGAAAAAAATTTCACAACTATTCTCAAAACATTTAACAACACTAAAAATGAGTCCACTGGATATTGAGTTATTTGGTGATGCTCTGCCAATGAGGTGCAAACCTCACAAGGTTTCGTTCGCATTAAGGCCTAAAGTTGAGAAAGCTATTAATGAACTGGTAAAAGAAGACATCCTATCGCTGCTTGAAGACTCAACATGGGCAATCCCAGTTGTAGTGATACTCAAACCAGATGGTAGTTTGCATTTGTGTGGTTATTATAGTCATGGTAAATCACTACTTGAGAAAAAGTGCTTATTCAGTTCCCAGTGTTATAGAAATTTTGACTTCATTACAAAAAGTTAAAGTTTTCACAAAAATTGATTTGCGGTCTGCTTTTCACCAGATTCTAATTACAGATAGAACAGCTAGAATATTAACATTATGTATACATATTGGACTGTTTAAATGTGATACATTACCCTATGGAATTACAATCCCTCCAAACCATTTCCAATCTAAAAGTGGACCAATTGTTTACATGGTCTAGATGGTGTGATTCCATACTTGGATGACATACTAATCTATGCCGTGTCTGAAACTGAATTGGAAAAATGTATTTCAACGGTGTGCTCAAAATTGTTGACATGAGAGTTAATACCAATAATTATATTTGGTCTACATCTGAAATTAAGTTTTTGGGGCACGTCAAGATAAACATGGGAAGCCCCCAAACCCAAAAAAAGGGGGTGGTTAATGCCCTGGTCCCAAAAAATGTTAAGGACCTACAGGCTTTTTTGTGTCTGCTCAATTTTTTTGAGTTTTTTTTAAAGGGCAAGGCACATGTATTAACTCCACTCTATGATTTATTACATAAGAAATAATGTTGTAAATGGAAACCAAGAACAACAGATTGCATTTGAAAAGGTAAAAGACTTGTTGTTCTCTGAAATTGCAGACACTTCAGAATATGGTATTGATGCCGTCATTTCCCACTTAGAGAATGGCCGTGAGTGACCTATAGTGTACGCATCTCATACTTTATCACCTGCAGAAATCAATTATAGCCAGCTGGACAAGGAGGCTCTTGCTGTTGTTTTCGGTGTAAAAAAATTTCATCATTACATATATGGCCATAGTTTTATGCTCTAAGTCGATCACCGACCATCATTGGATATTTTTTCCAAAAATAAAATAACCTCAGATTCTTCCAGTCAAAGAATGATACACTGGATCAACATCTTAGCTGATATAACTACAATCTGCTATATAAACCTGGAAAAAAAATAGCACATGCAGATGCATTTTCATGCTTACTTTTAAGGGCGCATAAGCCATGTGGATTTATGGAAGTAAATTTACTCGAAGTTGTAAAAATGGGAGACCCATTAAATAGTGCTACAGTGGAAAGGTGGACTCAAAAGAATCCCAGATGTAATCGATTAAAGACCTGGATTAGACTTGGATGGCCTAATCACCGGCCAACTTTCTTACATCCAGCTATATAGAATGCTCGGCATTACCTATCAGTCTGTAATAACTGTATTGTTCAAAATGATTATATTTTATACCAGATGAAGGACATTCTCAAGTACAGGACACCCTGAGGTAGTAAAGATATAAGCCATGGCATACTTATATATGGTGGCTCCACATCAATCAACATATTGAACAGAATGTAAAAACATGCTTAAATTGTCAAACAGCGGTAAATCTACCTAATAAAATGCTAATTTTCCTGGACTGAGCTGAATAAACCATGGCAATGTATTAATAAACCATGGCAATGTATTAATGATATGTGTGGATGCTTTTAGCAATTGGATAGAATATAGTACTGTACCTTCAGTTAATACTAAATACACCATTAAAGCATTAAGAGAGATTTTCTCCAATCATGGATACCCGAATGTTATAGTTTCAGATAATGGAACTGGTTTTACTTCAGACGAATTTAAAACATTTTTATCTGATAAGGGGAAACAACACATATGAACACCCACTTATCATCCTGCTTCAAACGGTTTGGCAGAAAAAGCAGTACAAACTCTCTAAGACAAATTAAAAAAAAACCAGTTTTACAAAAATGGATAACTCGATAGAAATCATGTTTTTCCAAGTTTTTTTACCTAATACAAAAAACGGAAAATCACCTGCTGATCTATTATTTAATAGAACTTATCGTACGCATCTTGCTAAAATCATGTCTCAGACAGAAGTAATGAAACAGAATTCTGAAAATCTAAATAATCAAAAAAGTTTCTCAATATTTAACATCAGTGAAACAGAATGGTTATGGAACATGCTTAAGAAAAAATTGACACCGGTTATTGTTACTGGAATAGCATCAAAGGTTATATGTTTGATAAGGCTTAAAACTGGCCCATGTATTAAAAGGCACATAAATTATTTACGAAGATTTATTACTACCCGCTTGGAAGAGAAAGAAACTTCAATGGAAACTAATAACCAATGGGAATTTTTATCTAAAGAAGAGAGGGAGTCTTTACCCAAATAATGTTGACAGAAGACTCTCTCACAAAACAAAGTTTGAATGAAGAAAGTCTAGACTCCCCTGGCCCTAGGCAAACCAAGACAATTAGTGAAATCGAAGCACATCACACTACCTAGATTCCTAGAAAATGTAAACCACCAATGAGATTTAACGACTATGTTCTAGAATAGCAGGAGGTGTTCTGTGCGGAAGAATTATTCTAGAAACCGCTAGAGGGCCAAAAACCCTGACTCTGGGCATTCCTAAAGTATAGGTAAAAAGAAGGATGATCTGATATCACTAATCCTGAAAGAATTCAAAACAAAGCAAAACTCTCCATATAGTAGTGCCATCTTGTGCTAACAAGAGCAATCAATGGATACCAGAAGGCTTGTGCATAAAATCCCTATCTAGTGCCTACTCATCCAATATCCCCAGACTAGTTTCTGGCTTGTGGCCTTCTAGTCTGGGGATATTGGATGAGTAGGCACTAGATAGGGATTTTATGCACAAGCCTTCTGGCATCCATTGATTGCTCTTGTTAGCACAAGATGGCACTACTATATGGAGTTTTGCTTTGTTTTGAATTGTTTAATAACAATTATGTGCTAGTATGAGATAGTGATCATGTGATGTTTAGTGGTTTAATCCTGAAAGACCGAAAATTGGCAGAAATTTCTTTAGCCGAAGAAGATAAGAACTGCATGAAGTCTCATAACTGAACCGAGCATATAATGAAGCTTATAGATTATGAACTATAAAGCTATATGAGATTTAAGTGTTATATTAACATTATTATAATTTGAATATTTAACTATGTCGTGACTAATTATTTCCCATCGCCATTACATACTATTATAGTTATTATTAATGATTGTGTTTGTAAAGAATAAATAAGTATCACCTCAAGCTGTTTATATTTGATTAATTTATTGTTTTTTGGGCGAGCTTACTGATGATCATTTTTCAGTAACCTATAACTGCAAATCTCTTTCAGTTGAAGATAGATTGCATGAATTGAAAAAAGAATTGTCTAATATTAAATGGGAAATTAGTGAACTTTCTGAAGTTAGAAAAAAAGGTAAAGAGACAATTTAAAAAGTGGACATATACTTCACTGCAATTGATAGTATAAATAAAGTGAGATTCATTGTAAATAAAAAAAAAACAGAATAACAACATGTGTAGACTGATAATATATCAGAAAGAGGGGCAAGATTAGTTATTCAAATTAACAAAAAATATCAAATGCAGAAAATTTAGGTTTATATCATAACAAGTTCTTATCATGATGAAGAAGTAGGGGATTTCTATATGAATGTACAAAATCCTTTTGATCAGAGCAAACAACATTTTAAAATTCTCATGTGAAACTTTATTCTTTAGAATTGATAAATGACTAAAAGATGAAAATTCTGTTGGTGAATTTAATTTTGGTGATAGAGAGAAATACACACTTGTGGAATTATCATAAAAACTGTATATTATTAATTCTTTCTTTGAAAAAAATCTAAATAAAAATAGATGTGGAAGGATCCAAATGAAGGTACAACAGAGTTTGGATTATAATTTGATTAAAAGATAATATGTATTTCAAGATTGCAATGTTCTTTTTAGATTTGACACAGAAAATAATCCTTGATTAGAGGGATGTAAAAAACATGTGAATGCAAAACTAAAGAGATGATAATTATTAAAAAATAATAATACTGACAATTGATATTCTTCACCTTCAGAAACACTCCAATAAATTTAAATTAGAAATTGCAAATCATTTAAAAATATTAATAGATTTTGAAGATGGTTCAAATTTGATTGAAATCAATATGAAAATAACTGACACCCTGTTAAGAATTGCAAAAAAAGATATTTGGCACACACACACAAAAAAAAGCAGCAATTTACTAGTAAACTTTCGAACGAGACAATATATATATAAAAGCAATATGGAAAATTTTAAGAATACTCCATTAAAAAGAATTGAATAAGTAGTTCCTTAAATGGCACAAAAAGGGTTAATAAAAGACTCAAAAGAATAAACAACAATTTAGTATTGGAAGAAAAGTTTCAGCAATAAGATTGAAGTTTTACCAAAAAAAAAAAAAAAAAAGAGATGGTATTATGAAATGTGTGAGAGTTCAATAAATATAAATTATATAATAATAAAGAATGAGAAACAAAGTAACTCTTACAATAATTACATCTATAAAAAAAGGAAAAGCTCCAGAAAATGATGGAATTATTAATATTTTAAGAGAAGCAGATGAAGAAATAGAAAAATTATTGGCAAAGCTGTATACTAAATGTCTTAATGATAAAGATGTATCAACTGATTAGAAAAATGCAGTAGTAATATTACAATTTAAGAAAGATGATGAAGATTTAGAATTACAGATCTACAACTTGTCTCAGCGAAATTTGGATTCTAACCAATCACAAGAACAAGCTGGATTTAAAAATGGTATTAGCATAGTGGATTAGATCCAAATATTGAGATAAGTTATAGAAAGGACCAGAGAATATGAGTTACCATTATGTTTTGGTTTGTAAACTATGAAAAGACATTACTGACAGTTGATATTCCTCATCTTCAGAAACACTCCAATAAATTTAAATCAGAAATTGCAAATCATTTTAAAATATTAACAGATTTTAAAGATGGTTCAAATTTGATTGAAATCAATAAGAAAATAACTGACACTCTGTTAAGAATTGCAAAAAAAGATAGTTGGTACAAAAAAAAAAAAGCAGCAATTTACTAGTAAACTTTCTAATGAGACAATGTACATAAAAAAGCAAATGGAAAATTTTAAAAATACTCCATTAAAAAGAATTGAATAAGTAGTTCTGTAAAATGGCACAAAAAGGGTTAATAAAAGACTCAAAAGTGTAAACAACAATTTAGTATTGGAAGAAAAATTTCAGCAATAAGATTGAAGTCTTACCAAAAAAAAAAAAAGAGATCGCATTATGAAATGTGTGAAAGAGTTCAATAAATATAAATTATATAATAATAAAGAATGAGAAACAAAGTAACTCTTACAATAATTACATCCTCTGAATTGCCAAACATTTTAAATTACAAGGTAAGATATATAATTAAACTATAAAGAAAGGAAAAGCTCCAGAAAATGATGGAATTAATATTTAAAAAAAAGCAGATGAAGAAATAGAAAAATTATTGGTAAAGCTGTATACTAAATGTCTTAATGATAAAGATATACCAACTGATTAGAAAAATGCAGTAGTAATATTACTATTTAAGAAAGGTGATGAAGATATTAGAATTACAGATCTACAACTTGTCCTCAGCGAAATTTGGATTCTAACCAATCACAAGAACAAGCTGGATTTAAAAATGGTATTAGCATAGTGAATTAGATCCAAATATTGAGATAAGATATAGAAAGGACTAGAGAATATGAGTTACCATTATGTTTTGATTTGTAAATTATGAAAAGGCATTTATTCTTTATAAGCATTTCAGTGATTAAATATTTTGATCACCAGGATCTGGAATATAGTAACAAAATTAGTATTGAAATGAGTGTACAATAGCATGATTCCATATCTCTAAAGTTCTTTACAGCAGTTTTACTAAGAGTATTGTATAGATTAAAATGGAAAAACTAAGAAAATAAAAGTAAATGAAGATTATTTAAGACCTCACAAAAAGTGGGTTTTATATCTTTCCAACTCATCTTTTATTCTATTCTTTCTATATTAATAACTACTGGCTTTTCTTAAGATCATTAATCATTACATTTTTTATCTATTTCCAGTCTTTTCAATGTCTAATCCAATTTTACATTAATTTTCTTAGAAAAAAAGCTTTTTCACACTTCATTTTTTCGAAACTTTACAATTCATAACTTTATCTTCCAAAAATATCTTTCCCATTCTTTCCAGATCCACATTGCTATAACCTTCAATTTTTTCTCCTCCTTCCTTTTTCTAATAACATTCAAAGATCATTTTATATAAAACTGTATTTTTAAATAAAATGATTAGCAAATCTTTTTTTTATATATATCTCATACAAAATATCCTCAATCTTAAATAAACATCTGATCATAACTGCAATTTCCATTTTATTTCTTTAACTCTACTTCAAATATTTAAAAGTACTAATTTGCAATTAAACTTCATTTTCAGATTAGTATTCTTTATTATTCTATCCATCTTATGTTCATGATTTTGGTTAGTTACATTTATTTTTGTTTTAAACATATTATACATTTCATTAGTTTTACTTGGAATTTTATTAAGCTCATTTTCATAATCTGACACATAAATAACAAATCCAATACAATAAACTCTATCCTCTCTGATATTAAATTCAACTGCATTTAAATTAGCAATCAATTTAAATAAATATAAAACAAAAGTTAGCTAACTACTCTAGATACAACTCTTCTACACATACACACTTATATTTTTCTAAAAAATAAAAAAAATTAATCTTGCAAATATCTTCTGATTCATGTAAAATTTTCCTAACAATCATTTTACCTTTCATCTGTTTTTTCCTCTTTAAAAGATCTAATAAAATAATATAATCCATTCTATCAAATGCTTTTGAAAATCAATTTCATAAACATTAATCTACTTTTTTCATTCTTATTATTCTATTGCTCATCTCTAATTAATGAAACTGTTATTAAGATAAAAAAGTGTAATTTTTTTGTAAATATGTCTATTCTAGACTTGCAACAATATTTTAACAATTTGATGATAACTAACATATAAAAATGTTTAAACTAGTTCCCAGTCTGTGTAGTTGGTGGTCTGGATTCAAAACTTTAAGATGACAATCAATTTGGACAGCATATTAGGTATCATCATTTGTCCTAATACTTTCTATTGGAATAAAAATTAAATAACCAGAAATTGGCCAAAGAAATCTTAAGACAATGATTGTGTGTCTTATGTCCTGACTTAATTAACTAACATTAAAAAACAAATATGTTCGATCTACTAATATATATAGCATATATAAAGAATGTATGTGCTAATGGAAATGGTAGGTATGCTATAAGCTGCCTATAGTTTTACATTTATTTATATAATTAATATTGATACAGTAAATTTTATTATATTAACACCAATTTCAATTTATTACATATATATATATATATATTAAAATTAGTTCTATGATTTTTCATCACAACTATATATCATCACTGTCTAAATTATCACGTACTTTTCATCACAGTTCATAATTATTATGCAATATTTTAATATAAAAAACCTTTTTTTGCATAATTGATACAGTTTTTTGCAAATAAATAATATAAACTGAAACTGTATTTTTTCAAAAATAAATAAAAATGACAAACACAAATTTTTATTAGCAGAAAAAAATTAATACCAGAATAATGAAATATTAAAATATAGAGAATTAAAAGATGGTATTTCTCTTCTTTTTTTTTATTAACCTATGCTGTAAATAGATCGTTTTTCTAATCTAGTGCTCATATGTTTCAATATTTTAAAAATTTCATTTCTAATTCAATAGCTTGTTATTAATTATAAATTCCTATTCTTTTTACAGTTTATATTATATATTTACAAAAAAAAAAAACTTATTAAATTATGGGGGAAAAAACCAAATGCATATCTATGCATACAAGATCCAATTAAAAAAAAAAAAAAAAAATGGAATGAAAAGGAAATGATAAGCTTTTTTTTTTCTATAAAAATATTTATTTAGAGACAATAAAAACAATTATAAATGATAATACTGAATTGTTTTTCTTACAATAGAAAAATTAAAAACCTTATTTATTTTTTCAAAATGATTATTTTCTATAGAAATACTAAGTCAAAGAGTAGGTAGCAAAATTACCATGCAATTTAAGCTAAAGACACATTCATGCTAATTAAAAAACATTTATAAAAATATTGTATTATATTTATCTTATTGTGAATAAAGTTTTAAAAGGGGATAAAAAAAAAAAGACAAAATGTTATAAAAATTCTAACAAAAACATCAACATGCAGAAATGTTTATTTACTGCCAAGAAGTGCAATGATACATGATCATGCTCTCTAGAATGCAGTGAGAAGTGAGTATTTACCTCTCCCTGTGCAGACAGAAGCATGGAGAAAAAGGAAGGAAAAGGGGGGGGGGAAAGAAAAAAAATATCAGTTGAATTTATGGAAAAAATAATAAATACACAACATATGTATGCACTATATAAATAAAAACACATTTATTCAGAAACACAAATGAACACATATGTAAATAAATACACATACAATCATTATTAGAAATTTATTATACATAAATAAATAAACATAAATGTGATAAATCATTAATTTCACTTTAAATGTAATAGCAAAAGAAAAAACATCAAAGATATCAGTCAGAAATTATAATTCAATTAAAAAATTCTGACAATTGTATTTTAGAAAATCACAACATATATTATTAGATCATTAAAAAACATATTAGTTATCTGTTAAATGTCAATACCTTAATACAAAACTAGAACACTTTTCTAAGACTTTCTACCTCTTGTCCAACCTCTCAAGTACACCTAATTATTACTTTCTTAAGAACATCTAGCAACTTCTTTCTATCCCTTTTTCTTTTTCACTTCATAGATGATTTTTACAACTACATTTAATTAAAATACCTCTGTCTAGATCAATGGAGTTTCGTTAATTATAAAATCATATTAAAAGCTGTTGCACATATAATTTTAGCTACTGATGATCTTAAACTTGAAAAATCTATAAAGAAAATACTAAACATTTTTAGATTTTTTTTAATGGTGCAATAGATGAACCTCCAGAAGCTAGTATTTTACAACTTCTATAAACCTTTATCACAAAAAAAAAACAAAACATGTTAACTCATGTCCATTTTTATATAAAAGAATTGAAAAAAAGTGTTTTATATATTGCATGTTAAATGATCAGCTGAAAAGTAAATTTTGTGTCATAAAAATTTCCTCGCAAAAGAGTAGATCAAATTCATAACTATAAACATGAAAGCTGTGTATAGTTTGAAATTTTATAGTTTATCTAAATAATGTTATCTTTTATATTAAACATGAATGTGAAATCAACAATATTTTGATACTGTTAAAAAATTGAGAACTTCAGTTATATAAACTGCAAAAATAATGAATATTTTGGCAAAAAAATGCTGAACATCAAGTCATATAGATATTTTGATTAATTCTATGTTTGCAAAATAGTGATCACTATAAATGCTAAATAATTTAGAAAATTAGTTAGCATTATTTAAAAGATTAGTGCTCACCGATCACTTTATGGTTATTTAATTTTCAAATAAAAAAATTACTAATGATGCAGACCTTTAAACAATTTGATTTCTGGCTAACAATCTGTTTGTACTATAAATGCATTATTATTTTAATGTTCTCCAATGAGTGGTTAATTCTTTACTTAATCTTTGTAGTTATTATAATGTTTTAAGATTTGAAGTAATAATAACTTGTAGTACAATTATCAACCATCTCTTTCTGCATTATTTTGATTTGCTGTAAATCACAAATTTAGAAATAATGACAAACAAATCATAATGCATATGAATAATTGCATAATTAATTTCATTGCTAGATTTGTAAAAGTACTGTTTTCTTGAATGAAAACTGAACAAACGAAATGTATAACTGATAGCTTTTATGGCCAGCATAAATATGATTAACTCCTAGTGACAGGGATCAAGATTTAATTTTTAAGTTGTAATGTTTTGGCAATAACCACAAAAACAAAAAAAAAAGGCCATGAAAAAATAATTTTATTCCTTAATAATTCAAAACATTATTGATTATAGCAGGATGTAAAAAAAAAAAAATGATAAAAGTAAATTGGTTTAAGACTGATTTATATCAAGGAAATTCTTCTCTATTGGTCAATGAAGCTGGAATTTAATTCCAAAATAGATGGAGAAAGTAGGGATAAGGTGTTTTTAAATGAATGAATATCAAAAATAGCAATCATGATAACTTTTTCTTGTTTATAAACAAGAAGAGTATTTACTTTCACTCTATTTTTTTAAAAAAACCTGAAGATTTTGGAATCCAATTTTTTCTTAAAATTATATAGATATTTATATACTTCTAAATCATCTCTTATGTAATGTATATATTTTAATATTGTTGCCAACACCAAGTAATTTTAAACAGAGTTTTGTCATCTGGATTTAGCATCACACTTTAAATTATAGATGATCTTGAGTTTATCTCTTTCCATCAGGGATGAATACTGTACTAAGTAGGGCCTAAGTAAGCTTAAGATCCATGGCAAATATGCAAATAGAAGAATCTGAAAAAATGAATAGTAATAAAACTTTGGTAAAACATTTAAATTGGTCCATAAATCTAAAAAAACCCAATATGATACAACTTCATGGACTGATCATGAAAATATCATTATTAAAAAGATTTGTCACATATTTAAATCTGAATGTTCCAACATAAAATAATGCACCAAAAAGTGGTAAAAGATTCAAAATTTGAATAATTAAAATCTTAATCATTTATGCTGTCAATATTGTTTGTGATGTACACATACATTAAACCAACTTTGTATTTGAAAATGCAATCAAAATACCTCACACTTTAAATTTATTTTTTCTCATTTTATTTTAAGATGTTTGATAAGATTGTATTACTTATGTCATGAGTATAAAAAATTCTGAATGCATAAACAAGCAAAACAGGCAAAAACTCACTATAAGTATTGCCATACAGCAAGCTAAAATAATCAATGGATGCTAGAAGGCTTGTGCATAAAATCCCCATCTAGTGCCTACTCATCCAATATCCCCAGACTAGTTTCTGGCTTGTGGCCTTCGTCAGTGAGAAGCCTTGGAAACTAGTCTGGAGATATTGGATGAGTAGGTTCTAGATGGGGATTTTATGCCCAAGCCTTCTGGCATCCATTGATTAATCTAGCTTGATGTGTGGCAATACGTATAGTGAGTTTTTGCCTGTTTTAATAACAGTTACAAGCAAGCATAAGAAATGGTGGTCATATGATGTTTATTGGCTTAATGCATAACAAGATGATAATATTGTATGATATAAATTATTATATCCACTATTAAATTACTGATGAAAAATCTTAAGGATGAAATAAATCTTTGGTAATAAACTAATTGTAAATTTATGTTCTCATTAGGCTATGAAAAACTATTGTAGAAATGCTGAACACTATATGAATTGATATTCATTTTCTATACATATTGATATAGTGATTATGATCCTTTCCATAATTTTTTAATCAAGTGCCAGTAATATTATCTCAAGTAAAAATAAAATTGACTTTGTCATGAAGATTTATTTTACAAACTTATAAGATAAAAACTAAATTTGCAATATATAATCAGAAGCTTTATTTACATTATATTCTCCAGTTTTACTTATTAATTTAATATCTATATATTGGTTTATTATTCAAAAAAATGTGATTTAGCAAAATTTTCATTGAAAATTCCTAGATAGAAAGAAGTAAGTCATTCCAATTTATAGCACACAGTATAAAAGACTGTGTAACATTTTTTTTTTAAATGACTGATTTTATCACACTATTTAATTAGGGTAAAATGAGATGAGAATACCAGGTAGATGATGTTCATCAATATCACTTGATTAAAGAAGTTATAACTTTTTTTTTTTTTCAGTTTAAAAAAAAAATAGAGACATTTTTATAAATCAATAAAAAAATAAATAGATATTAAAATCTAAACAGTGAAAAAAAAAATAAATTTTTTTTTCTTTTTTAAAAAATTTATTGTAAACTCCAAATTTATAAAACATAAAAAAGTGTTACATTAATCTTTTTTTTTAAAAAAAAAGACTTATGGGTTTAATGCATAGAAAGTGATGCAACAGACAGTATTGATAATGTGCTTTGTAAGATTATGAATAACTTAAATGCTGCATAAATCAGTTTTTGCTATTTTTGAAATGTTTTATAAAAAGTATGAAAGTTAAAAATATGTTGCATTATAATATTTTGGTGATTAGTAAACTTTAATATGCTACTAATAAATAAAAAAACAATTTTTTTTTAATTCCCTTTTTCTTATTATTAAATGAAATTACTAAACAATTTTGAATGCTATAATAAAGAATAAAAATAAAAAGATTGCATAAAACGTTTATAACATTATTAATAATTTTTTAAAAATAAACTTTTTTAAAAAAATATTATCTTATAATTTCATAAAAATTTGTCAAATAAAATTTCATCAATGAGAAGAAGCATTGTGAACTAAATGTGAAATTGTCTGGAACACAATAGTTTGCTTGAAGTTATTAAAATTCAAAGATGAAAATAATGTTTTAATTTGTTTTGTTATTGAAATAATTATTGAAAAAAGAGAATGATTACACCATAGGTTGGACTCATTAATAAAAATATCTACTATTTATTTAATATTACTCTCCACATAATTTCATTCAACTTCACTGAGTATTAAGATTTAAAAAGTCTGGAGATGCAGCAGTGCCTGTGGACAAACTGCTCTTGCTCATAAAATTTATGCCTTTATAAACCCAGATAGTTAATCTCAATCAAATCCTAAATATAAACTTTTGTAGTAAGCGTATTTTTGCAAACACTAATAGATGTAAATGAAATTATTTGAACAGTTTATCAAATAAAATATTTTATACTTTATAAATTATTTGTATATAAATTAAATGATATGACAAATATAGATAAGAGAATTTGAAAAGTGATTTTGAGTATCGTCTCTTGAATAAACAATCAATGATAATATTCTATGGTATTATAAAAATTTCCTTGTAAAATAAAATGATAATCATAAATGAAAACAAACATTTTTAATAGTTTGGGTATTATTTTCAGATTGAAAAAAAACCCACACAAAACATACATTTCTTACTATGCAATTTTCACAATACTATTTCTCTAAATGAATAAGACTTACAATTAAGTATTACATGACTGTAATTAAAGATAAATATCACACAACTATTATAAATCCTCAGATTCCATTTTTCAAAAATTTATTATTTGACATTTTATGGAACTACCTATAAAACTAATTGAATTATTCATAATTTCATGACTGGCATCAAAATAATAGTACACTTCCTTTCTTCTGCCACTTTTTAAAACTTTCTTGACCCATATCTATTAATTTTTTTCCTATTCCTATAAATGCCAATTTCCTATTATCATTATAAAAATTATTTCAACATATATATAAACATATATTTCTAATTATGTTCACAATTTACCTTCCATTATCTCTACCAACACCCCATACTCGAATAGTGTGTATAGGTTGAGTATTAAGGAAACTCATATCTTGTGGATCAATTAACCTAAGACTCCGATCATCCAAGTCCATAAATAAATCTTTGCCCTATTAAAAAAAAAAAAGCAAAAGCATTTAAATAGAAATGAAAAAATTTAAACTATAAGCAAAACCATGAATATTATAAAAAATACACCAAAAGACGATCAAAAATTGCGAACATGTTGGTCTCAATAACATTATTATTAACTGATATAAAAATATATATATGTAAATGAATAAAACTATTAGGTTAACCTTATAGCTTACATTTAAAATCCACATTAAAAGTAGTAATTTACTCTATATTATTCTAGAGGGATCAATGCACATTTTGAATATAAGTTGGATACTATATCCTTAACTAAAAAAAGATAAAAGCATCAATAATTAACAACTAATTGAAAATACTAAATATACAGTTGCTGACATAAAAAAAAAAAAAAAAATTATGTGGTCAGTTTTTTTATCTGCAATACATTTAAAGAAAAAAAATCAAACCAATTTTTAAGTTATATAAATATCCAAAATGTCTGCATAATCCACACAAATTATGATTCCACACTAGTTTATTTTCAATAATAAATGAATTTTATAAAGCAGTGGCTACTAATATAATAGTGCTAAATTATTACATTTGCAAAGATTAAAAATAATAACTAATCAGAGTTTAAAATTTAGTCTTAAACTGGAAAAGTCTTTCCAAAACTAAGGAAAAAAATTGACTCTAAACTGAAAGTTTATTTTTAGTAATAAATGAAATGGATAAACTTTGTACAGCAGCATCTAATATCACATTATTTAGTTATTATACTAGCAACATTTAAAAAAATATGATAGGATTCATACAGATAATTCATTTTTTTATAAAGAAATTAAAAAATTACATATAAGTTATGTGAAAATTTCAATTTTTTAAAAAAAATATTTGGCCAAAGAATATCTTTGAGATATGTTATTATTATAAATTTTAATTTATCTCAAAGTATATAAATGTGTATTGATTTACAGTTTCAACAGCTGAAATCAAACATTTGCAAATGTATATTAAATGTTTATTTTCAGAAAAAAAAAACCCTGATAGTTTCCATCTATGCATAAGGTTATACAACTTTAATTCAATGTAAAAATATATTCTCAAAATACATTTCCTTTTTATAAAAAAAAAATGAAAATGTTGAATAGTCATATTGTTTATTCTCAACTTTGTATAAAAAACTAAAATGTTTAGAATTTTACACCAAACATTTATCTTTAAAATATAAACAGAAAAACAATTTTCATGAACAATCATTTTTATATACATCAGTTTTTGAAAAAAGCAATATAAAGAAGTTTAAATTTTTGTCATGAATTTTTTATTAGATAGTAACACAAAATTTAATGGAGTCAAATGTACCCTTTTGATTTAATTATCTTTTTTAAAAAAGCAATACAGCTATTTATTAGCACAGATAAATTAAAACATTTTAATCATCATTTATCAATATAAAATTTCTTCATAATCAGGTAAATTTAAGTAATGAATTTAAATTTATTTATTTAATTTTTTCTTACATTACTTTTTCCAAGAAATATTAGTTAATATGTTACATCTAGTTATGCTAATATATTATGTTTATTTTTAAACATTTTCCATTTTATTAATATAATTACAATTTTGTATTTGAATGACTTTTAAAATTTTCTGAATCCAGACTCAATTTTGAACTTATATTTTTGAATTAAAAATAATCCACTTGAATATAATTTGTGTTTGTTTTCAAATTGAATTTGATATTAATTATAAATGTAAATTTAATCTTGGATATCAAAAGACAAACTATCAATTCTTATACTAATAGTTCGTGTAACTATTTAACAAAAAAAAATTTTGAGTATAAAATATGAATGTATTATTAATCACTTACAATGGAAATAGTAAGGTAAATGTAAGTGACAAGAAAAAAATTCACTTAATATAAGATCTAGATTTCTTTCTTTTTTTTTTTTAAAAAAAAAAGACAATTACAAAATTGTTTTTATGTTTTGAGAGAATTTTTGTCACGTTTTTATATATAAGTTTTCACTGTTCAATGTTATTTTTTTCTGTTTTGTTTTAAATTATACTAAAATAATTCAAATGTTAATTATCCTAACTCAAATTCATGGTTTTCTCCTAGAAAAAAAAAATTACACCCTCTTCTCTTAACACACAAGTTGTTATATTAAAATCAAATTAGGAGATTGTTGCATCGCTAATAATAGGTTTGTTGTGTGAAAAAAAAAAAAAAAAATCATCAAACTTTGAGAAATATTTATTTTAAAAACTAATTTATTTATTTATAAGCTTGAACTAAAATATAGGAGTTTGATTTTCACTTTATTTAAAAAAAAACTAACCAACTTACAAACATCTTTTAATGTTCAGACAATGAAATATTTTTATAAAGCATATTAGAAAAGTATTTTCACTTGTAGAATTTAAATGTTAAAAATAGCAATGACCTAAGATTAATAAATTTATAATAATTGAAATTTTCATTTACTAATGACTTAAATAATTTTTTTTCTGCCCAATTTTAAAAAAATCAGATTCTCATCTGAAATAAAATGACATACAGGGTAATTTTATAAAATTATTCTATAATTTTTCAAAATTATAATATTTTGCTCAAAATTTCATTATTTTATTTTGATGTAAATGGATGACCTATTGTTAAATTAATTTCATTTACAAGCAATTTTCTTAAAGTTCCAATTTTTAAAATACAATCTAAATTCTGAGTGAATTTAAGCATATAGTTTTTCTTTAAAATGTTTTATTATTTACAAATAATTATTTTTTTATATTTCATATTTCAAGCTAAAGCAAAAAAATCTTGGGTAATTATAAACTGCTTCATATAAACTATGTATTTTTGGTAATGGTATGTATACTGAACCCTACTGTTTGATGGCGGTTTTTTGCCCAATGAACATCAATATACCGATTCATGGTCCGTCTGTTTGTTTACATAATATTATAGGTTTTTTTTTTTTTTTCAGTCCGTCTGTTTGGTTTACATAATATTATGGTAAACCAAAGGTTTTTTTTTTTTCATTTTTTAATAAACAAACACTTTGTTTTTAGATGATGTAGGAGTGTTGGTTTGCTTTTAAATTATCGACTAACGGTCCGTCAGTTTCTTTACATAATATTACGGTGAACTAAAGCTTTTTTTCCACCTGATTTTTATTCTTGGATTGTTTTTTAAGAAACAAACACTTTGTTTTTAGATGGTGTAGGGGTGTTGGTTTGCTTTTAAATTATCGACTAATGGTCCCATTTTTTTTTTTTTGGTTCATTTTTTAAGAAACAAACACTTTGTTTATAGATGGTGTAGGAGTGTTGGTTTGCTTTTAAATTATTGACTAACAGTCCGTCGGATGTTTTTATTTGAAAGACTTAAACAATTCGGTACTTTGGAATAAACCAACACTTGCTTTTTAGAGGGTGGAGGGGAGGGGTTGTTTTTGATTTTGAATTGTCATCATTTTTTTTTTTTAATTGATTACGAGGCTTTTTTTCAAATATTGATTTACGCTACAGAAACCTTTATATGATAGCGAAAAGTTCTTCCTTAATTTTTTGGCCTTTTTAAAAAAGACATAAACAGTTCGTTTTTAAAGAACACTTTTTTAAAGGGGGGAGAGAGGAAGATTTTTAATTATCGACTTCTTTTTGTATTTTCTTTTTGAACATTTATGTTACCGCACAGTTGTTTATTATTATTATTTTTTTGGCCTTTTGAAGAAACTCTTAAACACTTCTTTTTTGGAATAAAATATTACCTACTTACTCTTTAGAATCACGTGAACAACAAAAACAACAGTTTCCCATGAAATAATTTATTGAATCAAAAATAAATGAAACTTTAGACAAGTTGTGACTGAAACAAGTAAAAAAAAAAACATTTTTGGGGTCATAAAAAAAAATACAGCAGCCAAAAGTAACATGCAAATAAAATAACAGGGAACCAAAACCAATCACTTCGACATGCTCATCTCGCCTAGTATGGCCCGGAAGAGATCCTGTCTCTGTGGCCGGCAATTCAATCAGCTTTAACCAATTTTGACAACTTGTAGATGACATTTGGCTGTTCTCGCATGGATTCACGTGTGCATTTGTGTGGGAAATCGGAAAAAATGCTGCAGAAAAGAATAACCTTTTGAAGTTGCGTGCACTTCAAAACTGCAGGGAGGTGGGTGTGACGACATGATATTTTTTAATATGAAATACTAATTAGCTTTCTAAAAAATTTCCGACAATTAATTTTTGGAAAGTTTCACCTCTTTCAAATACGGCCACCATCAAATCAAACCATAGCGAGAGTTCAATAGCGCTCACTTGAGAAATACTGTTGCAATGCAACGGGCATAGTATTTCGTTATGTAATCGTAGAATACGTCGCCCTCAGGTGACCTGTTACGGCTCAATCAACACCTATTATAGTGTCAGCCATAAGTTAAGGCCGCTAAAATGGTATATTGATGTGCGTTGTGTGAAAAAAGCCATCAAGCAGTAGGGTTCAGTATACATACTATTACCGCATTTTTATATAAGTCTGAATCTCCAAAATATATTATTCTCCAAAGAATCCTTGGTTTCAATTGTATATTCAGTAAAAATTATGGAATTATAATGAAATCAAAGATATAAAAAATTTAAACTTACATCACCCCATCGTCCAACAACATCCAAAATATCATTGCGTCCAAGAGATAAATCAACAATGCATTTATTAACTGCCTTGCTACTACGTTCTGGAGTTAAATCTTCTTCAGCAATTTCAACCCAACCAAGAGACCGAACAGCAAAACGAATAGGCTGATGAAATAAATATATTATATACAAACAAACAATAGATGATATCAATAAAAAATTTAAATTCAATAAATACTAAAATTTTTTTTATCAACAATTATCATAAGATTTTTTTCTTTAAAAAAAATAAAAAAATCTACAAGATCTCAATAATTCAAGTTTCATTCCTATGACATAAATGTGATTTGATATTCTTATAAAGTTACATCTAATTAGATCCAAAATTTAATTTAAATTATTAATAATCTAATTTTCTTTTTTTAAATAATAAAAATAACAGCAAAGAGAATGAGATCTCAAATTTAATGCTTATTTTTGTTTTCAAAGCAATTTAATAGTAATTTCTATAATATACATATCACTTTATAAAAAGATAATAAATTATTTTGAAAAATTTCTTAAAAGAAATAACTTATGCTTTGTCTACCTAAATTAATCTCAAAGCAAATACTAAAAGTTGAAATTGTGACTTACTATTTAAAATAAACATGAATGTTCAGTTACATAAAAGATCCAAAATGTTGAGGAAATAAAAGTCATAAATTAAGCCAAGAACTTTTAATTCTCAAATCTATCACTCTACAACTATATTAACCTCTCATCACAATCTCCTAGGGCAAATTCAGTACATCGCATTAAGAAATCATCTTGATGTCTCTTCAGATTACTTTAAGATAATCACTTTTATTACCCTATAACTTTTAATAATTAAATATTGCCTAACACTACACAGCAATTAAAAATAAAATAGAAATTCATATAACACTACAATACTAGTCAAAATAACAAAATTTTACTAAAATTCTTCCACAACCATGGTTTCATCTATTAACAAACTGACCTTCTCAAATGAAATTCAATTAAACATACAACACATATATACAAAAAAAGTATGTTGTATACAATGAGGACAATCCTCATTGTTTATAACTTACAAGCTTAAGAGATAGGGTCATGTGATCTGTGACTCTTATTATGACGTATATTGTATGTTTAATTGAATTTCACTTGAGAAGGTCAGTTTATTAATAGATGAAACCATGGTTGTGGAAGAATTTTAATAAAATTTTGTTGTTTTGGCTAATATTGTAATGTTATATGAATTTCTATTTTATATCTTTTAATATATTTTTAAAATGCCTGTAATTTCAATTTAATGAGATTATTTTAAGCAACATACAGTTTTTAATTTTTATATTTTAAAAAAGTTTACATTAGTAGATGATTTGCATTTTTTTTTATAAATTCAAAAATATCAAAATTTGTTTTATTTAAGAAGGTGGCTTAATTATAAATTAGCTTTCTGTCAATAGAGATAAAATTACTATACAATAATGAGCCACCATTATGAGCTCAAATATCTTTTGCCTCCATGAACAAACTGATTTATGAATATAATACACTTTTGCTATTGATATTTATAAATATACATATCTCTATATATGTATATGCTACATATATAGTCTATAAATTTTATCAACCAGAAGTAATAATGCAAATGAGGTAAAACTAATTAGTTACAGAGAACAGCATAAAAATAACATATTCAAATTATAAACAATATATTGTACTTATGCAGAGACATAATCACATTGCAGTAATCAGTAGTTTGTAAAACTAAATATACGAAATACAGTCAAACACAAGTAGCATATAGTGATAAAAGATTTTTTCTGGGTTTTGGAAAATTTTGGCTTCTCAAATAAATTTATGCCATATTCACATTGCAAACTATTTGATTAAACAATTATAATTACCATGAGATTATATATAGACTATTTCTATTACCTACTAGAAATATTAATTGATTTTAGAAAAAATTCGAGCTTTATTTATACTTTTTTAAATACATTTAAATGTCAGTAATATTACATAGGTTAGAATAAAAAACATTTTGAGTCGTATTATTCACCTCTCTTCAGATGTTACTGGCTGACCAATGACAGTTCGTATGGTAATTAAACAGTATATATATATACTAATACTAAATATGAGGTGACATTCTAACCAACTAAACTATTTTATCAAAGGCAGTAATAGAAATTTTATGAGGGTCTTCCTGATTTTTATATTTTCATTTTTTTAGAGCAGTTTCCAAACACTATGTACAATCACAAAAAAGTTGACTTATTGTGTTATTTGCTATTGCAATGTGAGCAACTTCTTTACATTTCTTTTTAATTTTTGCTCAGATTAACATTATGTTTTTTCAATAGAACGTATGTTTATTGGTATAAGCATGCTCTATTACTTTAGATACACTACTATTTTCCTCTGTAATCAAAATTTATGATCTTTTAATTGTTTTTGATGAAATGATTAATTTCATCAATATAAATCTTTTTATAATTATTTATTATTTTATACACACGATTCTAGTTTTTCTGCCATTTTAAGTTTAGATTTTGTAAAAGTTACAATTCTTGCAGAGTGATTAGCTTTGAAAAACTGTTCTGATATTATATTGATCACAGATTTTCTCAAGTTTGCTGTCATATTTTGTATGTAGAGAAACATTATAGTATTTATCATTTTTTCTTTTGATGTTTCTTTTTGTTATATATTTAAGATTTTTTTAATGATACCTAATGAATAACCTATTATTCACGAGACTTTGTTCTATATTGGAATTTTTACAAATCATTGGTTTCTGAATAAACTTTTTTGGCTTGATATGATTTTCTTTTTTTGTATTTTGCATATGCTAATTTTTTTCCTGTAAGTATAGGATTTTGTAAACAGTAGTTTTTTTTTTTTTCCCAAAGTTGATCTAGTCACAAGAATGTCTAAAAATATAGTTTTTGTTACTAATTCTATTGTGAATTTGAGATTGTTGTTGACATATATCAAGAATACTTGTATCACCATGTAACATACACGAATGTATTGTCAACATAGCAAAGTCAGACTTTAGCTAGAGATGGAATAGTATTTGGTACTGTGGAAAATCCATTGTCAAACCTTGATTTGGTTGAAAGTAGTGGATTGAAAGTTAATTGTTGCTAGGCGTAATGTTAACAGTGCCATTATACTATCATTAGGTATGAGTTATTCTGCTGTGTTGACTATAAACATTTAAAATTGTTCTTACACTACACAATGTTTCTTTTTTGGGTGCATTTCTGAGTAAACTTTTCACATCAAAAATGACTAAGATATCATATTTTCATATTTTTAACTTCATAAAATGTTTCAAATCCCTAACAAAGTACTGTGTCTTCCATGCCAAAAAACTAAGAATCTTCAAAAGAAATCTTGACAAATTTTGACCTAGTAAATTTCTAGAATTAGTAATGCACCTTAATAGAATGTGGTTCCTATGAATATTACGTATTTCTTTGATGAAATATGTTGTTGTCCTACTACTTCTACAAATAAAGTTTTGAGTGATTTCTTCATTTATTGCCATTATATCTAATAAGAGAATATTAGATAGTTGTAGTGGCAAGATTTAATCCTTTATCCAAAACAGAAGTTTTCAGTTTATCTAGATATATGAGGAATTAGGATTTTTAACTGATGTATTTTCTAAATTATTTGGTGCAGTATGACATTTTATTTTTTAATATAATTTAAAATAAGATTTTATTATTGATTTTACATTTTTTTGTAAGTTTTCATCAGTAAGTTTACTTTTCAAAAACTTCTGTTATTCAAAAAACAAAGTTTGTTAATAAAAGGTCCAAGGTAGAATTAACCAAGGAAATATTTACATCATGTGAGCATAATTTAAATAACAGATAATATATTGAGGGAAAATGGTCCAAGGATAATCAATCAGAAAAGGTAATACATGACTTATAAAATTTCAGCTACAAACGACCAAGCTATCAACTTATCAATATATATTAACAAAGATTAGGCTTTAATAACTGATGGCATCCCTACAATGAGCAAAATAATGCTCAAAAATAAAATAAACTTTGTGTTATATCTTAACTTACCTTCAACTAATTGATTAGTCCAAATTCCATCTTATCTTGATCATATTGAGTATTCACTGGCATAGATCAGTAGATATATATATATATATATAGATAAGATATATCCAATAGTAAAAACAGGCAATAGGCGATGCTGCTCAATTAATCTGATTGCTCCCAGTATGAATGAGGATCTGGTTATAAATAGACAGTTCATTTAGAAGGTAAGGGTCAGACAACAACAAATTATCAGAGCTGAATGGCAGTATGTACGTTGTCCACTACATGGCTAAAGCAGTGAGATAAGTTGACGCTAGAACTGGAAGCTGCTAGATCTTAAACCAGACACGAGACCAACTGTCACAGAATAGCTGGAAGTATGACTTTGCCTACACACAAGGCAAGTTATCATGGTACAGCTAAAAGTATAAGGTAAACCCAGAAGGGCACCTGAAGTACCTTACATTAATAGTTGCATGACAACAAAATATTATACTAAACCATTATATCAGGCGTATGGTATAGTAAACCTTATTATATAAACTTGTAAATATATTGTATATATACTTGAACCAAATATTTAATTGTACTTATAATATTGTTTATTGTATTCATATGTAAACACAAAAGATTTGGTGCACTCAAGAAAGTTTTGCCCTCGTGAGCTCAAAAGATTCACACAATTTTTTTACCCCCTACGGTGAGACAAAACTTTTATCCCCATTGATTGTTTAGATCTTTATCATTAATTACAAAAAGTTGATAGGTAACATGCGTTAATAAAAAAATTAAAGAATCAAACATAAAACACAAGTACTTACTCGTTTAGTATAAAAAAAAGTCAAAGATAAATTCTTTTCTCTCACAGCAAAAAAAAAAAAAATCAAAATGACTAAAATTGGCTTATTAAAAAAAATTTGAAACAGGCCTATAAATTTTTATAAAAAAGACATTATGGACAAATTTTTAAGACTGAAATTTGATCATTTGAAGTATTTAAATTTATCTATAAAAATTATAAATCCATTATTAACCAATAGTCCATTGAATCCTGAATCTATCTTGAATGAAATCTTAGTTACATGGATCGAGTGCTTTTCTATATGCAGGCTAATCAAATTAAAAAACCTGAATTAACATCACCAACAATTGTGTCGGTTTTCAGGTCTCAAACGTACAAGAACTTACAATCAGAAGCAGTTCCTGATTTTGATAAACCATTAGTTCTACTGTAAAACCTTTTCTGCCCAAAACCTTAATGACAATGCAGAGATATCACTTCAGACTCTGTACACAAGGGAAGGAGAGAAAGTGAGAAATTTTGCTGTTAAACTCAGAAAATAACTCTAAACAGTGACTTTAATAACTTCTTAAATAAAGCTCTGATAGATCATTTCATTTGTGGAATGAAATACCACAATCTTAGGATCAAACTTTTGATGGACCCTGATATCATGTTCGATTCAGCTATCTCACTAGCAATTGTGGTTAAATCTATAGCAATTCAGACTGCTCCATTAGATTAAAGTAGTCCCAGCATTAAAGCTGTAGATCAGAAAGTCAGATCATTTAAAGATTTTCCTGATCAGAATAAGTTAACAGGATTGTCAGAATTTGTTATAAATGTGTAAAATCAAAACACACACACACAGGATATCCATATCGGAATACAATATGTAGATACTGGAAGTGTATCGGTCATATAGATATGCTTGTTTTAAAAAGAAAAAAAACGAAGTTTCTAAGAAAAGAATGGAAGAATTCATTCCAAAGAGCCAATGGACAATATAAAATCAAATAAAATCAATGCCTGTATAAATTAAATGAAAGGCATTGATTCTGCTTTCAAATGCAAAATTATTATTAATGATATGCCAATAACAATGAAATTGGATACCAGGGATTGTGGTTAAATCTACAGCAATTCAGATTGCTCCATTAGATTATAGTCCCAGCATTAAAGCTGTAGATCAGAAAGTCAGATCATTTTAAAGATTTTCCTGATCAGAATAAGTTTGCAGAATTGTCAGAATTTGTTATAAATGTGTAAAATCAAAACACATACACACAGGATATCCATATCGCAATACAATATGTAGATACTGAAAATGTATCGGTCACATAGACATTGCTTGTTTTAAAAAGAAAAAACAAAGTTTCTAAGAAAAGAATGTAAGAATTCATGCCAAAGAACTAATGGACAATATAAAATCAATGCCTGTATAAATTAAATGAAAGGCATTGATTCTGCTTTCAAATGCAAAATTATTATTAATGACATGCCAATAACAATGAAACTGGATACAGGAGTTGCAGTATCCACTGTGCCAAAAAACACAAGGGCTATCACTAACAAAAAAAAATTGCCAGCATTCTAACAATAGTTAAAAATACTATGCCTACTAAAACAATTCATTTGCCTTTCATTGTGTCTTCTGGTTAACAGAAATTTATTAGGTTATGACTGATTCAATCATTTGGGCTTCACAATAACTAAAATGAACCAACTCACAAAAATAAAATCAAAAAGGGTCTACCCAGAAGTGACTGATTGATGATAAACAGGTTGAATTCTAGGATAAAAATATCAGACTGTGGACCTATTCAATATGGTTATGAAAACAAAATACTAATGTATAGATCAAAAACAAGTTCTATAATGCACGTATACAGAACAACGAAATGGTTTTCAGCAGTTGTGATCAAATTGGATGTTCAAACAGCAGATGGACAGCAACACAGCAGACACAGAAACCAGTTAAGGTTGAATTACAGGTTACCAGCCAAAAGTGAAGAGTTACCAACTAGCAGTAATGAGTTTACAAAGTTCAAAGTCATCAGATCTACAAATGAAGACACTGGACCTGCTGATGAAAACACTGAATCTGATGAAGGCAGGGAACAATGAAGATATCCACCAAAGCATCTAAATGACTATATTATCTGTACCTAATTTTAATCAAGAGGAGTGTTATATCTTAACTTACCTTCAACTAATGGACTAGCCCAGATCCCTTCTTATCTTGATTGGATTGAACATTCATCACCGTAGACCAATAGATATGTTTATAGATAAGATAAGATGTATCCAATAGCAGAATAGGCCAATGGGTGATGATGCTTAGTGATTGCTCTCATTATGGAATGGGATCTGATTGTAAGTAGGCAATCCATTTGGAGATAATGTCAGACAACGACAAATTACTGTCAGAGCTAAACAGCAATATGCATGTTCACTATATGGCTAAAGCAATGAGGCAAGTTCAAACTAGAACTGGAAGCTGCTAGATCATAAACCAGACACTAGGCAAATTGTCATAGAGCAGCTGGAAGTGCCACTGTACCTAAGCACAAAACAAGCTGCCATAGTACAACTACAAATGTTAAATAAAAGTAGAAGAAAACCTGAAATCCTTTACATTAATAATTGTTGCACAGCAACCAAATGTTATACTAACCAATGTATAAGCATTATATTAGATATATATTTGTAAATATATTATTATATTGAATGTTTCACACAGTTATATGATATTTTTTGGTTAAAGCGTGTATTATTTCCCAAAATTTCAATGAAATAACATCCACCATTGTCAAGTCAACCTTCGTCAAAACGTTGGGAAGTAATACAAAATAATATGTAGTTAATCCGAAAAATACTTTATTTGTAAATATATTATACATATATGTATGAGAATAAAATATTTAATTGTATTTATACGAATCTGTGTTTGTTGCAAACACATATAAACACAACACTTTATTTACATCTATTTTCAAATAGAAGTAAACTTGATAATTATGATTGAGACAGGTCACAACACCACTTCAATGAGCTTGACAATAATAAAATGTAGATAATGAAACTAGCAAATACAAACACAATGAGCTCAGACCTGTCTATCAATTTTTGGTTTAAAAGCAATTCCTGCTGAACATAGTAATTATCATTTGTTACATGTTCACTGCAGAATTTTGTAGCTCCTCTATTGCCTAACAAGAAATATGCCAATTAGCCCAAGTACACCCCTGCCATATTATCTAATAAGGAATATGACAAATTTTCTTGGAATCTATTTCCAAACATATTTAAATGGTTTCATTTATCTTAATAACCAAGAGCAATAATTTGACACATAAGCTGAAATTATATCTTCTCAAGTCACAATTTTTTTTTTTTTTTTAGATATTTTCACTTTTTGAAACGATTGCAACAATACTAAATAATGACTCATGATCTACTAATATTTTCTTTAAACTTTTGTTGATCTTAAATTTATTGCATTTCATGACACATAAAATGTGCTAACAATAAACAAAACTTTTGCTTAATTAAAATAAATGGAGAAAAAAACAACAAACCTTATTTGTTTCATCATCTTCTGACTTTTTACTTTTTGTTTGCCTATTAAAATAAATCATAATACATAATCATTAATATTTTCTTTATTATATATATGTAAACAATAAATAAAATAAAAATAATAAAATGGTATATTAAAAGCAAAATGGAAAAAACAACAAAAATTAACTTACTTTAAAGTATGGCTTTCACAATCTTTTGAAGAATCTAATTCTGATGTAATATCAGTAGGAGATGTTAAACCTGCCGTGGTACTTGTATTACATGAACTCTAAATAAAAACAAAATTAAAAAAAACCATAATAATAATTACAGAAAATATATTTTATAACTTTAACTATTACTTTTTTAACTTGATATGGAATAACACTTCAAAATTAATTATTTTATAATGTGAAAGTATATATTAATTTATGCTGATTTAAATTTTAATGCCCTTATTTTTTTGTCATGTATGCAACCACTAATAGAACTAATCCGATATCTTTAAAATCTACAGGATTACTATTGGATATGTTTTAAAAAAAATTTAAAAGATCACTATGTTCTTCTTTCTATAAACATTCTATTCAATTGGGTGATTAATTATTTATCTCCCTTTGCAATTATATCATTCAAATTAATTTTTTTTACCTTACTTAAATCTTTGGTAACAAAAAAAACCCAACAATTTAAGTATTCACCACTCTTTAAATTATTAAAAAGTATGAATAGATAACTATAATCAGTATTTTGTAAACATTGCTTTTTCTTTTTCTATATACCAAGTTTAGATATATGTATTTTTTTCTTTTTTCTTAAGCTATAATTCTTAAAAAGTACTAAACAAATTCCATTAAATGTTTTTAAGATTCAAATCAGAAATTTTATTTTATAATATTTTTATTTATTAAATTATTTTTCATTTATTTTATAAGCTCAAATCTTCAATATACACCTGGGTCTCATTTTATGCAGATTATTTTAATGCGATTCATGTTTCTTCTTAATATCTTTCATATTTCACTATATTTATTAGATATCAAGAAATTTAAATTATTAATAACTTATTTTCCCTTGATTTTTTTTTTTTTTTTTCAAAAATATAATGTTATATTAGCAGAAGGTGTATTTAGAATGTTAGCTTCTATGTAAATAACCTATTTATAGTAATGAATAAATAATAATAATAGATTTATACTTACATATAAAAATATGGCAATAAATATTCAAACAATTTAAATTTTTAAAACGTATTTTGTTATATATAACAAAAATAAATAATCTTTTAGATTTTTAAAATAAAAAAACGAAGATTTTATAAACTGAAAATAATCTTTTTGTTTTGATTGCGATCTCATTTTTTAAATATAGAAACAGAAAACCATTAACACAGCATAAGACTGAAATGCGCTAGCTGTACATCAATCACATCACGAATAAAAATAAAGTGGCTAATAGGTTTCACTAGACATAATTAGTGAGAGATTCTTGATTTCGTTTAAGGAGAAGCCACAATACTCATCACATAGAATCTGATTTCTTACCAGTTTACAAATGAACGCTAGTAGTAATGATTAAAATATGTATGAAAAATTAAATACTGTAGTTAATAAAAAAAGTTTGTCCTGTATTAATTTTTTCCAAATATTTGAAATTTTTTATTAGTCATACTTTTTCCTTGTTGCTTTGCTTTTATGTGAATTCTGAAAATTACAGACCCTATTCCCCATTTTTCAAGGTAAGTTAAGTCTATTTTTGTGCAATTTTTTTTAATGCGGGTTTTCTGTGGAACCTATCTACCGCATAAAACGAAACCCAGGTGTACTGTGCATACAAAATTATTTAAACTTAAAAACTCTTACCAGATCTGAAGAAACAGGTCTCTTAATTTCTTTAGAATTTGGAGGAACAGGGGGTGGTGCTTCTCTTTGAATAGTACCACTTTTGATATGCCAATAGTAAGGACCATTGTTATCTATAAAAAAATACTGTTATTATAATCTTAACTATTTCTTATACAACTATTTTTATGTCATAAAATTACTTAATATATAATAGTATGAGTGCATACTGCAGGATAATTTAAAATATATAAAAAAAAATTCCTAAAAATAATAATAATAATTAACTAATTGAATTTCAGACTAGTTTTCCCATTCATATAAAAAAATTTTTGGAGAAAAAAAAACAACCAACAATCTCTTTTTTATGATCAGAAATAGTTTTTTAATTTTTATTTTGAAGAACAATGAACCATCACAAAAATTACTCATTCTACTTTCATTAAAAAATCTTTTTAGAAATTAGTTCTACTTTATTGTGTAATATATTTTGCTAGTTATTTTAATTATGAAATTATGATATATATGTTAAATAAATTCAGCCCCCCCCCCCCCCAGATTCAAAATATCAACTATTTAAAATAACGAACATACACAGCTCTTCGTAATGCAATTACTTATACTCAAAGAACTCACACTTTATTGGCTGTAACTTTTTAGACTGTACAATGGTAAAAATTAAATTACACAGTATTTGTATTATAGTAAAATACAACTGATGTAGTGTAATAGTGACGCATCTGCCTGGCATGATAACAATATGTTTCAATCTGAGCAAGGTAAAATTTTTCATGTCTCTATCAAGTTTAGAATTTTTCTCTTAGAATAACCAACCCAGTTAATTATCTAATATAGGTCATATTCTTAGCTAAAAAATAAAACAAAGATATAATAATAGAGATAACATTTTTTTAAATATTAGATACTTTTATTGATTGTGCACTAAAAAGAAAAAAATAATTGCTTCTTCAACCACAAATGGAATTTTTAGATTTAACTTGGAATAAAAACATGGGAGGGGAGGTAGGGTCCAGAAAATAATTAAACCACTCCCTATTTTTTATATCAAGGGATTGGCTTCTGGATCCCCCCCCCCCCCCAATGCTTCTATTTCAAGTTAAATCTAAAAACTCCAATTGTGGTTGAAGAAAGAAACAATTATTTTATTTCTTTTTAGGTATAGTCAATAAAAACATTTTATATAAAAAATATATACTTATAGTTGACATATCTCATTTCTTTTTAGGTATAGTCAATAAAAACATTTTATATAAAAAATATATACTTATAGTTGACATATCTCACTAGATATTTCTGCTATAAGTTAAATTGTATAACTCTTATGTATACATTATATTTAGTATGTGTGTATAATAACTTATATGTATATAAGTGACTAAAAATATGAAATATTTTTTTAATAAGTGATTAAAAATATGAAATATTTTTTTAAGTAAAAAGTGTTTAATATTTTTATTTGGATAAAAATTTTTTTTTTTACAAAAACTTACTTAAGCTATATTATAAATGAACTTCACTTAATACATATACACCTGGGTCTCTTTTTACGTGGACTTATTTAATACGATTTTGAAGTTATGCGATTCATGTTTCACCAGAAGTCAAACTCCGACAATGGGCTATTACTTTAAATAATAAATTTCACGCATTTACGTTATATTGAAAGTAATAGCACATTATTGGAATTCGACTTTCACCTTAGTAATTTCAATATTTTCAGTGCTTTATAATAAGATTTTATGCAATAATGAAATTAAAATCATGATTTCCACATTTTATGTATACACACATTAAATTTTTTTCAAACATTGTGTGTATTAATTTTGCATTTTAAATCACATTCTGCTTTTGCTTTTTAAAAAAGAACGTAATCAATTATTAATCATTTAGTGTCCGCGCAAGTTTATTTTTAAAAGGTGAGTAATAGCAGTGGGCACAATTAAATTTGACAATTAAAAATTAAAATCTGATTTTTAATTGTAATTAACAATTTAAAAATTACTTATGGCGACTTGAAATTAATGTGATGTAAAACGAAATTTGATTTTTAAACAGAATTGAGAATTAAAAAATTAAAGACAAAAATAAGAATTTAATTTTTAGTTTTAATTAAATTTTTCCCAACAGTGGTGAATAAATATCTTTTTATTATCATAAGTCTAAGTTCATAAACAATTAATAAAATCATCGTCTCAAAGATTAAATACTAATTACGTTGTCAACAGAAAACCATTAACACAACATGAGAGTGAACTTGGCGATAGTTGTATTTCCTCTTGTGATCTGATTTTTTACCAGTTTGCAAACGAACGTGTTTTTTGGCAAATAGCGATAATAATTAAAACGTGTATAAGAAAATGTAAATTACTGTACTGTAAATTATGCATAAAAATATATTATTTTGAATAAAATTAAATATTATAGTTAAAAAAAGTTTGTCTTGTATCAATTTTTTTCAATTTGAAATTTTTTATTAGTCATATTTTATTTCCTTATTTTTTTTTTGCGCGAATTTTAAAGTAATCTTACGTTGGTGCTTTGCTTTTACACGAATTTTGAAAAATCACACACCGCATCCCCCCTTTTTCAATGTAAGTTACATCTATTTTTGTGCAATTTCGTTTGCGCGTGTTTTCTGAGGAACCTATCTATCACGTAAAACGAGGCCCAGATGTAATTTTACTTTAAATCAATTTCACATCAGTAGTGTACATATATCATTAGAAAAGAATAAATATCTTCATGCTGTTCTTTCATAAAATAATAATCAGAAAATAATAAATTCTTTAATATAAATATCAATTTTTTTTATACATTAAAAGTCTTTTTCAGTACCTGATTTGGTGCCCTTTTTAAATGTTAACAATCTATTATGTTAATGAACTATTTCAGACATAAAACCATCTAGTATTCAATAATGAAATTAAAACAAACAATAACAATATAAATCATTAAAAAAAAAAAAAAATCAAAACCTGCATATATAAATTCAGTAATTACAAAATAATCGCCTACATCATAACAACACAATAAATAAAATAAATTACATGCATTTTTTATAATTTTATATGTCAATTTATATAATTTACCATTCATTTTTAATTAACCAATTATTAACCAAATTTATACAAGTCTTGTAAATATTCATACGGTACTGGTGGAATTACTGTCCTGCCACTGCTAGGGACGTCATTTCTGCAAAAATATTCAGAATAGGGGGCCAGAAGCAGATGACGCAAGGTCCAGCCGCTAGATGGCGCTGTTCACCATGCGTATGCACAAGAACAGTATGCCAAGTGGCCAAAAGCAGATGACGTAAGTTCCAGCCTCTAGGTGGCGCTGTTAGCCATCGGTAAAACGATCCAGCTTACATCGTCTGCTAAACAGCACTACCCAGCAATCTAGCCCACTAGGTGGCGCTGTTTCTCCACGCTATGCGCGCGAAAAAATGGCACCGTTTAGAAGCGATATTTACACTCGCTTGCTAGTTCAGGTTTATATCCACGTTCTTAAAACAAACATAGCATGTAATGTGAAAGTGTGAATAATATAGAAAACCATAACTATTTAAATCTGCTTTAAAATATTTTCTTTTAAAAATCGATGTATTTTCTTTTAAAAATCGATGTCTTTTTTTTTCTCTAAAAATGTTTTTTAAGGTAAATATTACGACTTCCGTTTTACTGCAATCTTTGAAAAAAATCGATCTGGCAGTTCTGAACTTCGTTATTTTGAAAAGTGATTGTTTTTTTATACTTTCAAATAATATTTGCAGCAATTTTTAAAAACATTTCGGTTTATAGATCTTTTATTTAGCAAACATGTTATTTTAAAAAAATAAATTTGCGTTTTGTTGTTTACGTGAAAACAATAATTCGAAGATCTTATATTTTTAAATTACTGGAGAGAAAACAAATCAAATTATCCTTTAAATATATTAAAAGATCTATTCAGTTCAAAAATAAATTGTGTTAAAACCCATTTTTAAACTCAGCTCTTTTTTTTTGTCTGGTTAAAATCCAAGTTTACTGTAGACAATTTGTAATTATCTTGGTAAGAAAATATCATCTTTTTAAATATCAATATTATTATTGCATTCTTCCAATTATCTGGTACATCTTTAGTCATTTAGACATTTGATATACAACTTTGGCAAGAATTTTTTTTATTTCTTCACCTGCATCTTTGACAATATGGATTATAAATTCATCATTTCCTGGAGCTTTTCTCTGCTTCATAGATTTTATTGCATGTCTCACTTTGTTATTTAAAATTCTGGGTAATAGAGATGTAGTAATTGTAGGGAATTGGTTTGCTTCCTTATTCTTTACTACTATATAATTTTTATAGAACTCTTTGACACATTTCATTATGTAATTGCTCTTTTTAATAATAATTTCATCTTTTTTTTCTATTGCAGAAATAACTTTTCTTCCAATGCCAAGATGTTGTTTTATATTTTTGGAACTTTTTCTTATATATCTTTCCTTGCTAATCACAGTTATATTTTTTTTATATAGTAACTAACTTTTTTTTTGTTCCATTTTACAAAACTCTAGATATTCTTTTTAATGGATTATTTTTATTTTTTTTATATTTAGTTTTTTCTTTACAAATTGTTTTGTTTCAGTAGAACATTGGTAAACAAATGAAAGATGAAAGTGCAGTAGATAATTTTGGTTATGGTAATAGAAATGAGAGATGACATAGAGTTGTAGAGTTTGCAGGAAAAGGAAAACTTTATATTATGAATTATTATTTTGAGAAAAATGTTAAAAGGAAATGTACGCGGAAGCATCCAAATGAAGGTACAGCAGAATTGGATTATATTTTGACTAACAGAAAATATATATTTCAAGATTGTAATGTTCTTAATAAATTTAACAGAGGAAGTAGTAAGATGTGAAATACATGTTAGTGCAAAACTAGAAAGACAAAAATTATTAAGAAAAACAATATTTATAGTTGATATTCCTAATTTTCAGAAACATTCTAATGAATTTAAATTAGAACTTACAAATAGGTTTCAAGTATTAGTAGATTTTGAACATGATTCACATTTGAATGAAATTAATATGAAAACAACTGATACACTTTTAAAAACTGCAACAAAAATAGCTGGTTGAAAAAAGCAGCACTTGACCAATAACATTGTTACTGAGATTAGCGAATTTATGAAGAAAAAAAGGAATATGATGTGTTAAAAATGATTGAATATGTTGAATTTTGTAAAATGATGCAGAAAAGAGTTGAAAATGATATGAGTGTATAACTGTGAACTAGGAAGGAAAGCAGTAGAAGAGAATGAAAGTCTCAAGAGTGTAAAACAACATTTTGGTATTGGTAGGAAATTTATATTTGCAATAAGGAAAAAAGCTGGAATTATTACTAAAAAGAGAGATGACATCATGAAATGGATAGAAGACTTTTATCAACAATTATATAATAATAAAGAGCAAATACCTCCTATATCTATTACATCTTCTGAATTGCCCAGAATTTTAAATGAAGAAGTGAGACATACAATTAAATATATGAAGAAAGGAAAGGCTCCAGGTAATGGTAGAATTATAATTGATATATTAAAAGAAGCAGGTGAAAAAATAGAAAATTTTTTAACAACATTATATACCAAATGTCTAAATGATAAAGATGTATCAGATAATTGGAAGAATGTAGTATTAATCTTAATATTTAAAAAAGGTGATAAAGAAAATATTAGAAATTACAGACCTATCAGTCTTTTATCAGTTTTATACAAAATTTTTACTAAGATAATTACAACTTGTCTACAGAGAACACTGGACTTCCACCAACCAAGAGAACAATCTGGATTTAAAAGTGGTTTTAGTACAGGATATCATATCCAGGGATTGAGAGAAGTTATAGAAAGGACAAATGAATATGAGTTGCCATTATGTTTTCGATTTCTAGATTATGAAAAGGCATTTGAATCTAAACTTTTCTTCAGTGATTAAAGCATTGGATCATCAAGGTATAGATCCAAGATATTGTCATATTTTAAAGAATATTTATAAAAATGCAACAGCAACAATTAGATTAGATAATGATACTGGAAAAGTCAACATTGAGAAAAGTGTAAGACAGGGGGACTCCATATCCCCAAAACTTTTTTTACAGCAGTGCTGCAAGAAGTATTTTGTGGATTAAAATGAAAAGCTAAAGGAGTGAAAGTAAATGATTATTTCAGTCATTTAGATTTTTCAGATGATGTAGTTGTTTTTGCTAATAATGCTTTAGATCTACAGGAAATGTTGCATTGTTTATGATGAGTTAGAAGTTAACAGTTACAAACGCCTTGGTCAGATTATTAATACAGATGGAAACATAATGGATGAAATTAATCATAGAATTAAACTTGGTTGGAGTGCTTTTAGTAGAAATAACTTGATACTAAAAGGAAATATACCTATGTGTTTGTAAAGAAAGATTTTTAATAAATGTGTTTTACCTGTTCTTACTTATGGATCTGAGACTTGGATACTTAATAGAAGAGCAATACAGACTTCAGACCACTCAAAAAAGTATGGAGAGATGTATATTGGGAGTAACAAGAAGAGATCCAGAACCCAATATATCGGTAAGAGAACAATAAGGTGCAACTGATTTCATTGAAAAGATTAAAGTGGAGTTGGGCTGGACATATTGCTAGAAGAGATGATAGTAGATGGACAATTGAAATCTTAAACTGGATTTTAAGAGATTGTAGAAAACCCAGTAAGAGACCACATGTGAGATGGATAGATGAAATAAGAAAATGTGCAGGGGTGATGTGGAGAAGAGAAGTTAAATATCTTACTTTTCCATACTTATTAAATCTATTATTTTGAAATTTCCTTGTGAGTATATGACATTTTTAGTTATTAAAATGATTTTAAAGTTTTAAAATAATTAAGTTCAATTAATATTTATGTCTTGAATATTTTTACTTGATTTTTACACTGAATAAATCACCACACACTACAATCCGTTTGATGTTTTGGTAATTGCTTGCACACATATTAATTTTAATCAATTTATTTTTGAATTGAATAGATCTTTTAATATATTTAAAGGATAATTTGATTTGTTTTCTCTCCAGTAATTTATAAATATTTATTGTGTAAGAGATCTTCGAATTATTGTTTTCAAGTAAACAAAACGCAAATTTATCTTTTTAAAATAACACGTTTGCTAAATAAAAGATCTATAAACCGAAATGTCTTTAAAAATTGCTGCAAATATTATTTGAAAGTATAAAAAGCAATCACTTTTCAAAATAACGAAGTTCAGAACTGCCAGACAGATTGTTTTCAAAGATTGCAGTAAAACAGAAGTCATTATTTTGAAATTTCCTTGTGAGTATATGACATTTTTAGTTATTAAAATGATTTTAAAGTTTTAAAATAATTAAGTTCAATTAATATTCAAGTCTTGAATATTTTTACTCGATTTTTACACTGAATAAATCACCACACACTACAATCTGTTTGATGTTTTGGTAATTGCTTGCACACATATTAATTTTAATCAATTTATTTTTGAACTGAATAGACCTTTTAATATATTTAAAGGATAATTTGATTTGTTTTCTCTCCAGTAATTTAAAAATATGAGATCTTTGAATTATTGCTTTCACGTAAACAACAAAATGCAAATTTATCTTTTTAAAATAACACGTTTGCTAAATAAAAGATCTATAAACTGAAATGTCTTTAAAAATTGCTGCAAATATTATTTGAAAGTATAAAAAAACAATCACTTTTCAAAATTACGAAGTTCAGAACTGCCAGACCGATTTTTTTCAAAGATTGCAGTAAAATGGAAGTCGTAATACTTACCTTAAAAAACATTTTTAGAGAAAAAAAAGACATCGATTTTTAAAAGAAAATAATTTAAAAATACATAGATTTATCCGAGAGTGAAACTCAATGTAAGAATATTAAATTTTAAAGCAGATTTAAATAGTTATGGTTTTCTATATTTTCACACCTTCACATTACATGCTGTTTGTTTTAAGAACGTGGATATAAACCTGAACTAGCAAGCGAGTGTAAATATCGCTTCTAAACGGTGCCGCTTTTTCGCGCGCATAGCGTGGAGAAATAGCGCCACCTAGTGGGCTAGGTTGCTGGGTAGTGCTGTTTAGTAGACGATGTAAGCTGGATCGTTTTCCCGATGGCTAACAGCGCCACCTAGCGGGCAGTAGTGCTGGCTGCTACTTGGCATAATGTTCCTGCGCATACGCATGGTGAACAGCGCCATCTAGCGGCTGGAACTTACACCGTCTGCTTTTGGCCACTTGGCATACTGTTCCTGCGCATACGCATGGTGAACAGCGCCATCTAGCGGCTGGAACTTGCATCGTCTGCTTCTGGCCCCCTACTCTGAATATTTCTGCAATTTTTGCAGAAATGACGTCTCTAGCAGTGGCAGGACAGTAATTCCACCAGTACCATTCATACAATTATTTTTAATATAATGTGTTTCATATATGTATTTGTCTTCTTTTTGGATTTTTAATGAAATGTAAACATTTAATACCTTTTGTAGCATCTATTCTATGCCCATATTTCAAGTAATGAATGTATAATGCAGATTTATTATCTCTTCTATTAATTGCATGGTACTTATAACGTAATCGGGCTTGGCCATTTGATGGCGTTCCGGCTCGCCAAAACACCTAACAAATGCCGTTTACAAGGCATGACTTACAGCTATAGAAAACATCTATGTTTGTCTTAGCCATTAGAAGGCCATTTATGATGCATAACGCAGAAATAATACGGCCTATTTCTGCTTCGCGACAGTTATTGTGAATCCACACACTTATCTTTCGTTTACAGTTTGATATATATGTGTGTTTAGTTGGATTAGTCAAATTTTTACAATATATGTTACACAATATTTGTATTTATAATTTATTTAATAAACATGAATTTATAGTAATTTTCTAAAGGGCCACACCCTTGTTTAGAGAATGTGTAAGGTGTAAAAGCTTGCCAAGGGTAGGTAAAAAAGAATTCGGCCGATATCGCATGCAAAATCTCCGTTTTCACGTGAAATACCACGTAGTTGATAAAATGGATGGCGATCAACTTTTTCAGACAACAGAAGCCGAGTATTTCTGCTGTCCAATAAAAATATACACGATTTTTTGTATATTTCATAGAAAGCACATATTATAAACACGTTTAATAAGTAAATAAGACATTTATATGTGTTTGTTGTTGTTTAAAAAAGTTTGAATTTCTTTCTTTTGTCCGACTACGGTTACGATTTTGATATCTTTTATTTTAGCATTACAAACAACAGAGCACTAACCCTAAACCTAACCCTACACAGTTGTTTTGTTATGTAGAAAGCAATAATTAAGCGAGAGACATTGCTAAACAGACATCACAGAGTAGCAGCTTTGTCCAAAAACAGCGATTTAAAAATAAAAAAAAAGGTTGTCGCTTACCAATAATTAAGCGAAAGACATCGCTAAATAGACATTGCAGAGTAGCAGCTTTGTCCAAAAACAGCAATTTAAAAATTAAAAAAAAAGGTTGTCGTTTACTACATACAAAATTAAAATTAAACAACTTTTTTAATAAAAAGGCATAAAAAAAAAGTTATAGCAATCAATAAATTAATAACCCTAAAAAAAAAAAAACAGCGATTCGATTTAAAAATATAACACGGCCCCGAACATTGTATTGTTTTTGACTGCCAACAATGCCATCAAGTGGACAAGCCCGATTACGTTATAATTACCAATTGCATTATTAAGTTTTTTGGCTTTTACCTCTAATTGTTTGCCAGTATGCCCAAAGTAAACCATTTTACAAATTTCACATGTAATTTTATATACAAGTCCTTTTTTGTATTGTATATCATCTTTCAACCTATAATTACCTATTAATAGAATGATATTTTTACTATTTGACCAGCCAATATTTATATTCTTCTCAATATAATTTTTGTTACATCTTAATGTATTGTATATCTTAGAATAATATGAAAGTCTAATCCATTTCTTATTTGATTCATTATTACCATTATCAATACCACTATTTGCCTCAGAAATTTTATCATCCACTACTGATGTTTTAGAATTAAAAATTATATTTTTAATAGTTTTAGGATTATATCTATAATCTTTATATAATTTAATAAACTGATTCTTTTGTAACAAAGCTACTCTTTTATCTTTATTATATTTATCATTCCTATATTTAAAATTTTTAATAACTGCTAATTTTTGCACCTATGCTTGTTGTGAATTTACATGAATAATTTTTCTTTATGTTCTTTAATAAAATGTTTTAACTTAATTTTATTATCTTTATTTATATTAATTTCTATATCTAAATATTTAATTTCATCTTTAAATTCTACTTTTGTAAATTTAATATTATATATATTATTAGTAAATTCATTATAAATATTATTCATTGCTCTTTTATTACCAATAATTAAATTATCAACATATCTAGAATAATGTATTATTTCTTGATTAAGTACCCTTTTTTTAATTACAATATTTTCTAATTCATTTATAAATATTGATAAGGTTAACCCTATAATTGCACAACCCATAACCCATTCCTTATGAATATACCAAAATTCATTATAAATATTTAAAATATAAACTATTGTGTATTAATTTTAAACCCTCTTTAATAATATTTATTATATTTATATCATCTATATGTTTACTTAAATTTTTTATTAATATATCTACACTTTTAAGTCTTGGAATACTTGGATACAAATCAGGTACTGAAAAAAGCTTTTAATGTTTAAAAAAAATTTGATATTTTATAGCTATTGTAAAGAATTTATTATTTTCCGATTATATATATCATTAGATATTTCTTTAGTAAGTTAAAATGTATACTCTTTATGTATTTATCATATTTAGCATGTGCACATAATTATATATGTATAAGAAATCAGTAAATAACTTTTCTGTTTAAAATTGTTGACATTTTAATCTCTTTATTTGAAAAAAAATTTTTTTTAAAAAAAAGCTTAACAGAACAATATTATATTTAATATAATTTAATGCTATTAAATTGGGGGAAAAAAAAATCTTTATAGCGCCCTCTCACGAGTTAACAAACAGATTTTTCAACTTCAATAAAAGCATGTAAAAAACCTTATACAAATTGTCAGCTAAGCCCGGAAAGTTATGCTCCCCCACCCCCCCACCATTTCTCATCAGAGTTGTTGAAGTTTTTGGCTTGCAGTATCTATTTTAAAGTGTTTTATTTATTTTAGCTACAGCTTATAGTTTCAATAATCTTGTGCATATAGTAATAGTCTCTACTTATTACAATTATATTAGAAAAAATTTAATAAGAATACAGTTTATTAAAAGTATTTATGTCATCTACAATTCTGAATTCTAGTTTCTTTTTAGATATTAATACAAATACAAACATTTATATTTCTTCTTGTCATATCTCATCTTACCTTCAAATAATGGACTAGTCCAGATTCCTTTCTTATCTCGATCGGATTGAGCATTCATTGCCACTGACCAATGTGTATATAAAGAGAATGCATAGCCAATGGCAAGAATATAGGCAAAAATGTTCACTGAATCCGAATGTTTCCATTACGGTTGTGGATCTGGCAATAAATAGTCAATTTTTTAAAGGTAGGATCAGAGAATGGCTGGTAAACCTGCATAGCAGTATACATGTGCTCTTTATAAAGTCTAGGAGAATTACTGTTAACCTGAACAATAGTATTTATGTTCTTCAGACTATAGCTATTTAATCTAATAGTTATGCAGTGATGCAAATCCATATTCAGGACTGGAAGCCGCTAGAACCAAAGGCTGATTCAAGGCAAGCTGTCATATTACAGCCGGAAGGGTCACCAATTCATGAGACAGGCTGCTAAGATATAGCTGGAGGTAGATAGAAAATCTATAAGGGCTACAGTCCCTTGGAGCTAAATCCCACCAACAGTAGCAGGAGGAGTATAGCCATTGTAAATACAGTGTAAAATATGAGTATATATTTGTATTTATATATCATTAATAAATATATCATATGTATTTATATATCATTAATAAATATATCATAAAGCATATTTATACTCATTTGTGTTTATAGATATAAACCTGACTAAACACAACACTTCTTAAATATTATTTTGTAGTAAATGCACTGTTATATTTTTTATTAATAATTCATATACTTTATGTACTTGCAAAATATTTGTTTCATTTTCAGTCCTAATTAACAAAGGTTTTTTTTTTGTCAAAGAAATTTGAATCAGAAACAAAGTAAAATTTAACACCACATACACTTTTTATTCATTCCAACCACTTCAAAAAAACTTCAATAATAATTTCAGGCAATTAATTAAATATTAGTTATTTTACATTTTTTTCAAACTAAAAAATAAAATTTTAATAATTTTATAACTAAATTTTATGGAAAAGAGATAAAATATTTCTTCACCTTCTGTGATTTTTTTCAATTAATTCCCAAAACATTGTCTGCTTAAATTTCAAAACACTTCAGACCGTGATAGCTCATTGGTTGATTCTCAAAATCATTTGACAATGAATATTTAATCAGTTACAAAACATTTTAAATACTTTTTTAAACTAATATTATTATAATAATTATTTACTAACAAAATAAAAAATCTTTAATAAAAATACTTAATTTAAATAATAGAAATTTTATCTTTTATAAAATAAATCCTAAATTGATTTTATCAACTTTTTATCACTTAAATAATAAAATAAATAGTATTTCAATTGTTTTTTAAAATAAATCAATATTTTACTGGAAATAGTTACTTCTTTATTAACTAATATGCACACAAACAAAATCACTTATACCTAGGGCCAATCAGAGGGAGGAGAAAAAGGGGCAGCTGCCCCAGGTCTCGCAATATTAGGGGCCTCAACTTGGCAACTCAGTATGTTAAACAAAAATATAGAAGGCAAAGCGACGTCAATCGTAAATGGCCTTAATTTTACAAATAAATTCCCCAAAAAAATATTTGAAAAAAACTTTTTCAAACAGGCATACCACAAGTTGAAAACATAAATCAGTTTAGGGATGAGATGCCAATTTGATGAAAGCGACTGCAGTGCTTGACGACCAGCAGAACTAATAGTCTTAGCCCCCTGTCAGTCAGTTCGTGTTTTATGATACTAACCGTGCTAGTGAATCTACTCTTTCCAAGTGCTATCTGGATCTGATCTGCTTGCTCATTTCTGTGACTTGTAACTAATTGCTCCTGGAGTCTTGTTTTTGTCCCTGTAAGTAAAAACTCTAGTTTCTTCTCTCTCTCTCCCCACACTCTTATTTTAAATTTTGAAAGGCCTCTAAAATATTAGTTGCCCTGAGCCTTGCATTTCCTCTGTAAGATTCTGCCTATATCTATAGCACATATTTCTATTTATAAATAATATATTTAAACCCTATTATAGATTTCAAATTTATATCTTATTAAAAAATCTGACAATTAATAAACAATATTAAGTTATATTTTACTATTTTTATCTACTTATATCCTTTTAAAATATATAATTTAACTAAGATTTACAGAACTGATCATAATCCAATTTAAATTACTTTTAAGTTCAAACTCCAAAACGACCAAGGTAATGCCTTAACTCCCCTAACTTTACAACTAAATATGACTATTTATAAAATTTAAAATTATTCTACTAAAATCTACTTTTAATTTAATTTTATTATAGGGTGTATCAATATAAAAGGGTACAATATATATAAAATGTACTAATCTTTTATTAAATTCTGAATTATAAAACCTTTATTCTTTTGTTATTGTTGTATCAGTTAAGTTAAAATTGAAATTTTAGAATGTGGTATAAAACTTTGGAGCATGCTTTTAATTTTACATTCTTCTTGTTAATTTTGTTTTTACCAATTTTAATGTCATAAATTTGTTATTTATTATCAAATATATAAAGAACTTGGCTTTTGTGGGTGTGTGAATTTAGTATTTTAAAATTTATTTTGATTTTACTATTTTAATTATTATTATTTGTATATTTTTGTGCTATTATTCTTTATATCTAAGTAATAATTTTTCCAAAGAACATTATTGTTCTTTTTTTTTTTTCCATTCATTAATCCCTCATTCAATGAATTCTTGCAAGAAAATCATTCTTTAAAAAATATATATTTACCTTCATGTTTTTCCCATCCAGGTGGTAAAATTTCTCTTTGTTCTCTAGTTTCATTTTCATCAATGAGTAACTTTACATCTTCTCCATGTTCAATGTCATCTTCATCTATAATTTCTTCATTTAATATTGTTTGTTTACTTTGTTCTATGCTGTCATCTTGCTTATTTTTCAAGCCAAACTCCTCAGATTGGCTATTAGGAATGGCACTGTCTGCTTGAATGCCACTATCATTGCTGTCTGGGGAGTTGATATATTCAGTTTTCCCATTGTAACTATAAAAGATATTAGTGATAAAATTATGGTATTACTATAATGACATTCAAATTTCATTATTAAAAACCACAGTACATTTTAATTTTATGTTGAAACTATTATAATATATATATATATTAAATTAAATAAGAAATCAAAAAACTAAGTCAAATGCTTTTAAAGGATTTCTTTAAGCAAAATATAATAAATATACTTATTTTACTTTTAAAACAAATTTTATTGATTGTAAATACATGAATAAATAGATTATATCCAATCTTCTCTAATCATCTTGGTCTACATTACAAATATACAAAATTTGGAATTAAAATTTTTTTATATAAGAGATATAATTAAGATGAAATATGAGTTTAAAAAAAAACCAACACTGTAAAAAAATTGTGGGAATGTCTGAATAAAAAAAAAAGGATATTAGAAAGTTATATTTTATAAAGGAAAAAAAGGACATTTAGAAATTTATTCAATGAAATTATAATATAAAGTACATTTAGTAAAAATTACAAAAAAAAAAATTATCAAATAGTCACAAAGCTACAAGTGGCTGCAAAAATAGCTTGATCTCTTAAATTTAATTTTAATGAAAAAAAAGACTGGTGACATGAATTGAATACAAATGGCACTTTAGTAATTACAAAGTAAATAAGATGGAAATTGTGGCTCTCAATATTGAGAAAGAGCCATCTCTCTGTTATTAATTAATACAATTAAAAATAGAGTATGTTAGTATATGACAGTGGCTATGATATTTCAGAATTTTTGGAATTCAGTATAACAGAATATAAATAAAATGGGTAATAGATTGTACATCATAGCTATTTTGTAGGAGCATATTGCATTGTATTTACACTATATACATATATTCCCATAGTTCTCCATTAATACAGCAAATGTATTTTAGAATTGTATGTCAATATCAGATAAATAATTTTGTAAGGTGGAATATGGATTAATTCTTTTATTTTGTTAAATTCACTTAAATTAATATGTACACAGATATATTCATTTATTAATAATAATAATAATAATAATAATAATAACAACAACAACTAAGCTCATCAAACTTTAGAACTCTAATTATTTTTTTTTTTCCTTCATATTGTTATAGTCCATTAACCACAAAGTGTAACCATTAAATTTCCTTTATATATATGTTTACCCTAATATTACTCATTGTATGTAAAATTTGAAATTTCTAGATGTAAACTTTTGTAAACCATTGAGATCAATAAAGCCTTTATTGAAACGTAGTAGTAATAGTAGTAGTAGTAATAATAATAATAAAAAAAACAAACATTGTAAGCTTTTTTAAAATGATCACTTTTTAAAAAAAAAAAAAATTCAAATTTGTAAAATTTCTTTTGATAAAATTTAAAATTGTTTAAAAAAAAAACAAAAATATTTTTAATTGTATTTATAAAGTGTTTTCCAGAAAAGCAAACTATCGCACACAATATTCAAATGTTAATGATTGACCATTGTATTTTATTACCTAAATATTCTGCTTACTTGTAAGCAAAGAACCTTAGCATGTTTCATACACAATACATATAACTTGTACAAAAATAAAAAGTAATACAGCCTATGTACATGATTTTTACACTTTTATTTACCATTGTCAAACTCACTCCATTCACAACTGTGAAACCAACTACCTCAGATAAATACAATAATGATTATTACTAACTATTTTCTAAACTAGAAATTATCTCTAGCACAGATATAAACTTTAAACGAGATATATTAATCTTTAACTGTGGTTTAAAGTTTATATCTGTGTTAGAGATAATATCTGGTTTAGAAAATGATTAGTAATAATCATTATTGCATTTATCTGAGGTGGATGGTATAAAAGTTGTGAGTGGAGTAAAATGTAACAATTTACTATAAATAAATACTCTTCATGTAGTAGAGATATATATGGGCGATAGTAAGTGGGCCAACTGATGAGTGCTGGTTCAGCATGAAATGCATATTGGGGATCATTTGTCTTTTATTGTATCTTTATTAATATAAATTTAAAAAGAATGGGGAAGTATGGAGGTTGTTTAATATATGTATTGTAACCATGTTTTGGCTCAAAGATAGTAGGTTTTATCCAGTGGATAAATGTGTAAAATTTTAAATGGTAATAATTTGTTAAGATATTGAACATCAATGTGTAGAGACTAGTTGTAGAGTGAAATGCTTGTGGATTATAATTTTCCCACTAAGCAAAAGCTCACTAAGAAATATCTTAAGAAGTGATGATGATCTTGACTGTTTGTGAGACACTGGAAAGTCTGATAGAGGGGATATAAATCCCATAGACATTTTATCACATTGTTCCAGTGGCAGCTATTTCAAATGTTGTTTTAATAGTATTAAAATATTATTGGGAAGCATATAAAATATTTAACACTTTATTTTATTGTTAAACAATAATTAAAAATAAACAGCAAAATCAATTTATAAGCCTTCTAAATTTTTTTATAAACAATCTTTAAATATACTATATTTTAATGTAAATTGAAATGCATCAGTCTAGTTGATTCTCACTAGAGGGATCAAACTTAATTTATTCACATTTTACAGTGATTGGCTCTCATTCAGAACCAATCCTGCCATGTAATATAAAGTATATAATATAAAAGTTTGTAGGGGGAGGGGGACTACTCTAAGAAATGTAAATGAACAAGACTACAACTACACTTCTGAAGTAAAATAGAAGAAATAAGCTAGAAAATAATAATTTTTTTAAAATTAATTGGGAGAAAATTTCATAGATAGATGGATTTGAATAGTATGGAGTAAACTCACTAACCCTGTGAAATCTCTACACCACTTTTCATCGATCTTAGATTCTTAACTTTGCCTACTGAAGGAAACACTGGAAGGACCGCTGTTTGAATAAGTATTTAGAACGAAAAATAATACCAGAAAATATAAGCATTTATTTTTGTTTTCTTTATTTTAATCAATTATCAGAACTAATCATAACACAAAAGTTATTTAGACTGAAGAGAAAAAAAAGATTAAAGTATTTTAACTTTCGCGCTGCCATTAATTCAGCATTAAACAGAAAAATCCGTTTGTGTATAAATTAATATTTCAAGAAAATATTCTAAATCATTTTAAGAAAAGTTTCAAGAAATAATGAAGAAATTAAAATTTCACTTTAAATCATATAAAATAATTAGTTTGAAAAAAAAAGTGCATAAAATATTTCTTATTTCATTGGGAAGAGAAATCGTCTGCTCTGATATTCCCCGGGAAGCAGTCACGTATATATATATATTATTAATAATTGCTTACTATTAAATCAATTCTGCTTAACAGTCTTAAATATGAAATAAATTGTCAATAATAGTGAATAAAGAAATATTGATTTTTTTTTTTTTTGATTATACAACATATAAAGTAATAATATTTTAAGTGTTTAAAATTATCCAGATTATTTGCGATTGTAACAATTACTGTGGACGGGAAAAACAAAGTAAACAAAATTCATAAATGATTTAAAAGTTTATTTTCAAAGATCGTAATAAACTGATTATAATTGTGCTACATTTGGAAAAATACATGTTACATATTAATTAAAATCGCTTAGAAGATCGTATTTATAATTAAATAGATTCTTCTCAGTATAACTTAAAACATCATAATTTGCTGATAAAAGGGAAGTGAAAATATATTTATTTATTTCATCGTTAGTGAATAACTTGCAACATGATAATATTTCAAACGGTTTTAAAATCACCCAGATTATTTAAGAGTATGACAGATTGTCGCGCAGATGAAAAAAAAGAAGAAAAACAAAAATAGACAAATCAATAGATATTAATTAAACCTATTTTAAGTGACTTATTCTCGAAAATGTTTTAATATTGCTTCAGTATGCTTACATTAGTACACAAACCGATAAAGGATTTCTATTGCCATTGGAGAAATGTTTGAATTTTGTCTGAAGATGTTAATATTAAACCGGATAACCAAAATATATATATATTACTCAGGAATGTTTGCTTACCATATCCGTTTTCATATTGTTTTACTTATAAGAACGAATCAAACTTCGATAGAGTCCAATGGTAGAAAATGTAATGTTTGTTTAGTTTGTTAATTGTTATATATAATATTGTAATGCATTTTTTTTTCTTTCACGTGTTATTCAGGTATTAGGTTTTTATTTATTTATCAGGGTATAGAATATAACTAAGTAATGATGTAGCTGTGTATAAAGTTAGATACATTTATTATCCATATTTATATTATTTTCCCAATGAAGGGAAAGCATAATGTTAAATATTATTTATCTGGCAAGAAAGAGAAATGTTTATCTCTTTCACTGCTAAAACAGATGTTAATATTATATTGAGGAGGGGAACAAATAGACCCAAACTGGTCAAAAATATACACATAATGATACCATTGTTCTATTATATAAAATAATTTAATAAGTATTTTTTTATTTATTATTGCTTAATTTTGCTTATAAACGAAATGTCCACTTTAAATACAAAATGTAGTTTAATCCTCCTTGTTTACGTGTACATGGCTTGTTATAATAAAAGATATAATTATTGTTTTGAAATAATTAATGGTTATTTTATGGATATTGGTGGTCTGTTTATAAAACATTAACAGTTTCTGCAATGTGCAATGGAATATTTATGTTTCCACTTAGATTATTAGTGTTGTTTTACCTTGCTATTGTATTGAACAGAATTTGTGATAGATTTTAGGATGAGTTTGGGCTACATATAATAGCCTTAGATATAATAATAATTAATATTGTATATGGGATGATAGAGAATTCCCCATTGTTGATCAATATGAGAGGATGATATTGTTGGGGCTGATTAAGAGTTAGTGCTTAGAGCATAATTAAGCCTAACAGAGGATGATCCCATGGTCTGAATTCTGTTTTCCAGTGAAGAGGCACTGCCCACACTTTTATACCTATGAAAAGGTATCAGAATTGGCCATATTCTTATACAACTATTATGTTGTTTCTTGATATACAACTATCATGTTGTTTTGTAGAGCCTCCTTTATTTAGATCCCTCAAAAAGTTATATTCCACCGTGTATGATAAAGTGTAGTTTTTTTTTTTTTTATCGAATAGCAAGGATAGGATAAAAATCAGATTATGGGACACTGATATAGATAGTGTTGTCTAATTGAAATAGTGTCTTTCTGATGTTGTGTAATCTTCATCAGTTTATAAACAGGCCAACCAAAACTTACTAGTGTTTGTAAAACTTCTACATAAAAGAGCAAGGTATATACATGGACAATGTGGATTGGTTTTCAACAAGTAGGTATTTACTGATGAATTAGTAAGATCAATTAATTAATAAATGGTTAAGTTGTGGACATAGTGAATGTTTTAGTGTCATTGTGCATTTAACTTATGATGTTTGCCCCACATCAATGCAATGAATTTTTTTTATATAGTAAATTATAATAAATTATTACTTGTATGGGAGTATGATAATTGCCCTTATCATATTCTAATAACTCAAACAGCTACCGTTCGATATAATAAATTGTAATTTAGAGTTGTTTTTTTTCTTTACATTTAAAAGTTGCGTATATCCAAAGGATATTAATACACTTTGTTTGCAATTTCAATGCTAAGATAGCTCAAATAAGTTTAAGTATCTTAGTCTACCTGATAGAATAATAAAGAAACATATCCAAAATGTTTGTCATATTAGTTGGTCATTACTTACCACATCATTAATTTCCATCCCTAATTTTGGAATGGATTTATCTTGTTTCGTGAACGGGTCTGAAAGAGACTTGTACATAATGTAAATAAATATTGTTGTGCTAAAAATTTATTTAGTTGTCAGTATTCTTATTGCTAATCAACACACCCACACATTATTATTGTTATTGCTATCGACATATCCTGTGATTATAGGGAAATTGTCATCAATCAATATTGTAAAAGTCACTATATGTAGGTATATCAGAGTAATTGTGTTAAGCCCTATAATTTATGAGTATATCTAGGGCATCATAACTTAATAATTAAACATAATAACCTAAAAAATATTAGTTTAAGTGATATACTAAAAGATTAAAAACCTAATATGGGTTTGATCAGTTCATTTGAATCCACAGATCTATCATTCACTGGTATTGGTCGCCTTGTTTCTAATAAATGGAGAAAGAAAGTTGGAGAGCTATTACATTTAGCTATTGAAAAATTACTCTTACTTATTGAAACTTAAAAGTTTAGCATAGCTAGGGAATTTATAGAATTTATTTAAAATTATTGAATATGGTTTAATAATTCAATTCAGTATTAAGAGCTATTTTGTGTGTGTTATGCTTGGGTAGTGGTAAAATCCCTCTCACTGACCCAAGTTTATCTTGTATATCACCCTTTAAGCTATGTGAACCCTGAGAAGGATAAGTTATATCAACTTGTGATAGGATTTGAATTTAGGGTAAATTTGTATCCAGTTAATTATTGTAATTAGAGTGGAATTGTGTTACATTCACCATGAGATATAAGGTCAACCAAATTTTAAAGTATCTATTACTTCTTTTGTCTGAAATATATAGTTGGTTTTGACTTTATGGTGAATATTCTGGTCTTAGTAAGCTTAGAATCTGTATTTTATTTAATTGTCTTATTATCATTTAATTCAATATCAAATTTAGAGTTCTGTACATCATCATCATTCCTCTCATCTGTCATTTCAATCTTTCTTTATTCTCTTTTTTCATCCTAATTCATTATCCTAATTCACTCATCATTCATTAGTTCTTATTCCATTCTCATCTTAATCATCCATTAACTCTTACACATCTTCATTCCCAGACTAATTTTATTTTATTATTTAATTATTATTTATTTTCATCATTCATTTAATCATTTACATCCTCATTCGCTTATTGCCTAATTTATAGTTCTAATTTCATATTCATTCCATCAATCTAATTATTTATTTATTAGTTTGACAAATATGAAGTTTATTTTATAATTTCTTTTGTTTATCTGCTTGTTTGTGGGTTTTGAGGCTATCTTGACCAGAAATTATTAATCACCTTGTGATCTTCTCTAAGATTATAGTTTCATGCGAGCTTAGCTAATAAAGAAATCATCTTTAGTTTATCATTTATTTTAGGCATAGATTCTAGATTAGTTGTAGCTAGGAAGGTTACAGAGAAAGATATGGTTTCCAAACATGTAAATTGGACTAGTTAGATTAGCGTGAAGGCTACAGGGAAGATTATAGCGCCTAAAATGTGCGGTATGATTCATTTATGATTACAGCAATCTAGGAGATGGTTACAATTGGGATTATGCCACGCAATGTGGTGGCTTGATTGATTGACTAAGGATGATGTAGGTTATATGGGATTATGGCACCCAGAAATGTGTAGGACTGATTGTCCAATGATCAGAGGAGAAGGTTACAG